>CP141144.1:6035000-6657000 GCA_035235625.1 Saururus chinensis
TATGTCAAAAAGCGCATTCAGATTTGATCAAAGTCAATTGATGACATTGCTGTTGCCCATGAGTCATTTTGAGGATACGTGATGGTCGTGTATTTTATGTACCCCAATAATTCTCTTAATATCCTACTTTACTCATAATTTTTTAAAGAGGTTTAAAAAGTTTAAAGACTACTGAAGTAATTATTAGGTTGCATGCATATAGACTCATTCTTTACAAAACTAGAGGCCAGGGCAACATATATTGATTCAAAGATATGTCAATTATCTTACAGTGTTGAATGGCTAATGATCACATAAATCAACATGAAGCCTACCCTATATATATGTAGGGATGACACGGTTTGGTAGGAAGTCACGTAAACCTAACTAAGTCAGATATCAAACAGACTGATCTCTGAGACAGACCATCTATTGTAGCAAACATTCAACCATCCAGCAGGAGCCTGGATGGAATTCAAGTGGCCCCTTCATCATCCTATTCCACTTTGTCTTGTGCTTGAAATTAAACCTACTTCTTATGTCAAAACGCATGCGTAGATTCCATCGTAGCCAATTGCTGAAATTCTTGCGTGGCTCATGAAGAGCATTTTTGTGGACATGTGGTAGTTGTGCATAAACAGCGAAACATTTAGCGGCAACCGTAATTCAAAGAGGAAGGACATCATGTTCTGTCTTTAATTTCTCTGCCAACCTGGGAAGCGGAATAAAACGTGCATCACGAGCGGGCAGATGATTGCATGATAGCTAAGTTGAAGAGGACTAGAAAATCATATTTTTTACCAAACCATTTCCTGGAATGGTTTTTTGTCTTTTCACCCAATCCCATTAATCAAGTGCCTACTGAATACACAGTTTAACCTACCACTTTTTCCCTTTATCTTTATCAGATCCACATCGTCATTTTATGTCTGGTACAGACCCGGCAACTTGGTAACATAAGGACTAAGACACATTTAACATTACTCACTAATGACGTTGTTTTGAGTCATTTCACCAAAATGACACTAATCAAGGTACCTAAAACGTTTAAGCTAACCACTTCTCCCCTTTCCACACACACCATTTTATGCGTATGGTATAAATCCGGTATTTTGGTAATTATTACATGTGTAGAGTTTTACCTAGCATTCACACACATAATGGCCAGCAGTTACTCTCTGCTCATTTCACACTCATAGGCATAAGGAAAACGCAAACAAACAACACAAATACAACACAAGTCTATTCTATCTTTAATTTCTCTGCCAACTTGGGAAGGGCGAATAAAACGTGCAAATTGAAGAGGACTTAGAAAATCGTATTTTTGACCATACCACTTCCTGGAATGGTTTTTTGTCGTTTCACCTAATGCCACTAACAAGTGCCTACCGAACACACAGTTTAACCTACCACTTCTTCCCTTTATCTTTATCATATCCACACTCGTCATTTTATGTCTGGTACAAACCCGGCAACTTGGTAACCTAAGGGCTAAGACACATTTAACCTTACTCACTAATGACGTTGTTTTGAGTCATTTCACCAAAGGCCACTAATCAAGGTACCTAAAACGTTTAAGCTTACCACTTGTCCCCTTTCCACACACACCATCTTATGTGTCTGGTATAAATTAGGCATCTTGGTAATTGTTATAGGCACTTGTTATAGGCACGAAGCTTTGCTTAACATTCGCACACATAGTGGCCAGCAGCCACTCTCTTCCCATCCCACTCGTAGGCATAAGAAAAACACAAACAAACAGTACAAATACAGCACAAGTCTGTCCTGATGCAAGGGTCTCTGCCCAAGTTATATTTTTGTCCATCGAAATACAATAGTAGGGAGAAGGCAAAGGTTGATCCACCAGGCTGAAAGCTCCCTCTCAGTTCCTTGGTTCGCTATGCATGAACAAATCAGTCACTAATCAACCATGACCGCCCTTGCTCTCCTCCTTTTATAGACTTAGCATGAAACTAACCATCCTTATGCTACTTGGAGACCGCCCTTGCTCTCCTCCTTTTATAGACTTAGCATGAAACTAACCATCCTTATGCTACTTGGAGTACAAAACCCACCCTTATAAGAGTTTTCACCCTGACCAACTCTCAGCCCACTAAGCAGTCCGCCCCCAGCATAAATCAGGAAACCAATAAGAGTTCTGTCTTCAGCTAGGAGTCCAACGTCTATTGCCTTCTAGAGTTTGACCATCCAAAGAAACTGGCCACTCCGACTCCTACCTAACCTATGAGCATAGCCAACTTGCCTGTGTGAGTCATATCCATCGTAGGAACTTGCTGCCCTGACACCTACTCAAGTTAAGAGTGCAGCAATCCTGCATAAGTGAATCCTGTCCGCCTTAGGAGTCCGTCCCTAAGTCCAACTATGCATCCTATCCACCTTAGGAGTCCGTCCCTAAGTCCAACTAGCCCTCAGCTTTGCTACAAGAGTCCTACCTGCACAAGGACTCCTACTCAGTCTGCTCTGCAAGGTGAGTAGTTCGTCCAGAACACCTCCTGTGTTGTCTCAGTATCCGTCTGTGCCCAAGGGGCTGCCTAGGTTGCCCGTTGCCCAAATAATTCAATTGTCCACTTCCAAAAAAAAGGGGTAACCACCCCTTTTTTTCCATCTAAGAAGTTAGGGGCCTAACAGTAACCCATTTGTTCTGTCTACTTCCAGAGGCTATGGATCCACCATGACTAGACAAAGCCCAATCTCTACCTTTTAGCCCAATTGCTAAAAGATACACTCGGTTCGGAATTGAGGAAGGTTCAGTTTGGAATAGGGCGGATTCGCTGTGTTGCACTCTCACTTGGATGAGAGTGCCCAATAAATGGTGGCCACGTCACTTATGGGGTCAAGTATAAGTGAGTCTGGCTCTCCCTCAACCCAAAAGGCGATCCAAGTTGAAGATGGGGTTAAAATGCGAAGAGAACCCACCCTCTCCGACAGATAACTTCAACCCAGGGAAAGAATCCCAATTTCTCCGCAGCACTATATGCTTCCTCCAGAGCTCCGCTCACGCCGCTGCCCCTGGGAGGGAGGTTCCTCTGCCCCCAATTCTGCAACTGGACATAGATGCTTGCTCCTGTCAGGGACTTTCAGGGATCAATAGTGGAGGGTGGTCCCTCCTTGTTCTCGATCTCCATTTCCCCTCTCATACACAGATCTCCTCTCCCTCCCTTTTCATCTCCATCTCCATCGTCACACAGAGACCACATAATCAATAGGTGAGCTGAGCTAGGAAGCCTGGCCTGGCTATGGGCGGCAAGAGAAGAGGTATGTGCTGGTGCATCGAGTACCTATACAATAGAAGCTATGATGGGTGATCAAAAAGCTTTACAAGCTAGAACTAGCCAGGGCAAAACTTTTCTCATGCCTTTGGGACACGGGTATGAAACTTTTGATTTCACTATATCCATATAATTTTAGAAAAAATATTCGTCAAAAATACCCCCTAACAGCAACCTTAGTCGCCATCCACTACAATAAATTAGAATATTAGCGACATTTAAAAATTGATGCTAAATGCATAAGTAAAATTGCCGTCACTATTACTTATTAGTGACGCTTATTATTAAGTGTTGCTAATAGTCTTAACATTAGCGATGTTTCAATAAGCGTTACTAAATACTTTTTTTTTGTGATGCATAGATAAGTGTCGCTAATACGTAACTATTAGCGACGCATATGCATCACTAATAATAAAAAAATTTAAAAATATATAAAATTTTGTATAAAAAAATGAAAAAAAAGCCAAAAGTCTTTCGCGACACTTTCCATAAGCGTCGTTAATGACTTAAAAAATATTAAAAAATTAACCCACAGGTGGTGGGAGGGCGCCAGTAGGGGATATTGAGGTTGGGGGGAGGGGTGACAGAGGTGAGGCTAGATGTGGTGCCGAATTCTGGCCCCCGATCCCCCTCATCTATACTGTCAACCGGAGGAGGGGGGAGACCGGGTGTAGGGGGAGCAATGGGGAGAGGGGGGAGCACTGGGGAGAGAGGAGGGAGGGGAGGGGTGGATGGGGGAGCCGGAATCTGGCCCCCACAGCCCCTTCTTCGTGTCTGTTGACCGGAGGAGGGGGAACGGGGAGCGGGGGGGGGGGGGGAGCCGGATTCCGGCCCCCACAACCCCTTCCTTTGATCTGTTGACCGGAGGAGGGGGAACCGGGAGCATGGGTGTGGGGGAGAAAACAAAAAGGGGAGGGGGTTGCTGGGGAGAAAGGGGAGGGGTGGTGGAGGAGAAAGGGGTGGAGGGGGAGCAAGAATCCGGCGGGGGAGCCGATTCCAGCCCCCATAGCCCCTTCCTCCTGTATGTTGGCCAAAGGAGGGGGAACTGGGAGCATGGGTGTGGAGGGGAGGTGGAAGAAAATAGAGAGGGGGAGGGGATCATTGGGAAGAGATGGGAGGGAGGGTGGAGGGGAGAGCCAGATTCCGGCCCCCGTGGCCCCTTCCTCCGGTCTATTGATTGGAGGAGGGGGAACCGGGAGCTTGGGGGGGGGGGATCGCTAGGGAGAGAGGGGAGGGGTGGAGGGGGGAGCCGAGGGGCGATCACCGGAGCGTGGTTGCGGGGGCAATCACCGGGGGTGGTCATCGGGCCGGGAGAGGGGAACCGGGGAGAGAGGGAGGGAAGCGGCTTCCGAGGAGCTTCTCTCCAGGGGGCGATCGGCGAGGGGTGGTCGCCAGTGGTGGTCAACGGTAGAGGAGGGTGGGGGATATATAGGAGGAGTACTGCACGGGCAAAATTTTGCCCGCCTGACTTTTTTTGCAACGCTTCCACATAAAGGGGGAAAGAGAGAGGGAGGGAGGAGAAAGAGAGCGAGAGAGGGAGGGAGGAGAGAGAAAAGAGGAGAGAGAGGGAAGGAGGGGAGAGAGAGAGAGAGAGGGAGGGAGGGAGGAGAGAAAAGAGGAGAGAGAGAGTGTAAGATCTCTGATCTTAAACTAGTTTTCGTTTCACTTTAATTATTGGTTATCGTGAGGTTAACACGTTTTCTGATTTATTCGGTGGTTTCAAAGATAGATGGTGTTTCTCATGGTTTTAATCAAAATCAACTTTACAATTAGTGTTTTTAAGTGATTTTGAATCAAATGTGAATTTTTAGAATTTTCACTATTTTTCCGAAAAGTAGGGTTTAGCGGGACCCCCTGTGGGCCCCACCGTTGAAATTTGGGTTTTTGGACCAAATGAACCCATACATCAACGTAAGCTTATACAAAAATTTTCATAATTTTTTCAGATTTAATTAGTGCTCAAATTTGTAAAATACCTATTTTTAACCCAAAATTTTACTTACACCCCATTAGTTCAGTTAGTGCAACCCAAACCCTACTATAAAAGGCCAGACCTGAGCCATTCCCATTTGGAATAGGCTAAGAAGGAGATGTCAGGCCTAATCCCCAATTAGGCCCGGATTAGAAGGTGTTTAAGGTATGTCCATTCTAATTAAGCACCAAAACCTAGCTTTTCTCCTAATCCCTTCTAGATCTACCATTTCCCTTTTGGTTTTGATTCGTTTTTAAACATCAAAACTACTGATTTACATCTTTACTTCAAACCCTAGCTCTAAAAATCCAATTTTTATGTTCAACAAACCCTATATCTAAGTTTTTTATTAGGGTTTTCTTTGTTAAATCGGTTTTAATGGAGTTTAATTCAAACTCTATGTCTTTCTAAGGTTTTTAAGAAGGGTGACCATCAAATCTAAGCCTAATCAAGGGATAAGGTAATGGACTTTTAAAATTTCAGTCTTCCTATGGTAAAACTCTTGATTTTGTGGTTTGTTTTGAATGGAATTACTTGATTTGATACTTTAATGACATGATTAGTAAATGGTAATCTTTAATCCCGATTTCATAGGGTTTTATCTTGTTATGATGTGGATTAGCATTCTGGAAGTTATGGTGGATTTTTAATGTCATTTAGGTTGTTAGATGGTGATTTTGAGTTTTATCAATGGAGTTTCAGTTTGAAAATGCAAAAGGAAGAAGAAGGTCGAATCTGCCTTGTTGGCGTTCGAACGGCCATGCAGGGCGTTCGAACAGCAACACTGCAATTTTGGCACATATCTTGTTTAGCCAATCGAACGGCCCTGGAGGGCATTCGAACGGCTACATAGTAGAATTTTTGATCTATTCCATGATGTTTATTTCGGTGATTCCACTTTAACTTGCCAATTTCTTATCAATGTAGAGTGTTTTGAGCTATAGTATGCTATTGGAAAGGCATGTCATTGAGGTTATGAAATTGAGGTGTATATTTAGAGTTATGTGGAATGACTTATGGTTGGAGGTATGATGTGGAATTGTCATCTTGATGTTATGAATGGTTGATTCTCCATTAAGTATATTTTTAGTAGAACTACAGGCTACTAATGGACTGATTTGTCATGATAGGATGTGGTTAATTGATGTGTGGATGTTAGTGAATGTCATGGCTTAAGGATGAAGTGAATGATCTTATATGTGTTTAGCCATTGTGGTTGAGCTTTGATTTGAGTTATGATTTCAATGATTCTTCTCCTATGATTTCCGCTAGAATTCATGTTTAGATGTTAATTCACATGTGTAGTGTGGTAGTGAGTTAATTTCAAGTATGTTGATATGCATTGTATGGAGTGCTTCTACTAGGTATACACACATGTGGGGTTTGATGATGATGTTGAAGGTTGATATTATAATTATGAATGATTCATTAGGGGCTGATGAGAACCCTTATCATAGATTAGGATTCATGTATGTCTTGCCCACATATGTACCATGTTGCATACATCATGAAAATGGATTTCCAATTGATGTTTTATCGAGGTTAATCGAATTTGATCGATTGGATGCAATGTGGTGAAATTGCATGCCAGATTGATCAGTCGGTGCTTAATCAAAACTTGATTAATCCGAAAGGACATGTTTTGATTTGAGTTCCTGTGTGGAACAAGTGCACTCCCCGGGTTGAGTCTAGCTAAGTGAAATGATGTGGGGGACGAGTTGTGTACTTGTCTTGCGGATTTGAGATTATTATTATGAGTGTCTTCTGAACCCTGAGTGTAAGGACCTTCATCTCTAAACCAGTTTTTGTTTTCTTTTAATTATTGGCTATCGTGAGGTTAACGTGTTTTCTGATTTATTCGGTGGTTTCAAAAATAAATAGTGTTTATGATGGTTTTAATCAAAATCAACTTTAAGATTAGTTGTTTTAAGTGATTTTGAATCAAATGTGAATTTTTGGGATTTTTCAGAATTTTTACTATTTTTTTGAAAATTAGGGTTTTGGCGGGACCCCTGGGACCCCACCGTCGAAATTTTGGTTTTTGGACCAAATGAACCCAGACATCAACTTAAGCTTATACAAAAATTTTTAGAATTTTCTTAGACATAATTAGTGCTCAAATTTGTAAAATACCCATTTTTAGCCTACTTTTTCTATTTACACCCCATAACTTACCCATACACACCCCAAAGCCTTCTATAAAAGGCCAAACCTGAGCCATTCCCATTTTGGGAATACGCTGAGGAGGAGAGGTCAAGCCTAATCCCCAATTAGGTCCAGATTAGAAGGTGTTTAAGGTAAACTCATTCTAATTAAGCACTAAATCCTAGCTTTCTTCGTAATCCCTTCTCAATCTACCATTTCCTTTTTTTTTTCAATTCGTTTTTAAACACCAAAACTACTTATTTGCATTTTTACTACAAACCCTAGCTCTCAAAATCCGATTTTTATGTTTCAACAAGCCCTAGATTTAAGTTTTTAATTAGGGTTTTCTTTGTTAAATCGGTTTTAATTGAGTTTAATTTAAACTCTATGTCTTTGTAAAGTTTTCAAGAAGGGTGACTATCAAATCCAAGCCTAATCAAGGGATAAGGTAATGAACTTTCAAAATTTCAGTCTTTCTATGGTAAAACTCTTGATTTTGTGGTTTATTTTGAATGGAGTTACTTGATTTAGTGTGCTAATGGCATGATTAGAAAATGGTAATCTTTAATCCCGATTTCATAGGGTTTTATCTTGTTATGATGTGGTTTAGCATTCTGGAAGTCATAGACTTTTGATGGTATTTAGGTTGTTAGATGATGATTTGAAGTGTTATCAATGGAGTTTCGGTTTGAAATTGCGAAAGGAAGAAGATGGTCGTTTCTGCCTTGTTGGATCGAACGGCCTACTGGGCGTTCGAACGGCCAAACTGTAAATTTGAAATCTTCCTGTTTAGCCGATCGAACGGCCTCCTGGGCATTCGAACGGCTACACAGCAGATTTGTGTTCTATTTGCATGATGTTTATTTCGATGATTCTACTTTAACTTATCAATTTCATATGAATGTGGAGTGTTTTGAGCTATATTATGCTACTGGATAGGCACACTATTGAGGTTATGAAGTTGAGATATATGATTAGATATTTATGGAATGACTTATGGTTTGTGGTATGAGTTGGAATTGTCATCTTGAAATTGTGAATGGTTGATTCCCTATGGTTAAACATATTTTCAGTAGGACAACAACCTATTAATGGACTGATTTGTTATGATAGAATGTGGTTAGTTGATGTGTGGATGTTGGTGAATGTCATGGCTTAAGGATGTAATGAAGGATCTTATATGTGTTTAGCCATTGGGGTTGAGCTTTGATTTGAGTTATGATTTCAATGATTCTTCTCCTATGATTTCCGCTGGAATTCATGATTTGATGTTAATTCACATGTGTAGTGTGGTAGTGAGTTAATTTTAAGCATGTTGAAATGCATTGAGTGAAGTACTTCTACTAGGTACACACACATGTGGGGATTTATGATGATGTTGAAGCTTGATATTATGACTATAAATGATGCATTAGGGGCTGATGAGAGCACTTATCATAGATTAGGATTCATGTATGCCTTGCCCACGTATGTACCATGCTGTATGCATCATGAAAATAGATTTCCAATTTAGGCTTTATCGAGGTTAATCGAATTTGACCGATTGGATGCAATGTGGTGAAATTGTATGCCGGATTGATTGGTCATGGCTTAATCGAAACTTGATTGGTCCGAAAAGACATGTTTTGATTTGAGTTCCTGTGTGGAACGAGTGCACTCCCCGGGTTGAGTCGAGAGAAATGAAATTATGTGGGGACAAGTTGTGTACTTGTCTTGCGGATGTGAGATTGTTATTATGAGTATCATCTGGACCCTAAGAATCCAGTATGGTATGTCGTGTGCACCTACTACCACGTGTTCTAGGGTTTCCTGTGTAGAAACTTGGGCTCTTCCCTCTGCAAGAGATGTCCCTGGGCGAACACCCCTGCACTAGATTCTCTATGTGAGAATGGGACATCCTTGGTCAGGATCGTCCAGGGCGAGCAGCTTTAGGGATTGACAACCCTGAACTTTCTTTAATTTTTGTGTAGAATTTTAGACCATGACACGCCTTTGTGGCCTTGTCTATGTTCCCGTCTGTGTGACACTAAATTGTGATTACTCCTTGATGGAGTATATTATGATGTGATGTATGATGGGATATGTATGTTAGAGATACATTCATGCAGGTTGTTATGATCTGATGCATGATGGAATATGTATGTTAGAGATACATTCATGCAGGTTGTTATGATGTGATGCATGAGGGAATATGTATGTTAGAGATACATTAATGCAGGTTATTACGATGTGATGCATGATAGAATATGTATGTTAGAGATACATTCATGCAGGTTATTATGATGTGATGCATGATGGAATATGTATGTTAGAGACACATTTATGCAGGTTGTTATGATTGAATGACACTATGTGGATCATGCACTATGATGCAGGTTTAGGTGATGTGTATGTGTGATTAGAAAATGATACACCTTGCCAATCTTTGATTTGAATGATTATATTGCTATGCTATCGTATTTTTTATGATGATAGTTATATTAAAAACCATTGCTGAGTTTGTTAAACTCACCCCTCTTTCTTGTGTTTTGCTTTGGGGCTGCGTGGTGCGACACGCAGATGGACAGGATCTCCTCTTTGAGGAAAGGTCGGAGATGACTTGGATGTGATCGTGGAGATTCTTATGTATTTTATTTTCCTTGGTTATGCTTTATATTTAGAACCTTTGTGTAGGGTTCTCTGTTGGATTGTTATGCTACTTTATACAGTTGTGATGCTTAAGACTTATTTTGAGCCAGTGTGGGCTATAGTTGACTAAGCATGTGGGTTTGAGACTAGTTGTTTACTTTGTGTTAAGCAACTCTCTTTCTCTTCTTATTATTTACTCTTGCTCAAAGGAATGTGCGTACTCCGTAATTCTATTAAGTCGCCCGTGGTTAGGGTTAAGTCCTCTGCTAAATCATTTCTCAATTTTCCCTCGTTGCCCCTGCGCGCTTGACCGGCCCTTGGACCGGGTTCGGCTCCGGTCTAGTAACGCCGGGGCGTGACAAAGTTTTTGGTATCAGAGCACATCTTTGTCCAAGAGTAAATAAGGTTTGAGTGACAAGTCTTGCTTGCTTTCTTGCTTGCTTGTTTGTGTGTTTTCTGATTGTTTGTCTGTGTGCTTTTGGGTTATTAGGTTGTACGATTAATGTCTGGTCATAGTGTAGATTGCTGGCCCTAATCATGCAGGCGCTAATAACCATCGCGGTGCTCGAGACCCAATGGTGGATGATGTGTTGACTGCCATTGAGGGGTTGACACAGGTGGTCCAGGCTAAGCACGCGAGTGGTAGCAGTTCTGAGTCTCTTTCGCTCGAGGGATTTAAGAAGCTTAATCCCCCTAGCTTCAAGGGTGGATTGGATACCTCTGTAACGGATAATTGGAGGCTTCATATGGAGAAGATTTTCAGTGCTCGACGTTGCTTGGACAAGGAGAAGACTAGACTTGCGGTCTTCACGTTCGAGGGCAAGGCTCAGAGGTGGTGGTTGTCGATGGAGCGTCAGAGGTTCCATGGCCGAGTGGACATTCCTTGGGAGGAGTTCTTGTCAACCTTTAACGACAAGTACTTCCCTCTTCATGTCTGAGAGGAGAAGAAAGAGTTTCTCAGCCTGCAGCGGGGTTCTATGACGGTCTTGGCTTATGAGACCCGTTTTGTGGAGCTTGAGCGCTTTGCTCCTCACTTCTTCAGCGATGAGTATGAGCGAGCACGTAAGTTTGAGGACGGTCTGAAGCCTTTCATCAAAGGCCCAGTCGTGCCCTTCAGGCACAAGACCCTTGCTGAGGTGCTTGAGATGGCCATCGCGGTGGAGCGAGATTCTGACGAGTATATCCGGAGGAGAGGACTGTAGCAGCCTAAGAGGTCGAGAGCGGAGGATAGCCGTAACCCTGGGATCATAAGCGGCGAGATACCCATCATGCGAGGCATAACACTCAGCAGGTGCAGCAGGATCCTCATGACCGCCGTGCTAGTGTGACTTGTTATGATTGTCGGCAGAATGGGCACTATGCCAATGAGTGTCCCCAGAGCGCTGGTCGTGCTCAGAGACGTGCACCGATGACACCTAATTCTGGTCCCAGGCAGCCGGGAGCACCACCGGCGAGAGCACCTACCGAGCAGCCCGATGGCAAGGGGAAGAAGCCGGCTCATGATGGGAGAGTCTTTGCTATTTCAGCGCAGGAGGCGGCTAACTCTTCCGGCATGGTGGAAGGTATGATTCTCATTGCCTCCCACTATGCTAGAGTGTTATTTGATACCAGTTCCTCTCATTCTTTTGTCTCCTTTCATTTTGCTCATGAGTTGGATGCTTGTTATAAGTTGTTGCATGTTCCTTTGCGTATGTCTACACCTTCATCCTCTCTTCGAGCGGAAAAGTATATTGAGATGATTCCTATGGAGATTGGTGGGCATGTGCTACATATGGATCTGATTATATTGTCGATGATTGACTTTGATGTGATCCTAAGCATGGATATGATGTTTAAGTTCCATGTGCATATAGACTGCCGCAGGAGGTGTGTGAAGTTCGAGTTGCCAGGAGCTAAGCCTTTTATCTTCCAAAGGGTAAAGCGTTCTAATGGCAAGTTCTTGGTCTCATCCTTCAAGGCCAAGAAGTGGATCGATAGTGGATGCGAAGCTTTCCTTGCTAGTGTTACAGGGTTGAACATGGAGTTACCTTCTTTGGATTCCGTTCGTGTTGTGGCGGAATTTCCTGATGTCTTCCGTAGTGACTTGGCGAGTTTACCACCGGAGAGGGAGATAGAGTTTTGCATTGACCTTATTCCAGGCACTACTCCTATTTCTAAGGCTCCCTATCGTATGGCTCCAGCCGAACTTAAAGAGCTTAAGGCTCAGCTGCAGGATCTTATGGATAAGGGGTATATAAGGCCGAGTGTATCTCCTTGGGGTGCGCCGGTCTTATTTGTTCGGAAGAAGGATGGTTCTCTTCGGTTGTGTATCGACTACCGAATGCTTAATCAGGTAACCATCAAGAACAAGTACCCTTTACCTAGAATTGATGATTTGTTTGATCAATTGCAGCAGGCACATGTATTCTCTAAGATCGATTTGAGATCGGGTTATCACCAACTTCGGATCCGTCCTGATGATGTTGCAAAGACGGCTTTCCATACCCGATATGGGCATTATGAGTTCTTAGTGATGCCTTTTGGTCTTACCAATGCACCAGCCTCATTTATGGACTTGATGAACTGAGTCTTTCGGCCTTATCTTGATCGGTTTGTGATTATATTTGTGGATGATATTCTAATCTATTCGGCCAATGAGGAAGAACATGAAGCACATTTGAGGATTGTCTTGCGAACTTTACGGGAGCATCAGCTCTTTGCGAAGTTTGACAAGTGTGAATTTTGGCTCAAGAAGGTGCAATTCCTTGGTCATGTGATATCGAGAGATGGTGTGGCGGTTGATCCCTCGAAAGTCGAAGCCGTGTTGAATTGGGAGCAACCGAAGAGTGCATCGGAGGTCCGCAGCTTCCTAGGACTTGTCGGCTACTATCGCCGTTTCATCGAGGGTTTTTCTACCCTTGCAAGCCCTATGACTAAGTTGATAAGGAAGAATGAGAAGTTTGAGTGGAACTCAGCTTGTGAAGAGAGTTTCCAAGAGTTGAAGAAGAGGCTAACTTCAGCTCCGGTTTTAACTTTGCCTTCTGGGAGTGGTGGATTCATGGTCTATAGTGATGCTTCGCTTCACGGCTTGGGTTGTATACTCATGCAGCATGGGAGAGTGGTGGCTTATGCATCTTGACAACTTAGGGTGCACGAGCGGAATTACCCCACTCATGACTTGGAGTTAGCGGCCGTAGTTTTTGCATTGAAGATTTGGCGGCACTATCTCTATGGTGAGAAGTTTGAGGTATTCATTGATCACAAGAGCTTGAAGTACTTATTCACTCAGCGAGATCTTAATTTGAGGCAAAGGAGGTGGCTAGAATTCTTGAAGGATTATGACTTCACGATATCGTATCATCCGGGCAAAGTGAACGTGGTGGCGGATGCTTTGAGTCGGAAATCAGCTACTACGATTGCTTGCATGCAAGTTCGTGAGTGGCTCCTTTATGTGGACGTCATTGAGCTAAGGCCAAAGTTGACTTTAGAGGACACACGGAGCTGGTTTGCTAATCTCTCTATCAGCTCTAGTGTGGTGGATGACGTGGTTTGATTTGATATGAGTGTTAGAGATACATTTCATGCAGGTTGATATGATATAAATGACACTATGTGGAATATACACTATGATGTAGGTTTAGGTGATGTGTATGTGTGATCAGAAAATGATACATCTTGTCAATCTTTGATTTGAATTATTATATTGCTATGCTATCGTATTTTCGATGATGATAGTTATATTAAAAACCATTGCTGAGTTTGTTAAACTCACCCCTCTTTCTTGTGTTTTTGCTTTGGGGCTACGTGGTGCGACACGCAGACGGATAGGATTTCCTCTTTGAGGAAAGATCGGAGACGATTTGGATGTGATCGTGGGGATTCTTATGAGACTTATTTCCTTGGTTTATGTTTTATGTTTAGAACCTTTGTGTATGGTTCTCTGTTGGATTTATGTTACTTTATACAGTTGTGTTGCTTAAGACTTGTTTTAGAACCAGAGTGGGCTTTGGTTGACTAAGCATGTGGGTTTGAGACTAGTCATTTATTTTGAATTAAGCGACTCTCTTTCTTTTCTACTTATTTACTCTTGCTCAAAGGAATGTGCGTACTCCGTAATTCTATTAGATCGCCCGTATTTAGGGTTAAGTCTTCCGCTAAACCGTATCTCAATTTTCCCTCGTCGCCCCTGCGCGCTTGATGGGCCCCTAGACCAGGTTCGGCTTGGGTCGGGCATCGCCGGGGCATGACAGAGAGGGAGGAGAGGAGAGAGAAAAGAGGAGAGAGATCTGGTCTCTCTCTCCTCTCTTCCCTCACTATCTCTCTTTCTCTTCCCTCACTATCTCTCTCCCCTCCTCTGTGTCTCTCCTCACTTTCCCCTCCTTTCTCTCTCCTCCCTCCTCTCTCTTTCCCTTCCTCTCTCCCCCCTCTCTCCTCTCTCTCTATCTGTTTTTAATTTTAATTTTTTAAATAAAAAATGTTATCATGTATGTGTCGCTAATAGTAAAGTATATTAGTGATGTATATGTGCATTGCTAATGCCTAGTGTTTTTAGCAACGCATACGTATATGCATAGCTAATATTTTTTTAAATTAAAAAATCTCTCCCTTCTCTCTCTACCCTTCCTCTCTTTCCTCACTCTCTCTCCCCCTCTCTCCTTTCTCTCTCTCTATATGTTTTAATTTTATTTTTTTAAATAAAAAATACTATTAGCAATGCATACATATATGTGTCGCTAATACCACATCGCCAATACCTAGTGTTATTAGCAACACATACGTATATGCATTGCTAATACTTTTTTTAAAAAAAATCTCTCCCTTCTATCTCTCTCTCTCCCCTCCCTCTCTTTCTACCCTCCCTCCCTCGCTCTCTCCCTCTCCTTTCTCTCTCTCTACCCTCTTTCCTCCCTCCTCTCTCAACCTAGCCTCTCCTCTCTCCTCTCTCCTCCCTCTCTCTGATCTCCTCTCCCTCTCTCTCCTTTCTCTCCCTCGCTCCTCCCTTTCTCTCTACCCTCTCCCTCTTTTTATTTGTTTTAATTTTAATTTTTTTAAAATAAAAAATATTATTAGCGATGCATACATGTATGTATTGCTAATAGTATAGTGTATTAGTGACGCATACATGTATATATGCGTCGCTAATGCCTAGTGTTATTAGCAACGCATGCACATATGCGTCGCTAATACTTTTTTTAAAAAATCTCCCTCCTCTCTTTCCCTTCTCTCTCTACCCTTCCTCACTATCTCCTCTCTCTCCCTCTCCCTCTCCTTTCTCTCTCCTCTCCTCTATCCTCTTTGTCCTCTCTCTACTCTATCCTCCCTTCTCTCTCTCTCTCTCTCAATCTCCTCTCCCTCTCTCTTCCCTCTCTCTCTACCCTAGCCTCTCTCCTCTCCTCTCCTCTCTATCCTCTGTCCTCTCTGTCCTCCCTTCTCTCTCTCTCAATCTCCTCTCCCTCTCTCTCCCTCTCTCCTCCCTCTCTCTCCTCACTCTCTCTATTTATTTTAATTTTAATTTTTTTAAAATAAAAAATGTTATATGTGACGCATACATGTATGCGTCGCTAATAGTAAAGTGTATTAGCGACATATAATCTATACATCGCTAATACACTTTACTATTAACGATGCATTATACCTAGTGTTATTAGCGACGCATACACGTATGCACATCTCATACCTAGTGTTATTAGCGACATATATGCATATGCATTGCTAATACTTTTAAAAAAAATTATAGAAAATCTATCCCTTCTCTCTTTCTCTCTCTCTCTCCTCTCTCCCTCTCCTTTCTCTCTCTCTCTCCTCTCTCCCTCTCCTTTCTCTCTCTCTCTCCTCTCTCCCTCTCCTTTCTCTCTCTCTCTCCTCTCTCCTCTCTCTCCTCCCTCCTCTCTCTACTCTGTCCTCCCTTCTCTCTACCCTCTCTCTCGACTCTCTCTCCTCACCCCTCTCTCCTCAACCCTCTCTCTCCATCCCTCTCTTATCTCTCTCTTCCCTCTCTTTATCCTCTCTATGCACTCTCTCCTTAGCTCTCTTCACTCTCTCTATTATTATAAATTAAAATTTAAAATTATTAAGAAAATTAAAGAAATAAAATATATTATATATAGATAGTGAAAGTTTAATCTATTATTAACACTACTTTTTATTAAAAATTTAATATTTATTTATTATATATACAAATAGTAAATATTAAATAATATATATTATATTTATGAAGTTTATTTTAATTTTTTTTATTTATTAAATAAATTTAATTAATAAAGCTAATCGCGACGCTTGTAAACAAGTGCCGCTAATAGTCCTGGACAAGTGTCGCTAATAGCAGGACTGTTAGCGACGCTTGCATAAGCATCGCTAATAGTTATAAATTTTTTTAGTTAAAATATATATCTTTTAGCGACATTTGTATAAAGTGTCGCAAATAAATGAACTATTATCGATGTTTATAATAAAGCATCACTAATATGATTAATATTAGCAACGCTTTAAAATAAGTGCCACTAATATATGACTATTAGTGACACATAATAAAATGTGTCGCTAATAGTTTATTTTTTTGCTACGTTTTTTTATGCGTCGCAAGTAGTTGTTTGTAGTGATGCTTAGTTTTGCGTCATTAATACTACATTTTGTTGTAGTGTTATAATTGCTTTAAATATTTTTCCTAAATATTTTAATATTATTTCATTCAAATACAATTTAAACTTCAAAACGCGATTACTCCTCATCCCAAAGTCGAAGTTGTACATTCTTGGTACCGATGGACTCGTATCGATGAGCTATTCGAAGCTAGATTTGACATAGGTAGGTTATATTGTACTTTTCAAGTGGGTCTCGCCTATGTGGCATGCTTCCCGAGGTTGTAACTTTCGTTCCTGACCTCCGTTTCACGCATTCTTCATTTTGTTATGTTTGTTACATTGAGCACTACATATTAATGAGGATCTCATACCTTAGAACCCCATAAAATAGAATAAGAATTATAAAATTACCCTTAACCCCTCTAGTTAAGCATAATTGAAATACGGGGTATTACACATAGCCACAAGCCAGACACTGGCCTCACCATGGCCACTGGCCAGTTGTGGTCTATGGACAAGAAACTAGGTAGGTTATGGCCAACCGTGGTTGTGCCTGCAAAATCCAAAATAAACACGACTGCAAAGCTTACAAAATTTGGCTTGTGAAAGTTCTGATGTCGAAATCTGATACAAGTGCTTTTAGGAACTCATAACTGTTAACGATTACAAAATAGGCACTGTGTTAAATATAGTTTTGTCAAACTTATACAAACAGTAGTTGATGGGGCGTATGTGCTTTTTTTTAGTTGAAATATTACGCACGGGCTGAGATAAGAATTAATATCTGTCTTCAGGATAATTACTCTATGGACTTCTCTTCCTACGATACGAGTCCAATGGTTTACAATTTTACTGATACCTGATGAAGAGAACTTATTGTTTTATTATGTTTGGATCTGGATAGTTTACGGATGAAAGTGGACAAAGGCAGCATGTCTGGCAAACGTCATGGGCTGTCGGTACACGTTTTTTTGGTGGAATTATCATGACACATGGAGATGATGCTAGGCTTATGCTTCCTCCAAAGCTAGCCCCGATTCAGGCAAGACTAGCCCTGAGCCATTTTTTTCTTTGAGCCTTAGATTTATGCTCCATATAACTTGGAATATCTCCTGATGAGAAATATACCATCGTACATGACTGTGTCCGGTTTGTGCTCTCAGGTAGTGATAGTGCCAATTTGGAAGACTTCGGAAGATAAAACTGGAGTGCTCAATGCTACATCATCTGTGGAGAAGACACTGAAAGCAGCTGGTTTAAATGTAAAAGTGGTTGAGTCGGAACAGGGGACACCTGGGTTATTGATATGCACATATAGTAGTTTTAGATATGTGACTATGCAGAATATTTTCTTCTTGGTTATTGATTGGTAACTTCCTATTATAACTTGTTAGTGTAAACACTTCTTTTAATTGCCTATTATCATTTAATGGTGATTATTTGGTAGTTGCCAAATGGTAGCTTTTAAAATTTCTCACCTTATTTGTTTCAAATTTTATTTTTTTCTATTAAAATAATCAATAATGAGAAATAAGAAAAGTAGTCAATTTCCTAAAATGGTTTAAAAAAGGGTTTCCTGAAATTAAGTTAGTGAACTTTCTATTGGAAGATCTTTATCTGATTTTCCTTTTGTATTTGTTTTACTTGGATGCATAAAATAAAACTTAACATGACATCTCTGTTGTCTGTAAAAGATAGTTGTAGGCAGCGGAATGAGCAACCACTTTGAACATTTAACATATATAGATGCATGATTTTGGAGATGCACATTTTCAGAATGGAACCTTATCTAGTTTAAATGGAAAGAAAATTTCTCATAAGGTAGGAGGATGGAGGACTTGGAGTTCTCTTATGGCTGGCTGTGTAGAATCTGAATTTGAAGGTAATGCTTGGTATATTTGTACTTTCTTAGTCCATTTTATGATATTACTGACGTACTTTGTTAATATTTTTTTACACTTTCATCTGGTGAAATTATTCCGTTTGATGTGGAAGTGGTAATTCTTCTGTGAAATATTTTTCAATTGAGAAAGCTGCATATGATGAAAAACATAGAACAGCTGATAATGCATCTGAGCTGCCTCCTGATGATAAACAAAATCTCCAAAATCATGTACATTCCCGTCTTCAGCAGTTGGAGAAGGAATTCATCTGTCATTACATTAAATTGGTTAGGTCTGGATGTGTTTCAATTGGTTATCTTGTGTAGCACTTCGCAAAGGTAAATGGAATGTTCTAATTCTGGCAACTTTTTTTTGAACTTGAAGTTGAATCCAGGTCGTTATGAGGTAGTAGACTACACCATTTTGTAACAATGGGCAGGCTTTGTTCTAGCTAACCTGCCACATTCTTCTTCTTGTATCTGATGTTGTATAAATAACAATAGTAGATAGAAATTTTTTTCAATTCCCCCCTTTTATGGTGTACATGTTTTCTTTATGTGATTGGGAAGAGCACATGCCATATATGAATTACATACAATGGTCATGCTACATGATTGCTGAAGTGTAGGTGATCCTAATAGGCCAGAAAAAATTTGTCACACAGTTTCTTAGAGTTAATTATCATCATATTATTTTCATCTGTCCTGCCAATCATTGATAAAATGCCAATCATTGATTAAATTGAGACCAGTTGCGTTGCCTTATAATCTTGCACTCTGGCTTAGATGTAACTTTTAAGTGAGAATTTGCTTTTATTGTAGTAATTTTGCATGTCCAATATACCATTTCACATGATTATGTAAAGGTAAAAATCTGACATTCTAATGTTTTGATTACCATAGCAGTGAACAAATAATAGCAAGCATAATTCAGTTTCCCCTTGCATGAGCAAATAATATGCATAATGTAATTTGCCCATTCCATTGAATGTTGCCCTTACAAAATAAGGATGTTAGTTCTGTTTTCTCATATTTATTAGTGTATTTCGTAATCATTCATGTTCCTCCTCTATTTTCCACATATACGAAACTCTTATGGGAGATCAATAATATTATTAATTAGGTTTATCAATAATATTAAATTTTTTAGCAATAATTTGTATTAATATTATAACAACCTTACAACAACATTACTACTTTGCAACATTATCGCTCATGAGAGAGTAATAATAGTCCTTTGATTTAGCAATATTATCTTAACCTTGTAGCAATATTATTCAACCGTTTTAGCATTATCGCTTACGAGAGAGCAATAGTAGCCCTTCAAATTAGTATAATTATTGTAATTTTATAATAATATTATTACAACCTTGCAACAATATTGTCTCAACTTTATAATAATATTATTAAAACCTTACAACAATATTGCTACAACCTTTTAGTAATATTGCTATATTATTTTAACATTATCGCTTATGAGAGATCATTATTATTATTAACAAAATTTAAGTAATATTGTTATAATGTTACAACAATATTACAACGACCTTGTAGCAATCTTGAAACAACCTTATAACAATATTGTTTCAACCTTGTTAACAATATTACTTTAACAATGTAATAATATTGTCAACCTTGTTAACAATATTATTGATTTCCCATAAGCAAAAATATTAAAACAGTTAAACAATATTGCTATAAGGTTGAAGGAATATTGCTATAAAATTATAACAATATTACTACAAGATTATTGCAATATTACTACAAAATTATTACAATATTACTCAAACCATTCGGTTTAGTATAATTCCATTCTACGACATTTTATAATTTAACTAAATTGATTTGGCCATTTAAAAGGAAGCCTAGTAGCCACATTTGAAGCCATGTGTCTGTTCTGAGTTTTGAAAGCCTTCTCGTCAATTTTACTTTTATACAAAACACAATGGTCCATAAACACATCCTATACATTATTTAAATATATTTCCCAGCATAATCACTTATCTCCAAAGTACATTTAAAAGCAAAACCAGGTAAGAGAGATAAGGAATAATATGGACCTCAGTAATATCTCCATACCAACACACCACACAATATTTATTAATGATGCAGGCCCATACTAAATATAAACACAGAGAAAACTAATAGCTTATATAGGATTATAATTTCATTTTCCATTATAAAATGCACATTATAATTTAACTAGGTACAAGTCTTCATATTTTTTTCCTATCCTTCTAACTACAGTACTTGCACCAAAGTTTTGCTGTAGAGAGCTGCATTTGCGGGTCGTTTGGTCATTGTTGAAGAAAACCCAGAACATGTTACTGCTTTTGGTCAAGTACTTGTTGTCAAGTTAACATGTTAAGGAGCGGACTGCAATCGGTCCAGTTGATGGAAACAAATGGGGATCTTCTGGTTTTTACCTTACAGGATAGACCTTAGGCAACTTGATTTCAAGCACCCTTGGATCACTTTCTTGAACTCATCTTTTTGTATCTCTATGAGGAAAAAGCAAATCAGTTGATTGCCAAATATTGACAAAAGGCAAGTGAAGCAGAAAAACCTATTAAAATCTATTAAGAACTATTATGAATTTCCACTCAGGTGTCCTCTGTTCTAACTCATCCACTTTCAAACCAGCTGCTTTCAGTGTCCAATGGTTTGTGCATTGATATTAAGAACCACAGATGATGTAGCATTGAGCACTCCAATTTTATCTTCAGAAGTCTTCCAAATTGGCACTATCACTACCTGCGAGCACAAACCAGACAGTCATGTACGACGGTATATTTCTCATCAGGAGATATTCCAAAGTCATATGGAGCATAAATCTAAGGCTCAAAGAAAAAATTGGCTTAGGGCTAGTCTTGCCTGAATCGGAGCTAGCTTTGGAGGAAGCATAAGCACAGCATCATCTCCATGTGTCATGATGATTCCACCAACAAAACGTGGACGTTTGCCAGGCATGCTACCTTTCTCCACTTTCATCCGTAAACTATCCAGATCCAAACATAATAAAACAATAAGTTCTCATCATCAGGTACCAGTAAAATTGTAAACCATTGGACACATATAGCAGGAAGAGAAGTCCATAGAGTAATTATCATGAAGACAACATTAATTCTTATCTCAGCCCATAATATTTCAACTGAAAAAATGCAGATACGCCTCATCAACTACCGTTTGTATAAGTTGCCTACTGTGTAATCGTCAACAGTTACGAGTTCCTAAAAGCACTAGCATCGGATTCTGACATCAGAACTTGCACAAGCCAAATTTTGAAAGCTTTGCAGTCGAAAAATATTTAAAGTAATTAAAAAAATAGTAAAAGCAAAAGTTTCAGACCTGTGTCCCAAAGGCACGAGAAAAGTTTTGCCCAAGATTGTGGCTAGTTCCAGCTTGTAAAGCTTTTCGATCACCCATCATAGCTTCTATTTATAGGTTGTCGAAGCACCAGCAAAAGTTTCAGCCTATGATCAGGTGGTCACCCATCATAACTTTTATTGTATAGGTTCTCGAAGCACCAACACGTACCTCTTCTCTTGCCGCCGGCTGGTAGGCTAGGCTTCCTAGCTCAGCTCACCTATTGATCAGGTGGTCACCCATCATAACTTTTATTGTATAGGTTCTCGAAGCACCAACACGTACCTCTTCTCTTGCCGCCCGCAGGTAGGCTAGGCTTCCTAGCTCAGCTCACCTATTGATCAGGTGGTCTCTGTGTGACGATGGAGATGGAGATGAAAAGGGAGGGAGAGGAGACCTGTGTATGAGAGGGGAAATGGAGAACGAGAACGAGGAGGGACCACCCTCCACTGTTGATCCCTGGTGGTCCCCGGCAGGAGTAAGCCTCTATGTCCAGAGGCAGAGCTCCGGAGCGTGAGCAGAGCTCCGGAGGAATCGATTCGGGCTGCGGAGAAATGGGGCTTCTTTCCCCGGGTTGAAGATGTTCGTCGAAGAGGGGTAGGTTCTCTTCGCGATATTTGCCTTATCTTTAACCCGGATCATGGGCCGAGGGAGAGCCGGGCTCACTTATGTAAGTGACGTGACCGCCTCTCATTGGGCACTCTTATACGTTCTGGTGAGATTGCACCACAGCGGATCCGAAACGAGTTTGGAAGCCCACTTGCTTGGGCTTCCCCGGCCTTGACGTGGCTGGACCGGGCTGGACAATTTATTTACATCAATTTTCAGCTTCCAGCTTTCGATCGGAAAAGCAATCCGGCCCGGAAGCTCCTGAAACCCTAAGTCTGGCCTATATAAGGTCCCTTTTACGTCGTTGCTGGTCTTTCGTCTCGCAAAGTAGTGCTTGCCGCTCACATTCTTGATGTATTCTCAACTTCTTGTTCATTTCAAGTCCATCCTTGCTTCTGTATGATTAGCCCTCTTTACCTTTCTGGACCTGATATTTGTTTCAGGCCATCACTGGGGCCGGAGGGTGGCACGTCTTTAAAACTCGCCATTATTTTAGTTTGTTTGTTTTTCAAGTTAATATCATTCAAGTTATGTTGTAGATAGAATGAGGAAGAGGTTTTGATTCCGAGCAGATGATGAGAAAGACAAATTATGTCTGAGTTATCACCGTGATGCTTTCAAATTTCGAGCTTTTTAAAGCTGATGCTCGCTCATACCTCTTCCCCTTCCGTATCTGTTAGTTCTTTGACCCTTTTCAATAACGTTTGATGTGGTTAAACTCTTTAAAATCCATCATCGAATCCTTATAATGCTTCGGGGCTTATCATTGTCAAATAGAAACGAGTTGCAATTTTCGAAAAAGCATGAGCGATCGGGTTGAATCCGTAGACGCAAATTAGGGGAAATGGAACTGTTCGCCCGCCTTTTCTGTATGATGAGAAAGCCTTGATGACAGTGAGAAACCCGGCTATGGTTCTTGTAGACATGAAAAGGTTGTATCTCTTTAGTGTATAAAGAATCCTCTGGAACTTAATCTCTCTCTATCACACGCATACCTTCTCTTCCACCGGCCCTCTCCTCCTTTTACCCCCTCCCAAACCAAACTCTCAACACTGTTTTTTTTTTACACGCCTTGCCCCTTCCCTTTCTCTTGTGGCATTTAGAGGTGGCATGCGGCCTTCGTCTCCTACCTCAGTATATAATTTTTAAGAACTTGCTATTTAAACCTCGTTTTTTTTTTTTGCAAATTACTCACTTATACCTGGCTATTCAGACTTTATTTATCTCCGGTTGACTTCCTCATCCTTTTCTCATCTAGCTTACTCTTATATGTCTTATGATTTAACCTAAAATATTATTAAGTACATTTTTTATTCTTTTTTAAGCTTAATCTTTTCTTGTGTCTGTGTTGTTTTTTCAACTATGATTTTTTTCAATGTAGTTAGGTTCTTTGTGATTTTTTTCATCTATATTTATGTGCGGATCTCTTGTAGAATCATTTGTTCATTAATAGCATTTTTGTATTTCCAGTTGCAAAGTTATTACCACTCTCTACCAAAATGTGGGCGGTAAAACATCCGATTAGTCTTTTAGTGGTGGGTACTTCGTTTCACTTGGACTACCCTACCCCATGATAAGTATAGATTGATAATGCTCGTTAAAAACTTACCTTAGTGCACTGATAATGGTGTACCAGGCCACATTGTGATTAGCTTCACGAAGTCTACCTCTTGCCTAGTAGAAAAGAAATTTTTTAGCAGCTTTTTGGTGGAGGACCCTCACAATAAACTAAAACGAGTCTTTAGCCATTGTAAAAATTCTGTATTTTACATGGGGAGTACCCCCATGTCAAAAGCTAAGCCTGTATACATTTTGTACTTTGAGCAAAATTAATCACGTTGTTATCAATCTATACTTGACTTGGCAAGGTGTAGTTCTCGTGAAGCGAAGTAAAATGTGGTATGACATTCTAGCGGGAGTGTTGATTAATTTGTATTTAGAAATATAAAGAAGTCATTGATGAAGACTGTCATAAGAGATCCATAAAAGAATATAAATATAAAAAATTGTAAACAACCTAACTGTACCAAAAAAATAATGGCTAAAGGAACGATGAAACGGGCTCAACTTTTTTGGTTGGAGCCTTTTTAGGTGCTATTGGAGCTTTTTTAGTTGCCATCGGAGTTATATTTCTATATATCATAAGAAGGATAGAAAAAAAGGAAGAAATTAGATGGTCGCCTCTAATTTGGGAGAAGGAATAGTAAGCCAAACGGGGAAGTTAATGAGGGATAAAGAGGGTATTAAATTAAAAAAATTATAATTCTCTTTTTTCGCTTGGTGGACAGGGAAAAAGTGGGCCTTGAATAGCCACATACATTTTTTATATTGGCCTATAAAGCTTTTTGGGCCATGCCTACCAAGCTTAATAGAAGCTGAAGGCCCAACGGGTGGATTGGTGTATGGACCCAAGGGTTGAGCCTAGCTGGCTGGGGCCATGTCACGACCATAAATCTTGGGTTGGCACGACCCTCTCATTTTATGGGGTTTGGTCCGATTATAAATCGGCCGGGATTAGGGGTGGGCCAACCCTACCTTTTGCCACATTTAGTGGCATTTCATCTTGCCCTGTTGCCCTCGTTGGAGTGTAGACCTTTCAGTTATTGAATTTCCTTGTTGGATACACGAAAATTTTCAAATACTGTAAGTGGCCCTACCCGAGATAGGTACGAGTGGCTCGGGTTGGGCCTAGGCCTTTGCCTGCCTAACTATTTGTTGGGCTTGGCCCCTAGCCTACGCAACTTCCCAAAAGGCTCTTTGCCGAGTTTTAGACTTTTAATTTTATTAAAAATATAATATTTTAGTTTTATAAAAAAACTAACCTTTTCATGGAAAAATTAGTTTTAATTAAAAATTTTCCTTCTATGAAATTAGGCTCTTGGTATTTAATAAGTAGTCCTTTAAAGCATGCCATAGTACTAAACTTTGCACCTCTTCAACCAGATCAGTTCTTCCATCTCTTCTTATTAAATTAATATATAGGATTATTTATTAGTATTAAAATCATATTTTTGCACTTAGGTTGTGCCAAGATGGGCCTACATGCTCTTTGCCCTTAGTCTTTAGCTCGGCCCTATATGCATCGGGTTTGAAAATCTCACACCCTAGCTAGCCATGATGCGGTTTGGGCCGATGTTTTGCATACTTGGAAATTAGGATGAGTAGGCGGTGAATTTTTATAGGATAAGTAGACCCGCCTTAACTAAGTTAGGCTAGGGTTTGAGGCATGGGCGAAGCCAAGGTGGGGCAATAGCCCCACCTCCTAAGATGAAAATGTTTGTACTATAAAGGTATTCTATCTCCCAAATACACGATGCTAACTATCTCAAAATAAGTTGAAATTAGTGGCAAGTGCACTATACAAAATAACCTTTGGTAACTAATTTCTATCAGAACTAAGCTGAAGACACCAGGTTAATTTGATATAAAAAGTCCAAACAACATTAATAACTTCTCATGTATATGTAGTATTGTATGCTTATTTATCTATTTTTTTACATGACTTTTCTGTAAATGTTGAAAAGCCTTATTTAAATTCTTCTTATGATTACATAATAAAAAATGGAAATATATAATATATTGTTGCATTTTTTATTTTTTGACAATTTAAGTCATTTCCTTTAGACTACATATTCCTAGAGAGTAAATATAATATTATCCAATATTTTTTAATAAGAGAACTTGCTATGAACAATTATAAAAGGATATTTATTATTATATTTAACTTTTATGATTAGCAAAAAGTTAACACATTCTCTAGCACATATTACCGTGGCCAAAACTCGTGGTTGGATTAAGATTTGATGGTGTGTCATTTCATCTACTCATCCCTGAGGCATTGTGTAATCAAAATTATGTGTGTGATCAAATTTGTGTTGATAAAATTTGATAGCAAAAGTATTTACCATAAGAAATGGCTAGGAAATGGTTTGCATAAAAGGTGTTGACCGACATGTGATTTTTACCTGAGTTGTTAACTTGATCAGGGTCTTCATGTTGAGTAGGGGAAAAGTTTTTACTCGGTTGAAAAGTTGGAAGTGGTTAACCAAATTTCGTTTTCACATGTTGGCAATCTTTAAAGGATCATTATGTCATACTTAAGATGACAACTATTACTCAAGGGTGGGCGATCTTCAATGTCACAAATTAATGAAATGTGTGAAAGGTGTAAATTTAGGTTAAGTCCGGCATAAGTAATTAGCTTTACTTGAATATTCTTTTAATTAATTATAGGTATTGTTCCTATTAAGTATATTAATATTTACTTCGGTTTTGTAGTGTCGCAGTCTTCTGCGTGAAGATTTGTGGTGTGGTAGTTAAAGGGAACCTCTAGTGTAAAAATGACAACAAGAAGGTAAATATTCAATATTGTTCACGTTTGGTATCACATTATAGGTTATATTTGCATATACGATATAGGGTTTGGCTTACATAGTCAAATTCAACTTGTTAAAAATATAAACCATGTAAATTATATATATACCTTACTATTATTTTAATTAATGCTTTTCTATCTTAAAATATGAAAATATTTATTTATCCTTTTGTACTATAATAAATTAAAAAAATAAAAATCCTAGGCTGTGACATTCTCTTTTTTTTTCTCTTTCTCCCCTCTTGGATACCCTCGATCTGAGCCTTTTGTCTTCATCTATATTTTCTTCACTATTTATCTATTTAGTTGTTGTAGTGTATTTATAAGTTTTGGTTTTGATTTTTTATTCTACTACAACAAAAAAAGACTATTATTGATGTTTTTATTAGTAGCATAATAAAAAGTGTCACTAAAACTTACTTTTTGTGACGTTTAAATAAGCGTCGCCTTTTTTAAGCATGATAAATAATATGCTTTTGTGAAAGCATTGCAAATAGTGGTACCATTTGCGATGCTTCCAAAAAGTATTGCAAATAAAATAAGTTTTTATAAAAAAATTAATATTATTTGTGACTCTTTTTGTAAGCGTCGCAAATAGTACCAATATTTGCGATGTTTTTGAAAAAGCGTTGCAAATACAATAATATTTTTTAAAAAAAGTACTATTTGCAACAATTTTTGAAAGAGAGAGAGAGACGAGAGAGATAAGTTAATTTTAAAAAGTAAAAAAATGAAGTATTTGCAACACATAGGCACATGCATCATAAATACATGGATATTTGCGACGCTTACCAAGCGACACAAATACTTAATGTATTTGTGATGCATAGGTGCATGCGTCTCAAATATGTAAATTTTTTTTATTTTAAAATTATATATATTATTTAATAAAAAATTGAAAAAAATGAGAAAGGGGGGATAGAGAGAGTGAGAGCAAAGTGAGATATGAGAGAGAAACACACACACAGAGGTGAGAGAGAGAGAGAGATGAGAGCATGGGGAGAGAAGATAACAAGAGAGATAAGACAAAGAGAGAGTAGAGACCAAATATAGAAGAAAAGGTAGAGAGAGAGGAGAGCGAGAAAGACATGAGAGAGAAATAGAGTAATTTATTCTCTCTTTGTCTCTTTGATTATTAGCGATGTTTAAAAGTAAATGTGGCTAATGTTGTACCTTATTGCGAAGTAAACTTCCAAAAGTTGTAAAAAGGGTTAACTATGATGCTTACAAGCATAGCAAAAATAAAAAAATATATAGGCAAAATTCACCTACATTTCTTCTAAAACATTGGAGATTTATTTAATTTTTAAAGAGTTCATTTTACACATTAATCGTGATTTCCTTACGCATTTGAATAGCCAAAACAAGTTGGATAGGATGCATGCCCAATGAGTCACTCAACTCCAAGAGTATGCATTTGTTATTCAAAATAAATCAAGCAAGTCAAACCAAGCAGCTGATGCATTGGGTCACTCAACTACAAGAGATATATATTTTGTAAGCTAAGGACGGTTAGAGTGTCATGCTTAAATTTTTAAAAGAATATCTAATCATTTTTTTGTAAATTAAAATCGGTCCCTGTAATGTCATGCTTATTTTAGAAGTATTTTCAAGTATATTAGTATAATATCATGTTAACCCTTTGTTATATATTTATAGCTCCATTTGGTTTTTTAATTGAACTAATTTTAGTTCATCTTTAAAAACCAAATGGAGCTATTAATTTAGGATAGAATAAGTATTTTAATATTTATATCTCTAATACTTTTATTTTTAAAAAATATATATCATATATAAAAATTATATATAAATTTTAATTTAACAAGAATATATATCATGAAAAAAAATTATGAGTTTGAGCTCACATATATCAGCGTAAGTTAAGACATTATAAATCATTAGATCGAGATACGTCGACGCAAGAAGATATAAACTAATTTGACTCATGAGTTATGTGTGTTGTTGAATTGTAATCTAATAATGCATAATATCGGGGCTCACGTAGTCATGAGTGAGCCTTAGCTTATATAAACGAGTTTCATATATCATATATAATATATAGTATTAGTATATATATGTAATTATATATCGTTTGATATATTTCATATATCCTAGATTAATAGCTCTATTTTTCAAAATAAATTAATTAAATAAAACTATTAATCTAAAAAAAATATCATAAATAAATATATTTAAATTAATAATTACATTTATATAAAATATAGATATATTATTTATTTTATATATATCCCATCGATCATTCATACGCAGTAATAGTATACATCATTCATCAACCCAATCGGTTTCCCTTTCGGGTATACAATCATGTCTATTCACATTCATTTGCCAGGAACGAAGTTTGTGGCATAGGCCCAAGCGTTGTTGTTGACGGGGTCGGCAAGGTGATCTGCTAGGTTCTCCAGTGGGCCTTTTCCGGTCACGATGGCCTGGACGAAGAATCCGAACATGGAGAACATGGCCAGTCTCCCGTTTTTAAGCTCCTTCACCTTCAGCTCAGCAAAAGCTTCGGGGTCATCAGCTAGACCCAATGGGTCGAAGCTGCCACCAGGGTAGAGCGGGTCGGTCACCTCGCCAAGCGGCCCGCCGGCAATTCTGTAGCCCTCGACTGCCCCCATGAGGATGACCTGACAGGCCCAGATGGCGAGGATGCTCTGGGCGTGCACCAAGCTCGGGTTGCCCAGGTAGTCAAGCCCACCCTCGCTGAAGATCTGGGCTCCGGCCTTGAACCAGACGGCCTCCCCGAACTTGACGCCGTTGCGGGCCAGCAGCTCCGGGAACACGCAGCCGAGGGCTCCAAGCATGGCCCACCTGGAATGGATGACCTCCAGCTCCCTGTTCTTGGCGAAGGTCTCGGGGTCAGCCGAGAGGCCAGCAGTGTCCCAGCCGTAATCACCAGGGAACTCACCAGTGAGGTAGGACGGGGGCTCACCGGACAGTGGGCCAAGGTACAATACGCGGTCGGGGCCATACCAGGGGCTGCCTCCCGGCTTCGCGGCGGTCTTCCTCATGGTCACTCTGCCCTCGCCGAGGATGTCAGAGGTGGAGCGACCCAGCTTGAGGGCGCTGCCGGCCAGTGAAGGGGAAGACAGAGCCATTGTAGCCATGAGTCTCTTCCTTATTACACGAGGAGTAGTAGTAGGAAGAAGATTCACTTAACCAGTGTGGGCTGTGAGTAGGAAGAGAAGGGTTAGCCGTTTATATAGTACCGGCCGCTTATCTGAGCAACTGAATTGAATATCAGTGCGTCCAGATGATTGGCCTATTTGGCTAATGCAAACAAAGAAAGAGATCGCATGCATGGCTGGGACTATCTCTCTTCGCCAATCTTTTTGTGACACGAGGGCACCCATATGGCCATGGATGATCTTCATCTTCCCTGCAGCGCAACCCATTCTGGATGTCAAGAGATAATATCTCATGACACTAGCCAATGGAATGGAATATATCATAACTATACTATTCAACAACCAAGGGCCCACGTCTTCGTCAATATCTTTAAGTGACCTCTACTCCTCGTGAATACCCGAGTATCATTGGATGCGGGCTTAATAGGCAATGTTCCCTACACTAGACTTGGAGTGCATATATGAGCAGTAATGTCTTTAATCTTACAGTTTGATTGATGCGTTATAAGGAATTGCCCGCTTCGGATCTGCTACTCACATGTGACAACAGCCGCGAGAACTCGTACGAGTTTTAGCAGGCACGGCTGTCGGTCTTGGTAACTGGTGAGTGCTAGTTCTCACAACAGATATGAACCGGGAATTGCCTGACTGCATAGATGTGTAAGTGTAAGCCTACCCTTAATGGAATAAGTGTGTAAGGTGTTGGTTTGGACGCCAACTGAAGCCAGCCATCATCATGGGTACTAGTTCCCAGAACGTACATATTAGTAGGAAAATGATATTAATCCAGCTAATTTACCTAACAAATCCTTTTAATTAGGATTTAATTGGATAGTACATGTCGGCTTAAATGAGCTTTGTGTCAGACCATGGACTCACGTGTGTTATTTAATTAAATTGTAATTAAAAGGATTTATTGAGTGTATATCACTATCCAAGTAGTAACTACATGGTGGTAACTATTTTCGTTAACCCGTATTAATGTGTGGATAAAATAAAAAAATAATGGGCAGAGAAAAAGATTTTTGAATTAGTTTTTTAAATATTATATTTTTTAGATTTGGATAATTAACATGAAAAAGTTACTTGTTTTGTAAGTCTAAAACTGTGATGTGTTAGAAAGTGAATGAAAGTATGTACCACGTGACTTGTGAAACAGATATACTGAATAATTTTAGTGGACGAGGAAGGAACGCAGACACGAGATGATCCTAGGAAGGACAAAGCCACAATTTTGCGAAGGGAACGAGACAAACCAAGGAGGCGCGGCGCAACACGCGCTGGACATGTGAGAGCTGGTTCCTCTTTAGCTGTACCTCGCTATAGCAACATGCGTGCACGGGCCAGGCACATGCTAAAATCTGGCCAGGAATAAGCTCTGAGATACATGTACGAGCTTCTTTCTCTCCCCTTTTTTTTATTTATTTATCGAACCACTTTAACGAATTTTAGTAATTGCGTCAACACGAGTTACATTGAAGTGCCAACAAAAATTATATTCAGGCGTTTGGATATGTCCTATCTCCAACGGTTATTTAATTTTTGGTCTTTTATATATGTTGGACTAATGAGGAAAATCAGCAATAAGCCAATAACACCCAGTTTAGATTATAATTCAACATTAGATTTAACTGAACGTTCAAAGTCCCCTTTACTCCGATGTCGTCTCCAGCTTGGTGATGGCAAGCTCCCTTCTATACGTCATAGTATTTCAACAACTTTGTAATTATAAAAGGCAATTTTTTTATCTTGCCGAAAATTTGTCAGTCTTGAGATTGGACTTAATCAGACCATCTTCATAAAAAAGCAAGTGGCAATACCGTGTAATCTTCCTTCATTTATAGAGTATTGTTAGTTTATTTATACTCATTATGTCCCATATGATTAGTAATATTTGGAAAAATAGTAATTTTAATTGAATGATAAAGCTCACTTTTAAGTGAATGAAAAATAAGCTTACAATATTCTTTTTTTAATACTATTTAAATTGAACAAAATAAAGCTATTAATGTGAAACAAACTGTTTTGTCAAATAATCTATTAATTTTGGACATAGGGAGTTTATTAGTTGTGAAATTTATCCTTAGAGTCTGAGTTTAACCTTGTGGCAAAGATAGATAGACAATTTATTTTAGTTAAAGATGTTATACGTTTTTTGAAAATGTCACCTTACCAGCTTTATGACCATAGTATATAATAGAGGTTTAGCATAGTAGCTAATATAGCAATTAGACCGGGTCCTATGTAATACTCTCTCCATCCTATATTTATAATTATATTTAAAATAATAATAATTTTTATTGAACGGTAAATCTCACATATGAGAGAAAGAAAAATAAACTTATAATACTCTTTTTTAAGTACCTAATTAATAAAATTTAACAAAATAAAACTATTAATATGAAACAATTTTTTTACCAAATAGAGCTATTAATTTAAGATAAAGAGAATATTATATAAATACTATATTAAATTTTTATGTACTATGTTAAGACTTCGTGATCACATGAAACCCAACTTCATGCCCTCTCGCTTCGGCACCTTCGGTGATTCCCGAATTGTGCATAGTTTTTGGTGATTTTTTATCTATGTTTGTCCGACCCCTTGGAAATGACCTTCAAGCACTCTGAGTTCAAGGATAACATTAAGAGTCAAGGTGGCCTACAATTCTTTCCATTCCAGGGCTGGCTTGGTTCCTTGGTATGTAACCCCCAAGCTGACTTGGTTCCTTGGTATGTAACCCCCAATTTCATAATGTTTTTTGTCTTTTTTATTGGAGTGCACAAATGCGTTTGTATATGGCTTCCCATAGCCTGTGTGTATGTAAGAAGGATGATCTTACACATTCTTTTATATTTCTTTTGTTATATATTAATAGTTATATTTAATTTTTTAAAATAAATTAATTTTAATTTATTCTAAAAAAATTAAATTTAGTTTTTTAAAATTAATTTATTTTAAAAAACCAAATGTAGCTTATTAACCTGGGACAAAGAGAGCACATAGTATTTTAGCCCCCTAGGGGAGTTCACCAATAAAAATATATGGATAAGTGGCTACTATTTTCTTTCTTATTTTCCAATTCGAACATTATTAGCCATTACATGATTTTAGTGTGGTGTGGTTGGTTATCTTACATATATAATGAAGGCTTAGTGCTAAAAAATTAATATACGAATATAAATGGAAGCTTCGACTCGGGGTATCAAAATATGATGCTGTTGCCAGGATCTGAGTGCAAGCCCACAGCTCGTATTCCATTAAAGTGAAGTAGGGTCAGCTCTTACATGGGTCAAACATTTGCCATTCATAGCCAGTGGTACCCGCAAAGCTAAGATCTTCGTATAAGGCCACATAAAAAAGAGGGCTACATTAGTTCTCTCTCACCCACACATATATATAATTTATCTTTAGTCTTTATGATTAATTTATTTTAAAAAATTAAATATAATTTTTCATATGGGACAGAGGGAATATTTCATTACCTAAAAAGTAACTTCGAGAATTGATGTCATTTATCTTTTGTATATAAAATTGTTGTTTTGTACAAAAATTGGCTCTTCAATTTTCGATATGAAAACTTATATAATGCAGGAGTTAATTCATTAACCATAAAAATATACAACTTGATCTTATGACAATGATTGAAGCCTAAACTCCATGACAGCAAGACCACATCCACTAAGGGGCCTCAAAATGCATTCTCACAAGCAAACTCTAAAGGGTCGATCAAATGTTGATCGGATAATCATGTTCAAAGGACCAACTAAAAAAGAAAATGATACTTTCACAACAAAAATATAAAAAAAAAATTTACACATAGCTTTTGATTAGTCTAAATATGTGAGACCATATAATTTTTGTGTGTGGCCTACTTACTAAGTACTTTGTGTAATTTTTTGAGTGTTCTTTTTTTTGTGGGAAGATTAATATCTTTGCTTTCACGTGTGTGTGTGTTCCATAATTAACTATAGGCGATTGGCCCCTACCCTCGTGTTTGTATTCTATGTTTGGGCCATTTATAGGGGTTAGTGATATTCTCATAATAAAAACACTATTTATAGGCCATTAATGAATGTAAGTGTATTCCTACAATAGCAAAATGGGCAATCACAAAACCCCATGACGTAAAAACTACTTAGAAAACTAGCACTCAGACATGGCCAAAAGCTTGCAAGACCCTGCTGCTGATCTACGCTTGCTTTAATTAACCCTAGTCCGATGCAGTTGGTCACTGGCCGCCATAGATGTGATTAGCGTTACAGTCTCCTAAAAACCTCTCATGCTCAGTCTAGTGCCCACTACTGACATCGCAAATATTTAAATAAAATAATTTGATAAAGAATATTTTAGATTGTTGTCCTTGAATTTAGAAATAATTAATAAGACCTCTCATAACACAGGAAAATGCATTAGTGACGTGAAAGAATATGTGTGATGTCCCAACTTTATCACCCAAATACCATTGATTAATTAGGGCTCATATTTATAACCCCACTAATCAATAGAACTATTGGAATGATAAAGTAGGTTCATCACATGTAAGGCTGCTAACAAGTTGAGCAAGCTCAACTAGCTAAATAGGTTTAGCTCAGTTTGGCTCGACTTTAATTTGATTAGGTTCCGCTCAAATTTAACCACTCTTGAATGGTGCTCGACTCAGGCTCACTTCGAACTTGAAAGTAAACGAGCCAAGCTCAAACAAGGGTCAGATCAGATCAATTCGACTTAACACCTAATAGGTTCGACTCAAGATCAATTCAAAACTTGGTTTAATTTGTCATACATCACTTATTATAATTATACTCACATTATATGAATTTCCTAACTTTCATCTTTCATGTACTGATAAAAATTCTACGTTATTTTATATATATATATATATATATATATATATATATATATATATATATATATATATATATATATATATATATATATATATATATATATATATATATATATATATATATATATATATATATATATATATATATATATTAATGCATGATATATAATAAACTATATAATATGGTATATAATACCTATATTATGCTATTGTATTTCAAAAAAAATATAAATCCTTCTACTAATAAAATTGAGAATGTAGGTACAATAAAAAAAGTTATTCTTATTCTAGCCTTATTCATCTATATAATATTATTTATTTTTTAAATACTACCTTTAATCATCTTAGTCATGCTAATCCTAATAAATACAAATATGTAATTAAACTTGCATAATAAATATTCTCAATTCAACCAATCATATTGGTTTAGAATTGGAGATCTAGTGAAACATATATAGATTTTACCTATAAATATATCCAATGAACGAAGGCTAGATTTTTACCTATTAATTTAAATTTTTTACATCTTTTTTGCCTACACATATATCTAATGAACCAAGTCCAGATTGATTTTATTTCAACCCTAGCTTTTGAAGTGATGCTTACAACTTTAATAGAGTGGAATTGTGGTTATTACAATCTTTTTATTTTTGTAATGCTGATATGATTCTCCAACTTAATGTGTGTTTTTTTTGTAAGGAAATGTATTTAGGTTGTAAATGGGATTCAAACATATCTATACTATATTTCCGAGCTCAAGCTTAATCAAATTTTGAGTTCCTTAGCTGAATTGAGCCAGAGCTGAGAGGGTAAGTGTTCGATCGAGCTCGACCCGAGTTTTTAGAAATCAAGTTAAGTAAAAAAACCTCAAAACTTTGTTTGACTCGACTTGTTAGCACCCTTAATCACATGTAAAACTTGATGTTCTTGATGTCTAGCATTACTTGAGCACCTACCTCAATATTGTAGCAAACATTCAATGATATGGAAGAGTTTTTGTTACTCCTCACTAACAATGAGCCCAACTTAAGCTACACATAAGAGTCGTTCATTCACAAGATCGATAACGTACACACTAGCATTAGTACTACTTACACTAATGTGTGCTATCATGTGCATTGTCGATCTTACATATCAACGGCTTCCATGCATAGTTTACGCTTGGCTCATTATAGGGGGCATAAAAAACTCTTCCCAATGATATCATTAACATTCCTTTAAATAATTAATATTAGAAATTCTCTAAGATTGCATTATGCTTTGCTTATTCAAGCATTTGAATCCATTGCAATTAATGAAGCTACACGAGTTTGTTATTCTCTTACTACAACTCAATTACAATTTTATCGATGCACACCATCCTACAATTAGGGTAGAAAGCATGTTGGCCTAATCCATCCATACCTGGCTCGCAAAATGGCGAACAAGGGCATGTGATTTTCAAGCCCGTTTGTAAGCCGAGACTAAAATTTTTATGCCCATTGTAGGGGATTATGGTGCAAATGAGAAAACATGTAGTTTCGGCCCCTGTAAGAAACCTTTTTTTCCTAAGAAATGGTTCTACATCGATAGGAATAGAAGGATTTTTGGAGGAAGTTGTCTATTTAAAATGTGCAAAGCTCCCAAACCCTCGTCATTTCCCATGAATGACCTAACTCAAAGGCAAAGGCCCATTTTTGGGACCTCACGAAGGCAAAATATAATTATTATTTTTTATAAAAATATTTAGAAAAGAAAAGGTCCCAAAAGCCCATAGGCTTGGCCACAATGCACTTAGGGTCATGCATGGGCATAAATTTTGTAAGATTACCTCATACTTGAGTTAGTGGAAGAGGAACCTACCCAACTCAGCCCATTTTCATCCTTACTAACAATGATATATTGACTTGATATATGATTTTTAAATTCAAATATACAAATGTTAGAACCATAAGAGTATCATAGTTTCAATGGTGTTAGTATTTGTAACAGGGCGGGAGGAAGAGGAGAAAAGAGAGAGGGACAAAAAAGAATGTGGCAAGCCATGAAAATATAATCGATTGACTTAGTTTGATGGCATTAGTAAATTTAGTACGATAGGAGGAAAAAGACAAAAGGGAAGGGGAGAGAGAATGAAGGGGGCGAGCTACCTAGCTAATTGTCACATATATAAACACTTGGTTGAGAATTTGCCCTCTAATACCATTGCTAGCCACATAACGATCAGCCTAACAACCTATTTGCCTAATTTTCATGCAATTTTGTAACACAACTCATAGGCAAAATGAACTCTACCCTAAAATTTTTATTTCAGCGATCTTACGCTTGAATTACAATGAACAATGCATTATTCCTTGCTCTTAATCCGAAGATACGAACTTACACTCGCACAAGACCTATACCTCTACCAACTAAGCCTTGCCTAACTCGCCTCTAAAACTAATTTACCTCTTGATGAATGCCCTATCAAACCATCTGCCCCCATATATAGAGAAGTCTAAGAAAGCCTAGTACTACTAAAATTCTTCTATCAGTTTTTCAAATTTGACATACAAGTGGCCTATTCTTAATACTAGTTTTTAAAAACTGGTTTGGACACTGACCTGGATTGGTATTCGGGCCGGTTCAACCGGGGTCAACCCGAGTAACATGTCCTTCTTCAGTCCTTCACTTTAACCCTAATCCCATTGCAGCCTCCTGGTTCTTCCCCTTTCCTCCTCCTCTCCCACCATCCTGCTCCCTCTCGCTGGTAGCCATGACTCCGATGGTCACCTCCTCTTCACAGCTCTACCTGTACACCCCAAGTGGTAGCCTAGGCTCCGACATTCCAATTGGACGACGACCCCCTTCTTTCCCCGTTGTCACCTTCCCCCTTCTGCTCCCTGCCTCCCTCTCCACCCCAGGGGCTAAGCTCAACCCCGAGTTCCGACTTCTTCCATCGGTTCATCCCCCCTCTTCCCCTTCCTCTCCCTCTCCTCCAAGCAGCCTAACCACAAACCGGACAGAATTCCCCCCGCCTCGACTTTGACCGTGGATCATCCCCCCGGCCCCGACTTCCCCTCCCTCTCCACTCCGGCATCCGGCCCCGACCATTCCTTCCCGCCTTCCCACTTTCTCTGTCCTAAATCACCCCTCCAAATTGCCGCTTACATTCTCCCCGCCCCCAAATTGCCACTTTGCCCCACCCCCAATCGCTGCTCCGCTTCATCCCACCTCTTCCCCCTTCTTCTCCCTCTCCTCCCGGTAGCCTGACCACAAACCAGACAGAATTCCCCCCCCTCCGACCCTGACTTCCCTTCCCTCTCCTCCCCGGCAACGCGGCCCTTGCCCTTCCCTCTTTCTCCATACTCAGTCGCCTTGCCTCCAAATCGCTGCTATGCTTTTTTTTTCCTTTTTTTAGAACCTTGACAGGACTAAAACACCGGGTAACCGGTTGAACCGTCCAGGTTACGCTGACCCGGCTGAGTTAAATCGACCTGAAAATTAAATTGAACTGGACTATTTTTTATAAAGGGTCCGGTTGAACCCGGTCAAACCGGCCGGTCCGATCTGGTTTTTAAAACACTACTTAGTACAACTAAGAAATCTTCTCATAACCCACCTAAGACCTCTCTCGGAGTCTCATCCCTCCTATGATTCAACATTGCCCTACTCCAAGAGTTCCACCATCATCCAAGTGCCTTCATGCCTCCAACTTCTACTCAAAATCCTCATCTTATATGCCTTTTTCCTTAGTAAAGTCCGCCCTACATCCACGTCTTGCATAGAGTCAGAGTTCCGCTAGGATTTGTCCATCATGAGCAATCCATTCACAAACAAATGTTCTCACTAGGTTTCCCACTTGCACTCGGCTTTCGTGCATACTCCACGTTATTTAGGGATCATTGCCAACCAACTAAGTCTTCTTCATGCACACATTAGCATTCGTCTTGCACAACCAAGTTGCCTACATATTCGGACATGGCTGCCCCCATGTGCTCCCACAAATATGACTCCCTTGCATAGGACTATGGGTGGCATTTGTGATGGTGGCCTGCATGCCTGCTTCAGTGGCTGGATTTCTGCCTAGCCCAACCCACAAGGAGAGTGGGTCAAGCAGCATTTTTTGGGTGCCGAGCCTCCCGGCTCGCTCCTTGCTTTAGACGGGCAGGGCCGGGTCATAGGCCAACCTCCAAGCCCTTGGGTAGGGGTGAAAATTATTAATCCTCTCCTTAATGACATAAATTTTTATCCATCTACCAATTGCCATGCTTCCATTGTCAACATCCATTCAAAAATTAATTGCAATCAACGCCTAGATTCAATATGTCTAGTGAGCTCCATTATTATATTGATGAGAAGTCTCTCACCCTTTCTTTTGGCCACCCTACCCCACTAGAGTAGTCGGTGGATATCTACCATCTATACTTATGTGGGGTGGGCTGACTAAAAAAGGGGGTAGGAGACTCCTCATACTTATTATATGTGGCAACAAATTAACCAAGAGGATGATGAAGAAACTCAAAAGACTCCAAATCCCTTAGGAAGATACTTTCCTAATGTCACCGAGAGCAGGAGAACTCCTTGCTCCTCAAGAGCCCTCCTCTCGCTCCTCATCCTCCATCCTTCCTGCCTCTTAACACCACAATCATGGTGCCACCACATTACCATTTCCTCTTCCCCTAGATCAATTCCTCATATTTTTGGGGGAAAAGGAGGGAGGAAAGGGCCAGACTAGGCTCAACCTTCTCCCCCATTAGGTTGGGTCCAGCCCGATCCTCCTGTGAGGGGGTCTCAATAGACCTGGGCTCGCCTGGCTGTTGCCACCCCTACATAGGACTCACTTGATGCCAATGGTGCCCAACCTACTGTTGAGTCCTACTCTGCATATGAGTCCCCAAATCTATCCACCCAACACACTAATATTGTTGTCATACACACTTACCCTGAAATGCATTTAACTTAGCTGTCTACACCCCAAAACTGAAGAGTTGTCCTACCCCTTTGCCTATCTAGGGGTTAAGGGTCCAACACTTACACGGTGAAGGAACTAGGCGGCCTCACTTGTAATATTATCTTGTATAGTACTTTTTACACTCAATTATTTTAAAAAGAAATATTCATTTTTTTTATAGAAAAGCCCCAGAGAGTAGATGAATATAACCTAGATACACACTAGGAGAATCCAAACCTAGCTTCAGAAAGGATAAACGCAGCCTCCCAAAACCCTTCTATAATAAGGAAACTCCCACAAAAACAACAAACCTAAGCATGCCTAACAAACACTATCTTGGGGAAACCTAAAAAGAGAAGACTCGTGCAAGGCATCTTAGGATTTATGCACAAGAGATGAACAGATAAGACGACAATTATTCCACAAGACATAAAAGCAACACAAACACAAGACTAAAACTAAAACATGAATGGCAATTTTAGAGTCGAGGGTTCAAAAGATTGACCTTCTCTGTAGTGTTGAACCACTCACCCAATCATCAATTAGAATCTCCAAAAGGTTGGTCAATTGCTTATTAAAGAAGATACGTGCCTTGAAAGAGGCGAAGGAAGCCAAGTAGTTGCGTATATGCGTAGAGAGACACTTATGCACAAACAAACTCCAGAGAAGAAATGTGAACTTACTGGTGTGGGTCAAGTAGCTGTCAATTAGAGAGGGGGAGGAGCTGTGTCAGAAGCTCCAAAAATAACAACCACAAAATGGGAAGGCGCAAATGGTCGGCTAAACAAGAGAAGGGGGAGGGGCAGAAGGTGAGGCAAGGAAAGCATAGTGACAGAGTGGAAGTGGGGGTGGGGGCATGGAGAAAGCAGAAAGGTTAGAGATGAGAGGGAGGGCAATTTTTGTGTTAATGTGGTACAACAAGGGGAGGGAGATGTCCGAGGAGAGGGGGTCGTATGAGCATTGTGGCTTTAAAACCTTCTATGAGCACTTGGCTTTTTTAGCTTATTTTGATATGTACCCAGCACCTTGGAGGTGTCTAGCCCAACTCAATGAATAGAGCCCCGAACCATGCCACATAAGTCTCCAAACATAACACATGGAGGGCAACTCGTCATCTACGTACAACTGCTTGAATAAGTACCATGTTTCAAGCCTATGCGGGCTCGTAAGTGGTTCCAGTCACAAAGTTGGTCAGAAAATTGCAGCACCTTTCAGAGTTCCTTTCTCAATACACATTAGATCTTTTAGATTTAGACCCCATATCTCTTCCCTTGCTTGTGGTATTTATCTTGTAATTAATTATCAGTTGTCGGTGCGACCTTTCCATTGTTCATGCTCAACATTGTCTTTCTCCGAGTTTTCCTTCAATCCCCTTCTATACATTTTAATTTTAAAGAAAGTGAGAAACATCTTTAAACCACAAAAAGATAAAAACTGAACTCTAACAAACTTACTTTCTCATCACGTGTAACTAAGATTTTAATGCTCGTGATAATAAGCATTTTAGAAATTTTCCACTTGGTAAGGAGAAGGTATTCGGTACAATCATTCTACCATGTGGCCATGCATATGTCTATTGATATTTTAATATGTGAATTCACATTTATGCCTCAATTTACTCATTTTTAAAAATAAAAATTCTCTTAAATGTATTAAATAGAACATATATTAATCCCTTCAATACCCCCTTTTACTCATAAATTTATGGGGGAGTTTATGAAGTTATTAGAGTATTAAGGGGATTATTAGGGTGATATAGACTCATTCTGTTAAATATTTAATGTGCTTTTTTACCACATGGCCCGTTGAACGATGTCACCGAATAATTTTATATGACAAGAGCATAGGAAATATTGTATTCATCTAGCGATAAATATTTTAAAAAAATAAAATAAATATTATAAAATGAGGAAGCTTTTGACATTTGCTTTAGTTCCCTTATATTTAATAAAAAAATTAAAAAAAATCTAGAAAGAATGCGTCTATTTTTCCCCAACTTATGCTCAATACAACCAAAAAGATAAAAAAGGTTTTATATTTATTTGTCAACAGCCCTCAATGGTCACACTACTCTTTTACTTACTTAGGCACCCCCAACAACCTTCCCCTTCTTCTTAGATGTTGGTGGCCGATGGCAAACATCCAGCAGCCGACCATAGTTGTTTTGACGAGTCTCGTTTTCTAGCTCAGTCTGACTTCAACCTCTCTCCTAGCAATAACCTACCCAGTCCTCCGCACCCTCGCTCTTACAGACAAGATTGCAGACCAGCCATGGTGGATCACCGAAGCCCTATTCTGGCTCTTTCAGGCCGTAACCTACCATAGCATTCTGGTCATCATTGCCCACGATAAAAGATTTTGGGCCACTGTTCACCTAACTTCGCTTTGAGTCTTATGAGTCACCCATTTCTTCCTCTGTCCACTCTTTATGTGCATTCGCCATTCTCTGTTTGATTCTTCTTCGCTCCGGTTCATCTGGTTACAATCCGGACTTGAAGATCGATGATGAGGTTTCACTCCTTGTCTTGCTCTTCTTTTTTGTGATTGTGATTCGAGGATCAACCACCATAAGACTGCAAAACGTCTTACGTCTTGGTGGAAGATGAAAGAGCAGAATCTAGTCGACGACGACTGCTACTCAAAGAGACTAAGCAACAAGAGCTAAACCGTTTACACGTGGACTGCAGCCGACCGTAATGGCCACGATCATGGCTGCCAAAGCCGTAGCCGGCCATGGCGGTGGCTAGAGCCGCCCGCTGCGGCTGCCAAATCTGGCCAAGAGGGAAGTAGGAAAAAATGAAGTGGGGTTCTTACGAGTGATCTCTTATTTTTTTATTGAGGTGTGTAAGTAAATGGGGGGCTTTGAAAAAATAGTGGGGGAATTTTACACGTTCCTTGATAAATAAGTTGGGTTTTGCAAGGTTTATCATCCAACCCATCTACCAATAAATCCTCGAGTCTCACGTAATGCTTACCACAATGTGTAATCCCTGTGACTTACGGTAGCCACCGTATCCCAAGTGCAACCAACTCCATATTGGCACAAAGTGCCCTGCCTAGGGCTATTAACAAGTTGAATTTGCTCGTTAAGCAGACCCAACTCAACTCTAATCGGGCTTAGCTCAAACTCAATTTAAGTTGAAATAGGCTTAAGCCGAGTTCGAGTAAACTCCTACTCGACTTGGCTCAACTTGAATAAAATTCTCAATGATACTCAACTCAAACTTAAGCATGAACTCGAACTTGAAAATAAATTTAAAATTATGTATAAATAAAATATATAAAATAATATATATATATATATATATAATATAAACATAGTTAATTTATATATATATTTATGGCATATTCCATCCATTTGAGATTAGTAGCTCTATTTAATTAGTTTACTTTAAAAAATTAAATAAAATTATTAATCTAGGATGAATGAAATATATAAAACGACATATAATCACATATATGTATCAATACCATATATCATATATGTATATGAGACTCATTTATATGAGTTGAGGCTTATTCACAACTTCGTGAGCTTCAATGTCGTGCATCATCATATTATGATCCAACAACACACATAACTCAAGAGGCAGATTAATTTATATATTTTTATGCCACGAATTTCGATCTGATGGCCCATAATGTGTTAGCTCACGCCGATGCTCATAAGCCCAAACTTATATAAAAATATGTCATGGTATATATCCTTATTAAATTGTAATAAATATATAATTTTTATATATGATATTTATTTTATAAAAATAAAAAATATTGGAGACACAAAGACTAATATAGTCTTTCAATCCCTAATTAATTAATAACTAAAATTAGTTTAGTTAAAAAACTAAATTGAACTATAAGTATATGATAGAGGGTAAACATGATATCACACTAATATATTTAAAAATACTTTTAAAAGAAGCATGGCATTAGGAGGACCAACCTCTATTTACAAAAGAATGATTAAATATTTTTTTAAAAGTTAAAACGTGACATTGGTACCGTCCTCAGCTTACAAAATGTATATCATTTTACTTGTATTTTAAAAAAATTTAGATGAATACTAAAGTAAATAATAATTTTTTATAAGTAATTTATAATCATGTAAAGAAAAGAAAATACAAAGAAGTAGATAATAATGTTGCCCAAGTGAGTTTTTATTTTTTGCAATTTTTTTAGTAATTATATGTACATAAAGAGATGAAAATAGTAATGTTGTCTATTTTGAGTATATGTAACTAAAACTTATTTGTTATAATTTTCTTATTTCATAGTGACTATAATCAAATGTTCAAGGTGTAATCGTAATACTTGTTGAAGTATTTTTAGTAATATTTAATACTAAAAATATATTAATAATTATAATACTTTATATACTTCAGATTTATACATATATATATTTTTAATTCGAGCCCAATTCGATCCTAGGCTCTTGATTTACGTACTTAAGTTTGAGCTCTAGCTCGAGCTCGAGCTCGAGCCAAGCTTTGAATTTTCAATTTGAGCCGAGCTCGAGCTGAAAATTTAAAGCTTATTGAACTTCAAGCCGAGCTTCAACCATTCAAACTTAAGCCGTAAAAGCCTAATACTCGGCTAAGCTCAGCTCGTTAACACCCTTAACCCTACCCATGTAAAATTTAATAAGGTCCAAGGTTCATGTGAATTTAGACAAAAAGGGTCTACACTCTTTAACTATAATTTTTATTGTAAATTTCACCATCTTCTTTTCCGATCAAGATTAAATTTTATAACATTTAGGTTTCCACAATGACAATGATTATAAATTAATAGCCTTGGCGGTCCTAAATGAAACTTTTAATTTTTAGAATATCAAAGAAAAGAACCAAACGCAATCCAGTCTGATACTGAGTAGCTTCGATCTCTAAGTTGGTCGTGAAAAGGAGGTTTAAAAGACATCAATCCGTGAAGGGTAATCGCTAATTAACATGACACTTACATAATAGGTAACTTTCCAAAAGTCTTAGTCCTTGTAGAAGGCTGTACATATTCTGATGGGAGTGCGTACTTCCCAGAGGACCCAAGAAACTCACTTCGACTATGACCCCTCAACATTTCCATGTAGCCCCCCCCACTACTTGTACACCCTAATCAAAAATTTAGAGATTGCTCAAGCTTAACCCCAGGCCCCCTCGCCCCTTCTTTTATTTACTTCTTCGTCGGAAGAAGGCAGCTGCACTGATAGCACCCACTTTGGCAAAGGCTACGCCCAGTGGCAACTACAGCAGTGAAGGTTGCGCGACAAAGGCCGCACCGGCCAGAGGCCAAGCTTTGCCTCCTGGCCAGGCCGACCCTGGCCATGCTAGAGGGCAGGCCAGGGCCTCCCCACCACGAATCAGCCATGCAGGATTGCTTTGGCACCAGTTATGCTAGACACAAGAGACCCAAGAAGAAATTGCTCCTAATGATTCAGTCGTCGAAATTATGAATCTCTACAACACCTTTCTCAACTGAAGCGAAAAATATTGGGTTTTAACCATAGGAAAAAGGTAAACTCTGATCTGAAAGTCAACATATATACTGAGGCTTCTATCGCCTTGGTCCCAATTTTTGGGCCAGACGGGGGAATATAAAAGGAAGAGGGCACAAGATCTGAAAAACAGAACCAATCCCCTTCAAAAGATCCCCGCACTCAATCAACCCAAGTTTCGTTTCATGAAACCCATCTGGATCAGATGAGGAAGTGCAAAAAGAAGACAGACCACAAAAAACTAGCTGTGTCAAAACTGTGATTAGTGGCGACCCAGAGGAGCACGCTCTAGCAGATGTGGGCATGGCGGACAGGTTTTGGCCATGGAAAAAAATAGTCAGCGCCGGTACCTTGCCACACGCTCAAGAAGAAGAGGAAGGGCAGCTAATGGGGGTAGGGGAATAGTAGCGTTCATAACCAAGAGAGAAAAAAAAACGAGGAAAAGGCAGAAGGGCCCCCAAAAAATGGCTGAGAACATTGACCAGCCGGAAATTCTGACCGGTCCACAATTCAGTGCTGGAAGTATGAAAATTTACCTAATACTTCTCCCTCGTAATAAAACGATTTTTTAATTACTACTCTAATCAAGAATCAAACAATAAGCATGAATTTGGCGAATGAATAAAAAAAAGTTCTATAGTACATACCGACATTATCCATTGAATGTGATTAGACTACAACAATATCCATAAATTATTCCTTACCTGATCCACAGACAGCAAATCCAGACTTATGAGTTCCGTTACAAAGCTTATACCGTCCAAACAAAATCTGGGGCATCTTTCCTGGGGCCTTCAAGAGTCCGGTAGACATACATCTTCTCGACTTTCTCGTTGTCCTCAATCTCCAAAATGGATTCCTTCTCGCTTATGACTTCCACATTTAGCTTTGGCATCTTCTCTGCAAGAGCCTTACACGCTCCCAATGTAACATCGCAGGATGACATCCAAAGGGATCGCATTGTTTCATACTTCCTAATATCGGATAACAATGCGACATCTCCAAACGGGCTGTCCCTGATCTCCAGCTTTCTCAGTTTTTTGCACCCATTTAATACATACATCATACCCTTGTCAGTGTTCCCAGCAAATGCCACTGACAGCATCTCAAGCCGCTTAGCGAAAGTGCCAATATACAAGAAGACCTGGTCCGTGAGTAGCCCAGACATGGAGAGCCGGCGGAGGCCTTTGCAGGACTTCACGATGGCACCAAAGCCTTCATCCAGTGGCTGACCCGTCACATGGTCTGGCATCGTAGGATCAAATATCGATAACCTGAATCTGATGAAATTAGGGCAGTTCCTTGCTACGGTAACTAGAGCAGCATTAGTCATCTTCTGGCAGAAGTAAAGTAAAGAATTAAGCTTTGGACACCCAGAAGATACAGCAACAAGCCCTTTTTCATCTACAGATGCACCATAGGGATTAGAAGGGAAAACCCTTAGCTCCTCCAAATTTTTACATGTAGAGGCTACAACTTCCAGACCCTGATCTCCAATGCAATCCAAGATCTGTACGAATACAGGTTTCTAGATTATCAAACAAATACAAGGACTAGTATAGTATCTTTAAGAATGCAGCTATTTCAACCCCTTAGAGATTATGAAACAAATACAAGGACTAGTATAGTATCTTTTAAGAATGCAGCTATTTCGACCCCATAAAACCCATCAGTACACCAAAAAATGGTACTTCGTAGAAATGGAGTTCCGAGGAGTTTATTGGGGTCCATATAGCCACGTTCATCTTCAAAAGGCGACAAGGAGGTGAAGTATTACCCATAAGCGCTGAAGCTCCTGACAATGGCTAACAAGCTTGATGAGATCAGCACCTTGAATGGTCGTTGCATAGCTCAAATTCAAGGAAATCAGGTTTGAGCATACTGGATAAACAGATGGAAGACATCGAGGAGCAACCTCCCAGAACCCCGACAAGCTTTTGAGAGACTTACAGCTGAGGAAGGCATTAGTCAGCTTGTTGCAGGGCTCCGATTCTGGCTCATGAACATAAGACCCAATTCCCAAGTCCACAAGCTGGGGAGCTCCTTGCAGGATTTTCACTAGCGACTCTAGTGGCACTGTCTGGTTTAATCTTAAGGTCCGAAGATTTGGGCACCTAGCAACAAGCCTCTGGAGTGCTCCGAGATTCACCTCTCCTTTCAGACATGCAAAATTCAAGGAAACAAGGGACGTGAAGGAATCGGGAAAACAGCTAAGCCATGCGCACCTGCGTTCCTCTACATCATTTTCTTCTAAATCCAGCTCCCTTAGAACCCTAATAAAAAAATACAAGAAACATTCAGCAATTTTCTTCTCCAACGGAAAGCATTTTGATAACTAAGCAGTTGTGATTATTAAAGGCCACCAATCAATGCAAGCTTACATTACGAAATGTACTCGACACTATCCTTTTACCATTGGAACAAAACTGACCGCATAGGAAACTTATCTAACTCATATATCAGATTTATCAAGGCCCACAGGCCACATCCATATTCAAATTAAAGAGCATCGAAAGAATTTGTTCACTATTGATTGAATCTCTGTACAAGGGACAAGCATATGTAGTTCACCGTAAAGAATCAAGTCCAGGTGCAACTCAAGCGATATAAGAACATGTGTTTTCCACATTAGCAGATGCTGGTAAAGAGATAGTTTCCCTCCTCCAGTATATACGGAATATCCCTTTACGAATTAATACACACTAGCTTACAATGAATTCCAAACGAAAAAAATCCAAATAGAAACAGGTTAATCAGAGATTCTTACTTGCAATTAGAAGCTACGGAAGCGAGCCCATCAGTAGAGAACCCTTCGCAGCTGATAAGGACCAGGGACTTGAAATTGGGGAAGGAACGGGAGAGGAGATCAAGGCTCTCATCCGACACCACCATCCTCTTCAGGCGGAGCTCCTCCAGCCACGGGCAGCTCTTGGCCATAGCCTCGACCCAGGGGTCGACAAACGCGCCCCAGTCTTCTGGCACGAGGTTGAAGTCTGCAAAGTGGGGCTTCCCCTTGAGGCTCAGGGACCTCACCCTCGGGAACCTGGAGATGAGCCTCTCCGGACTCACTGCGTAGCAATTTCCCACGAAAACGCTCCTCCGGCTCCAGCTCTCCACCCTAAACCATGACTTGCAGACGAGAGACACTGCATTGCGGTCTCGGTGCGACGTCAGGAAGTCAAACACATATTCCAGAACTTCTTCAGGGAAGTAAGCCATTTTTGGGCGACTTCGTTTGTCCGCCAGCTTAAGACCTTGAGAGATCAACTACAAGCAAAAGTTTTCAGCTTTCAACTAAAATAGTAGCAGGGGGCTGCAGAACTTGAAGGAGATTCACGGATCAGAACCTATTCCTGAGAAAAATAAACGGATAGGCTCGTAGTAAGCTGAAGAAATCCCTATTCCGAAACAGCAGAACAAGATCCAGTGCCCGAAATGAGCTAAAGCTTCAAACTTTTAAGGAAAACAACACAAACTCAGAAAGCATGAACCCAAAGACGAAAGCTTTCTATGTCTAGAAAAAATCACTTCCTAGTTACAAGCCAAATTCTCGCAGTCAGTGAGCAAGCATGATTGTGCCCAGAAAGGAAGAAAACACTCACGCAGATCAACCGTCCAGCCAAAAAATCAGAAAGCACTCAGAACAAGCAAGGAAGCAAAAAAGAAAAAAGAAAAATGGCCGCTCAGATCTGGATTGAGGAAGATAAGATTGGAGAGTGAAGAGGAACAAGAGCCACTCCCTCCCCACTCCAGAACGCCCCCACCTTCCACGCTTGGTCCTCTCTCCCCCTCTAGTCTCTCTCCCCTCTACAGATCCAAGGCCCAGAAAAATCCAACGCCTTGCTCACACCCTCGGGTACCCAAAGAAGCATGCAGGGGAGGGACAGATTCGGAATTTCCCCTCTTGACCAGCAGCGTCGCCATGCCTGCGTCCTTATCCACTGGTCTCCTCAGGCCACCAGGGCTCCACCTGCCATTTCCACCTGTGGCGACAGCAGCAACAAGACGAAGCGGGGAGCCGCGGCTAAAAGGGTCGGCGGGGGCATCTGCCCGCTATTTACGAAAACGCCACCGCGAGTGTGGAGGTAATTGGAATGATGATTGAGCTCCGTAAATGGCAATGATTAGGGGAGAAAAATCGCTTTCCCACACGAATTCGTGGTGGGCTGCCCCCAGCGGGTTGTGAGACTTCGCTGCTCACCGGGGCTGGGCTGACTTCTCAGTTCCTCTCACGCTCCACGTCCAAACTTGTAGTGATCTTCCTTCTCATTCATTCTTATCCATTGGAGCGGGGTGTTTTGGTCATTTCACGAAGTGGTTGCTATTTTCTATACGGAATTGAACACAGCGCGGGGCCTTGCTCCTCGTCTCTCTTATCTAAAGACTGAATTTCAGTTGTGTTATTGACTGTTATTAGCAGATTCCAACCCAAATGAGGAGAAAATCATGCCCACTCCTCACATTAAAGTGCTGTTTGATACGAAAATGGAGTAGAATTGGAATTATTAATTTAGCTAAATAAAGGGAATCGGAATCAGGTTTGAGAGTAGAATTTTTAGGTTTTGTGGAATAGAAAAGAATAGGTATGTGGCGGCTTCCTAATTGTGTTTAAAAAAGTCAACAATGGAATCGACCAAATCTCTTCGTAAGGATTTTGGACGATAATTTGAGCATGAATTGTCATTAAGGTGAAGAATTGTTTTGTTGAATTTAATTATTTAAATGTAAAAACAAATTATACCGATGAATCCATCCCAATTTCATATCATATCATATTATATGAATCCATCTCAATTTTTATATCATATCATATTACTATATAAAGTAAATTGATATATTATAGAACTTTTCATTTTATATCACTAATCCCCATAATTTATTAATGTTTTTCCTAAGTTACCATAAAAGAATCTGTTGACCATAATGGTTCATTAATTTACGGTTTGGTATTTGCTATGATCTAAAACTAGATGTAGTTGTTATAGCATGTTGGTCCTTCAATTTACAGAAGCTAATCTAAACTGCTATTTTCAGAAGATAATCTAACATGCCGTTTTAATCTGATTGGCTAGAGCAAAACTTAAGCTAGAATGGCTTGGTTTGTACGAGTCTTATTTTGGCATGAAACTGATATAAATGGAGGAAGCAATTTGATCTTCATTCAAACTCAACCTACAACTCATGTGGGTCCACGGTCGGAATTATCTACAATTGGTTCACAATCTAAATTGTCATTTTCAATCTTCTGAAACATCAATGTCATAGAAGATTATTTTGTATAATTTGGTATGATCTAAATTTCATAAAATATAATATAATATATATATATATATATATATATATATATATATAATATAATTATATTTTTTTATGATGTAAATCTCACAAAAGGTTGCATTACTAATTTATTGTGATCCAACTCGGCTAATATATATATATATATATATATATATATATATATATATATATATATATATATATATATATATATATATATATATATATATCCTTAATACTCGTCGTAGATAAAAAAAAACAAAATTTTTTTTATGAAGTAAATCTCATAAAAGGTTACATTACTAACTTACTGTGATCCAACTTGGCCAAAAAACTTTATATGTATATATATGAGACCTGTTTATATGAGCCCAAGCTCATATAAATCTATGTGAGCCCGGGCTCTATGGGTCGTTGGATTTACATCCGGTGGCTTATAATACTCATGAGTTATACTTATTAGTTAAACCCATTAATATTATAGGCCGCCGGATATAAATCCAACGGTGTATAGAGCCCGGGCTCACGTAAATTTATATGAGCCCGAGCTCATATATACTTTTTTCTCTCTCTATATATATAGTAGGTTTTCTTTTAAAAGTTTTGACAGTTCAATTATATCACAATTCAATATCCATAAGGACAGGGCCCAAATTTGGTAGAATCCCTATTATTAGATTTTTTTTATGATGTAAATCTCATAAAAGGTTACATTACTAACTTACTGTGATCCAACTCGGCCAAAAAACTTTATAATTATTTCATACGATTAGAAACCAACCCCTACAAGATAGGAAGAACCTCTATACATGCTGACATTTCTCACTTAGTATGATTAATCAACCCGGACAAAAAACATTATAATTATTTTGTATGATTCTATCATACATTATTTTCTTAAAGGATGTTGTTTGAAATATCAACTCAACATACAAAGTAAACTTTATCCGATTGCGAGTGTATACTGGGCAGACACATTTACTAGTGTGTATAAAGAAAATAAGGTTTTAAAAACCAGACCGGCTTGGCATAAAATTGGGCCAATTCTCTAAGTTTTGCCAAGTTTCAAACCGAATTGACCAGCTGGTTCGAACTAGCAAAATTGGACTTGGGCCACTAACTTGGTGTGGCTGGGTTAGTTTTCAAAATAAATTAGTAAGGAAGAGTTTTTCATGCTTACCTGTGATAATGAGTAGTACAAGCTACACACGAAAATAATTGATATCTAAGATCAATAATATATATATTAGTATACGTTAATATAAGTAATATTGACACTTATATATTAGTGTATTACATCATCAATCATAAAAGGCTCATTAACTGGGTCGGTTTTTAAAACCTTAATTTAAATTGATAAGTATGAGAAGGGAAAGGACATGGGAGTATGGTACCCTGAGAGTATTAAAAAAACCCAAAAACGGGTGTGCCAGGATCCCACCTTTATCGGCCTGCCTTTGTGAACAGTGTATACATCACATGCTTTACTCGTTTGTTTAATAAAACAGAGCCCCTCTCTCTTATGCATCTATTTGTTTCCAAGTCTTGGTTTTCAATGCAAAACTTCATCTTTCCACACCTTCTATTCTTGATAAGGAATCATTGAATCAAAGAGAGCTGTAGGACTAGACTTATTTGCTTGAATATTGAGTGTGGGCCCCGCATCAAGTACTACTGGCCACTGGGTGTCATCGTGCTTGCCAAAAGGTTGAACTGATTAGAAGACGGTCATGTGTTCCAGTGCAATGCAGAATGCAGATATCGAAATGGGCATGTGGGAATGGTTTTTTTTATTAAATAATAATGTTAGATGTGATGTGTGAAGCTAGGCTACCTAAATTAAATAAACGAAAAGAAATGGCTTGATGATCATGCCCTCATAACCCTCTTTTAATTGGGTTTAGCTAGCCTGGATATCAATTTGATTCTTGCACTTTGCAGTGCTTTGTGGCATTAAGTTTGATTGGACCAAAAAAAAATCTGGGGATGAAAGCGAAACCAGGAATGGGGGTCTGGGCCTGCAGCCCGCCTCACGTCACGTTGGATGGAGACGGGTGATTCAACAATCCCGCTGCCAGCTTCTTAAATGCCATTGATCAGAGGAAAGCGGAATAACAAACGTCACGTTAGGCAACAAAAGAGGAGAGACAGAGAGAGAGATAAAGAACCGGGCAATGCATGTAGCAGTTCTTTTGTTCATTTTTTTTAATCATGAATGCATGAACACTTCATCTTAGCCGACTTTTAGAGAGAAAACTGTCTGTAAACGACGGTTTAGACTTCAACGGGCGACTGATTTCCCCCTAACCTTATCATTCGGAAGCTAAAAAGACTCTATTATGAACTAAGATAAGGTGGCTAGCCAATTGCCAGGGTTTTTTTTCAGGAAGAGAAGAAAAATTGAAGGGGGTCATTCAAGATTTGGCCTGAGTGCGCACATTAGCCCACTCACATCAGATGTGCCAAAAACCAACCACTTTATTGTCTCCAAACAGAAGTAAAAGGAAGAGGTGGCCGACGCCTCAACCACTGTGGACTCATTTCTTTAATTCCAGCACAGTGTGACACCAGCTAAAGCCATCCCACCACCACCCAATGGCGCCTGTGCCTCATCTTCCAAATGCAACAAATATCCTCTTGCCTGCTGCCTTGTTATGGCCACTTAACTTTATGGAGGCACCATTTGTCGTCCAAAGGTAAACGGACTTTTCTTATCAATAATCATCCCCCCTTCCCGTGTCCTGACTACGAAGTGTGGGTGTAATTGAATCGAAATACTCTACAGGCGAATTGATAACCCAATTGTAGGTCTAATGGCCGTATCTGTTTAAACCACATTAAATACTAGAAAAAGGCTGCTCATGTACGGTTATAGAAAGGTGGCCGTGATAGATCTGAGTCAAAACGGAAATAGACCAAGACAATTAACTGATGTTGGAAATACTTTATACACCGGATATAGATTTCACACGGAAGCAATGCGTTTCATAACACCCAAGAGACAAATCTGTTCATCTCTTCGTTTCTCTGGAAAATAACGGAGAGTTAAATTACAAAGTTAAGTATATGATATTCTACCTTGGCTCATCCTCATCCGGAAGGACTCGTAGCAAAGAGGTCACTGTATCAGCAAAAATATTACATTTGTTTAAAGTTACCCACCTAACTTGAAAGGGAACTACGGAAACAACTATGTTTTAAAGTTTCAACATATGACTGCAGTAGGCAGTAGATAGAGAGACCAAAACACCATCTAATTTTCTTGCAGACGCGATGTTCTTAGGCACAAAAATGACACTTATTTGTTAAATAACTAAATTTCTCAAAAACTCAAGTTGTTAAGAAAGAGTTATTATCATATTTAATTTAACACTTCCCACTCTTTAAAGTTCAGCACGTAGAGGAGAGGAAAAGAGAATAAATCATTGAACGTGGCTATTTCCCCCAATATTATACTCAAACTTCTCATATTTTGTATACCTACAAAAATTAAATAAATTACTAAATACCCCCTTGTTCCCTGTTATTCTTTTTAACTCTATTTTTGCTATTTTATTACCCTATTCTTAATTTTCTCCCTCGGTGTGAGCTCTTATATCTCCCTCGTCGCTTATGACTCTTCTTCTCTTACCATTTTCCTTCTTCCCCCTCGCTTATAACTCATCTTCTACGATTTTTCCCTTTTTCCCTTATTTTATTCTTTTTCTTAAAAACTTTTGGATAGTTTCTTGTGGGGGGGGGATGCAGAATTTGAGAGGGAATTAATTAAGATCTTCGTCCAAATAAGTTTTATTTGGTAAATAGTATTATCCTCCAAAAAACTTCTAAATTTTTTTAAAATTTATAAATAGTTTCTGATAGGGAGAGGTCATTACCACAATATACAGATATTGACGAAAAATATTTTCCCCATATAATATAGTTTTATTTGTTGAGGATACTACCTGCCACAAAACCTCTATAAGTTTAAAACCAACTTTTGGCGGTGGGTGTTCACCACCACAATATACAGAATTTGTCGAAAATTTAAAATTTTCGTCCAAATGAGTTTTATTTAGCAGAAGGTATCACCTGCCAAAATACCTCTAAAAGTTTTGAGGTGTGGGTGTGAGTATAAGTAAAACTAAAGGGGGTATAGAGGGTATTGAGCTGTTAAAAAATGCTTGTTATTTTTTTGTAATAAGGGGCTCTAGGTATTTTAGGGGGGTGGGGGTGGACATGTTTAAAATCATTATCTTAGAATATGTACCCCAAACATAAATAGGAAGAAAATTGCTCCATGCAAGATTTAAACCCAAGTCTTTGACTTTAATACTATGTTAAATAATTAAGCTTCCTCAAAGCTTAAACTATTAAAAAAAGGTTATTATAATACTTAATTTAACAGTATCCACTTATGACTTGTTTAATTGTCATAGGTAAATCTATGCCTTATCTTCAGCCCCATTTGTTCCTTTATTTTTTCACTCTAAATATTTTTTTAGTCCTCACCTTTTTTTGGTGTGATTTCGTGTATTGTTAAAGGCTTTGACCACTAAAGTCCGAATAAAGTGATTTGGTTTGGCATGTTTTCTTAAGCCTTCACCGAAATGGGATAAGGAACGTACACAAGAACCGTCTCGTCCAACAGTAACAAACGCGCGAAAAAATGGGTAAGGACAAGGCACAGGAAAATCAAACGAAATGTAACTATCAACTTGGAGGAGCACAAGATCATACGAAATGTCAAAAATCAGATTGGATATTGACTTTCTGTACACAGTTCTATGATCTATCCCACAAGTCTTGTCCATTGACTGCTATGGGATAAGGTCCGCTACAGGCTTTCGTTTGAGTGAGTGTCCCAGACGTTATGTCATGATAAAGATTTACAGCGACCCCGCCGACCAAGTGTAGTGCATTCTGAGAAAGCCAGGCCGAAAGAACAGGTTCTAAACTCAAGGGGGGAGGTTCGGAGATGCTACTTACATCCTTGTAAATCGTGGCCACTATAATGGACCATTCAATTAGTACTCTTAACGTATACACTCAACTCATAATGATGAAATAAGCAACCACGATGTTGTTTTTCAAATGATTTACAGAAGGGATTTACATGATAAGATTAGACTGTGCTGAACTATAGAAGTCGTCATACTCTAGTCCTTGCCATTCTTACACATATTCTGCGAGCAAAATAAATACTCTCAATTGAGGATAATGATTTTCTCGTTTCACTTTGTGTTTTAACAAAATTTTAGGCGAGGTTTTGATTGGACTGTAAAAAGCGAATCCCACGTTGCCAAGTGAGACTCACTCCTCCGTGTTATAAAGTTTTGTTGGACGTCACGTGGAAAAGGGTTGTCATTATCCACCAATTGATCATCTTCATATAATCATATGCAGCCGTAGCTTTTCTTCCGGAACACCCTTGCTCTCGAGAAGTGAAGAGGGCTCATTGGTTTTTGTAGATCTCGTCCTCGTGGGCCACATATGTTAAAGACCTCAACATACTGGAACTAACTTTTTATGGTTGTTCAACTTGTTGCGCACTTGTACTCATTCCATGCAAAGCCCAAAACTATTGTCGGCCCAAACATCGACCACAAATATCGGGCAACTCGGATGAATACGGATAAGCCAATTCAAATTATATTTGATAACAGTACAGAAAACAGATTCTGCTGTCACCAGAAGGAAAATCAATCACACTCAGGGTCTTTTGATTAATCTGGCCCTTAATAGATTGGTTTTTACTCCTTTCGCCATCGGATCTCCATCCGACCATTCCTAAAGCCTAGGCTCGTTCAGGCTCATATAAACTTCTTTCAAAAAAATAAAGGTCAAATAAATTAGGTTTAGAATTTTGTTGGCCCATCTCAATTTTGTTTGGCTCTAAAAATAATAGTTCCCAAAATGCCCGTTTATACAAGCTTATCGTGCATGAGTTCGAAATTTGACAGCACACGTAACTCAGGGGTAGATTAGTTTTTGCCCCTTTACATTGTCAAATCTCGATCCAATGGTCAATAATGCATGGGCTGATGTAGACATATATGAGCCTAGGATCATATAAATTTTTTTTTTAAATGAGGACTAAATAAACCAAGTTTAAAATTTTATATACCCATCTAGATGTTCATTTGGCTGGAAAAACAAAAACGGATTTAGGGCTTGTTTAGATAGAAATGAAATATAAATTAAATGGTCTTTATAATAGAACCCTTTTTAGGAAGAGGTTTAAGCCTCAAATGAGAGAGAGAGAGAGAGGAGAGGAGAGGAGAGGAGAGGAGGGAGGGAGGGAGGGGGAAAATGAGGTGTAACAACCGCGAATTTTTGGTATGATTTTTTGCCTCTAATAAAGTTATTTTATAATTTTTTAATTATTTTAAATTATTTAAAAGTAGATATTTAGATAGTTTTTATATGGGTATGATAAAGCTCAGTGAGATAAGCGTAACAAACCTAAGAACGCATGAAACGGAGGTCGGGAGCGAAAGTTACAACATCGGGAAGTGTGTCACATGGGTAGGACCCACTTTAAAAGTGTGAGATAACGTACCCATATGGTGGTCTAGTTTCGAATGGCTCGTTGGCACGAGTCCATCAGTACCAAGAACATACGATTCCGACTTCGAAATAAGAAGTTATCGCGTTTTTAAGTTAGATTGGTATTTGATTAAAATATTATTAAAAAATAAGAAATTGACAAAATAGCTTGCGTCATTGTTGAAGCCAACAGCTTACACCGAGCCAATCCACACCGCGTGTTCGATGCACATTGGACATGCGGCATCGCCACGTGGTTTACGTGCGCATTAAGTGCGGCGGTGCCACATTTTGGCTAGTAAATGCGTGATGCGTGTCGCGCGCAACACGCCATTGGCTCGCGATCTTTTCCTATAAATTCAGTGTTCTGATCATTTTTTTGGAGGAGTTTATGGATTCATTCTAAGTCCATTTTCTTCCGTTCAAAAGACGTTCTTACCTAATTTGAGGGTGTTCTATGTAATGGAAACATCCATTCTTCGAGTTAGCGATCCTATATGGGGAAACGTCTCGGGGCAAGGGGAAGTTCTGTTCGTAGCCTATGGGCACAGAAAGATAAAAGTGTTTCAGGTCAAGAGAAGATTATGTCCATAGCCTATGGGCACAGAAAAAGAAAAAATTTTCGGGTTAAGGGGAGATTCTATCCATAGCCTACGAGCACAAAAAGAGTTTATGGAGTCGTTATGAATCCGTTTTCTTTCGTTCAAGAGGTGTTCTTACCTAAATCGAACATGTCGGACGTCATGGCAGGATTATTATCCTAGTTGGAGACCTCTACAACCGCAGAAGCGGACATCTAATTTCATGGTGTCTAGTTTAACATCTTCGAACTCGCGCGGAGAGCAAGGTAAGGGCTTTTATCCTTTCTTAAAGCATGATTATGAACTTTGGTTGTGTTTTTTAACTTAATATTTATATAACTCTTACATGTTATGTGTTAGAGTTACTTTCAAGTTATGATTTATGGTTTTCACACATATATTCGATTTGTCGAATGATTAATCATTGAGATAGAATATGAATTATATACCGTATGTTTATAGTTATATTATGTATATTCAATTAGTTGAATGATTAGCCGCTAGAAGTGGATATGTTTTATATTGCATGTTTTTGATTGCTTCATATGATTCCGTTGGAAACGGATATGTTGTATGTTTTGCATACTTTATGATTGCCTCATATATGATAGTTTGACCGAATGTTTATTTGTGGAGTTTTATATAAATTATACACGTTGGAGCGTGTAATATAGAGACAAATTAGCTTCGCCACTGTTTTCGTTGCGAATGAATACAGTATTAAAGGACTCGTCCTTGTTGAAAGGAGGATTATTAAGATTATTTTTTAAAAGACGTATAAGTATGGTGATCGAGTCACTGAAGCGGGACAAAGAGGGGGTAAATGTCTCATTGGAATGAGCGACCAACCTTACCTTTGTAGTCGTTGATAGTGACACTCTCATGGCTTGTAAAGGCGAAGCTAGGGTTTTCGAAAAGGATAAACATTGAGATACAATATTTTAAAAGAAAATAACCCTTTTTGGAGTAAGGGAACTCTAGGATACTTTGATGACGAGTCTGAGACTCAAGGAGCTATTATTGGGCGCCCCGATAGAGCTTCTTTGACTAGTTAAGTGCACAATTAATCCGGTTCGGAATAGGATGTATGGTACCTATATTAGCCTAATGAGCCCCTAACGATGAGCAAGACCCTTGATTAGCCCCTAACGAAGAGTACATATCAAGGCTACGTGCGATAAGGTATAGAGTATCATAGGAAGACTCTATGCTCTTTAGATCCTAACGCCCGATGAGCACAGGTGACTCATATATTCACAAACATGAAATATTTTGAGATGATCTGTGGAGGAGTAAGAGGTCCTTACTTTGTACCTGCAACAAATTCCTATTAATAATATGTCTTGGACATTAGTAGTAAGCCATGAGAGCTTATAAACCCTAAAAGCATCTTCGATACGTAGGAATAAGCACTAGGGGTGGTTTTGGGTGAGAGACACATATTATTTTCATGAAAAATATTATATATGATGTCCTGTGAAAATGCTATGTGCTTGATTCATATATGATAGTATAAACTCCTCTACTAAGTATTTTAAAATACTCACTACCCCCCAGACTTTACAAGAGTCGACGAAGCGTAGTGTGCGGGTAGAGGGGCCTAATCCAAGTATTATCGATGTGATTTCAAGGATTTCAACCGCACTAAAATGAGTAAGAATTATCTTTATTATTTTTCTTTTGTGTGTTTGTACATGCACTGTGGTTCATGGGGAAATGATTATTATATCGCATAAAGCAAGCGGCTCTCATTGCGGGCCTGGGTTAACTCCGATATTTTTATGAAAATTTTTTTATATGTTTCTAAAATCTTGGGTCGTAATAGGAGGAGAAGGATGTGGTAGCAGAAAGGGAGGAAGAGAAAGCAATGATGGAGAAGATTGAGAAGGCGATGACAAAGGAGGAGGTGAAGACAAAGTTGAATGCATAATAGGTGGCGAAGACAACAAAATTAGTAGCAAAGGCAGAGCAATTGATGACGGAGGTGATGGAGCTAGTGACAGAGGTCACAAAGTTAAAGCTAGAGTTGATAGAAATGAAAAGGAATAGATTAGTGAGGTTATAAGGAAGAAAATGAGAAAATAAGATTTTAGACAATTTATATCATATGTGTAGAGGTTATTTTTTTGTATTACATGCGAATAGGGGCATTTTGTGTAATATGTATCCTAGTGTCATTTTGATAATTTCCTTTTAACTATAATATTTCAAATAAATAATATTGTTTATATAAATTTGGGTTCATGCGTGGCAGTATGAACCGATGTATCAAAATCGGACCAGACCACACTATTACTGGTTTGAATTACCCCCCCGCCCCCCTCTTTTCACACGTGTTGTCGGATAAGATTTGACGAATTGGGATGCCTGGTATGGGCTCATGTTAACTTTTCTCTTATTAAACTTAACTAAGAAGCTTTTAACGACTTGATAAGGCTCTAAAAATATCTGGACATTAGAAATTAGTAGAATGGGCCAGTCCTTAATGGGCTTAGCCCATTGGGTCAGCCTGTATTTGTCTAGTTGAAAGAATAAGAATATTAGATTTTACTGGTAACCTGTAAGAGATTGAAGAGCACAAGTTAGAACCTATTGAGTTAGTCACCTCTATTATGAACCATGGACATCACTATTTGAAAATGTTTTACTTAACATATAAATCAGTACAGCATAAGTCCGTTTTAAATGAATCCTTTCTAAGCCTAGTGCCAAAAAGAAAAATAACCTTTTAAAGCCAACTTACGTACACACATACGTGTAATTCAAATTGGCGGGACGACACCACGAGACTTGTGTGGGGTGTTTGTGAATAAATTTCACCTATTCCCATTTTCATTATACATTAGATATACAACCTTCAGTTTTATATAAAAGATGAGAATAAAGTTAGGCCTCTCGGTGGGACTAACAAATTCATATTAGACAAGCAAATTTTGTAAATTTATCGGTGAAGTTAAACATTGGAGTTCAATTGATGTCTTATTTTGCCTATAAGTTTACATGCATTTTTCCTGCAATAAAAGACCCAATTTTTTTTGTATCTTCTTATAAACTTTCTGTAATATTTCATTACAAGTTATTTTCAGCAGGAACTTGTACCGAGTTTTTGGACAGTATTAGAGTTGTGATCCAAATGCCTTCAACTCAGTCACGTAACATAAGTTTGTAAGCCTCCAAAAGTCATGCGAGGTTTTTTTAAAACACAATTTTATGTTTCGCCAATCCCAGCTTAGTTGGGTTGGTTAGATATCTCTCAATTGTTAAGAGAGGTCTCAGAGTTGAATCTAATTGGCATACAAGGTGTGTGAGCCTCACCTATGAACAACAACAACAATAATAATAAAATAAAATAATATAATATTTATATAAAATGAAGCTCCTTTGAGAGCCGTATGATCAAGATCCAATATTTCTACTTATTGTATTATGTATATTATTAGATAAAAATTAGACGGGTTCACGTTGATGCACGTGAACCCGAGCTCATAACAGGATTCGAATAATTTGCTATTCGGCTTCTAGTAAATTGGATGGAATTTGAGTGGCTAGAATTCAGAGAAAATGTATTTGCGCGGTCAATGACTAGGGTGATGAGCCTCCTGCGGTCCTGCGTATTCCAAATCGAAAGAAGATAAGTTGAGTGGTTCGCTGCCCCGCTGGACTTAGAAGTTTGATCCTGAGCATGGAATTTAGAGATGTACCTAATTTATTTGAAGACTTGACCCATTCATTTCTAGCATATGTTTTTGGTGGCAAGCCAGGGTCACCAACCAGTGATTTATTAAAAAGTAGATGGCCCACCTACCAGTGCTAATCCCGTTTGGACTACGAATTCGCATGATCGAGAATATTGGTCCATATCGAGATACTAAAATAGACAGATGTTTCATGCCTGGCATTGGCATTGGCATTAAGGAAGTTGGGCAATTGACTCCTGGTCAGAGATAAACACTTCTTCTCTCCTTTTTTTCCTTGCTGAAATACGGTCACAGACGACACGCTAAACGCCTGAAACCCACTTCTGACACAGCTGTGGAGGTAATTAAACCCATAGGAACTAAGAAGCTTCCTGGAACGCCCAAACCTAATCTTTATTGACTTGACCATGCTTGTTTACTCGTTAATTGACGAGCGAGCAAAACCTGCATGGAAGCCTTGCTGCACCATGATCTCGTGTCCTCGCCCCTTCCTGTCTTCTTTATCCCACGTGCTTAGGACCAATACACGTTATGAGGAGAGAGAGGCCTCATCATTATTGACCGAGAGAATTAAAGCCGGAAAAGCCAAGACAAACGTACGGTACAAAATGACAAATTTGTCCGTGACTACATTTGTGCGGGTATTTTTCATATGAGTAATGTTACATTAATGTTAAATTTTAATAACTTATTTTATAATTTAAATACCTTTTCTTATTGAGGTCTAAAAAAATAAATTTTACTCGTTAGTGGTATTTGTACGATGAAGTAAATTTTTAACATATAAAAATTAACGTCATTAAAATATTTTTCTTTTCACAAGTTACAGAGTTCATCTGTTAACTTATTTGTCCAGCTATCTTGATTAAACTCCATATTTTTTTTATTTAGCGTTTTCCTGCCCATTTATACTTCATCAATTAAGGCTTCATGGTTCCTTAGATGTTTGGCAAATTTTTTAGAGCTAATTTATTGTTTATATAGCTGTTTCATCAAGTTCACCGATTTTTTAACCTATCACTTCGTCAATTTCCCCTTCAGTCATCATATTCCCTTAGTTACCTATGCTTAAGGATTCACGATTTTTTAGCTGTTTCATCTATCAGTTACAGATAATTCATTGTTAATTTAGATATTTGCCATTTTTTACTTGTTTCACCAATTTTTGTGATTCGTTAAAAAAATTAGCTCTATCGCAAATTTTCAGATACTTTGTCAAAATTTCAATTATCATTCACCGTGTATTTAGTTGTTTTACCAACTTTTTAAAAAATCGGTCTGGTCATTGACCCGAACTAGTCACCGGTCTGGGTTAACTGGGTTCAACTGCTAATCAGCATAGGTTGACCCAATTTTTTTATATATTAAGTTAAATAAAATATTAAGTATAATAAAAATACAAGATCAAAATAACTTAGTGGGTATAGCGCATATGTTATAAAGTAAATAAATATTTAAATAAAATAAAAATAGAGATATATACAAAAAAAATTGTCATAGCTAAGTGGATAAGGCTCCTAATGGGCTTTAAGATGATGTGAGTTTGAATCCCATTTCAACTAGTTTTTTTTCCTTAATGAGAGTATTAAATGGGTCCAACCCAGTCACTAGGTCGGTGGTTCAATTGGCCAGGTCAACTTAACCCAAAAAAAATAATGAAGCAGCCCGAATTATCAACTGGGTTCGGTTGAACGTAGTCCAATCGGCCGGGCCAGTTCAGGTTTTAAAACACTACTTTCATTATTGTTAAATTTGCCTATGTCAGTTTTTTTCTTTTTTCTAATGTTGCAGCTTTGTCCATATTTTTACTTCACCAATGTTTAAAGTTAAGAAAACAAAGAGGCACAAGTATTGTTGTCTTACATTAGGATTTTACCTACTTCATTAAATTTCACCGAGTTAAATCTATGCCTCATATTTATTCCCAAAAATTTGTAAGTTCACATTTTACACCTAATAATACTGCTAATTAATAGTTTGTTATTGTAAACTTGTTGTTAATATATATATATATATATATATATATATATATATATATATATATATATATATATATACAATTCAGACCCGAAACATAGTTCGTAAGAGGGCGAACAGGGGAGAGGAAACTCCTCATCCCCCAGCCCTAATCACAGTGGGAGAAGGGAGGATTCTCCCCTCTCCCAGCAGGTTGCTCCCCTCTCCCATTACATTTCTCCTCCCCTCTCCCTCCTCTATATAAGTTGTAGCTCCTCTCCTCTCACCCCATCCAATTTTCTCACCTCCCTCTTCTCTTGCTCTGGGGGGCAGTGACCATTGTGGGCGTTCAGCAGGCGGTGACGACTGTGGGTGAGGATTTGGAGGTAGTTGTGGGAAGGAGGGTATGATTGCAAGTCGAAATAAATAAAAGTAAGCCCTTTTGTATTTGCTAGAATTGGGATTTGAGAGTCCTCTTTTCTTCATCCCTTCTCTGTGTTGATTTATCTCCTTTCCTCTCCTACATCTCATTCGAAATCAGCAAGTTCTTGGAAATTGAGATGCCTAGAACATTCCATTTTCTTTCTAAGATTTAAGTTTAGAAAGGTCCGTGTGTTTGGAACTCCTAAATAGAGGGACTATTTTTTTTATAGGGATTAAAGGGGAGCAGTAGCAATTGGCATTAGGAGTTGAAGTAGGTCAAGGCTAGGACCCTCATATAAATCATGGATGTTTTCATGGTTGTTTGATTATTTATATATGTAAAATTAACCTGTTAATGTAGAGGATTTGATGCCTTCATTTAACTGTGTATGATTCTTTGTTTAGGAATACACCATGTAAATTGCATGCATTTTAGGTTCCGGTTTTCTTCGTTTGGTGATGGGATGATGGTAGTAAATTCTATTGATGGTTTAATGTCTTGCTCATGCTCTGTTACGGCCAGATAGATGTGGATCGCCTAGAATAAGTTGTTACTATTGTTAATGATATGGATATATATGTTCTGCAACTATTGAAAATCATGTGTTAATGGCTAGTTTTAATGAGTTGTTGTTTAAGGTTTTAAATTGAACATGACCATGATTTCTTAATCATTCTAACCTAATATGATACAAATAAAATAGTTTTTGTGTAAATGGAGTTGATAGATCTGAACGGTTTCTAGATGACAAATTTTTTATGGCATCATGTGTAAGATCCATAAACACTAACCGGTTTATTTAATTTTATTTAGTTGTTGTTGGGTGGTTTAATGTTAATTTGGTAAGTTTTGACTTATTTTTGAATTTAAGGTGGTTAACAATGGTTTTAATTAAAATTTTCTTCACTTTGATATTTTTTACATTAAAATAAGTCAATTCAAATTTTGTTGGAATTTTTAGACTTTACAACTATCTTTCCCAAAATTTATGGGGCAAGACCCGCTGTGGGCCCTACGTTTGTAAATTAGGATGATGGGTCCCACAAGACCCTAAAAATATTTTATGACAGTAATTAAGAGTTTCAAAATTTTTAAACTTCATTTTGGACTTAATATAAACGAAATTTTTATTTTTAGTGTTAAATTTTATTTATACCCCATATTCTTATTAGGTCTACCCTAATACCTATTATAAATAGAATGACATAGCCTCATTCTTATTTGGGAATGGTTGGAATCTAGAACTTAGGAGGCCCTAATCCCTATTTCCAAAGAAGGAAAAGTGATTAAGGTAAAGATTAACTTGATTTCCCATTAATTACCTAGGGTTTCTCCTAAACTTTCTAAAACCCTTCTTTTATCAAGGATTAATCTCGATTTTTACCCGTACTGTTTCTTATTTTGACCTCTATTTTAAACCTCTATGGAAGGAGTTTCATTTTTGAACTCAATAAACCCTAGATCTACAAATTTCTAGTGATTTAGGCATTTTTAAGTGGATTTATGGAAGTATTAACAAAACCTTATTGTGGGTAGGATTTTGAAGAAGTTGGAGCATCGATTTTAAGTCAAGAAAGTCACTGAAGGTAAGAGATTTCTCCTAATATAGGATTGTATTTTCAGATTTGAGTTCTGGTAAAGTTTTAAGTGGGTTTGCTTGAAGTTGAACTTTAATGGCGGATGGATATGATTATTTTCGGTTTTGGATTCAAAAAGGAGACGAAGCAGATTGTTGTTATGGCGTTCAAACGGCCATGTAGGGCGTTCAAACGACAACACTTCTGTTTTGGTTATTTTGGTTATTTTTTTCAATTTTATGCTTTTGTTCTTAAGTACCATTTCCTATGATTATGATGAGTAATTTATGCTAGGAAGAGCAATTGGAAGAGCATAAATTTGATGTTGGAAGCAATAATGAATGTTTAAGTATTATGTGGATTACATGTTATTAGGTTAAGCATATTGTGATTTCTTATCCTAAATCCATGGTTGAGTGATTGTCTATATTTTAATTATGATTCTACCAAGTTTACAACATGATAATGGGTTTGTATGCCTTCGCATACTATGATTAAATTATGGGTGAATAATGGTGTCATGTTAGCTTAAAGTGTAGTAATGGTCTAGAGTGAGGTTGCATTTTATTCGAATTGTGTTTTTTGATCGTTTTCACCTATGATTTTAGTAAGGAGGAGCTATGTAAAAATTATGATAGCATATGTGTGGTATGTCAATGGGTTATTCATAATATATATTCCTATGCTTAGGATTAAATGTTACTATCATATACACACACATGTGGGGGGGGGGGAGGGGGTAACTATGGTGATTGTTTGATACTTATGATTAGAAATTATGCATGTATGGCTGATGGGAGCACGTTCATGAATTAGGATTCATGTAGTTATTGCTCATATATGCATCATGTTAAATGCATCAATAGATGGACTTACGAATAAGATTTTATCGAGATTAGCTATGGTTGATCGATTCAATGCAATTGTGTGATATTGTTTACTAGGTTAATCAATCGAAGGCTTATCGATTTAGTTTTATGTCTTAAAGAACAAGGTTTTACGTCCTTTGAGAACGGGTTTTCCTCCACGGGTTGAGAAGAGCGGCAATGATATTAGAAGACCAACAACTATTGAGATTATTTGAACCTTGAGAATCCAAACTGGTTTGTCCGAGTACACCGGCTTACCACGTATTATTGCTTTGGACTTTAGTCTTGACAAGCAGGACTACTTGAGAGTTTAATCTTGATAGGAAGGGGTTGCTTGAGGGTTTCGGCCTTGAGGAGCAAATTTATTCTCTCTGTTTTATGAAACATTCACCATTGTTGATTGTGGTCAGTGCGTTAGAGGCATGTCTCATGTAAGGTGAATGCTTATGAATGAGAGTAATTATACATGATATGATTGTGTGTTAGAGACACTTCTTATGCAATTTGAATATTTATGGATATGAATAATATGATTGCGTATTAGAGACACTTGTCATGCAAGTTGAATGTTTATGAATATGCATTATGTGCTAGTGTGCTTGAGATACTTGTAATGCAGGATGATTGTTTATGAATATGAATGGTGTGCTAGAGATACTCTTTATGCAGGATGAATATTTATGTTATAATGTGATTATTCATGCTATGAATAGTGGGGTTGGGATACTCTCATGTATGATGGTTACTTATGGGTAAATATAGTTAAGATAAGGGAAAGTAATCAGAAATGAGATATTATATGATATGATGATGTGGTAGACTAGTGGAATATCGTGGTTGTTTTCTGATTTATTATTTCAATATTCAAAACCTTGCTGAGTTTTATACTCACCCCGTTTTCTATTTTGGGGCTCCATGGTGCGACATGCATACAACCAAGTCCCCCTTTATGAGGTGCATGTGGATGGTGATTGGGTGTAGGAGTGGGAGCCTAGAGATCTTACAATCTTTTCCGATTATTTTACTGTTTTATTAGAACTTCATGTTTAGATGACTTTGTCTTGTACTCTTTTAGCCGTTGTGGATTTAAACTTGTTTTTGACATTTAAATTTTCCCTTGCAAGGTTAATCCTGGGCGAGCAGGTTGTTCCAATTTTCCTTCATGTAATTCAGACCTTCCCCGCTAAGGATTGTCCTGGGTGGGCGGGGGTACCTTCCTAGTTAATGAACCTACCCAAACCACTCTAGTTTTCCTTTTCATAAGAATCTAAACCTTCCCAACTATGGATTGTCCTAGACGAGCAGGATGATAGTTTTCTCAATTGTGAGACATTCACCATTGATTTGTTACAGGTGTATGAGAGATAATACTCATTGATACAATTTGTGTAGAAACAATGAAACTTAGTTTTATACATGTGATTATTGTATGATTTGCATGCTGCAGGATGATGTGCAATTGATGTACTTGATGTTGTATAGTAAATGTTTTTATTGAGAAATAAAGATGTATAATATGTTTATGTTGAGAAATAATTCATACAGGATGTGATTATGATAATGAGTTATGTTGAGAAATAATTTGTACACATGAGGCATATATGTGTTATGAGCTATGGATGAACCCATGATGCATAGGTGACATGATATGTACTTATGGAACGTAGGTTATAACATGATATGTAGGTAACATGACTACGAGTTGATGAAATATGTTATATATAGCATGATATGCATGTAGTATTACTATGAGTTAATGAAATATGTTATATACAACATGATATGTGGGTGACATGATTACATGTTGATGAGATATGTTATAAATAGCATGACACGAAGGTGACATGAGTATATGTTATGGAATGTAAATTTTGACATGATGCACATGTGGCATAAGTTTATGTGATTATTTTATGATAAATGGGCATAATGTTTGATTATGTGATGAATGATATGTTAAGTATACCTATGTTATCATTATGAATTTACTTTTCGTATTAAAAACCCTTACTGAACATTGGCTCATCCTTCTTTGTTTTGTATTTTGTTTTGGGGCAGCATATAGTGTCATGCAGGTTGTTCAAATGGGTTCTATGTTGTACATGTGGATGATGCTAATCATTAAGAAGAAATTCATAAAGATGTGTGTGGGTTACTATGTTAGCTTGTTTATGCCATGTTGATATATATATACTCAACTTTATATTACTATTTAGTTATTGTTGACTTAGACTTTTATTAGCTATTGTTGCATTAGACTTATTTTAGTTATGTGTAGGCCTATTTATAACTAATATTTGGGTATGAATAGAATAATATTTTTATTAGTAATTTTTTCTTTGCTCATTTTATTTTTATATGAAGTATATGTGTGAAATTTTATAATATGCTCTACCTAAAAATGGGTTAAGTCTTTTGTAATTTAACTCTACCTTATCGCACCATATGCCACTTCCTCTTTAAATTAGGTTTGGCTTGGGGGTGACATAAACCGAGTTATGACAACCCAACTTCGAGATAGATAAGATTTCAATCTTACACATATAATGGGTATAAAATGGATGCAGCGTATAAATTGAAAAACAGGGGATACGCTTTTCCGACTTGATGCCGAAAGTCCACCATCTGCCTCCTTGATAACAGGCATATGATTAGTTATCCAAAAACTAAGTTAAAGTCTGAAACATGCGTCTCATCACTTGGCCTATCTGAGACAACTGAAACCGCGTGACGATGGCTTGCCCCCCTTCTTAAGTTCTTACTTGTCTTCTCGGTGATCTGTTTCTCCCCATACCACCCCCGAACTGAACTGTTCGAAAACTCTGGCTGCGGGATAACATTTTCACTTTGAGAGATTTCACTTACTTCCCTTAAATCTTTCGCAATATATGACCATGCCATTCACCAACCTGCTGATGACAACAGCTGCCATGGCCAATTGGCCATGACGAAAAGTTATACACCATGCTGTCCAATGTATATCTTAGATCAAGCTTGAAATTGTATCTTCTTAGTTGATCAAGAAGGGAAGTAGTTAAATATTTGCTCCATCCTATTTCATTTTTCAAAATAAATTAAAATTAATTCAATTTAAAAATTTATTAATGTGGGATGATCCAATTATTAGCCACAATTAAGCCAGGTTGTGTTGAGCTCAACTCCTTGGTTGGCTCAACTTATTATTATCCTTATTTTATTATTATTAGTAAGAATGCATTTGTAATGCATCTGTAAATATAAATTAGTTACAAAAAGTAAATTAAATTAAATATAATATATGTATTGAAAAAAAGTATTCCTTGCATACTGTAGCGTGCTAGTATAACTCAGGGTCCAAAAATTTTGAATTTAAATTTTTTTCTTTTTTAAACGATGAAGTATTCTTTGTGTACGAGAGCTGTAACTTTTTTCTACGTACTATGGAGCTTCAAAGTTTTGCTGCATATAGGCCAGAATAAAATATATATTTATAATTAATTTGGATCGGGCTCACTTTGTTAGGCCATTGGTTGCCTATATATTTATTTGATCACATCTTTAATATTATTCTAATACAATCGGATCCGAACATAGTTCTACCCGATGGCTAATTCATGCATTAGTTAGTACAAATATATATATATATATATATATATATATATATATATATATATATATATACATATATTTATATATATATATATATATATATACATAAATATATATATACATCAAAATATGTATATCTATAATACCCCGCTTTTTCGATTACGTTTAACCAAGGGGGTTAGAGGTAATTAGTAATTTTTTTAATAAATAATAGACAATTTCAAAGGTTGAAACCTCTGTATTTGAGTAGAGCTCGAAGAAACGAGAATAACGAATCAAAAAACGAGCGAACGGAGGTCGGGACCGAAAGTTACAACCAATAGAAAATAGGTAGGACGCACTTAGAAAGAGCACAAATTATTGCTTTAAGTGAGTTAATAACAAAGGGCTTATCAATACGAGTCTAACAATATTAAGACCGCACGAATCCAAATTCGGGGTAGGAAGTTGCGCGCATTTAAAGTTTTGAATATAAAAATAAAAAGAAAAAAAGAAAATGAAACGGCGCGCGGCGCCACAATCCGTTTCCGCAGGCGCCGCGGTCCATTTCCGCGAGCACTGTAGAAACGTAGGCGCGACCCGCGGCTTTGCCAGAAATGGCGGCGCGGCGCCGCGGTTTCGAAGGCTCGGGGGTCTATTTGTACCCCTTTTCTTCCAATTTTTCAGCAGATATTCTCCTCCCCCGTTTCTGACTATTTTGAGTCTGATTAAGGCCATTCAAGAAGCGTTCTTAAGCAAATTGAGTGTGTTCTACGCAATTGAGTAGTCATTTCTTTGAGTTGGAGACCGTGTAAGGAGGAAACACCCTAAGAGAAGGAGAGGTCCTGACCGTTGTCCTTGAGCAATGACAATCTTATTTTTTCTCTGTTTCTGAGCATCCTAGCTCCGATTTAGTCCATCCAGGAGGCGTTCTTGACTAAATTGAGCGTGCTCTTCACAATGGAGGGGTCCGTCCTATGAGTAAGTGACCGTATGAGGAGGAAACACCCCAAGACAAAGAGAAGCCCTGCCCGTTGTCCTCAATCACCGGAGAAAGAAAAAGGAGTCAGAAGTAAGACGGGGTTCCGTTCGAAGTTGCTGGGCCACAACAAGAGAAGCAATCTAGAGTAGGGGAGGTTCTATCTTCCATTGAAGAGCCACGATGTGTGAGGAACATCCCCGAGTAGGGGAGGATCTATCCGCCATCCACTGGCACGGAAAATGAGAAGAATCTCCGGCAAGGAGAACGTTTGTACATAGTCTTTTAGTGCAAGACGAGGAACGTATGGAGGCTAGAGGAAGCTCTGTTTAATGCCTTTGAATTCTAAGGGGAAGACGCTAGGAAGAAACGAGCAACTCCGAATACCATTACCTTACGAGACATGAGAGGAGTAAGTATTTCTTACATCCCGTTTAATAGCCGCATGTGCTAAATTACGATGTGTGCTATCCTATGCCATGATCCTTTGTGCTCTAATCTGCTATGCTTTGATGTGACATATTTATGTTCCGTCTTTCTCTAGGGTAGAGTAAGACGTATGGTGTGTGTTCGGTCTCGACTCAATGATAGAGCGAGACGTGTGTATGTGGTTTTGATCCCGCTTTGTGGTAGAGCGAGATGTATGATTTCGTTGACTTATTAATTTCCTCTTGACTCCGATATATGACGAGTTTTTGTATAACTCTGACCAAATATTAATATATATGTATTTTTTAACGTATATGATTTTGTGATGCTTATTGTATGTATTAGCCGTTAGGCAGAACTACATTCGGATCTGATCGTATTGGAATAATATTCAATACGTACGTAGGTAACCAACGAGAAGACAACATTGGCCCGATCCAAACCAATTATAAGTATATGTTTTATTTTGTTTTACATGCGACGAACTATGAAGCTTCATTGTGTGTATGTGTCCGTTACAATCCAAGTCTATGTATGGGAAAGCTTGAAGCTCTGTAGTACGTAGACGGATATTGTACCTCTTACATACAGACGATGATTTCTGGTTCAAGGAAAGAAAAATTTTCTATTAGCTATTTTGTGGGCCCGGCTCGGGTCGGGTCGTTACAAATGGTATCGAAGCATTGATCTATTTGCGAGAGTATAATAAGAATTTTGATTTTAAATTTCTGTTTTGAATGTATTGTGATTGTCTTCAAATAAATTTTAAGTAAATTTCTCTTCTAAGATGTGTTGTCGTTGATTTGAATTAAATTCCGATTTTCAACTTTCGGTTATGCATGTATGATATTAGATTTTAATCCAAAATTTAATTTTGAACTTCTTTTCTGCACATGTAACATTGTACTTAATACAAGCATCGATTTTGAGCGTTCTATTCTACATGTTCGACTTTAGATTAATATGGGCTCTAATTTTAAGAACTTGAATTTTAAGTAGATTTTGAATTGAAATTCCTGTTTGCATACCTTGCAATGGATTTGCTATGAATGTAAATCTTATGAATTTTAATCTTAAACAAAAATGATTTGAAAATGTTGTTATGAATAAATAGTGCCAGATTGTGACATGTAATTTTGTTCTGCTTATGTAATATTAAAATTACATTGAACTCTAATTTTGATAAATTTTAATTTGTTAAATTAGAAGTAATTTTTATTTTCATCCTATGTATGTGTATCTGATTGATCGAAAGCTTAGACTTTATAGATGTCGATTTTAAATTAGAATTGATTTGGAATTTTTGCTTTGAATATGTTACATATGATTTAGTATAAGATTTAATCGAAGAATTATTTGAGATTTTTATCGCCATGTGTTGCATGAGTTTTGATGCAAACATCAATTTGATAATTTTTATTTTTCAATTGAAAATTATTTATAGTTTAAGTTCGAATGTGTTGCATTATGTTTATTTTTTTTATGAACTTTTGAACTTTTCATCTTGTATGTGTGACATCGGGATTTATATAAATTCTGATTTTTATGAATTATAAATTTTAATTGTAAGTTATATGAAAATTATTTTCGAATAAGTTGATTTAGATTTAATTCAGAATTCTATTTTGCATGTGTTACAATGAATTTAATTCAGATTTTGATTTTTTTTTAATTTCAATTTTTCATCGAAAATGAATTGAAATTTTGTTTTACAAGTGTGATTTTAGATTTAATCCGAAACCTTGATGTTTACAAATTCTTATTTTGAATTTGTCTCGATCGAAAATTTTGTTTTTGATTCGTTACATTTTTTTTGGTTTTCTGCAACTTTGATTTCAATGTGTTTTAAACTATGGTAGAATTACCATGGGGCAACCACCGACCGCTCATGCTATGGGAAATGAAGCGCTTGTGGAAAACCCTACGATTAATTCTACTTGAGTACTTAAATCAAATTTGATTTTGACTTATTCCAAAGTTAAATTACTTTCAAAGACGGTAGAATTACCAAGGGGTAACCACCGACCGCTCATGCTATGTGAAATGAGGCTCTAGTAGAAAACTTTACGGTTAATTCTACTCGAGTATTGAAATAAAATTTGATTTCAAATTGTTTATTTTAGAAATTATTTTTAATTTAGAAATTATTTTTTTTCAAAGATGGTAGTATTATCACGGGTAACCACCAAACACTCATGGTGTGGGACATGAGACGTTAGTGGGAAACTCTACGATTAATTCTACCAAGGTGTTGAAATAAAATTTTGATCTCAAATTATTTATTTTAGAAAATATTTTTAATTTAGAAATAAATTTATTTTTAAATGCTATGGAACCACCTCAGAGTAACCATCAAACACCCATGGTACAGAATGCGAGGTGTTAACGGACAACCCTGTAGTAAATTCTACCGATGTATTTATATGAAATATCAGTATTTTGAATGTTTACTTGATCTTCGAGCAAATCTGTTTTGAAAAACAGTGGAAATCTCGAAGAGAAATCACTAAATACCTGTGATATGAAATATCAGGCGTTAGTGGATTGCTCTAAAGTTGAATTTGTTAGTGGATTTGATATGAAATTTTGATTTCAAATCCTTGGGTATTTGAAAATAGATTTTGAAATTTAGTAAATTTATCTCAATTGCCTGTGGAATTGCTAAGAAGAAACCATCAAACACCCATGATATATGACATGAGGTGTTAGTGGATGGCTTCAAGGTTGATTCCGCTAGTGTATTGAAATGAATTTCGATTACAAATCTGGTTTAATTAGAAATGTTTATTCAGGATTTGACTTGACAATGGAGTTTTCAATGATTTGGGTCTTCAGACTCTCTAGATAGTTATTTGGTATAAAGCCCAAAAGCTATCAATTCTGGATACCGCTAAATTTGGCTATGACATGCACAGGTGTGGAGCATATTAGGAAAGCTCCTATCCTTCCGTCTTCTGTGGCCCCATAAGTGCGGATGAAGCCGTTCAGTATTGCGGATTTAAATAAGGATACCCACCGAAATATTTGTTCGGTTCTGGTGTGCACAGGTGTGGAGCATCATGAGAAAACTCCTATCCTTCTGTCTTCTGTGGCCCCATGAGTGCGGATAAAGCCGTTTAGTATCGCAGATTTAAATAAAGAATCCCACTGAAATATTTGTTCGGTTCTGGCACACACAGGTTGGAACATCATGGGAAAGCTCATATCCTTCCATCTTCCGTGTCCCCATGAGTGCGGAAGTAAGCCATTAGGTATCACGACACTCTGATTTAAGATTTTGAAATAAATGATATGTATAATTTTTAATGACATATCAAATTTCTGAATAATGATTTATCCGATTTTGAATTTACTACCGGATTTTGTTTATGAACGATTTATCAGATTTTGATGAACGATCGAATTATTGAACTTTGAAAGAATGATATGTCTGATTTTGAACGACATCATATTTTTGAACGATGATTTATTTGACTCTGAATTAAATATTGAATTTTGTATGATATGATTTATCCGATTTTAAATTAATAATCGAATTTTGTTTGAAATATTTCATGTAATTACAAATTATTAGATATTGTTTATGAAGGTTTCATCCAATTTTAAGATTGGATTCTATTTATATATGACTTATTTGATTATGATTTATTAAACTCTGTTAACGATTACTTATCCGATTAAATATCGGAGTTTGTTAGATATTTATTTTGAATTAGATGTGTTTTAAAAAGTATTTTGGGCGAATTACGAGGACGCAATTCGTTTAAGGTGGGAAGAATGTAATACCCCGCTTTTTCGATTATGTCTAACCAAGGGTGTCACGCCCCGGTGCTGCCCGACCCGAGCCGAACCCGGTCCAGGGGCCGGTCAAGCGCGCAGGGGCGACAAGGGAAAATTGATATACGGTTTAGCGGAAGACTTAACCCTAATCATGGGCAACTTAACAGAATTACGGAGTACGCACATTCCTTTGAGCAAGAGTAAATAAGTAGAAAAGAAAGAGAGTCGCTTAATTCAAAATAAACAACTAGTCTCAAACCCACATGCTTAGTCAACCATAGCCCACACTGGCTCTAAAATAGGTCTTAAGCAACAAAACTGTATAAAGTAGCATAATTCAAAACAAGAACCATACACAAAGGTTCAAAACATAAAGCATAAACCAAGGAAAATAAGTCACATAAGAGTCTCCACGATCACATCCAAGTCGTCTCCGATCTTTCCTCAAAGAGGAGATCCAGTCCGTCTGCGTGTCGCACCACGCAGCCCCAAAGCAAAAACACAAGAAAGAGGGGTGATTTTAAACAAACTCAGCAATGGTTTTTAATATGACTATCATCATCGGAAATACGATAGCATAACAATAAAATTATTCAGATCAAAGATTGACAAGATGTAACATTTTCTAATCACACACACATATCACCTAAACCTGCATCATAGTGTATAATCCACATAGTGCCATTCACATCATATCAACCTGCATGAAAGGTATCTCTAACATACATATCAAATCATGCCTCAACATCATATCAACCTGCATAAAATGTATCTTTAACATACATATCCAATCATGCATCACATCATGTAAAGCATACCTCCATCAAGGAGTAATCACAAACAGCGTCACAAAGACAGGAACACAGACAAGGCCACGTAGGCATGTCATGATCCAAATTCTACACAAGAATTTAGGAAGATCACATCATATAAAGAATGCCTCCATCAAGGAGTAATCACAAATAGCATCACGAAGACGGGAATACAAACAAGGCCACGTAGGCATGTTGTGGTCCAAATTCTACACAAGAATTTAAAAAGATCACCTCATATAAAGAATGCCTCCATCAAGGAGTAATCACAAATAGCATCATGAAGACGGGAACACCGACAAGGCCGCGTAGGAGTGTCATGATCCAAATTCTACACAAGAATTTAAGAAGATCACATCATATAAAGAATGCCTCCACCAAGGAGTAATCACAAATAGCGTCACAAAGACGGAAACACAGACAAGGCCACGTAGGCATGTCGTGGTCCGAATTCTACACAAGAATTTAAGAAGATCACATCATATAAAGAATGCTTCTACCAAGGAGTAATCACAAATAGCGTCATGAAGACGAGAACACAGACAAGGCCACGTAGGCGTGTCGTGGTCCAAATTCTACACAAGAATTTAAGAAGATCGGGGTAGTCAATCCCTAATTGCTGCTCACCCTATACGATCCTGGCCAAGGATGTCACATTCTCACGAAGAGAACCTAGAGCAGGGGTGTTCGCCCAGGGACATCTCCTGCGGAGGGGAGAGCCCGAGTTCCCATGTAGGAAACCCATGAACACATGGTAGCTAGTACAAAGAGCATACCATACTGGATTCTCAGGGTCCAGGTTCGACTGTCTTAATAAATAAATCTCAATCGCATTAACAATTCAAAACAACTAAACTTGACTCGACTCAACCCGGGGAGTGCACATGTTCCACACAGGAACTCAAATCGAAAGCATATCCTTTCGGACCAACCAAGTTTTGATTAAGCCACGACCAATTAAACTGGCACGCAATTTCACCACATAGCATCCAATAGATCAAATTCGATTAATCTCGATAAAGCCTCAATTGGAAATACATTTGCATCCACTTAACTAGACTCAACCCGCCTCGGAGTGTGCACGTAAAAATACTTTTATGTCGACTCTAGTCCTCACGTCCCATACCATGAGTATTCATGACGCCACAGAAGCAAATTTAACTAAGCACTAGCACAACGAACCTTAGAGCTATCCATTGACATAATGCATCCCATACCACAAGTGTCTAATGGTTTCTCTTCGGCTGTTCCACACAACCGATCAATTCCGATTAACCAACGGTAAAACCTCGTTCATGAAGTCCGATCCATGATGCATGATGTCATGATATTAAACCAAACATAAACCATGAATTCTATTTAACTAAACTCAACCCGACTCGGAGTGTGCACGTAAAAGTACCTCTATGTCGACTCTAGTCCTCACATCCCATACCATGAGTATTCATGACGCCATAGAAGCAAATTTAACTAAGCACTAGCACAACAAACCTTAGAGCTATCGATCGACATAATGCGTCCCATACCATAAGTGTCTAATGGTTTCTCTTCGACGGTTCCACACAACCGATAAATTCCGATTAACCAACGGTAAAACCTCAATTGAAAATACATTTTTATGATGCATGCAACATGGCACATACGTGGGCAAATCATACATGAATTCTAATTCATTATAGGTGCTCTCATCAGCCCTTCATGCATCATTCATAATCATAATAGCAAACCTCATCATCATCATTAAACCTCACATGTGTGTGTGCGCACATAGTAGAAGCACTTCACTCAATGCATATCAACATGCTTGTAATTCACTCACCATCACACTACACATGAGCATTAACATCAAATCATGAATTCCAGCGGAAATCATAGAAGAAGAATCATTGAAATCATAATTCAAATCAATGCTCAACCACAATGGCAAAACACATATAAGATCACACTTCATCCTTAAGCCATGATGTTCACTAAAGTTCACACATCAATTAACCACAACTTAACATGACATATCAGCCCATTAGTATACTGTAGCCCTACTGAAAATACACCTAACCATAGAGAATCAACCATTCTTAACTTCAAGATGGTAATTCGAACATCATATAACCAACCACAAACCATTCCACATAACTTTAAATATATATACCACAACTTCTAACATCAATAGAATGCTCTTCAAGTAGCTTACTATAGATCAAAACACTCCACATAAACATAAAAATAATATTTTAGAGTAGATATGTCAAAATAAGCAACATACATAAAATGGTCAAACTCTGCAGTGTAGCCATTTGAACGCCCTGCAGGCCGTTCGATCAACTAAACAGAAAAAATGCCAAAACTATAGTGTTGCCGTTCAAAATCCCAACATGGCCGTTCGAACGCCAACAAGGCAAATTCAACCTTCTTCTTCCTTTCGCATTTTCAAACCAAAACTTCATTGATAAAACTCAAAATCACCATCTAACAATCTAAATGCCATTAAAAGTCCACCATAACTTCTAGAATGCTAATCCACATCATAACGAGATAAAACCCTATGAAATCGGGATTAAAGATTATCATTTAATAATCATGACATTAAAACACTAAATCAAGTAATTCCATTCAAAATAAACCACAAAATCAAGAGTTTTACCATAGGAAGACTGAAAATTTGAAAGTCCATTACCTTATCCCTTGATTAGGCTTGGATTTGATGGTCACCCTTCTTGAAAACCTTACAAAGATATAGAGTTTGAATTAAACTCCATTGAAACCAATTTAACATAGAAAACCCTAATTAAAAACTTAGATCTAGGGCTTGTTGAACATAAAAATTGAATTTTGAGAGCTAGGGTTTGTAGTAAAGATGCAAATCAGTAGTTTTGATGTTTAAAAATGAATCAAAACAAAGGGGAAATGGTAGATCTAGAAGAGATTAAGAGGAAAGCTAAGATTTGGTGCTAAATTAGAAGGGACATACCTTAAACACCTTCTCATCCGGGCCTAATTGGGGATTAGGCCTGACCTCTCCTTTCTTAGCCTATTCCCAAAATGAAAATGGCTCAGGTTTGGCCTTTTATAGTAAGTCTTGGGGTGTGTATGGGTAAATTGTGGGGTATGAATAGAAAAATAGGCTAAAGATGAGTAATTTAGCTATTTGAGCACTAATAAAGCCTGGAAAAATTATAATTTTTTTTTGTAAAGTCTTGTGTTTATGCCTGGGTTCATTTGGTCTAAAAACCTAAATTTTGACGGTGGCGCCCACAGGGGGTCCCGCCAAACCCTGATTTTCGGAAAAATAGTGAAAATTCAGAAAAAATCCCAAAAATTCACATTTGATTCAAAATCACCTAAAACCACTAATTGAGAAGTTTATTTTGATTAAAACCATCATAAACACCATCTATCTTTCAAACCACCGAATAAATAAAAAAACGTGTTAACCTCACGATAACCGATAATTAAAGTGAAACGAAAACCGGTTTAAGATCATAGATCTTACAAAGGGGGTTAGAGGTAATTAGTACTTTTTCTAATAAATTATAGATGGTTTCAAGGTTGAAACCTCCGTATTTGAGTAGAGCTCGAAGAAACGAGCGAACGAATCAAAGAATGAATGACACGTAGGTCAGGACCGGAAGTTACGACATTCGAGAATCATATAAAATAGGTTGGACCCACTTAGAAAGAGCACGATTTATTACTTTAAAGGGTTAATATCAAAGGGCTCGTCAATACTAGTCTAACGGTACCAAGAACGCGCGAATCCGAATTCGGGTAGGAAGTTGTGCGTGTTGGAAGTTTTGAATATAAAAATAAATAGAAAACAAAGAAAACAAAACGCGCCGCAGCGCGGGCATGCGCAGGGCACCGCGGAACCGCGGGTGCTGCTGTTCATTTCTGCGAGCACTACGAAAACGCAGGCGCGACCCGCGTAGTGCGCGTGCGCGACCCACACCCAGCGTGCGGTTTCTGCAGGCGCTACCAGAAAAGGGGGTCTATTTATACCCCTTTTCTTCCGGTTTTTCAGCAGATCTTCTCCTCCCCAGTTTCTGACCGTACTGAGTCTGATTAAGACCATTCAAGAGGTGTTCTTAAGTAAATGGAGTGTGTTCTAGGCAATTGAGGGGTCCTTTCTTTGAGTTGGAGACCGTGTAAGGAGGAAACGCCCTAAGAGAAGGAGAGGTCATGGCCGTTGTCCTCGAGCAATGACAATATTCTTTTTTTTGTTTCTGAGCATCCTAGCTCCGATTTAGTCCATCCAGGAGGTGTTCTTGACTAAATCGAGCGTGCTCTTCATAATGGAGGGGTCTGTTCAATGAGTTGACAACCGTATGAGGAGAAAATGCCATGAGACAAGGAGAAGCCCTGCCCGTTGTCCTCAATCACCGGAGAAAGAAAAAGGAGTCAGAAGCAGTGTTTTAAAACCTGGCCCGGCTGGTCGGACTGGGTTCAACCGGACCCGGCCTATAAAACGGGCCGGATCACCTTTTTTTCTGGGTTGTATTGACCCGGCCGGGTCAGTATAACCTGGCCGGTTGAACCACCAACCTGGCCAGCCGGGTCGGTCCGGTTCACAATCCAAACTAAAAATATTTTCACAAAGGGATTCGAACTCACGCAAACAAAGCACAACTCCAAGCCTTACCCAGTGGGCCACATTTTTTTAGTGGTGAAATAGTGATTTCTATTATATATAAACATGTTGTAACTGTATAATGCCTTCAGAAAAAATCCTCACAGAGGCGAGATTCGAACCCAGGCCCAGCGAGTGAACACACTCGCTTTCATTCACTGGGCTACGATGATTTTACATGTACAGATGTGACTGACTTTAAATTTAATATAATATATTGAGAAACGGGTCAACCCGGGTTAACCCGCGGTTGAACCCATTTGAACCGGCCCGGTGACCATTCCGGGTCGATAGCCGGGCCGGCTTTTAAAACACTGGTCAGAAGTAAGACGGGGTTCCGTTCGAAGTTGCCGGGCCACAACAAGAGAAGCAATCTAGAGTAGGGGAGGTTCTGTCTTCCACTAAAGAGCCACGATGTGTGAGGAACATCCCCGAGTAGGGGAGGTTTTGTTTGCCACCCCCTGGCGCAGAAAACGAGAAGAATCTCTGGTAAGGAGAACATCTGTATGTAGTCTTTTAGTGCAAAACAAGGAACGTATGGAGGCTAGTGGAAGCTCCTTTTAATGCCTTTAAATCCTAAGGGGAGGACGTTAAGAAGAAACGAGCAATTTCGAATACCATTACCTAACGAGATATGAGGGGAGTAAGTATTTTTGACATCCCGTTTAAGAGCTGCATTTGCTAAATTACGATGTGTGCTATGCTATGCTATGCCATGATCCTTTGTGCTCTAATATGCTATACTTTGATGTGACTGTGGTACCCTGTGTTCCGATTACGCTTAACCTCAAAGGGTTAGGGGTAATTATGTAATATATGTTAATTCTTTAAGGGTTTTAAGAGTTGAAACTTCCGTATTTGGTTAGAACTCGATGTAACGAGCACAACGCATCCAAGAACACTCAAAACAGAGGTCGGGAACGAAAGTTACGACCTCGGGAAGCGAGCGACATGGGCGGGACCCACTTTAAAAGTTCAAGATAAGCTACCCATGTGGGGTCTAGTTTTGAAGGGCTTGTTGATACGAGTCCATTGGTACCAAGATCGTGCAATTCCGACTTCGGGATAAAAAGTTATCGCGTTTTGACAATATTCAAGAAAAGACGAAATAGCTGATGTCAGCAAACCAAGCCGAGCCGAGCCAGAGATGGAGCCAAGCCGCCGCGCCGCGGAAACGGCACACAAACATGGCCGTCCGTGTGTTCCCTGCGCGTCCCGCGCGCGTCGCGTGGCGGTTATGCTTAAGCCGGGGGGTTAAGGGTAATTTGGTAATTTATGACCAGTGTTAGGGGGGTTTTAGGTGAAATCCCCGTATCCGGGTAGAGCTCAAAGTAACGAGTGTAACGAATCGAAGAACACACGAAACGGAGGTCGGGAACAAAAGTTACGACCTCGGGAAGTGTGCCACATGGGCGGGGCCTGCTCGAAAAGTGCGGGATAACCTACCCATGTGTGGTCTAGTTTCAAAGGGCTCGTCGATATGAGTCTATCGGTACTAAGAACGCACGATTCCGACCTCGGGAAAAAATGTCATATGGGCGGGACCCACTTTGAAAGTGCGGGATGACCTACCCATGTTTTGGTCTTATTTTGAAGGGCTCGTTGACACGAGTCCATCGGTATCAAGAGCGTGCGATTCTAACGTCAAGGTTGGAAGTTATCGCGTTTTGAAGTTAAGATATTATTTGAATAAAATAATATCTTTATGGATAGGATCGACGACGCAGTGGATAAGACTGACGACAAAGCGGATAGGATTGATAGTGGATAGGATTGCTGACAAAGCGGATAGGATTGATAGTGGATAAGATTGTTGACAAAGCGGATAGGATTGATGATGGAAGTGGATAGGTTTGACACGTGTCATCCTCACATCCATCTAGTTTTTCTATAAATAACATCCACAGCATCCAGAGAAAAGAAAGAAGAAACTCTCCCACGTTTCTATATTCTCTCCCATATTCAGAAACTTCTGTTATTCGTTTCTCACTCACTTTAAGTCCGATTTGAGTCATTCTTGAGGCGTTCCTAGCTAATTCGAGGGTGATCTACGCAATGGAAGCGTCCATTCCTCAAGTTAGCAACCCTATCTAAGGGAAATGTCTCGAGGCATGGGGAGGTTCTGTCCGTCACCTGCGGGCGAAAGAAGGGTAAAGTGTTTCGAAGTAAGAGGAGATCCTGGCCACCATCTCCGAATCAGAAAGGGCAGATGCTCTGAGGAAATGAGCAATTCCGAACATCGCCATTTTCGAAATTGGAGGGAAGTACACTTTTCTGACCTTTTAGTTTAATATGATTTATATAAATGCATATCTTAATTAGTAATATACTAATTAAGATATATTATTTGCTATGATGTGATACATACTGATATGTTTCTATTTAATCTACTTTGATTTATTTTGTTGTGATCTGAAATGCTCTGCTATGACTTGACATACTCTGATCTGATATGACCAGTATGGTCGGATAAAATCTGATATGATTTGATAGGATCTGATATGATCTAAAATGATCTGTAGTGTGTTCTGCTCCGCTCTATGATAGAGTGGGATGTGTGTTTTATTAGTGTTCTTCTCACCTATGTGAGAAGTGTATTTTACTGATTTATTGGCTTTCGTTTGACTCCGATGAGTTATAAGATTTTCGTCGGATTCCGAATGAATTATTCGGATATAAAGTATACGTATTTTATCGTATATGATTTTCTGATGTCTGGTGAATGTATTAGCCGTTAGGCAGAACTACGTTCGGATCCGATCGTATTGGAATAACGTCAGAGATGGTATCCAATATGTACGTAGGCAACCAACGATAAAATAACGTTGGCCCGATCCAAATTAGTTATAAAATTAGGTTTGTTCTGATCTACGCACAATGGAACGTTAAAGCTCCGTAGTGCGTAGATGAACGCTATGACTCTTGCACTCAGAGTCTGCAGCTCTTGGTCTGTCGGTTTTAATTTTTCCGCTAAATTTTGACACTCCGATTGTGTTTTCCGATCTAACCCCGGTCCGAGTCAGGTGGTGCGGGTCGGGGTGTTACAGAATAGTATCGGAGCAGTACTCTGTCTGCGAGAGAAAAATATTTTAAAATATATTTTGAGGTGTTTCAAATTCCAATTTTTAAATTGGAATTTCTTTGTAACGAATGTATTTTTGGATTTAATATAAAGTTCGACTGTGATTTTGCCGTTTTGTACATATGTCATCGGCTTTATGACAAACTGTTATTTTGAATGTGTTGTTCTGCATTTATGATATCAAAATTAAAATAACCTCTGATTATGTTTTTACCATTCCACCTGCATGTTAACAAAAAAAAAAAATCCTAAATGTTAGTTTTGCGTATGTGACATTGGAATGAAGGATAATTCCGATCGTGAACCTCCATTCTCTACAACTGATATCGGATTTAATGCTTACTCTGATATTGAATTTTTGTTTCATACGTGTGACATCATATTTAATGCCAACTCTCATTTTTGAATTTTATGTTCCACATGTATTATATCGGATTCAAAGAAAATTTCGATTATGAATCTTTTATTATTTATCTGTGATACAGGATTTGTGGATTCCAATTTTTGAACTTCTGCATATGTTATATCAGATTCAAGATGAATTCTGATCATGAGTTTTTGTTCTCCAAATGTTTTATTCGATTTTATACAAACTTTGATTTTTCGACTTCCGACTTTGAATTAGAAATAATTTTAAAATTTTGTCTTGCAAGTAATTGCTGCTAACGACAATTTTATGAAGTTTGATTTCAAATCAGAAATAATTTGAATGTCTGAAGTTGTTACATCAGGATTTGGTGCGCCAATGCTTTTTATCAAAAGTTTAATTTTGAATCTACAATGATTTGAACATTTTACTACGAATAAGTTGTATCGAATTTGATTCGTAGTTTTCTTTTACGAGTGTGACATTGGAATTGCTCTCAATTTTAATATTTATAAAATATGATTCGTTTAACTATGAGTAATTAGAATTTCCGTTCGACTTGTATTGTATCAAATTGATATTACAAATTTCGCATATGAATTGTTATTATTATTGTTCTGAATATCGGTTTGAAATAGATTCCGATTTTCGATAGGAATTAATTTGATATTTTGTTTCAGTTGTGATACTTGATTTAATACGACTTCCGATATTGAACTTTCTGTTTGATATATCTGCAATTGAATATAATATGAACCTTCGGTTATATCGAATTTGATGGGAATTATGTTTGCATGTGTTGCGTTAGATTCCCAAAGGACTCTGATTTTATTCTGATTTATAAATTGAAACTATGTTTTGTATGTGCAGTATCTGGTTTGATTCGAACTCTGACTTTATGAATTCCGGGTTTAAACTTTTTGTCTGGTCTATATGACATCAGATTTAATACGAACTACAAAGCTATAAATTTTATTTTATTTTTCTTGGAATGATTTAACAAATTTGTTCTAAAATCAGTTGTATTAATTCATTTTTGAAATCCTATTTTGCATATGTTACAACAAAGTTCCAAGGGACTCCAAATTTGTGAATTCTAATGACTAGAATTTTTATTTGGCCCATATAGTATCAGACTTTATTTGAACTCTGATTTTTACAAATTTTGATTTTGAATCAATCGAGAATATTTACTCTGAATCTGCTACATTATTATTTTAGTAACTTAAATTTCAAATAATTTGTCAAATTTACGATAGTAGAATTACCAAGGAGTAATCATCAAACACCCGTAATATGGAAATGGGAGTTAGTGGATAACTCTATTGTTAATTCTTCTAGTGTATAGAGACAATTTTTGACTTCAAGTTCGATTTGAAATTTTGTTCCGAGTACCATGTTAACCAGGATTATATGTTCTGATTTAAATGTGCAAAATCTGTTTACTGTCATAAGTTTTGATATTTGATGAAATACCTCTATAAAAAAAATGTTTTCTGTCAGATGACTTGATTTTTTTTTATAAAAGACCTCTTTGAAAAGAGTCCGAATGATGTCTGATATATTTTCCGTCCGATGTTTTCAATTCCGAATGATTCTGAGAAAAGATTATAAGTAATAACTACTTCTGATAAAAATTTCTGCTCTGATGCGTATACTGATACGCGAGTGCTTGCAATCTCTGGATACCCACCGAGAAAAATAATCGGTTCTGGCATGCACATGGGTGTGGAGCATCATGGGAAAGCTCCTCACTTTCTGAGCTCCTTGCTACCCCATGAGTACAAGGGGAACGCCGTTTGGTATCACGGCTCTGGTTTTCTCGTCACTCGAACGAACCGACAATTTGTACATATGTTTCTGCATCAAAGTATTTTTGAATAATTCTTTCTGATAATTGATTCTTCTGAAAAAGAGTATAATCATTTCCATATATTTTTGCTTAGCATTATTTTAGATTTTAATTCAACCTAAGGGGTTTTAAATTCTAAATTTATGCTTATTACACATGTTTTTAGGAAAATACAATATTGGAGAAATAATTTATACATACTGCATTATGTTTTGAATATGTGCACTTTCTAGGTACTTTTAGGGTAAAACCTAAAAGTATCAGTGCACTTTCTGTCTGGATACCCACCGAAAAATCGGTTCTGGTGCATGCATATAGGAGTGGAGCATCATGGGAAAGCTCCTATCCTTCTGAGCCTCACGCTACCCCATGAGTGTCGAGGGGAACGCCGTTCGGTATCACGGCTCTGTTCTACCCGGTCTATCTAATCTGTCTTTTTGATTTGTTTGTTCTGTTCGATCTGTTCAAATCTGTCAAATTTGTTTGATCTGTTTGTTCTGTCTGATATGTCCGTTCTAATCTATCTATTCTGTCAATTCTGTCTAATTTGTTTGATTTGTTCTGTCTGTTCTGTTTAATGTATCGAATTTGTCTATTTATTTCGTCTTGTGTAATCTATATGTTCTGTCTGATATGTTTGATCTATCTGTTCTGTTTGTTATGTCTGACATGTCCATTATGTTCGTTTTGTCTATTATGTATGTTTTGTCTGATCTGTTGTTTTGTCTATTCTGTTTATTCTGGTTATTATGACAGATCTATCCGTTCTATCTTATTTGTCTATTCTATCTGCTATATATCTGATCTATTTGATCCATCTATCCAATCATTTTGTTCGGTCTAATCTAGCTGATTTGTCTAAAGTTCCTAATATGTCTTATCTATCCGTTTTGTCCGTTCTATCTGTCTGATATGTCAGTTATGTCTGTTCTGTCTTATATGTCAGTTATGTCTGATCTATCGGTTTTGTCAATTCTGTCTAAACTATATAATTTGTCTGTTCTAACCAATCTATTATGTCCTTTCTATCCGTTCCATTTGTTCTGACCAGATGTGTCTGTTATATCCAGTTTGTCTTATATGTATATTATGTCTGTTCTGATATGTTTATTTGATCTGTCTGATCTGTCCATTATATTTGATCTATTTGTTCTTTTCTAATCTTGAAAAATTCTCTGACTTTGAAAATACTATTCACTTTCTGTTATCCGATATAAATGATCATATTTTGATTATATGACATATCGGGTGATTTAATTCTGACAAATTCTGGATTGATTTATCTATTATGATTTGTTTCGCTCTAAATCTGCAGTTTTAACAAGTATTTTTAGGTGAATTGCGAGGACGCAATTCATTTAAGGGGGGAAGAATGTGGTACCCTGTGTTCCGATTACGCTTAACCTCAAAGGGTTAGGGGTAATTATGTAATATATGTTAATTCTTTAAGGGTTTTAAGAGTTGAAACTTCCGTATTTGGTTAGAACTCGATGTAACGAGCACAACGCATCCAAGAACACTCAAAACAGAGGTCGGGAACGAAAGTTACGACCTCGGGAAGCGAGCGACATGGGCGGGACCCACTTTAAAAGTTCAAGATAAGCTACCCATGTGGGGTCTAGTTTTGAAGGGCTTGTTGATACGAGTCCATTGGTACCAAGATCGTGCAATTCCGACTTCGGGATAAAAAGTTATCGCGTTTTGACAATATTCAAGAAAAGACGAAATAGCTGATGTCAGCAAACCAAGCCGAGCCGAGCCAGAGATGGAGCCAAGCCGCCGCGCCGCGGAAACGGCACGCAAACATGGCCGTCCGTGTGTTCCCTGCGCGTCCCGCGCGCGTCGCGTGGCGGTTATGCTTAAGCCGGGGGGTTAAGGGTAATTTGGTAATTTATGACCAGTGTTAGGGGGGTTTTAGGTGAAATCCCCGTATCCGGGTAGAGCTCAAAGTAACGAGTGTAACGAATCGAAGAACACACGAAACGGAGGTCGGGAACAAAAGTTACGACCTCGGGAAGTGTGCCACATGGGCGGGGCCTGCTCGAAAAGTGCGGGATAACCTACCCATGTGTGGTCTAGTTTCAAAGGGCTCGTCGATATGAGTCTATCGGTACTAAGAACGCACGATTCCGACCTCGGGAAAAAATGTCATATGGGCGGGACCCACTTTGAAAGTGCGGGATGACCTACCCATGTTTTGGTCTTATTTTGAAGGGCTCGTTGACACGAGTCCATCGGTATCAAGAGCGTGCGATTCTAACGTCAAGGTTGGAAGTTATCGCGTTTTGAAGTTAAGATATTATTTGAATAAAATAATATCTTTATGGATAGGATCGACGACGCAGTGGATAAGACTGACGACAAAGCGGATAGGATTGATAGTGGATAGGATTGCTGACAAAGCGGATAGGATTGATAGTGGATAAGATTGTTGACAAAGCGGATAGGATTGATGATGGAAGTGGATAGGTTTGACATGTGTCATCCTCACATCCATCTAGTTTTTCTATAAATAACATCCACAGCATCCAGAGAAAAGAAAGAAGAAACTCTCCCACGTTTCTATATTCTCTCCCATATTCAGAAACTTCTGTTATTCGTTTCTCACTCACTTTAAGTCCGATTTGAGTCATTCTTGAGGCGTTCCTAGCTAATTCGATGGTGATCTACGCAATGGAAGCGTCCATTCCTCAAGTTAGCAACCCTATCTAAGGGAAATGTCTCGAGGCATGGGGAGGTTCTGTCCGTCACCTGCGGGCGAAAGAAGGGTAAAGTGTTTCGAAGTAAGAGGAGATCCTGGCCACCATCTCCGAATCAGAAAGGGCAGATGCTCTGAGGAAATGAGCAATTCCGAACATCGCCATTTTCGAAATTGGAGGGAAGTACACTTTTCTGACCTTTTAGTTTAATATGATTTATATAAATGCATATCTTAATTAGTAATATACTAATTAAGATATATTATTTGCTATGATGTGATACATACTGATATGTTTCTATTTAATCTACTTTGATTTATTTTGTTGTGATCTGAAATGCTCTGCTATGACTTGACATACTCTGATCTGATATGACCAAGATGGTCGGATAAAATCGATATGATTTGATAGGATCTGATATGATCTAAAATGATCTGTAGTGTGTTCTGCTCCGCTCTATGATAGAGTGGGATGTGTGTTTTATTAGTGTTCTTCTCACCTATGTGAGAAGTGTATTTTACTGATTTATTGGCTTTCGTTTGACTCCGATGAGTTATAAGATTTTCGTCGGATTCCGAATGAATTATTCGGATATAAAGTATACATATTTTATCGTATATGATTTTCTGATGTCTGGTGAATGTATTAGCCGTTAGGCAGAACTACGTTCGGATCCGATCGTATTGGAATAACGTCAGAGATGGTATCCAATATGTACGTAGGCAACCAACGATAAAATAACGTTGGCCCGATCCAAATTAGTTATAAAATTAGGTTTGTTCTGATCTACGCACAATGGAACGTTAAAGCTCCGTAGTGCGTAGATGAACGCTATGACTCTTGCACTCAGAGTCTGCAGCTCTTGGTCTGTCGGTTTTAATTTTTCCGCTAAATTTTGACACTCCGATTGTGTTTTCCGATCTAACCCCGGTCCGAGTCAGGTGGTGCGGGTCGGGGTGTTACAGTGACATATTTATGTTTCGTCTTGCTCTAGGGTAGAGCAAGACGTATGGTATGTGTTCGGTCTCAGCTCAGTGATAGAGCGAGACGTGTGTATGTGGTTTTGATCCCACTCTGTGGTAGAACAAGATGTATGATTTCGTTGACCTATTAATTTCTGCTTGACTCCGATATATGATGAGTTTTTGTATAACTCTGACTAAATATCACTATATACATATTTTTTAACGTATATGATTTTGTGATGCTTGTTGTATGTATTAGCCGTTAGGCAGAACTATATTTGGATCCAATCGTATTGGAATAATATCCAATAGGTACGTAAGCAACCAACGGTAAGACAACGTTGGCCCGATCCAAATCAATTATAAGTATATGTTTTATTTTGTTTTACACACGATGAACTATGAAGCTTCGTTGTGTGTATGTGTTTGTTACAACCCAAGTCTATGTATAGGAAAGCTTGAAGCTCAGTTGTACGCAGACGAATATTGTACCTCTTGCACACAGACAATGATTTTTGGTTCAAGGAAAGAAAATTTTTCTATTAGTTATTTTGTGGGCTTGGCTCGGGTTGGGTTGTTACACTATCCGACTATTTAATCGGACCCAGATGAGAATCATCGGAGTTAAACGAAAGCTAACAAATCAGCAAAATCACACATGTCACTCTATCAAAGAGAGAGTAAAACACATTCGAGCAGATTAGATCATATCAGATCTTATCTGACCATATTAGATGAGATCGGAGTATATCGTATCACAACAGAGCATTTCAGAGCAGATCGAATTAGAGAAAAAGAAATCAAAACACATCAAATTAGATCATAAAATATAACTTATTTAGCACATGTATTTATATAATCATATATTAAATTAAAAGATCGGAAACACTTACTCCCTTGTAATTTCAGAAATAGTAGCGTCCAAAGTTACTCCTTTCTTCAGGGTGTCCTCTCCTTCAAGTCTGGAGATGGGGGATAGAGCTTCCACTTGCTCCAAAATATTTTTTCCTTTCTAGCCTGAAAAAAGACTAACAGGATTCCCCTTACTAGGCGACATATCACTCTTGGCATGTTCGAAGGTGGTGGACAGAACCTTCCCTTAGGATATTTCTTATTTTCTGCCCTCAGAGACGACAAATAGAACCTCTCCTTACCCAAAAACGTACTTCTCTCTACACGCCCAAAGGCGAAGGAGAGAACCTCCCTTTACCCAAGACACTTCCCTCTTTACGACCCAACGATTGAGAACATAGTCTCCTCTTTTCTTGAGCTATTTTCTCCTTTTAGAGTGCTCAACTTAAAGAATAGACTCTTCTATTGCGTAGAATACATTTAATTGAATTAAGAACGTCATTTAAAAGGACTTAATAAAACTCAGAATGACTCAAAAATAGAGAAAAAATTGGGTATTTCTTGTACTCCTCCCTCCTTATACAGGGCACTGGCTTGCCAAAATTGTGGCTATGTGCCGCTAATTTTGGCAGTGCATGTTGCCTTTGGCAGTGCTGCCCACCGTTTTTGGCAGTGTAGCGCGTGGTGTCTGCACAATGCACACACCACAATGCACGAGTCCGCCCTGCTATGTGCGGGACAGTGCATCGCTTGTGTCCGTCACTCTTTGTGTTGCGGCAATTTTTATTTTATTTTATTTATTTTATTTTTAACTATTTCTTCAAACAACTATATCTTTCTACCCCGAACTTAGATTTGTACATTCTTGGTACTACTAAGCTCGTATCGACAAGACCTACGAAACTAGACTACTCAAGGTAGGTTTTCCCGCTCTTTTAAAGTGGGTTCCTCCTATAAGGCAAACTTCCTGAGGTCGTTACTTTCGCGCCTGACCTCCGTTTTGTGCGTTCTTCGATTCGTTGCTCTTATTACTTCGAACTCTACGTATATACAGAGATTTCATCCCTTAAAACCCCCTAAGACTTATCCAAAATTATAAAATTACCTTTAACTCGAGTGTAATTAGAAAATATGTCGTTACAACTAAGAACATGCACATTTGAGTTCAAAAGTGCAAAATTTAACCTCGTGACAACAAAATGTAAAAAATAAACCTATGTTATGTAAGTAACTAATATTTGGATGATATATGGCATGAAAGAATTTAATTGAATATTTATCCTATGTCATTATATCTCAAGGCATTATAATAAATGCAAGAGTAATATAGAAAGTTTAATAAAAATTTATTAGCACTCTTTGCATTTTATATAATAATATAATTAAGATTAGCTTTTATTATCCGATTCATAAAGCCTTCATATAAAGTTTGACAAACTTTTGGCCCAACCAAGACATAGAAAGAGAAGCTTTTTTATATAATTAAAAAAATTTAGTACAAAAAAGGGTGCTACAAAAAAAATAAAAAACAAAAGACAAGTCTTTCATTTACCAAACAAATTGTGGAGGTACGCATTAGGCGAGAGACTTAACAAATTTTTATGAAGTGATCATAGCCAAAGTGCATATGTAATGGGTATACAATGGTGAGAGGCGTCAGAACATTACGAAGTTGACACAAATAATTTAGGGCATGAAATTCTCATTTTTATAACTTTTACTAACCAAACGAAATCCAATTAAAGATATTTTATATTTATATTAAAAAATATGTTCGACGTGATGCAAACTGTCATGTCATAATTAAACTATCAGTAATATTTTAATCCGCGTGCCCTTTGCGTAATATGGACAATTAAAACTGTATAAACGCGTATAAAAAAGATTAAAAAATATAATAAAAAAATATGGTGATGGCACCGGTGGAAGTCGGCACCGAGAATACCCACAAGTTGTGCGTGATAAGAGTTTATTCTTTGGGCGACAAGGCCGTTATTCATCGATGGCTACAGCGATGAGTACTTGGCTTTATGACACGTGAAAAAAATGTCTCAGTAACGTTCCTCATGTGGAGTGATGGCTACAGACTTAGACTGATTCTGCCACTCACCCGGGCCCACTTAATATCTGAAATTTATTGATCTTCCATGCCGGGACGAAAGCATTCTTCGCGTGAAATAAAATTGCACAATTGCTGCCTTCTGTAGTCATCACATGATACGGTATTGCCTTCGCAGCCTTCGTGTACGTCTTGAATACGCTTCGCACACACTCTCTCGGAAAACGTATAGCATGACTGTCCCATCAACTTCTTTTAAACTTTGTATTTTTTTATTGCTCTATTCTGCCATATGTCCCCCTCTTATTCTCTCTCTATTACTTATGTATCTCTTTTCTTTTCTTCTTATATTAGCACCGACAGGCATTAGTGGTTGCACCTCTAGGTGCTCTGCCCATACCTCCAACCACGGTGTTGGTGCCTAAAATGCCGCCCATGCACCAAGCTTACATCCCCCTATTCTTCTGGTTGTTGGGGGAGGAGGAGGAGTAGCCATGGCAAAGGTGTGGTATTTTGGCCTTGTTAGCCGTGGACAACCTAGATCAAACCAGTGCAGCCAAATTTGGGCTGGCTGCGGCCAAGAAGGTTGTGCCTTTGTTGTGGCTATGTGAGCTTTTCCGTGATTAATCTTTTAGTTGGATATTGAGGCTAGGAAGTGGAAGAGGAAAGAAGAAAAGGAGATGATAGTGGGAGAGAGGCTGGTTGGAAAAAAGATGTTGGTAGGCAGGCATCACCATGCTTGGTGCTGACTTCCGAGGTGGCGGTGTGAAGGAGTGGGGTGGGATATATCTTTGGTTAATAGAAAAGGTGGAATATGTGGGTGTGAGTTTTATTAATACTTATTGGGGGGAGTGAGTAATGGGGAATGTTGAAGCATTATTGGGGGCCAATAGCAATATTTAATTATTTAAGTTATTAATAAGTAATTGAGCAAATGAGGTGTATCTCCTCTCGTCCACCTAAGAATTAAGTTGTTAAGTACATATTATTTAGTAATAGACAAAGTTTGAATAAGTTTAGGTTCACATGTACCAACGTGAGCCTAGGTATCATGAGTCTACGAATCGAGATTTGACAACACAAAGGGTAGAAACTAATATGTCCCCAAGTTATGTGCATTGTCAGATCAAAATTAGATGGCGTGCGATGCTTGGGCTCACTTGGTTGCTCTTGAGTTCAGGCTCATATAAATTAGGCTCATTTAATAAAATATTATTATTTTTTTATAACTACGGCTAAGGGGTGTCAAAGTCCTTAAGACCTGATGATACTTTAATAAGGGAAACAACAATTGACCCCTTAGAACACCATAATTTGGCCACAATCCCTTCAAATAAGTATTAACACCCACACACACTCTCTATATATCGAAAAATACATGTAGATGGCCAGGAGTGTAATTAGCCATCCCATCAACACCTTATTAGTTTGCTTAATTTTTTATTGGTAGTAAAAGAGTAAGTAGGGGAAGAGAGGAAAGGTTATTTTGAGTTGGAGGAAGATGAGTTTTAATGAACAAGCATAAGGGTATTATTTAGCTAGCTTGACAATGTTAACAAGCATATAAACCAAGAACTCTAAAAATTATTTAAAAACTTTAGAAAGTAAGTATTACCGAGTAAAAATAAGATGTGAAATGTTACTTGTAAATAATAACGAAGCTTTACTATAGTTTTTACCCATTAATCCAATGTTATCATCAACCTCGTCCAATGTACAACTATACAAACGAGGTGCAGGTAGGACTCACCTAGCTTGACAGGACTCCATGATTAATGCCCTCTAACCAGCTTATATAAGGTCCCAAACATGGTACTTAAAGGGCAACTCGCTATTTAGGTACAGCTACCTCGTATATAGTATGTTCATAATCCTGTAAGCGGGTCATATTGAAACTTATTTTTGAATTTTAGTGCGGGCACAAGAGGGGGCTTTGGGAAATCTAAAGCGAGGGCAGGGAGACGCGTAGTTTTCGAAGTGTGGTGTTAGGAACTTGGGTGGGCCGTCGTAGCTTTTGCATCCACCTCCTTTTTCCCGTGTCTCTACTCTCCCTCCCCCTTCCGGCCCAATTAAATACACCCTCCCCGCTTCTTCTTCCTCTTCCCAACCAGACCAACTCCTCCAATGCCCACTCCCTCCCCCAGCACTACTCGCCCTTCTTCCCTCAAGAACTGGCGTTTGCCAGATTAACCTCCTTCCCGGCCGGACCAGAGAGGGAGAGCAAGTGTTAGCCGGGAGAAAATGTCCAGAGCGGCGGTGGAGCTGGACTTCTTGGGGATGGAGAAGCAGAGCTGTGCTAAGTCCTCCTGCGGGCAGCCACTCAGCCAGAGGAAAAACGTCAGAGGTCTCAGCTCCATCTATAGCATCTTCTGCTCTTGGGTGTCCTCTTGAGACCTCACGTACTTGTCTGTTAATTGGGTGTTTCTTTAACTTGTTCTCTGTGTAGGCCTTCAGAGGGCCATGTCTAAGATCGACCCCGAAGTGTTGCGGACCGTGTTTGCTGGCCGGGGCTTGCTCGAAGGGTCCGTGGACAAGAGTGTTTCCCCCAGAGCCGAGGGGTTCATCAACCGGCAAATCTCCGCTGCGCCTGCGACTCCTCCGTCCACTCCGGTCCCGTCCGTGCAGTGTTCTCCGGCTCATGGGAGCCCGGCGTCGTTGTTTCCGTTAACCCTTTCCAATCACTCCTCCAGGTAGAGAGATTAGCAATTTAATTATCTCTATAGACTATAATTAATTGTCTCCTCTCATTTCATTAATTTCTAGTTAATACTTTAATTTAAACGCTAAGACAACTGATGACCCTGTCTGCTACTGCTTCACCAGGCCGGCGACGGAGAAGGCAAACGAGGCGACTCCACTGACGATCTTCTATAATGGAGCAGTCGCCGTCTTCAACGTCTCTCAAGATAAGGTGTGTGTCTGTGTTTTTGTTTTCTCTCTCCACTACTACTTCCGGCCCTTTTGGAGATGTACATCTGATGAATAATACGTGCATAATTTTATTTTGTTTGAAAATGGGTGTAATATATTTCAGGCGAAGAACATTCTTAAACTCGCCGAGAAGGCAAAAAGGGGAGGGCCGGAAGCAGCAGGCCAGAGCTTCCATGCTGCTTCGAATAATGGAGATCAGCTGCTGGAGGACCTCGCCCTTGGTGGGTTTAGTGTGTTTTTAACCACCATTAACTCGTCAGTTGCTTGTTAATTGAAAAAATGGATCATGGCCGGCTGATGATTTTCTGAAACATACTAACAACTCGGCTTTTCACTCTCTTTATCGCATTGCAGACCTGCCCATTGCCCGGAAGCTCTCGCTGATGAGATTTCTTGAGAAGCGTAGGGACAGGTAAACAATCTTGTCGCCTCGTTTGCTTTGCAATTAGCACTTTCCCGTTCCATATGATAATAAGAGATGAGCCTAGTTTATATGTGCCCCGGTTCACGCGGTTGAGCGTGGCCAAGGGACTTTAATTTAATTATGCAGCATACGTAACTCAGATGGCAGATTAGTTTTTGCTCCTTTGGACCGTCTGATGGTTCATGATGCCCAAGCATAGCTTAAAGCTCATATAAACTTTTGAACTTGTCTAGCTTGACCGGTTTATCAATAATAATAGGCTGCCACATCACTAAATAAGTTGTGAGAAACTTTTTTAAGAACATGATCCTAAAGGATCCTAGGTGGGTTACTGTGCATAGTCATGAAAATATTTTCTTTCACCTTTCTAAATGCTTAATTTAATGGTTTCACTGCTTTTCTTTTCTATTTAGTTCCCCCTCTCGTGAGTTGTATTTTTGTCATTAACAAACAAAAATGCTACTTAGTAACATGGGCAAGTTCATTAATTTCAAATGTAGCATAAAAAAAGAGGAAGAATTAAGCTCCTTAGAATTCAAAGGGAAAGATGATTGTAATTTTTTTCCTCTATAGCTTCCTACTCAACATCTCCATCAATTAATGAAGGCATGCTAAAGGAATCAAAACTTTAGACTGGAGGTCTTACGCACTCTTTCATTGGTGTCTGCTTCAAGTACCCTTCCCCAAGTAATGGGACTCTCATCACCCACATTAAGCTTTTCGACAGCTAAATTTCATATCAGCAAGGCTTTCAGACGAGGAGGGATGCCCATAAATTTGTAGCTAGGTGTTCTCGGATCTACTCTTCCTTTTTCTAAACCCCACCTGGTATCTTTGGCAGACTCCCATGGGTCGAGTCCTCGTATATTCAATGCTTTCTTTAGCACGGTGGTCCTCTTTGAACCAAATCCGTCGGTGAAATTGGTGATGTTTCACCATCTGCGATCTATCAGAATCGATGGAGCATACACTAGCATATTAGCCGTCAATACACGTAATATTATGTACACTAACGTGTACGTCTGAATCTGACGGTTGGTGAAGCTTCACCCGTGGGTTAAAACATAGAGGCTAACGTCAAGTCAAGGTAGAGAAGCTTAACTTGTAGCAAGGCCGCATGGGAAGATAAGGTGTTGGTTCTCCCATTGTTATCCTCTAGGATATTCAAGATTTTATAGGAGGCGTTAATCTTAGAATCGATAGTGCATTACGTTAAAGCACGGTAATATCGTAAACATGTACACTAACGTGAAGCTAGACCACACAAATATTGATTCTTAGATCTAATGTTATAAGCATCTCAGGCCTTCTTCGATCATGTTTTTTTATTCTTAATTTACCAATACTTAAAATCTAGTAACTTTCTTTCCAGATTGAAGCTCTATACATAATTTAAGCTTCCATGGCTCCGGAGTCTGCCTCAGACCAATAAAAAACAAGGTCCATAATCCATATTGACGAGCGCGTGATACTAGGGCTCGAGATGTTTTTTTTTTTTTTTTGGCTAGCAGCCTCGTGGTGTTTGTTGACCAGCACCAAATAGAATACAGATATCACGCTTCCCTTTCTTTCCTTTCCAAACGTTTGGTACATATCTCTTCCTTTCCAAGACATTAGGCGCATATCCCTTTAGTTGGTCAGTTGGTGTGTTGCTCATGCCTGCCTACTTTTAGTCCTGTGAGCCGACTAGCTACTAAAAGTCATTGGTGGTACGCAATTAACTCACATAATTTGTTGAAGCTAATGCAACTCGTTTCTGGCATTTTTGTTTGCAGGCAGGTCTCGTTGTCACCATACGCCAAGTCGCCAATGGGTCCAGCGATGGCAGTGCAAAGTTGACAAAGTTGGTTGGGACATACTGAGCTACATGGCATTTGTTTAGGCATGTGCTAAACCAAGTTGACCTCATATTTCGCACTATTGCTGGATTTAACAGTAATGAATCTATGTATTGTGGTTTGTTGAATATTTTAGAAATAGAAGTAGAGTTTTTTAAAATTAATTCTAAAAATTTATCTTGTGAATTGTGATTGGTAATAATTTTTTTTTAAATAAATTTGGATGTCGCATTAAACTTAATTTTAAAATTTTAAACTAATATAAATTTTTTTTCCGAATTTGGATGTACACATTCTTAGTACTATTATGTTCTTATATTCGAGCGCTGTCAAACAAGATCTCATAAAGATAAGTAATTTTAAACTTTTAAAGTGGGCCTTACCTATATAACATACTTTTCGAAGCTCGAATTAATATGACATGTTGCCATTGAAAAATAATAAAATCTGTAATTTTGAAGCGCGGCCTTGAGTTAGAATCAACGAAATTACATTATGAGGTGATTCAATGATTTTAGCCGATTTTAACTTAAAACAGCTTAGAATCAACTTTTGGTAGAATTAGGGTAGCATAAATAGAATTTTACAGAAATTTCATACACAGACAACCCCTAAATTGTATTCCTCGTTAAACTACTAAGAAGTATGCAGGTTGCAAATCTTAGACATGGTTTATATGTTTTTAATTATGTGATTTGCACACACTTTTAGTTGATTAGCTTAAGTGCATAATAAAATTTATTGTTGTATGTTATTTACAGAAGTTTATATAGATGGCTAGGCTAATAATTTTCGAAATCTCGCTTTTGAACCTATTGTATGGTGGGTCCCATAAACTAATAGTGGTGATCCACATGGTGGAATTTACAAAGAATTTTTTAAGGAGGTGTTACTAGGGCTGTCAAAACTTGACTTAACCCATCCACGCGACCTGAACCATAATGCGACCGCAACTCGACTCTTTTGATACAAGGGTTAAGGTTAGGATATAAAAATTGAATACTTTTAATATAAGGGTTAGGTAGGTTAATTACCTGCCCAAGCTGCTTAACCTATTAAATTTTTTATTTAACATGTTTAATATAAGGGATAAGTGTGACGTGAGACATTTTCTCTAATTTTTAGCTATTGGATTTTTATGGTGTTGGATGTGCATTTTTAACAATTGAGGTTGTTAGCATCTCCTAACTTGAAAGATATACACACAAAATACACTCAATGTTTGTTGAAAATGTAAACAATAAGAGATTCTTCAAGTAATTTTTTGTTCCCTGCACAACTGATCAGTTTGACCCAAGTAGAATTATGTTTTACATGTTTAATAGGGTCAGGTGAAGACCAAATCAACCTAATTTGACCCGACCCAACCCTTTTGACAACCTTAAGTACTTATTCCGTCTTAAATTAATAGCTTTGTTTAACAAAATAATTTGTTCCATATCAATAGCTCTTTTTTTTAAAATTGAAGTGGTTAAGTACTTAAAAAAGAGCTTCATAAGTTTTAACTTTCCTTCTCTTTGATGTGAGTTTACGGAGATTCAAAATTTTCTTGGATAGAGAATTTTTCTGTTAAAAGCTTTTTAGTCTTGCAAGTCAAGACAAAATCTCTATCCAAGAGGTGGGCTTACTTCACTTCAATGGAATAAGGGATGCGGGCTTAGGGGTGTAAATGGATGGACGCAGACGTGGACAAGGGTTGTTTGCGTCCATCCATTTTTTACTTATATATGTTTTTCATCTTTCCGCTATTTGTGATGGACAAACGAATTGTCCGTCCATTTCTGTCCGCATAGTTGCAGGTGAACATGAACAATTACACCTTGCCTTGAAAAATTATTCATCAATATGAAGAGAGAGAAAATACAAACAGTCGAAAACAATGAAAGGACTTGGGACGAGGATGGTGTGGATGCCTTCTGCACAATTAATTTTCTTATAAACTAACTACCAAGTGTTGTTTTCGCTAACAAATCCCCTTATGAATGTCTCTATAAAGCTGCTCCTAATTTTTCCATCCTTCCTGTTTTTGGCTCTGTATGCTTTCCATGGCTTAAGTCATATAATTCTTATAAGTTGATATCATAATCACGCCAATGTATTTTTCTCGAATATTATTCTCAATCTAAGGGCTACCAGTGTCTTGATTAGAATTCCGGTCACGTTTATATATCTAGGCATGTTAGATTTCTTGAAAATATTTTTACCTTTGTTGCCTCTTCTCTTCCATCCTCTATACCAGCTCTTCAATCTTTACTTCGTCTAACCTATCATACTTTACATTCTTCAAATAGTAAATCAGTTTTATCTTTACCTCATACTTCTTCTTCCCCCTTGTATTTGTCATCTTCTTAAGCTGCGACTTCTACTTCTCCTATTGCTCCCATAACATCTTCCTTGACCACTCCACTTATATCTTCTTCATCCTTACTATCAGTGTCTCAACCAACTTCAAATCAATCCAATACTTCCATTCACCCCATGATTATTAGATCCAAGAATGGTATAATAAAGGAGAAATCTATGATGTGTTTACATGCTCTAACAGACTTGGATTCAGATATTGAGCTTACTTGTTATTCAAAGGTTGCACCTAATCCTCTTTGGTGCAAAGCCATGTCAGAAGAGTATAATGCGTCAATGGCTTAAGACACTTAAATTTTGACTCCATCCCCTTCAAGTCAGAAAATTATTGGTTGTAAGTGGATAACAAAATTAAATGTAATGCAAATTGGTCCATCTCTCACTATAAAGCTCACCTGGTTGCGAAAGGGTATCATCAAGGAGTTTATTATCATGATACTTTTAGTCTAGTTTTCCATAAATCTACTATTCGGATAGTTCTTGCACTTGTTGTTTACTATTCTTGGCACATCAAACAACTTGATGTTAGTAATGTATTTTTGCATGACATTCTTGAAGAGGATGTTTATATGAATCAACCCAATGTTTATATGAATCAACTTCTTGTATTTATTAACAAGGACTTTCTACATCATGTTTGCGAGCTGCAAAAGGCCAATTATGGTTTGAAGCAAGCTCCTCGTACCTGGTTTGCATGCTTTTCTTCCTCTATCATTTCAAAAGGATTTCATATGACTCTCCTGATCCATCTCTATTCATTTATCATTTAGTCAACTTTATTACAGTTCTTACGATCTATGTTGATGACATACTAATCTTAGGCCCTAATGCTGAGTTTATTCAAAATGTTATTTTCTGAAGACAGATTTTGCAATTAAAGATCTTCAATCTCTTAACTACTTTCTAGGCATTGAAGCATCTTATTCTTCTTCTGGTCTTCTACTTAGGCAATCTAAGTATGCAACAAACCTACTCAAAAGGGATGGTATGTTAGAATGTAAACCATGTGTTACACCAATGTCTTTGACAAAATCTAAGACCAGTTCCAGTTCTTCTTTTATTGATCCTACTCTCTACATACAACTAGCAGGAGCACTTTAGTATCTTACTATTACAAGGTCAGACTTGAGCTTTGCAGTTAACTCATCTTGTCAACAGATGCACTCTCCCATAGATGATGATTTTATTGCAGTAACGCACATCTTACGATATCTTTAGAGAACTCTTCATTATGGTCTTTCCTTTACAAAAAGGTCACTTGCTCTTAATGCCTATTCTAACTTTGATTGGGCAGGTAGTTCTATTGATCAACGTTCTATCAAAAGGTTTTGTATTTTCTTGGGTCCAAATCCAATTTCTTGGTTAGCAAAGAAACAAGCTATTGTTGCACGGTCATCTACTGAAGTTGTATATCGTGCCCTCTCACAAACTCCTATCGAAGTCACTTCGATTCAAATGCTACTTTTAAATCTGAAAATACAACTTTCAACTTTGCTCACGTTGTGGTGTAATAACATCTCTACCATTTCTCTTGCACATAACCTAGTTTTTCATGCCATGACTAAACATATTGAAGTGGATTTTCATTATGTTCGAGAACGAATATTAGCTAAACAATTGTTTGTCTATTGTGTCTCTACTTGTAACCAGTTTTCTTATTTATTTACAACACTTAGCGGTCGTTGTCTTCAATATTTACTTGACAAGTTCATAGTGCAAGCACATGACCTTGAGGGAGGGTGCCAATAGAGTTCCATGATTTCAGTCAATAAGTAACTCTATGTAACAGCTACATAGTAACTGTAACTGAATGTCAAGTGTGTTAGTTGTGCTGAGTATAAATACGTGTATGCTATTCAAAGTTATTAATGAATGCAAGACATTTTCATTTCTCCACTTTTTGTCAATTGGAAACCATCGGAAGTAGGAGGACGCCGTCACCAATAATTAATCAAGCAAATCCCCGGAGGGACGCCAAAGGGAGCCGGTAGGCTATAGGGGACACAGTTAGGAGGAGCTGGGGTGGGCTATTGCCGGGAGGCCACCAGTCGCCACAGCTGCATGGGTGCAGCTAGTAGGGATTAGGGCAAAGCTAGGGGAAATGCGAAATGCCCATTAAAATCCTTTTATAATGAAGGACGTGGACAACTGCGGACACAAACAAGCGGTGTCCACAGCCGCTTCCACTAAAGCCCCTGATGATAATAAATGTCCGCGGCTACGTCTATGTTCGCTCGAATAGGTTAAATTTGCCCATTTAAGTTGTGGACAGATATAGCCGTAGACGGACGATGGACAACTGTTGTCCATTTACACTCCTATGTGGGCTTGTACTCGGGTCTCATCAACTGCTCACCCGATTCTGATTTCGGCTTTTGACATCATTCATCCAAGCTTTTTCAAAATAATTTATAATTTTTTAAAATATAACTATTAATGTGGTATTGAGGGACAATAGCCATGGTTTCAATATGTTGGGAAGTGTTTTTTGTGGACAGTATGCTGATACTTTTTTAAGTTGCGGAAAGAAGACTCCAGAAAGAAGAAGAGACAAATCCATCAATAAGCAAACCGTGGGCTTATAAATTTTCCAATTATGATATTTTGAAGAAAAGTAAATAATACTCCCTCCTTCTTATATTAATAATTATATTTAAAAAATAATATTTTTTTGTTAAATGGTAAAACCTACATCTAAAATAAAAAACATAGGCTTATAATACTCTTTTCAAAGGTATTTAACTACTTAAATTTAACAAAATAAAATTTTTAATATAAAACAAACTTTTTACAAAATAAAATTATTAATTTAAAGCGAAAAGAGTATTATTATGGAACATTTGCTACAATACCTTGGTTGGCACCTCAGAGATTCAGTAGTTTTCTAATTTATGGACAACTATCACACGTATTCCTCATCCTATCCAAGATCGAAGATGCTCTTATCGGACGTGCAATATAAAACATGCTAGCAATGATATTGCATTCAAACGATAACGCATTCTGCACCCTAACTATGTACCCCCTCGAAGTTACTTCTCATTGGCAAGTATTGAAACAGTAGTATAGACCATCTTTTTTTTTTACAGTGAAGACAAAATCCGTGTGACTAAAATCATTGCCATTAAATGAACGAATTATAGCCCCAAGAATCTTGGTTTTGAGGGTTCACGCTGCACTGCTCCTTTAGCCTTTAAGCCATGCACGCAGGCTAGGACCGACAAATTTGTTATCCCATCGGCTCCCCACACCTAAGCCTACCCTAGGAAGAGAAAGAGTACGATAACGAATACGGATGTGGCTGAAAACGAATATTGATAGATTTCAGTCGTCAACCTTTCGATGGCCGTAAGCACCTCACACATACGCCAGGCTGAAGGAGGTCCCATAATTTCATCTCGTAAACTTCAATAGATCAAAATCTATATTTTTATCTTTCCGCAAAAGTAACTAATTTGTTGATAGCCTCTCCAAAATCCTTCAAGAAAAGTTTAGTGAGAAGTATATTTTTAGCGGTAACTATCAAGAACCATCAGTCTGAACTCCTAATTGGCTAAGCCCTCTTCGTCCCCTGTAGTTCTCAACGCCTCTTCTTGCTAGCTTTTGCAGCACTAGACTTTGAAGGTGTCACAACTACGTACACAAAGGTGCCCACGATCAACAGCACAGAAACTAAGGAGCCATATTGTGCTACCAGCCTCTGCAAGTAACAAATGGTTGAGGAATCAGGAACTCAAAAAAATATGGGTCGCTGGAAAAGAAATTTCAATCAAACATTGGCTGGATATCAACAACGTACCATAACCTAAAAAAAGTTGATGGAGATATCGTTGACCATTCCACAAAAACCGACAACTAAAGTTAGAGGTTTCATTTTTAATATATAGGAATTCCAAAAAATACTGAAGCTTAAATACCAGATCAAATTTCTTTACTGGAGGTCTCTCTGCGAGGATTTCCAAAGGCAATATGGGGGTTGAATAAGCCGCCTACAGCAAAAGGTTTCCCTTCAAATCGTTGACAACAGCATACAAATTAAATAAATAACGGAAAAGGCACTAAGCCTACCTGGAAAGTTGCCCTGGATGGAGCACGGAATTTAATAACAGCAGGTGCACCATAGAACGTGCCCTTTATTTTGGACTCTAAAACAAATGAATGGGAAGCAACAGAATCCCTAGCAATAATATAGATAGCCTTCAAAAATGTGCATAAAGAGCAAAATACATCCCCTAAAAGGGGCAACAGTGAAACTCACACATCAAGTCTTTCCCATGAGTTGGAAGTGTTGCCAGTGACTAGATCAAATCTGTCTTTATCCCAACTATCATCGTTGAGGCTTACATCATATGCAGTACTGAAAAAAGTTGCCGAATAATGCATAATTAGTAAACAATGCAAAGAGAACAATCAGTTATTAGAAAAATTAAATGGTGCAATCATGTAGATATATATATTTCGTCCATGGAATAAACAATGACCTGTGATATACACCCTCCATCCCACAATAATAGCTCCATTTTGTTCACTTTGGTACATGAAAAAGAGTATTACTCCCTCCGTCCTACGTTAATAGCTCCATTTGACAAAAAAGTTTATTCCATATTAATAGCTTCATTTTGTTCATTTTAAGGGGTTGATTACTTATACAAGAATATCGTAAGCTTATTTTCCCTTCTCTTAGATGTGGGTTTCACCATTCGATAAAAACTACTATTTTTTCAAATATAGCTATTAATATTGGACAGAGGGAGTAAAAGCTTATTTTCCCTTCTCTTAGATGTAGGCTTCACCGTTCAATAAAAACCATTATTTTTTCAAATGGAGCTATTAATTTAGGACGGAGGGAGTATTAAAAGGCACATCAATATGCACATGTGCCACAAGCTGACGAGTCAAACAATGGACTTACCATCTGAGGTCCTCCCAATTGACTATGTAGTAGCAACTAGCCTATACTCCCTCCGTCCTATATTAATAGCTACATTTGGAAAAATAGTGATTTTTATTGAGTGGTGAAACCCACATCTAAGAGAAGAAAAAATAAGCTTATGATACTCTAAAATAAAGTACCCAACTACTTAGCTTTAACAAAATGGAGCTATTAATATGGAACAATTTTTTTCACCAAAAGAAGCTATTAATTTAGGACATAGGGAATATAACATAATCATGCTACTGAAACTCTTTTCAAAGTTTATGTTTTTATAAACAATGCCCTGTGATACATTAGAATACACATCAATATGCACACGTAACAAAATGTGCTACAAGCTGACAGTCCAAATAATGAACTTATCATCTGAGGTTCTCATGGTTGAATGTGTAGTAGCAACTAGCATATATAACATAATTGTGTTAATGAAACTCTTCTTAAGGTTTTTGCTATTACTGCATGGAAACTGCAGAGAAACCAATGTCATAATATCTGGTACTTTGTTATTTCCATATTAAGGAACTAGAATCCAAAACAACATACTGTTTCCAGGTGAAAGAACTAGAATCTGAAACAAACTTTCTAACAGGGTTATTTTTCCTTTCCGCACAAGTTTCAAAACTATAATATTTACAACAGTATAACACGGTGAACAAAAAAAATCAAGCTCCTTCATATCTCTTAAAAACAAATGGATAACTGCATGGAGAATTACTTGTCTAGCCTTCAAATTGCAAAATTCGATTTTTTTACAATGCCATTAATGGCAGAATATGAAACAACCATCTCACTGATATTTTAACGTGTATGCTTATTTTAGCCTTTAAGGAAGAATAACATAACTCAGTCTCGGACATTGTCACTGACCTGCAGCACACAATACCAGTGCCAGCACGAGACATGGTACGCCAACTAGACAAAAATGCATCATGCATGAAAGTATTGGCTCACCAAATGTTACACTAAAAAACTTTACAGCTCAAAAGGAACCCAGCCATATAAGCACAACTATCTGACATGCTGTTATTCTTTGTTAACAGAAAAATAATGATTTAAACATCAGCTGTCCCTTGTGCTCATCATATAGATAAGCGGTTCTTAACACCCCCAACCCTTTTAATTTTCTTACAAGGAAATGTTGTAACTGTGGCAGAGACCTTCCCTATTAACTGTCTGTTACATCACCTTAGTGATATGCGTTCTTTTTTTCCCTTTTGTATGCCAGGGAGCTTGCAAATTATTTAGCAGACTAAATATTACATATTTATCTGCTTCCTACAAAGAAAGCCCCATGGCAGGCTATAAGAGATAAGATATAGGCATAATTAAAATATCAAGTGGCATGGTTTGTATTCACACCTGAATCAGAATCTTATTACAGCCATAGAAATACGATGACTGTTAAACTTAATCTTGTGCCTGGCCACACTAACAAAAAATCTACAACAGTAAGTTGATCTGGCAACTTATCATCAACAAAACATAGGTGAATTTTATTACCATTTTTAGAATGTTGCACAATTCATACAAACATTCTTCTTGCAGACTTCATTAATTTAAAATTTAAAAGTGTATACTTTATTGAGCACCACTTCACCCCAAACAATAAGGAACCCAGCTCAGTGTTTTTAAATCTTCGGTATATTAGATAGCAAACTGAGTGGAACAGGAAAGGGAAAATAATAGTTACTCGCAAATTTTGGCATGAAGAAACTTAATCGTAGCAAAAAAAAAATGAGATATAATATAAATGACTTCTCACAGAGATCACAAATTCGGGATGAGAGAAGAAATGATCACAAACAAAAGGAGCGAATGTTGATCCTCCGAGGAACTCAAAACGTAAAAGTCAAGGAAAACTCACGCAGATCCCCTGTTGAAGATGTCAATCGCGACGGAGATCCGCTCAGCTCCTGATTTGAGCCGGGTAAGGCTGACCTTCTTCTGCGCCACGATGAAAGGGGAATCTGTGATTCCAGAGACCGTGGAGCAGAAGAGAAGCATTGAACAGATGAAAATCGGTAGGAGAGTGTCATCCGACCTCATGATCGCCATGGCCACTGCGTCCAAGAGAATCGCAGGCTAGGGTTCCAATCAGGCAACGCAGCTGGAGGCGAAGAGAGTCTTCTCTCTCGTCGCTTACGTGCGGCAGTTGACACGTTCCAACGTCCAAGTCGAAGCTCTGAACGTCCATTCTCATTGGCCCAGATGATATTAATGGGCCTTAAACAGCAAGTTGAAGCCGAGTGTTGAATCCAAACCCAGTAATCGAGTGGACATAGAGAACGTAATGGGCCCGGGCATTAAATGAGAAACTAACATGCTCAACATGTCCATTACGTGCAGAGGTGTTGTAGCCCTCAGATCATGAGAGGCCCAAATAATTTGACAACTCAATCCCCATATATTCACGAGTAGGGGGTGTTAACGAGCTTGAATATTGAGCTTGACTTGAACTTTAATTGTTTAAGCCCGAAGCTTAAACACTCTCAATGTTTTTTGGCTTGAACTGGAATTCTATAGTTTGGCTTGAGTTTTAGCTCGAAATGTAATAAGTCAATTATGAGTGAATTAAAAAAGGTAAAATATATTTAAAGCTAAAGCAAATGAAGCATCTCACATAATCAGATATTTTTAATATTATATTTCAATAATTACACTTTAACAAGTATTACAGCTAAACTTTAAATAAGTGACGATAGTTACTAGAAAAAAAGAAAACTATGATAAATGAGTTTTAATTATAAATACTATAAAATAATAACATTATCATTTTTCACTCTTTACATGAATACAATCACTCAAAAATACAAATAATAAAAACTTATATAAACACCATTATCATCAACTTTTTTTGACCCTTATTTGCCTCCAAAAAGATAAACAATTCTTGAACTAAAGTTGGTCCGCAAATATCATGTTTCAATTTTTAAAAAATATTCTAATTATTTATTTGTAAACGAGGTTGGTCCTCTTGGTGTTTTGCTTCTTTTAGAAGAGTTGTTGGGTATCTTAGTGTTATATCATATTCTCAGTCCTATATTATTAACCATGTTTGGTTTTTCAAGTTATTAATTTGGAATAAAAAGAATATAATAGTGTTTTTGTGTTCAAAATTTTTACTTTTATAATATATACACATTATACATAAATTATAATTTAACTAGGATATATGATACATGTTATTGATACCTATATTCGATTATATGCCTTATAAATATATGTCAAAGATGTATATTTAAACTATCTCTATATTTAAACTAATAATTATATTGGCATAATTATTAATTTAAATATATGTCAAAGATGTATATTTAAACTAATAATTATATTTATATAATATATACATATATTATTTATATATAAATTTAAAATCATATTCAAGTCCAAGTCTGTGCTCAAGCTCAAGTTCGAGTTTCATTTTGAGATGAGATCAGTTGTGTCGAGCACAAGTACACTCAAACTTAATTTGAGGCCATGCGAGCTCAAGGGCTCGAATCAAGTTTAATCCAAGCTGAGCCTGCCTGCTCAACAAGCAAGCTGTACTCATTAACACCACGTTAACGAGACATGTCAGTTGAATAAAGCTATCTCTATCCCCCAAAAAGAAAAAAAATTGAATAATACATTTTTCTTATGGACTTCAAGGATGTTGACCATTCTTTCATCATTTTACCAATTCTGAAAAAGAAAAAAATGAGTTTTTATGGTAGAAAAATATTACTTCCTCTTTCCCATATTAAATATATTATTTAATTTGTCCTACAATCATATTTTTAAATAAATTAATATTAGTTTATTTTTTAAAAATAAATTGGATACTTAATATTCTCTCTATCCTAAATTAATTGCTCTATTTAATTTTCTAAACCATTAATATGGGATGAAAGGAATATGAGTCAAATAGAGCAATATATTCAAAATCACCATTTACAGAAAGAGTCTCGTTTGGATGAGCACCAACAGATGTGAGCCCAGGCATCATCTACTATCAGATTTTGAGGCATCACCGGCCATCTAATTTTGTTCCAACGATGGACATTACTCATGGGGTAAATTGGTTTTTGCCTCTTTTATCATTGGATCTTGATTAGATGGTTTATGATGTTTGGGCTCACACTGACGCATGTGAACCTAAGCTTGTACAAAAAAATTTCCATAGAGAGGGGTAAACTACCTATAATATTTGAGATATTCCTTCATCTAAACTTATATATATATATATATATATATATATATATATATATATATATATATATATATATATAGTCCCGTTTATATGAGCCCGGGCTCTATGGATAATTAGATTTATATCCGATGACTCATAATATTCAAAGGTATTTAAACCCCTTAGTGTTATAGGCCGTTTAGATATAAATCCAATGACCTATAAAGCCCGGGCTCACGGAGACTTGTGTGAGCCTAAGCTCACACACACACACACATATATATATATATATATATATATATATATATATATATATATATATATATATATATATATATATATATATATATATATATATATATATATATATATATATATATATATATTTGAGACCCGTTTATATGAGCCCGGGCTCTATGAGCCATCGGATTTATATCCGGTGACTCATAATATTCATGGGTTATACTCATTGGTTAAACTATGAATATTATGGGCCTCCGGATGTAAATCCTTCAGCCCATAGAGCCCAGGCTCACGTAAATTTATATGAGCCTGGGCTCATATAAACTTTTTCTTATATATATATATAAAATACTTCCTCCAACTCAAATTTTATAAATAACCATAAAGCCTAAAATTATGCGCTTGGCCTCACATTTATCATGGGATGCTCAATCCTTTTCCGCATCATCGACTTCCGCAATGCTGATATAAATGTGTACCCACTATGACAGCAATGGCCTAATCACCAAATCTATAAAAGAAAAGCCTAATTATATGCAAAGATCGTATATATACAAAGATCATACTTTTCAACAAAATACCTAATGCAAGGAATGTATAGGAGACTTAGATATTTAAAATTAACGGTGCATATATTAATACATGTTAACATCAATAATATATATTAATGTATACGCCACTTTTAAGGATAAACGGTCATAAGGCGGGGCTTTGTTAATAGAGAATATAGAAAATGCTTTCCATATCAACAATGTACTCAGTGTGACTTACCACAGTATAGGCGATTTCACACGCCCATTCTGTAGATAACTGAGTGGTAGACCCATCTTTGATGACGCATGACAAGAATGCAGCAATAATGATGTGGCTTACATTGATGCCCATGCAATTACCACACCAGCATTTATGTCACTGGACACTCTCTTATCCACATCTCCCTTGGTAGGCCAGCAGAGTGAGAAGTCATCCGGTAAGAACTAAGAAGAGGAGATCTAGCATGAAAGGGAAGAATCCTTCAGTCTAGCCAAGGACACTTGCCTACCATTCATATCCCAGATTAGATAACAAGTTTTTGAAGAAGAGAAAGTAGGCAAGTCATCCTTGGCTATCTAAAAGACTCTTATCTTCATGGAAGACCTCTCTTCTTTGCCAATCGCCACAACCCAATGCTCTTGCAAATAAGATGGCCCGAACCTACCTCTATTTATAGTGAGCTTGGGGTGGTGAATAGCCTGGATTCGGCGAGCCACACCGTTTTCTTTCCTATCAACTTGCCTCATCGCTATCTCTTCTTTATCGTATCTTCTGGCTTCCATTTCATTTCATTTGTGCCCATATCGAATAAATTCTTGTGATGCAGTATGGACCAATCAGTGCATTCATATTCATCTCCCATTGACATAGTTTTGGCTGTACATAATGCATCGGTACTTAAATGACCCTTTGGCTTTCTCGAAGGGCAAGTGTTCTCATGTCCTAATTCTTGTATGGAGGAAGTGATTTTGCCAGATGCTTTGTTTTAGCACTTGGAAGTTGGAAGCTGTAAGATGCGTTGTGATCAATTAACCCTAATAAGAGGAATACAGGAACTCTATTACACAATTAACTTTGCGGGTTCACTTATTCTCAGACAGCATCTGGCATAAGCACCAATTAAAGTCAATTCCTCAAAAGGCTTTTCTGCCCACGGAGGTCGTTTACTTCCTTTTTATTTGCTTTTTGACTTGTGTTTCTTTCACACATCATCCCTCTGAGACTGCGAAATTCGAAAACAAGCTAGCGGATTTAGTGAAATTATACGAAGCTTCTTGACTTATAAAGGTAGAAATATTCGACTTGGCTATTTTACCCTTTTCACCATGTTAGGATTAGGATGTCGACCAATTAAGATCAACAGGGAAATGCGCACCTGTTGCGTGTAAGATCTTATTCATCAAACTCATATATTCTTTTCAAATGCCTTGACAGAAACCTGTAGCAGTGAATAGCTAAGGAATTTATAATTGAAATACATATCCTGGTCAAGTTGTTTGCAATTCAAACACCATTTGACTTGTGGCCAATTGAACATATCAACTAGGCTACATTATCATCATATTTATATACAACTAATTGTTAATTATAATGTTTTTGCATTTGTCATTATAGTACATCTCATATCGGCATGTTTACTGTGAGGATTTACCTTCATGATGACCCTCCAGGATACACGGCACGTGACATAAATAGGGGAAGGTCAAATGCGGGGTAACCCGAGATTGGAAGCCGGGACCTTGAAAACTTGGCACTTAAATTGTAATTAGGAAACAAATTACCAATATTTTTATTTCATATTTCAACACATATTAAAAACTGCTTAAGCTCCAGTCTTCGGAGCCAAAATATATATGTAATTTAGCCACTTGAAGCTTATTAGTTTTAGCATTTAAGTGTACTTGCGCACACACCAACAGCTAGTTAACGACGGATATATATGTAGGAGTAATCAATGCCTATTTTCTGTTCTTCAAACATAAAGAATTGGGTGTGTATATTGTTATGTACAACATGATATAGCATTTTCATCAATATAGGTCCAATAGTTCATGTGAAAATGATGCAGCAGCAATATGATTTTTGCAATTTAATGTAATTTCAATCAAATTTCAGATCACAAATGTAATATGATTCACCATTGAATAAACTGGACTCAATCTTCGAATTACAAATCTATGAACTAGAACAAATCAACTTTCAGAATGAATATTCTTGAACTATTACAAAGATATTTGATTACAATCCAAACAACAATTTCACTTCTTGATGTAGATCATCTTCCATTACAACTCAAAATCAATGAGCTAAACAATTAATCAATCAAGTTGACTGTTCATAAACTTCACAGAGATAGGATTATAATCCATTCAGCATTTACAATTTCTAATGAAGAACAACTTTGATATGATTTTAAGGCAATAAAATTAGAAAGACAAATTTCCACTATTAAGCTGAGAAACACTTATCAATCTTCACTAGAGCTTAGGTTTAGCTTGACTAGGAGCGTCTCATGCTATTCACTAAAATCAAACTTGCATCAAAGCTTTAACAACTTTAAATCTAGGAAACCTTCATCCACGAAACTTATGGAGTTGCAGAGCTTAGAACCAGCGTTTGAAATTTAAAATCCGTCCCCTTTTCCTTCCATGATGCTCCCTATTTATACTTCCCTCCACGAACTGTTGTCCTAGAAAAGAAATTGAAGCTGAGGTGGACTTGCTAACATGGCCCATTCTTCTCGATTCTTCGATGTTAATCCGCCATGTTTATTGTTAATTCTCCCTTCAAAGGTTGAAGATGGAGTTATCGAACTTAACGGTCAAGCCAAATGACTATCGCACCCCTCACCAGTTTTAATTGTGACCACCCAATTGTTTCTACATTAGTGAATGATGATTATACCCTCTATTATTAAAATTAGTTTTAAGTGTTTAACAGTTTGCATGAACCAGTTTCTTCTTGCTCTTCTGTTTTGGATTTCATAGAGGTAGAGCTGCCTCCCTCATCAGAAAATAAAGAGGAAGAGCCCTAAATCTAAACTTCCATATTTATGTAAGCCACTTTTCAGCTATGTTGGCAGGTGTCTTCTAAGTTGTAACTCTGACACTTTGAGTATGAATTCACTTCTTAGACACTGGCCAATATTCGATTCCTGATACATAAATCTACTTCAACTCTTGGCTAGTTCCAAAGTTCATATGGAGAAAGTGAATTTTGCACGGATGACCTTTGTGTTTATGCAAAATGTAGCTGAGTACTTGCTGACTCAATTACCTAGATAAATTTTCAGACCTGGTTGCCTGGACTAAGGATCCAACGATGAGTCCTTGGACCCAGAAATTTAGTTAAAGCTCGTACCTCACTATTTAGAGTGATCATTATGTCATGTACTGTAGCTTTTCTTTTTCTCAATTGCGCTCAGTTTTTTTCTCCACCATAAAGCGTTTTTAATGCTCATCACTAACATGTGTGCTGTCGATCTTAAAAACAGACGCTTCACCAATGTTCCTTACGCTCAGCTAACGATGAGCAAGGAGCAAAAACGCTTCACAGGTACTCATGTTGCTGCTTGATCTCAATGGCTTAAAATACTAATAGCTTACGGGTTGTTATCCATGGGATAACTCCCTGGTTTTGAATCTAACTGATCATGACCGCGTATTGAAAAACATGAGCGCCACATAACAACAGTTACGAAGAAGCGGTTCATCTCATGGACGAAATAAGATGGGTTTAGCATAAATCGTCGTTATTATGGTATTTCAAGGTATAACTTGTGGAGCTATTGGTTTAAATTGAGGAAAATCCTAATCCAAAGCACTTCTACAATATATAGAGAAGAATATTTATTGTTTTCTCCATTTTTCTATCCCATTGCTCTCAACTGGGAAATTTGAACAAGATATATAAATACAAGTAGGAAAGCGAAGGTCCAGTTTAATTCAACTAGCCTTGCACTTTAAAAAAAATCTGTATGATAAAAACTTCCCTTATGAAATACTCCAAACAAGAAATGGAAGAACAAATGTTTTATTTCTCAACTTCCAAACAATGGATCGAAATTAAGACGAGAATCAATTGTTTATTGATTCGACATCAGTTTTAGGAGATTGTTGCCCGCCTTGAATTGTGTTGGTCGTGCTTCCTTGCTGCTTTATTCTTGGATGGATTGTGCCTTTCTAGCAGGTTGCAATTAGGGGTGCTGCTCTTTGGGCCTGCCTACCTACCCCCATGCAAAGGTTCGGGGTGATTTTGCATCATAGCGTTCATCAGCTTGGTGCGCTTGGTGGATGTTTTCTATTTATGTTTGTATGTTATATGTTGTATACGTTTTCTGTTGTTATGGTTGTAAGGCTTTCCGCAGCTCCGGCTTCTAAGTGTTAGGAGTGCCCTTGGGGCTTCTGTGTGCAACAAAATAAAATAAAATTGAATCTTCAAGAAAAGCATGTTTTCCCAAATAGTTGTTGCGTTATTTACATGGCTGCATGGTCCCCAGGGTCCAACTTGCTTCCGCCCTTAACCATACCTTTGCAATTTGACCTAAAGAAAACGAAATTGAACAACAACGGACATTCTGCTTTCTACATGTGTCATCCAAAATCTGATAGCCGGTGCCGGTGATGCACTAAAAAAGGCCGTATATGCAGGACGCAGTTTACAAATGACATCGTTATACCTGAATTAGCTTAAGCATCATATGAATTTGAGCATGTTATCATATTGATGGTCATAGGCGGCTGGCGGAGTTTAAGAGGCTGAGAACTCATTCATGAAGAAGAGGAAGACCAACATGGGAGACAAGAATCCCTCAGGCTAGCCTAGGACACTTGCCTACACGACTCCTCGGAATGAGAACTAAGGCAAGTCATCCTTGGCTATCTAAGAAGATTATTGTCTTCATGACAGACCTCTCTTCTTTGCCAAAAACCTTGCTCTTGCAATGATGATGCCTGAAGCTATCCTCTATTTATAATGAAGTTGTAATGTGATCAATGAAAGCATGCATTATCATCTGCCATTTCTCATGAATAGTGTACAAATTAATAAAACACACTGCTTTCTAGCAAGTTGGCTCGTCCATCTTCCATATCAATTCCTTGATTCCCATACAGAACAAATTCCCTCGATGCAGTAGGGACCAGTGGGTACAGTTGTCTGATTTCCCTTCACATACATGATGTACTTGGAGAAAATGTCAACAGTCAGATGCCTGTCTGCTTCTTGGTCAGATATGAAGTTGGAGGAAAGAGTGTCTGACGATTGCTTTTGTTTTCAGCATTTGGGAGCTCAGGATACGTTAATATTGTCCTTCCAACACTTTTTTGCCAATATCTCACATGCCAACAGTTGAGGTCATTCCCTCAGGTTTTACTCACTAAACATCACTTGAGTTCTTTCCTGTCAGTGTGCAATTTGTCCCATGCGCAGGTTTTGGTGGTATTCCTGATCAATTTAAAATGTTCCTTTCCTTCCTTGTAGACCAACTTGATTGTTGCTAACTTATGGGATGCTATTTGTATGCTTGCAGCCACTGGCAAAATGAAAACAGTGCGGATATGTACTCCAGTCATTTGTTGCAAGAATGCACCAATATAGGAGGCGCTTTATAGGCTCTACCGCTCTGCTGTTTTTTGCTTGTAGCTCAATGGCTGACCTCTAATTAGAAGTGTGACCGTCAATTCTCTCTCTTTATCCGGATTTGCCTTCCTGAGTGATTTTTTTTTCTTTTGAAAAAGAATTGCCTTCCTGCGGATTGCTAACGGATGCAACAGCAGCAGTAATTTTCCCAGTAGTGTTCTACAAGTTATGGGGCGCCCCAATGTAATGCCTCAACGGCTCAATCATAGAGATATGGCACCTCTTATATTCGATATGGTCAATTGTTCTGCTACTGGTATGTACTATGAAATTAGATGAACTCGTTTTAGGGGTTATCATAACACAGGAGAACAACGTTATTGAGCGCCTTTATCGTCGTCAATCCTGACTGGTTTATGGATAAATGACTCCGACGAAAACATGGATGGACAATGAGTCAGTCAGCATTGTGTCCCTGAACTCCATTGCTCTCGTCTGTCAGCTTTACCAGACAAAATTCAAGCTACTTGGCTCAAACGCAACCCTGGGCCTTTACTTTGGCCGTCGGCCAAACTCGTTTTCAGATCCCCCGGGCCAGTTGCCTAAGTGTGAAGATGCCAAAAGCAGATGGGATTGAATGTCCCCGAATTGAATACGAGGCAGCTCCATACTATTGACATGAGACAGCAGATAAACAGGTGGAGCCAAGCAGCCAACATGAGCCAGTTGTTTCTTGGCCATTCACCAGTCACCACTTTACCCCATTCTGACTCCGCCGACTGCAGCTTTCATCGGCGTGGATTGTTACTTCGTTGTTTGAAAAGCAAAGTCGGTCACCCATGCCCAAGCCAAACCGCTATAGGCTGAGCGTTGGGTCCACATAACCTGATCCAAGAGGAAAGAGGATTATGTTCTGTGTCTTTTCCAGACATCCACGATGGCTCCGCTGTTCATTAATTGGCCTCCAATATTGCCAGGCAGCCGTTGTCGACTTTGCCCCAAGGACGCGGCCCTTTTGGAAGATCCAATCATACACCAATTCAATTGTAGCTTTCGCAAGCGCCAGACTCTGTTTACCGTAAAATATTTATTTTCGTGATTAATAATATATATATTAATATATATTAATAGAGACCTGTTTATATAAGCTTAGGTTCACATAATTTTACGTGAGCCTGGGTTTTATGGGCCGTTAGATTTATATCCGACGATTTATAATACTCATAGGTTATATTTATTAATTAAACTCATAAATATTATACGCCATCAAATGTAAATCTGATGGCTTATATAACCCGAGCTCACATATATTTATATGAGCCCGGGCTCATATAAATTTTTACCATATTTATTTATTAATATAAGTAATATTTATATTAATATATATATTATTAATTTTATAAATAAATACTTTATATATATTTTTTATGCTCAATCTATTATTAAAATAATATATAAAAAATACTGTTCTACCAAGTTTTATCCCCAGTCAAGACCGGACCCGTTCTAGTATAGATGGCTTTCAGCTTTCTACCTCACAAACAGGAACTGACGAATGGAGTCAGATAGGAAAAGGAGTCAGATATTTGTTGTGCAAACCTGACTTGTCCACGGCATATCTTCATGATGGATTTGATAGCTTAATAGAGGCAAGGATTTCCAGTTTTCAATGTACTAATAGTAATAGAGCTGGAGACTCCCCAGTAGCATGTCGAAACGCAAAAGCGAGTGCCCTACTTACGAATGAGCAAGTTGGGTCAGAATTGTTGTCTATAGCCAGCTAATACCGGATTGGCCTTCGCCTGCACCATCTATGATCGGGCCGAGACAGGAAGACAGACATACAAGCTTCATTTTTATCTCCGTATATTCTACTGCAAATTTCCGTCTTATCTTCTTCTCTCACTGCGGCTGTTCACCTCACCTTTCACCGGTTTTTATCTTCTTCCTGTCAAACCGCAGCAAAAGTGCAGGCGCCACCTAATATGTACGATGCAACCAATAATAGCATACCAACCATGCCGTATATTTGTAATCGGTAAACACAATGCAAATGATTTCCTTTCAACGATTTGAGATTTAACTAATGCAGTTATAATAATAATAATAATAATATCAGTATCAGTAGTAATAATATAAAATTTGTAACAAACAAAGACAACAAATATAAAATGCTTTGTTGGGTAGAGAAGTAGTTACATAAAATAAAATAAAGAGGAGTATATCTACAGCTTTTGTTAAGAGGTAGCTGATTCTAAGTAAATTTTAAGTACCTCTATCCTACATTAATAACTTTATTTTTTTTAAAATCATTCTTTACTAATTATTTTATTTTATTAAATTTAAGTAACTAGATATTTAAAAAAATATCATAGGTCTCTTGTAAAACAGGGGTTTTATTATTTAATTAAAAATATTATTATATTAAATATAACTATTAATATAAGATAGAAAGAGTATAAATTAATTCGTCTCTCCTTTCTCTGGTAGAAGCCACACATATATTATTCAGTATACATTTTATATTCAGTTCAACCACTATACTAATTAAAACAAAGAGAAGTCACGCGTCTATTTTCTGTGCTCTACGGCATTTTGTGCTGTCAGATTCCATTTAACTGAGCAGGGATGGAATTGTGCTTTTCCGCGCACAGCAATGTGGGCTTGCCAGGCATGCAACCAAACTGAACCATATGGGGCTTCAGCTGCCGATTAGTTCCTTGTCCTCCCAGGACTTCTACTCCGAGTTTAACTTAGATAATTAATTATTTTGTTTCCTCAGATAGTTATCAGGTAATGTCCATTCTAATAATGGGTTTACCGGCGTCAGAAGATTCAACCAATGCTAATGCTTATGCAGTAAAGCTGTTTTAAAACCGCGTTCATCTTCTATTATGAAGAAAGACAAATCAACATGATGCTTATGGTAGTCAACTTTGCACGAGGACAAGTTATTTCCACGGAATAGGCAAGCCGTTTCAGACCCGTTTTATGGAAAGGACTCAGCCCCAGAGGAGAGGAGGATTACAAAATAAGAAACTTAACCGTAAAGTAATGAAAGCATGAAGATGATGAATGTGGTAGCGGGAACAGAGGGCTGGAGAAAAGGAAAACTCCCTTTTCCAGGTTTCCTAGAACCATCCTTTTCTGAGTCAGTGCTCTTACTCTTCCAAGGAAAGTACTAATTTTTTTTTCAGTCAGATGCGAGGTATATTACAGCTAAGATCATCTTTCTTGTAGTGTTTACTTTGTACTGGACTTGCTATTGCTGAACGCACCAACTTGCCTGCTAAAAAATTTGTAGGCTCTGGTTCTCAGGTTGGGGCTAAAATTATAAGCAAAGGAAGCTCCTTGATTTCCCGAACACAGCCAGTAGAATTCATAGAAGGTTTTGATAGTCTATTGTCATCACGGTTATCTAGACTGCCCATTTAATAAACCAGTTACTTTTGAAGTTACCATTTTCTCCTTCGAAAATGGGAAATAAATGAGTAGAACTTAGGGGCTGTTTGGGCATCAAATTTTTATCAATTCTGCCTTAATTTTAGCCTATATTATTAAAATTATATTTAATTATAAGATTCAGCCAAAAAGTTAATTTTAGCTCGTTTCAAACTAGAATCAACAGGACCCCAAATAACCTTGTGAGGTGATTCCATTGATTCTAGCTCTTAACCTCAATTTTAAAATTATAGACTCTGTTTATCTTTAGATGTTATTTTTCATATTAATTTGAGCCTTAAGAAGTATGTTATATCAAGTAGGATTTATTTTAAAAGTTTAAAATTATTTATATTTGTAGGATCTTGTTTGATATGGCTTAAATTTAGAAGCATAATAGTACTATAAATGTATATATCCGAGTTTAGAAGAGAGAGTTATATTAGTTTAAAATTTTAAAAATTGAGTTTGCCATGATATTTAAATTCATTCTAAATTTTTTTATTACCAAAAGTAATTTTAATTAGGTGATAAATTATTATAAAATTCTACTTCTATTTTAAATAAATTTAATGCCCAAACAACCCCTAAATATTTGTCTTAGATTAGTAATACCAATATTTCTTACATGTGTGATGATCTTTGTAGCATTTTTATTTAAAATAAAGCTTACAAATGTTATTTTTATTATAATATTTGCGCATAACATCTACTACTTAAAATAAAGAGGATGTTGTTGGGAAGGTAGATTTTCTAGAATAATAATTGCTCGCAAATTTTCTCAACAATTTTTACATCTTATCTTTTATTATATTTAGGTCCAAGAAGCATATGAAGAAGTTAACATGGGCAGGGCTTATGTTGGCCCGTGTGAATCCTTCTCCAGAGTCCTAGGATTTAGATCTGATAGTGTACCTTAATAGAATCGCTCACCTTCCCTCAAAATAACATGGGCCATGAAGTCAAAATTCGACAGCCCGTGATGCCTAGTTTACACTAACTACTCTTTTTCATAATAAGATAGGGGACCATACAGGTTTAGTCAACTTGTGATGCTAAATCTTCACAAATTAATTAAAGGATCCCACACAACCTCAGCACCTGAGTATTTCAGGAATCAGAACTAAGCAGCTACGCATAATCTTGATTCTTCACCGATTTACACAACTGTTGCATTTGGTGAGGAGATCACAAGTTTATTCACACCCCGCCGGCCTCAAATCATCCATATCAACAAATAGATAGGCAGGGCCCATCAATGACATCAACTTATATACATTAACCTATACCGTCGATCTTAAATATTAAAATACACTCATTAGTTTACTAGAAGGCTCATTGTCAGAGCATAAAAAGGGAGTAATAATAGTACGAAGTCGAAGCTTTTGCATAAAAAAAATACAATTCAAGTCAATAATAACACAGAAGTTTCGTAGTAATTAGCACGGTCCTTTTCTTATTCCCGTAAGTACAAATAGAGACTCCCCGCGCTTCAACAGTCATTGCCCGAGAGAAGTCTTCAGTCTTCACTGGGGGGGTGGATGAAGGTGGGGGCTATGCGCTTGCGACGCAGACTCTTCCCATTTGCAAATGTCTCCTACTCTCCTTGTCGTGCTCTCTGTGAGTCTGGACTAGGAAAATACCCAGATTCCCACCTGCATTATACGCAGATTCATGTCTTGTCGTTGCCCAGCACCGGCCCCTTAATCACACCACTTGTTCTTGAACCGCCCGTCAACCTGTCTCCATCTCCCCATTCTCCTCCGGCGACAGGTCACCCGCTTCTCAAAAGCACAAGGCTAGTTCCTTTCTCCTTTCTCTCAAGTCTCACCGACTGCAACATTTTTATTCGCTTTCCCTCTGTGTTACCCAAGCTCCCTCCTTTTCCCACAAGAAACCCTGAAGGAAGTCTGAAGCTTCGGTTTTGACCTTTTCGACTGGTCTTCTCCGAAGTTCCCATCCACCTTTCTTCCTATTCCAGCTACTAATTCTGCCCTGCAAGTTTCTTCCTGTAGCAGCCTTTACTCTGAGCAACTGCAAGAGAGTCCCTTCTCTTTCCTCTTACCAGCGTTAAAGGAAAAAAGGCCTTCCTTTCTTTCCCTTTCGCTCTCGCATATACCCGCACAAACGCTGGAAGAGGCTCAGAGTCACTGTAGGATCCTAAATTTAGTGGATTTCTCTTACTCCTTTCGGAACTCCCTTAGTCCGCCATGAAACTTCCAGAAAACCATGAATTGCAGCTCTGCTACGAGCTCCTGTCGTCTTTGGCATCAGAGGTCTCCGAGATCAAAACCTTCAGGGGCAAATGGACGCTAATCAATTCCAAGCTCCAACAGCTCCCGACCCATCTCACCGATTTGTCCGACTGCCCCAGTTACTCTTCGAATCCCCTGTCTCTAGAACTCGTAAAGTCCGTCTCACAGACGCTCTCCGACTGCCACTCCCTCGTCCGTCGCTGCCGCGACGACCCCACCCTCTCCGCGGGAAAGCTCCAGACGCAGAGCGACCTCGACTCCGTCAACACACGCCTCGACCAGCAACTCCGCGATGCCGATCTCCTCATCCGAAGCGGCGTCCTCCAGGAGACCCAGGTGGGTCCTGGCCCACGTCGCGAAGCGGTTCGTGCCGAGGCCAGGGGTTTGATCACGAGGTTGCAGATAGGTAATTCTGAGTCCAAATCTTTGGCCATGGACTCCCTTCTCCATCTGCTTCAGGAAGATGATAAAAACGTATTAATCGCTGTGGCGCAAGGCGTGGTCCCAGTAGTAGTTAAGCTGCTCGATTCTAGCTTCATTGATATCAAAGAGAAAGCTGTTGCTGCGATTGCTAGGATTTCAATGGTCGATAGCAGCAAACATGTGTTGGTCGCAGAAGGGATTTTGCTTCTGAACCATCTCCTTCGCATACTTGAATCCGGCACCGGGCCAGCGAAGGAGAGGGCTTGTGTGGCCCTCCTGGCCCTGAGCACCTCCAAGGAGAATGCTCGGGCAATTGGGTCCTGCGGAGGGATTTCGTCTCTTCTGGAAATCTGTCAGGCGGGCACGCCTGGGACGCAGGCGGTGGCCGCCGGAGTCTTGAGGAATCTCGCTGGAGTGCCTGAGATACGGCCCAATTTCATTGAAGAGAATGCCGTGACGGTTCTGATTGCGCTGGTGGCCTCTGGGACTAGAGTAGCCCAGGAAAATGCAATTGGGTGTTTGTGCAATTTGACTTCAGGGGAAGAAGAAAGCTGGAAGTTCATGTTGGTCAGAGAAGGTGCAATCGAGTGCCTGAAGAACTTCTGGGATGGAGCGTCATGGACTCGAGGGGACGAAGCTGCGTTGGGTCTGTTGAGGAATCTGGCTTCGTGCAGATCTGTTTCGGAGCTTCTACTTTCGTCTGGATTTGTGAATCGGCTTGTTTTGGCATTGAATTGTAGCATCTCAAGCATTCGAACTGCAGCAGCCAAAGCCATTTATGAAATGGGGTATACAACGAAGGCGAAGAAGGAAATGGGAGAGGCCGGGTGCCTTCCACCTCTAGTTCGGATGTTCGATGCAAAGGCAGCAGAAGAGAAAGAGGCAGCAGCAAAGGCAGTTTCTCAGCTTTTGTTGTATGTGGGGAACAGAAAGCTGTTCCGCAAGGAAGAGAGGGGCATTGAAAGCGTGGTTTATCTTCTTGATCCTTGTGTTCAAAATTTAGACAAGAAATGTGTCGTTTCAATTCTGGTTTCATTATCTCAATGCAAGAAGTGCAGGAAAAGAATGGTGGCTTCTGGGGCTTGCGGGTATTTGGAGAAGCTAGCTGATATAGACTTGGAGGGAGCTAAAAAGCTCTTGGACAGTCTGGGGAGGGGAAAGTTGTGGGGAGTATTCTCCAGAACATGATGCACGGAGATCCTACTGAAGTAGTGATTGATGATACTAGGAAGTTGATCTGTATGTACAATAATGATTGTGAGTTCATAGTTAACATGAGGTTTCGTTTGATTCCTATGTCAGCGAAAGCATCATAAGCAGAGTTGCCATGAAGATTTTGATGTAAATTGTTTGTTCGTAGAAGATGTGGAGCGGAATTAGCTTGATAGAATCAGTTTAATAAAGACTGCATGTTGTTGACCAGGTTCCTCTTTCATCTTCCTGATACCCCATTTCTTTCTTTTTTATTATTGGTACTGATTAGCATTTGAAGTATTTGCAATCTGGATGTTAGCAGAAAATCACAGATGTAAGGATCAAATATATTTTATTTTATTTTTTAAAATAATTGCATGTAATGTAATCATACTTAAATTGAGTGGCTATAGAGTTTTTGTTTCTTGGACTGTTTTATTTCAACTTTTTAGCTATAATTTTTATTTTATCTCCATTTTATATCATTGAGCCTTTTAATACAAGTTTAAATTAGTACGCGATTTAAAAATATTTTAGTGAAGTTATTTATTTAGATTCTTTTATATGTCTACCACATGTCAACCTAATACAAACAGGTAGCACTTGTTAACCTAATATGGGTAGAAGATATAAAATGAACATTACTTTTTAGGTTACGTCGATTTTAACTTTATAATGCTATATCTTTTATTTTAAAATTTTGATTCATGCATTCTTAGTATTATTAAAAAACTCTCAACGAGCTCTATCAAATAGGATTCTACGTGACTATGTTTTTTCAAACGTTTTTGTGGGCTTTACATATATAATTCAATTCTTAATAATAATTTTTTTATTTTTATCTATATTATACATATTCAGATTTGTGCATTTTTGACACTCTTGAAAAATTCATAAAAAGCTCAATTAAATGAGACTAACACTTAATTGATCCTAAATATGAAGATCGTGCAAGACGACACAAAGTCTTTCAATATCATTGTCTTCATTCACATATGATATAATATTTAGCCTATAAAACTTGGATGTGTAGTTGTACACTACAAGTGTGTTTGGGTTAATATGAGTGTATTTGGGTTAATATAGAACTTATGAGAGTAATTTTAATTATTATAATCTTAAAAGCATGTATTATAACTTTAACATATAAGAGAGACTTTTGTGCAATATATAATTTATTTTTATTTTATTTTATCTAATTTATATTTATAAGTGCAAGGAGTGTGCATGCTTGCTAATTACATTTAAAACCCTATATATGGGGCATGACCACACATTTTCTCTAACAAATACCCTAAAGAAAATTATACTCCCTCCGTCCTAAATTAATAACTCCATTTAGAAAAAAAATGTTACCCATATTGATAGCTTTATTTTGTTAAATTTAAGGGGTTAGGTACTTAAAAAAAGAGTATTATAAGTTTATTTTTCTTTATCTTAGATGTAAGTTTTATCATTCAATAAAAATTATTATTTTTTTAAATGTAATTATTAATATAGAACGAATGGAGTATACCTTCCACCTTTATCACTTAAAAACACAAACCTTTGGTCCTTGCTAGGCAACTTCTTTTGTCAAAATCTATTTCTTTAATTTCTAAATTTTAGCCAATTGTTGGCGTTGTTGGGATGTACTTTTATGCCCAAAGCAAAGCAACTTTAACATTACATGGACAATTAAAAATGTCACATGAATTTAAGTAGGAGATTGCTCTTTTAAGTCCATTTCTTTTCCATCCTAATATTACAAACTGTAGCACCCACAACCTCACAAAATATGGAGGCAAAATTGCCATGTAACTTTTTAGTATGAGTGGTCACATACGCCTATTGTTCGGTTGTTCATTTGTACCTGTGCCTATATTTAAACAGGGTGGACAATTTTTTATGTATGGGGTGGATACAAACACAAACTAACCATTTTTGTCCGTCTTGATAGGCAAATGTGGACATGGGCATATAATTGTCTGCGGACATTGTCGATACCTTATTGACATTTTTAGCCACGTTTCAAAGGCCTTTGACATCACCATCGATTTGTCCTAACCTCATGTCTGAACCCATTGACAACATGTTGACATGTCCATACTTATGTTGATAGCTCGTGGGACCATCTTCTTTGCTGACTAGCTAATCACCTGGAATTCTCAACTCATGTTGATCGATTTTTGGTCTATGTCTTACCATTCCTAAAGATTTAACTATAAAAAACCTTAACTAAGGCTCCTTGAAGCCTCCCTAAGGATTACCACTTACAACCCACTTACACCTCTTTTCCAATTCTTAAACTCCATTGTTGAAATGTTTGCTGACAGGTTAAGCCTATGTCGACTAGGCACCAACACCACTCTGACATGTCCTTGTTGGTAGTTTAAGAGTTATTATTTTTTGTCATTCTTATGCATTTATGCACTTCTAATTTATCCAAAACTCTTCTAGAGTCTCCTTTAATCTTTAAAATCCTATTTTCGCTGTTTTTACTAAGCTCGCAAATTTTTTATGTGATTGCACTCAAACACTTCCAAAGCACACCTCACCCAAAATTTAATCTTTACAAATTATCAAATTTACATTTTAAAGAATAAAAACAAATCGTTTCTAATAATAGGTAGTGATCCAACCTTGAAACCATGTCCTCGCACTCACATACTATTCTCTTCACGACTACTCCTCTTGTCATTGGCAACACGCGCATAGACAATTCATCCTCTGCCAAATCCTCTCCTTCTAGCCTCCACTACCTTCAATGCATAGGAATATGGTTTTCCCACCACCTATATACACACCATGGACTCATTAAAAGTAGCGTTAGGGATAAACGTCATTGTATGCTAATCTATTACATGCGACGTTCTCAACATTATAGGTCTCCAAAGAACTCGAGACTTGTGTTATACCAAAGGAATTAGACCTAAACCTTGACACAAAATTCGTATTATTGATGTGTCAAACCTTGGGTTGAAGCAATGGAGTTGTGTGGCACGAGTGATAAGTATCACCACTTCCTAAGCCGCCAGCATCATTTCTCATGGCATCTATATGTTAAACATTATGTCCATAGCCACCATAGCCTAAAATCTCCTATTCTCCTTACTTCAAATTTGAAAAATTACAAGAAAATTTTAGGATGCCATACAAGCATAGTAAGCCCAAGGCTTAGGTGGCCTCTTATGTACCAAGTTTAGGGCTTTATATAGGTTGGTTAGGCAGAATTGTCAACGAAACATTTTGATGGAGGAATGTACTCCATGATGCGATAACTAACTTTTTGATAGTAATATTCATTACACCACTTTCTCTACATCTACGTCTTATAGTACTTATATTTATAATATTTAATTAAAGGTGGTATAAGGCATAGTATAATATTTATAAAATAAAATATAAATATCATTTTCTTTTTTAAAACCACCGGAGGACGGCCTAAGCGGCAGAAGAGTGGGTTGCGATTTCAGCTACTCAAAACAAGAACAGTTGGAAAGGAAATGGACGGAGAAGAGAGCGGAAGGCAATGCGGAGTAAGGAGCGGGGAAGATGAAGGGACGAGCGGGTGGTGGATAGCGAAGCAAAGCAATGGGGCGGGAAAGATGGAGAAAAATGGGAAGAGCCAGGCCACCCACCGCCCGCCCTTCCTCTTCTTCACCATTTTTTCCGCTCCGTCTCCGCCTTGCCTTCCGCTCTCTTCTCTGTTCTCTCTGTCTCTTCCCTTCCGTGTTCTATCCCTTCCCCATTGGTATTAATTAACCTCATCATTAATCAGCTAAAATTACGTAACATCACTGTTCTTTCAATTTGTTTGCAAAGTCGTTTTTGCAATTTCCCTTTAGGGTTTGCATCTGCCTTGTTTATGTGATTTTTTCTCTAAGCTGGCATCTTCTTAATTTACGTATGTGGTAGGTTGGAGAAATTTCTTCCCAAATCCGTAACTCAGATCTTGCAGATTTCGAATTTGTGGTTCCTGCAAAGTATACATGTTTTGCTGCAGAGATAAAGAAGAGGAGGACTTTGGTCAGCCTGTTAACCAGTACTCTGCCCCGCCCCGCGGGAATGCTCATGGTAATTTTTTATCCTAATAATTTATTCCAAAGAAACTAAATATGCATTATCTTACACATCCATGTCATGCACTGTGATTTTCTCTAATTGAAACTAATGGGTGAATGTTAAAAAATCTGAGGAATATCATTAGAAGATGAAATCTAGTGCGCTGAGCAATAGGGCTATACTGCTGACCTGATAACTACGCTGATTGCAATTGTGGAAGCTATCTAATTTGTATCTAGATATAACCTGACTTGATATTTTCTGTTTTCTTTTCTAGGAAATGTTAGAGAATCAAAGAATGGCCCCAATGCAGTTAAGAGTTCAGCCTCTCCGAAAGTTTTACCCATTGAAACACCGGCCTTGCCTCTGGATGAGTTGAATAGGTTGACTAGCAATTTCGGCCAAAAAGCTTTGATTGGAGAAGGGTCTTATGGACGTGTTTTCTATGCGACTCTGAAAACTGGTCAAGATGCTGCAATAAAAAAGCTGGACCCTAGCTCGTCCCAAGAGTCTGATTCTGACTTTGCAGCCCAGGTAGCCTTTTCGCTGTTTGAAGTTTGCTATATATTGACTTCTATGGCCAGTGATGAGTTAATTATTCTAATGTGCTCTGTAGGCTTAACACTGTAGCATTTGTTAATATCAAATTTCTAATTGCCTAATTACAAGGGTTCACGTATATAAAATGTAAAATGAACTTCTGCTCAGCTCCTCCCTTCTTCACCTCTCTTCCACCCTGATAATATTTTTATATTTAATGGAAGCATTCAATGGCATTTTTTTAGATGGTGACATTGGGTGAATGACCTCGCTTAAAAATGTAGTATTTTTTTAATGGTGGTCGCAGCTATCTGTCGTTTCAAGACTTAGGCATGAGAACTTTTGTGAGCTTTTGGGTTATTGCTTGGAGGCGAACAACCGAATTTTGGTATATCAGTTTGCAAATATGGGTTCTTTACATGATATTTTACATGGTATATCTGCAGCTCTTGGATTCTTATCAGAAATCTGCACGTTATTTTGTGACTTCTCTCAGATTTAGTTTACTCAAATCAGTCTACTTTATGCCTGCTGATTTTGCAAAATTTTTTTTTGCCTCCTTTCGTTTATTATTTAGGAAGAAAAGGTGTAGAAGGGGCAGAACCAGGTCCGGTACTCAATTGGCACCAACGAGTAAAAGTTGCACATGGTGCTGCAAGGGGACTTGAGTATTTACATGAGAAAGTTGAGCCTTCAATTGTGCACCGAGATATCAGATCCAGCAATGTTCTTCTCTTTGATGATTTTTTGGCAAAAATAGCTGATTTCAATTTATCCAATCAGTCTCCTGACACAGCTGCTCGTTTACACTCAACAAGAGTTTTGGGAACTTTTGGTTATCATGCTCCAGAGTATGCAATTGTTAGAAAATTATGTAGAGCATGTGGTAATCATATACTATATATTGCAAATACTGATCAAAGTATATTCATTATGGTATCTTTTCAGATATGCCATGACGGGAGTGTTAACTCAGAAAAGTGATGTTTATAGCTTTGGTGTTGTGCTTTTAGAACTCTTGACAGGAAGGAAGCCTGTCGACCATACCATGCCTAAAGGACAACAGAGCCTTGTGACTTGGGTCAGAAAGCTAAATATTTGTCTAATGTTTATCAACCCTCTGGTTATCCTATGGTTTCAATTATTTTTTTGTCTTCTTACTTCTGCCAGTACCATCATGAAACAGGCTACCCCAAGATTAAGTGAGGATAAAGTTAAGCAATGTGTGGACCCCAAATTAAACAACGACTACCCACCAAAAGCTGTTGCAAAGGTGATTTGCACTTTTACTGCTGTCTAAACTGTGCATATATTTTAGCGTGCATTATGCAACTTGTGGTCCTTGCATGAACTGATTAAGGTACAAAATGGAAATTAGGCTGCCAATTATGTTGGTTATTATGGCCGAATATCATTAGCCATGCTGTAGTTGTTGTTAATCTGCTTCACATATATAAAGGTATTATTTAGAGTTTTGAGTCTATATCAAGTGGTTCTTCTCTGCCACATGGTAAAAACATGCAGTATGTGAGCTGATGTTAACTTGTTTATTTATCGTTATGATGTCTCTTGTCACGTATCAGTGCATGAGTTAAAAATTGTCATGAATATTTTTGAAAAAAATTTAATCCTGCTTTGCCTTGGAATGGAACAAGGAGAAACCTAGTCAAAATTTTAATCCTGCTTTGCCTTGGAATGGAACAAGGAGAAACCTAGTCCGCGATGCAGGCGGGCTAGTAAGCTGTAGCCCCCCCCGGTTGTCAGATCAGGGGCTTGTCCATTCCAAGTTAACAAGCCCTGGCCATGATCTGATGGGGCTGTTGCTCATTAGCCTGCCTGCGCTGTATGTCCTCATGGAACAATATCTAAATGTTTTTTTTTTAATTTGTGCATGCACCAGTTGGCAGCGGTTGCAGCATTATGTGTTCAATATGAAGCGGATTTTCGGCCGAATATGACCATCGTTGTCAAGGCCCTACAACCTCTTCTGAAGCCAGCAGGTCCTGACGCCTATAAATAACTTTCACGCCAGTGCCTTTTCTTTCTATCTTCTTTAATTACCTATTTACTAATTGGACTGTGACTTTGCTCAACTCAAGCTCTCTTTATGTAGAAAAGAAATGAATACTACTGTGCGATATATTTTTGTTGTGATAAGTTATTTTGAAGTCAAGATATCAAATTAAGAATACTGTCCATGTTTGTCTAAAAGCAAAACTTGGTGTCAATTATGATAAATATATGCTTTCAGATGGCGCATCTGTGCCCTCCTAAAGTTTGGACGTCATCAATGTTAAAAACCCAAGTTGGATGAAAGGCTGAAAGCTGGTGAAAATTATGATAAGTATATCATGTTCAGACTGGCAGTCTTTATATACTGGCCTCCCTGAATTTGAAGGGAGTGTTTAACTCCGGAGGACTCAATGTCTTCAGCAATTGCTCCGATAGAACGTCATGATCATCAATTGCTATTAGCTACTAGATGCATCATGATCAAGGCTGTTGGATACACACCATCAAAGTTAATAACCATGAATTAACTGTTAAGATGCCGGCGCCAAGTGATCTATGCTTCAGTAAGATATCCTCGGGATACATTTAGTCCCTTAGACCCCAACTCGCCCAACACTGTAGTTGAAAAGCTCATGGACACTCGAAAGATCACGTGTGAATCTGTCTAGCTTTCACAATTAAATTACTCTCTCCATCTCACATTAATAACTCTACTTATTTTTCAAAATGGAGCTATTCATGTGGGGCATAGAGAGTATTTATTTTAAAGTTTTACCAAACATGAAAATAATGGGTAGGGAAGAGTTTTTCGTGCTTTTCCCCTTCCGACAATGAGTTAAATGTAAGTTATACATAAGAATTATTGATATTCAAGATTAATGACATATATATTAATATAAATAATATTGAATCTAACTTGTACTAATGTATATTATGTGTAGCTTAAATTGGGCTTATTATCACTTGGGCTTATTATCACGGAGGAGCATGAAAAATTCTTCTACGTAAAAGTCCCCTCATCATATTTATCTTTGAAGTTTTGCTTGGACACAGACCTTCTCCCCACGCATTATTCGTCGAAAATACATTAAGCTAGAGGTAAAAATGCGTGGGAAATGTAAGTCAAACGCCACTTGCTCTTATAGGTTTAAAGCTCATGCTATACGGATCCAATGATAGCACATCCTCCAAAACAAGCTGTTGCGAAGGAGACGAATTCATTTTAATAATCTCACTGATTGCTCCATTTTGGGAAGCGGAGACTGCGTGTTGACGAGGAAATTTTCTGTGTCAAATTGATACAAGGGGCTTTTTGCAGTCGTCATTTCCTGCAGGCAACAAACAATAAGATTCTGAAATCTTTTCGGACAAAAATGCACACCTCCCGCATCTGGCCCACCGTTCACCAATGTGTTGGTGCCTCAGATCAGGCTATGATAGGGAAGAGTTTTTCCTCTTCTTAACCTATAATGAGCCCGGGGTAAATTATGAATAGAAGTCGTTCATTTATTTAGATCGACAAGTGCATATTGATGTAAGTGCATATGTGTTATTAATCTAAAATATCAATAATTTTTATACTTAACTTACACTTGGCTCAACCAATGGGGAGTATAAAAAATTCTTCCCTATACATAGCTAAGTGACCCACTCCCCTTGTCTCTTTGTCATTCATGCACTTCACGTGATAAACTTCACACCTCGCATCTCCGCCGCCCAACTGGCCATCGCCCCTCCCTGCTTTCAACCCTTAGTCCGCCACCCATTTTCATCCGCATCATAGTTCATACCAACTCCGTCTTGTTGCTTAATACAAGTCTACACACTTTTGTGATAAAGGGGTGAAAGAGCTGCATCTATGTCCAAGAACATGGTTGAACTAAAATATATATATATATATATATATATATATATATATATATATATATATATATATATTCTAGTCCGACTCCCTTAACATAGTCCCGTTACAAGCTCACATAGGACACGAGTTACCTTTTATATATTATTTTATTAAAGATATTTTCTATGCTTAAGAATACATATAAGCAAGCCATTAATATTTAAAGTTGATAGTACACAAGTTAGTACACATTAGCCTGACCTAACATATATTAGGGTAGATATATTCTTTAAATTAGGCTGAATAAAGAACATAAAAAATACTTCCCGGAGCTTTATGTAAGCTAATCATAGAGTTTTGATCGTGCAGTTGGGTCAAGCTAGAGGCATAGAAAAAGTAACCGGTTAGTTTTTAGTCGGCCACCCGGTCCAACCGACCGGTCCTATCCATGGTTTAAAAAAATATAAAGACCGGTCCTAACCAGGGAGAAAAAGTTGGGTAACCTTCCAGCTCAGGGAAAAAGCGCTCTCTTATTTTCCCAATCCTCATCCTCCACACTGGGGCCCGCCTCGAAATATCGCGACCTTTTGAACAGCTGCTCTCTCACTGATCCGACTCATCCAAATCATCAGTTCTACCCTCCATTAACCTCTTAATCACCCCTCGCTCTCGGTATTAGCAGATTAAAAAAAAAAACAACCGAGAACTTCGCCAGGTTTGAGGCTTCTTCTTCCTCAGTCTGGGAGGTCTGAAGGCCTTTTGGCTCTCTTCTGGGATTTGGGGGCAAACGAACGCACGGTCACGGACGGGGAGAAGAGGGGAGAGATGGAGAAGGGGGAGTTGTGTGACTTCTGCGGGCAGGCGGGGGCGGTGCTCTACTGCCGGGCCGACTCGGCCAGGCTGTGCCTCTTCTGCGACCGGCAGGTGCACGCCGCCAACGGGCTGTCCCGCAAGCACGCCCGCTCCGAGATCTGCGACAACTGCCGCGCTGCCCCGGCCTCCATCCGCTGCGCCACTGATGCTCTCGCCCTCTGCCAGGACTGCGACTGGGACACCCACGGCTCCTCTGCCCTCGCCGCCTCCCACCGCCGCATGCCCCTCGACCCCTTCTCCGGCTGCCCAACCCCTGTCCACCTCGCCTCCCGCTGGGACTTCGACTTCACCGCCAAGCCCCCCGCCGTCCCCCCGCCGTCTCTCCCAGTCTTCGTCGCCGCAGCAGATTCGGCCGCCTGGGGGCAGAAGCTTCAGGCCCCCGAGGAGGTCCCCTGCTCTGACGACGGCTCCGACGTCCAGAAGCGGCGGGGCACGGGCTGCGGGAGGCACAGGCAGCTGATCTACCAGCAGCTGATGGAGCTGCTCCGGCAGGATCTGGTGTGCGGGCCCGGGGAGGAGCTGGCCTCCGATTTGGGGCCCGGGATACCGACGAGGAACCCCGTCGAGCACGGGTGCGGGGAAGAGGGCGACGGCATGGACACGGCGATGCCGGACATGCCGTTTACGTCGCTGCTCATGTTGCCGGGTCGGTTGGATTTGCAAAGAGGCGATCGCCTCGTTGAGGAGGAGGACTTCTTGTGGGAGTGCAATGCCACTCCCCCAGATCAGACGACTCAGGTTCTTATTTTCTGTGTCCATATTAATTTCTCACGATTAAATCTAACAAACTTCGATATCTAAATTGTGCTATAACATCATCCAGAAATTTCAGTACTTTCTAATCTAACTATTTTCAATATCTCAATTGTGCTATAACATCTTTTCTGCTAAAAAAATTTCAGTAATTTCTAAAATTAGGATGTAGTTTTTAAAATAAATTACGAGAATGGAAATGCTATGACAGTAACTCAATTAACCGGAGTCTGCAATTGAAGCAGTCAAGCTGATGCATGATGTTTTTCTAGCTGTAGTGTAGATAGTAGGGAAAGGGTGAAAGGATTAGAAACTGAGGGAGGATGGAGAAGGATTTGATGTTATCAAACCGGTTTACATGGAAAGGAGTTTTCGGGATGGAAACCAGCTGATCGGTTGTGTGATACCACTGCTTATGAATGCCCATAACGGCACCCAATAGAGCAGCTCGACTCGGAATGAATGCACTGTAGCATGTCTCTTTTGGTTAAAGCCAGGAAGTTGGTTGGGTACTACTTCTCTGGCTATCCGCCAAAAATGGGATGATAGGAGAAGCCTTTTTTAAGCATATTGAAGCTGGCCTTTTTGGTACTTAATTCTCTTACAAAAATCAATTTCGTTTGAGGTTAATCACTCAATAGCTTGTAGCGGGATATTGATTAAAGTGGACCATCAGATGGCAACCAACTTAGTTGAGTTTGTATCATATCTAATAGTCGATGCAGGAGTAATTTCTCATCCTCAGACCCACGAGCTAAATGTTTATCAAGGATGCAATATGTTTTTGAAAGGATTTGGTGCTTTCTGAACATATAATTATAAGTTCACTGAGGGGGACCGAACCACATTTACGCCTTAAACTTTTTCTGCATTTAAACGCACATGTTCTCAATTATGCATCAATTATGTGCCTTTCTGCACAGCCTTCAACCAACTTGAAGGAAATTGGAGCTATAATAAAATAAAATTTCTTGAGAACGTGTTTGGTCAACTTAGTTTTGTACCAGTTGGCTATGTGTAAAGCATCAACCAATAAGTTTTTCTGGGTGAATACTTGCAGATATGGGATTTTAATTTGGGGAAATCAATAAATCAGGAGGAACCAGTTACCCGAGAAGTCGGATATGGTACATGTTTTATGCTAAAGAGTTACAACAATGACTTCAAAGATGCTTCTTTGGCAACTACAAGCGTCATGGACGAAATCTATGATATAAATTGCTCTTCTGCTATTGAGGATCTCTCCTCTAGCAACATTCAGCATGTATCATCTCCAAATGTAAGTCACTCTACACTTTATGCCTTGTCTGAGTTGTTTTGTTGGTTCTTGCATGCATCACTGAATTCAGCTACTTGTTTCTTTGGATCGACTTGGTGAGTAGATTGTTCATGACGAACTTAATTGTTATGAAGTTTCCTTGTTGTAGTAGCTAAACATGCCCATGTTATTCTGCCACCATGTGTTTCCTGTCTGAACAAAATTTACAAGTTATGCTGAAACTTCGATGGAAATGGTGGTAATATATCATGCCTAACTAAAAATAATTAGGAAACACCGGGGACTCAGCACCTGTACTCTGCAGCACAACGTATAATTATATTGTTGGCCATCTTAAGAAGCTTTCTCATGTCTCTTCTTCTTTGGGCAGGCATGTGCTAGGCACACCACCAGCAAATGGCAGAATAACTTGAAACACTCTGCAATACAAGGACCGTCATCATCTGGAAATGACGTACTATCTCAAGTTAAAACAAGTGGCACCAGTGGAGGCCTCCATTTTGGAGAGCAGCAGCTTCTTCTCAGAACTGAAAGTATGAAAGCATCCAACAAAGTTGACATGGAGTTATTGGCGCAGAACAGAGGCAATGCCATGTTACGCTACAAGGAAAAAAGAAAAAGTCGCAGGTACCTTGATTTCAACGTTTTTGTTTTGGATCTAGTTCTTCCGATCATTTACTTTTTTTTTATATCTTAATTCAGCGTTTAAAATTGCTTTCTTATGTGATGCTGCAGATATGATAAACACATCAGGTACGAGTCTAGAAAGGCCAGAGCTGATACAAGAAAGCGAGTTAAGGGCAGGTTTGTGAAGTCTTCAGAAGATCCAGATACCGGCTGAGTCAGGCTAAATGAGTTTTTAGAGTCTTCAATCCCCTTGTATATATCGTTTTGCGTTGACTGTGCCTTTACCTGTCCCTAAGTTTACGGCAAATTAATGTTTGTAATCAGTAATACGCTTTTGTATTGCTTCCGCTCCCTTTAATTGCTCTGTTGAGGTTTCTTTTGCAAGGTAGAAAAAGTTTCATGAACTTGACACAAATTGTTATAGGTTGACAGATCATCTATTTCATTTTGAGCTTCAAAATTTGGACAAAGACAATCTTCCTTATGTGAATATGTCATTCATTAGCTTTGACCTGCTATTGATGCAAGGAGATCCATCGCCACCATAAAAGGTGGAGCTTGACAGAACTGACGGCTAATAAATCAATGCTCATTTCTTAGACGCAAAACATCCCTCTTGCCAATCACGAAGGCAATTTTTTTTTCCTTTCTTTTTATTCCAACCACGAAGACAAATTCAGATACAAAATGAACAACGGTCTTACAAGAGTTTGACGTCATTGTTAGTCTCAAATGCTCCAGCCTGCTCCGAAAGTTGGGAGGATCACGCGGTTGGTTTTCATGCGTGGAAAAGAGAAGATGACAACTGAAAAACCTTGCTTGCTGTTTCAGCATCTTGGCACATGAGTGTGGGGGGCGTTTGAATCTGACTCGACAGAGCCATCGCCAAGTTGTAATTCACAATTACCAGGCAAGGAACAGAGTACGGGTATTGGAAACGCTTTAAATAGGGAACATACAGATGCGATAATAATGCTTAACATAATTACAATTTGTCAAGAATATGTTAAAAATTGATGACAAACATAACAAAAAATTATATGTATAGAAAATTCATAGAAACATAGAAAGAACTTATATAACATTCCAGTTATTCTAAAAATTGGATAAACAGGTAGTAAATGTACATAAATGATACAACCATGCAAAAGAACTAGTATTGTTGAAATTATGTAGTAATAATATTATGATAAAAAAATATGTAATAACTTAATTACATGTATCAGGGGAATTAAATTACCCTTGTCTTAAATCTTCTTTCTCTTTGGCTCTAGTAATGGACTTAAAGAGGAACTCTTCTACCTCTTTCTCTGCCTCCACACCTAATTTTGCCTCCAGCTCTACTACCACGGTCACCATAGCTACCTCCGGCTTTACCATCGCCTTCATCTTCTTCCAATTTTTTAGATTCCGAGAGATTAAACTCAATTCGACCATGGTCATTGCAAAAGTCACAATCCACTCTGCCATTGTGACTTTTGCAATAGCTATAGTCAATGTACGTCTAGTCTTGTTGAAAGATAGAAACAAAGAAGAGGAAGAAGAAAAGAAAGATAGGTAGTAGTAAAGACGGAGGTGGATGTAAGGGAGGCTGTGGAGATGGATGTTGGAGGTAGTAGTAACAGTAGTGAAGCTAAAGGTGGAATGGGGCGAGGATGCAGAGGAGGTAATAATTAATCTTTGAATGGGTTACTGGAACTAGAGAGGAAGAACAATAAATAAGGGGTAATTAGGTCATTTCATGCCACATATGTGACCGAACATGTGCATGTTGTATATCACGGAGTCCAATTACATAGAATGACCCTATAAATATGTAAAAGAATGTGTCTATTTCTCCCCATGAAATGTTTAGAACTCCTCATTGCTTGTATACCCCTAAAAAAGTTACAAAAATACTAATCTGTAAAAAAAAATATCTTCCTCTTCATTTCCAGCGAGGGTGGGAAGGCGAGAGTGGCCTTATCGCATGCTAATTGAGCTTAGCAAAAAAAAGTTAACCTCCGATAAGATGTATTACCATAAATTACCATAAAAGTATGAGTAACATCTTATCGCATGCTAATGGAGCTTACTAGAGATGGGTGAGCAACCTTGTCTTTTCTTAGTAAGTATAATATGTGGTACTATATTTCATTAATTTTTTACTTATATTCCTCTGTGTGTGACTGGATTAACCTTGTAGATGGTCACTTGTCTACCCCCGCTGTCATGTTTTCTTTCCTTCAAATGATTTACACACGACAAAGAGAAGTTTAACATCGTCTATCACGTTACTGAAGTTGTAGACGCACGCAGGAGTCTTCAGCATTTTGACTTGTCCATCGAAAGGCACTAGTCCGGATGGTTCTTGGGCATGGCAAAAAGGTACTTGATGTAGTTCTAGAGCAGGGTGCTTCTCGGCTTGGGATGCTTGAGGCCCCTGCATTTCTTGCGCGAGAATTGGCGCCGCTTGGTGGAGACCTCCGATAAGATGTTGCTCATATAAGGCTATGCAGGTGGTGCCCAACCCCTCCGAGAGGGCCAAGTATGGCATGAATTGGACAGCCGTTGGCGGCTTGGTCCCAGTTTTGGATGCAGCCAGCAAAAAAAATAGGTCGGCACCGGAATTGGTTGCTGGCCGCCGGTGCTGTGGCTAGAGAAAAAAGGGTGGGGTGTATGGGTGGGCAAGAGCAAAATTATAGGGGGCTATGGAAGGTATTGAGCAATTAAAAAATGTTAGTTGTTGGGGGTTGGGAGAATTTTTTGGAGGGGAAATAAACATGTTCTAAATGAAATTGCCCTATGAATATGGTTCATAGAAGATAACTCTTCATCTATGCACAACTGCTTCTATGTAACATATTTAAACCCCCATGTAGTATGGTAACAGGCTCTAAGTCACAGAGTTGGCCAGGAAAACATTTTCTCCGATCCAAGAAGATCACCACCACAGGGCTTAGATACCAATTCTTTAAATGGAGTGCGTGAAAGTTAAGCAGTTGTGTAGCTCTTAATCAAAGGCGATTAGTCCTTGATGACACTTATTTGTCCTCATACAGAGATACAGGACCTCAAAGCATTGACTTTCAGTTTTCTAGACGAGACTCAACTCTACACGGCTACCTCAAGTGTATGCCCATTTTTTAATGGAAGCTTCGATGATCAGATCATGGAGGTGAGCAGGTGGAAGGCAGCTCCCTGCTAAATTGTTTACTAAGCCACACATGAGAGTGGTGGGGTCCTCTATCTGTTCCGACAACCATGGGTACTACGATTCGAAAGCCATTGATCTTGGCCACCTTCGACTGGGAGCAGTGTGCAGTGGCAAACTGGCATGGCCAATCGCCCATGTGAGACTGTCTCGGGGAGAGGCCCCTCCATTAAAACAAAGCTGTTCTTCTCCATCCTCCTACTCAAATCCCCATCCCCTTCTATATATGTTCATATGATCTTGTTTAGTTTTCCTTAAATGTGCTTTGCTTTTGAGCAGTTCTTTTTTCCTTTTTCTGAACTTTGATATGGTGGCTGAGGTTGAATTTGTTACATCTCACGATTGTTTTAGTTTTCTTAAATCTGGACTTGAGTCGTGTTCTGCTGATTGATCTTCCTTTCCAGCTACTCAAATTCTCACCGGTTTCTGTCACCTGCTCTTCAATCTTCATACTGACGTCTCAACTTCCTCATTTTCAGACTCATTTTTTTCCACTTTTTTGGATGTAGACAGATTGTTTCCAATGCTTTGAAGATTTTTCCTGTTTCCAATGTTTGTGGACAGTTTTTGTTTTGAAGTTGTCTTCTGGATGTCATAGTGGATTGTTTGAGCTGATCACCTGCCATTTCTCTTCGTACTTCTTCGCGTTCTTGCATCTCTCTCTTGGCGCTGGAGATGTAGAATTATTTGCTTGAACCATCTGCTCCTAGTCAAGGATGGGGTGTACTTGTTCCATTTCATTTGGAAGAAAGAAGCAATCGAGTATCCCGGAAGTGGCAGTGCTAGTTCCAGCAATGAGAGTTCCATCAGAAGTTGATCTTATGAAGCCCCTCAAGGGGATCTTATCTGAAGAAATGATTGACAGGTTATGGGCTCTTCGGAGAGGGATTCTGTTGATTTCTGAACAAACTGGTTTGTTCTCAGTTGCCCATATTTGAATTTTGTTGCTATAAAATTTAAATTCTGTTAACAAATGTTTCAAGTTATGGTTACTGCAGCTGGATCAGCTTTCTCTGAGCTTCAGAAAGCCATCGAAGAGTACTTGCCTCTGCTCTTGGGATTGACGAAAAGAGGTTTACTTCTCTTCCATTCTTTTCATTTTACCTTATTTCCTATTGATGCTACTATTTTTGTGTGCAATTTGCAGAGTACTGTCTTGAAGAAAAGGTGAAATTCAAGTGGAAGAAACTAGGAGATGACCGGCATGTAAGAATTTAGATTCTTTTTGTTAAATTGTCCTTTCTAGTAAAAAAACAAGCAAAGAGTCAGTCTTAGTTTGCTATCTTTTTTGAGCTTTGAGGCTCTCAACATTGAATGGGCAGGAAATTTGCATTGCGAGTTGTTGGTATGAACTATCATCTCTCCTACACATGCTGGCCGTCTTAGAATTATCAGAAGCAAATTTAATGCTCATTCCCAAGTATTGCGATGATGTTGGAGAGAGGAAGGTATCAGAAGGTCTGCCTCTTGTCTAAGATTTATTGGGCTAAGCAGGAGACTATTTCTTGTACATAAAGCTAATTCTGTCGAAATTTTAATAGTTGTCTTGATTTGTTATTAGATAAAGTCGATATTTGATCTATTGTTTTTCTTTATTAAAAAACATTTTATGGATATTTACTGACATGTATTAGCATGTAACCAGACTGCAAGAAAAGTGCTATAGATTTACTTCTTAAAGCATCAGGCTACTTAGATTACTGCTTTCGTTGTGTATTGGTTCGTATGCCACCGGATATAAGGTATTGTTTCAAGTTTTCATCTCTTTCATGATATTCCTACGGATATGGTTTTGGGAACGGTTCAATTCAATTCTTTGCAACTCATAATGTAGGATGAAACTACCGAAGGACTTGCAGGAGGGAATGTTGCAGGCAATTTCCTTGCAGATACTTGGCCAGGTACTTCCTTGCTCCAATTGATTAAAGGATTAGGTAGTTTTGCCAAAAAACAAAGAGAAGAAAATTGAACAGTGATGACTTGATCATTTTAACCTCTATCTTCCTTGTTCTTGTCTGATCTGTTCTTTAACACTGCTCTTTCAAGCTAGATTTATTAACTTTCATATGTATAAAGCTTATAACTAAGGCCGAGCACTAGCGTTTAAGATGTGAGAATGTAGAGATGTGAGCCCCACGTAGCATATCAGCATTTTGCTTTTACTTTGCATGCTATATCGCCACTACTTTGTAAAACAAAATGGATTTTGTAAAAGAACAAAATAATTGAAGAAACTTTGATCATGACGCGATGTAAAACATCATGCAAAGTTTAGGTAGTAGAAATCCAGCTTGGCTTGGCCGTGGAAAACCAGAAGGCCTCATTGTCTGTGAAAAGGAGATTGGCATGCGAACAAGTGAGCTATTTTGCTCAGGTATTGCAATCAATCTTTGCTACTTTAGGTACATACGGAGCCTATACACTGCACAAATGTTTGAAATATTCGAAATGTCAGTTTTTTGTTGCCTTCTTGTTGATCAGGCTCACTTCTACTTGTCACAATGCATTGCTGAAGGATATGGAAAGAAGCATCTCCTATTTCTGAAATGGAAGTACTTGGAAGCCAAGGTGTTGCAGCTATCACTCCCATATTGTTTATCTTATTATAGTTCTGTGTCTCAGACTTACTTTATGGTGTGACATTGCCAGGCTGCAGCATACTACTATCATGGTCTGATGTTAGACAAGGGTACTGAGCCAAGCAGTCACGTTAGTGCCGTTTGCTGTCTTCTTGCGGCAGCAGAACTACTCACTGATAGCAAGAAAGCTTGCATAAGTTTCTGCCTAGAGGTACCCATCAACAGGTATGCAGTAATTCTTAGTCTTCTGTTCTAGGTTTATTTTTCTTTCCAACATGCATTTATCTTGCATGCTCATGATGATGTATTCTTCGGATCAGAGCACCTCCAGCATGGGGAGTGATGAAGCATTTACATAAGAAAATTCCTGAAACTGCATCGAAGAAGTCCCAGATGTACGCTTGCCTTTTTGAGCAGAACAAGTAAGGATAATCATTAACTTAAACAGCACTCTTTTAGAGTTTGTGCGCTTGACTCGTTATGTGAATGTGGTTTGTAAAACGACTCAGGGTTCCTCAAGACTTGCCGGACCTGCCGGATTTCCCAGTATCCTTGAGACCAGAAGACTATGATTTGCCTGAGATTGATCCAGAGTGGGCTAATGAAAAATGTGAACCTCAAGTTCAGAAGCTAAAAGAGCATCTCAAAGACGATGAAGATGAATCATGACTCCTATATCATCTAACAAGCATCTTCACAGCTCCGCGTTTCTTCTGTTCCAGTAACTCTATTTGCAACGCAACCTCAGATTCTGCTTGTCGTTGGAAACAAAAAGCTTTCCTAGACTGCAAGATCTTCATTCGTTCTGTTTAATTATAAAATTTCAATACAGAAAAGTTATCTTTATTGTCAATTCCTATACTGGACCTCACCAATTAAATTCTAAGATCAACCGCTTTAAAGGTAGTTAGGCCATGTTAGTTTGACAAAGGCTTAGTACTCCTTCGGTCTTGTATTAATTGTCTGAATTAGAAAAACAAAATGAATTAATTCTAGTGCATTTTTGTTTTCTAATTGAGACTAATCTTGAACGGAGGGAATATGTTTGACAAAGACTGAATATGGTTTTCAATTATTAAACTCTTTAAGATCAGATGAAAAATATTGAAAGTGAGAGGACATTAGGAGGTACAATGAATAAGGAAAATGAAATTAACTCAATGAATCTACCCAACAAATCCCTTCAATTGGTTTTAGGTTGGATAATACCTGTAGGCACAAGTTAACTCTGTGGAAGAACCACATGTTCTAACTGACCAAAACCCAGCTGAAAGCATTTGTTGTGTGTGTCTATATATATATATATATATATATATATATATATATATGATGAAAAATAGTAAAAATTAAAGGATATTAGGACCTTAATAGACATAGGGAGGGAGGAGTGGGAGATATACTATTAGATAGTGATATACCTACAAAAACTTATACAAGTATTTTGATTGGATTTCACAAGTGGGCCATACACAAAGTTCATATGGGCTCATTTATTTAAACCAATTAAAACTCATGTGTGAGTTTTTGATGTATACTTTTGATGTGAAAATATCATTTTCCTATATAAATATCAATTATAGGATTATTTTAGGATGTGAATATAGAAAAGGCAACCTAGTAGACAAGAATGGGTTAACGGGTGCAAATGAAGTTCTTGAGACAATCAGTATTCATCTAGGCTTTTCTTTTTACCTAGTGAAGCATAGGGTGAACAGATCCTAAGTTTTGATTCTGCTTGAAGGATTCAAAGGGCATCAATGTTAATCAAGATCTTGAGACAAAAGTATGATTCTACAATTACAACTCATCCACCCCTACATTTGGGCAGGACTCTCAAGACTGGGCTGGAGACCAAAACTTCAAGCTAGTTGGGTCTCTAACAAACCGAACCAAATAAAAATTATCCTCTCACTATCAGAATTTGGAAGAGTTGTAATTAAATGAGAAACCAGGTCAAGTCAAAAGCTTGTGATCGTAATGAAACAGAACTCTAGACTCCATGGAATGATTTACCAAACTCCTATAAGATAACCAAGTTTCAAAAGCTCGAGCTGTTATGAAGGGAAAATCTTATTTATTTCTTTTATAATCTAACAAAACCTGTTTACATCCATACATATGGAAATTGTTAACCAACAAATGATATGACACATGCTCTTTATCCTAAAAGTTCTATCTTGCAACCTACCTAAAAGCGCCAATGTTTGTATATTTTGTATACAGTTGGAGACCAAAAAGTACAAGTGTTTGCTTGTTCTTTGCGATTAAAAAAGTGGAAGTCTATGTAGCTCCGAAGCAACGAGCCTGAAGACGAACAGTAAGAAGAAGAGTCTCATGGCCTTACAGGACAGGCTCTTGTCCAACTTACACTACTAGATTGCCATTAGCATTAAATTGCAAGACTGGAAGGGTGGAGAGGAAGATAATAAGTATATCATACTAACAAGATGTACACACATGATGCGTGTAAATACAAATTAGATAAAGATAAAATAAAATAAATTAAATTAAAAATAAAATATGTATTGAACAAAGGTATCCTTCGCATGTTATAGTTGCAATACATGCTATTATGATCATAATGATTATAAATTATGCATGCAAACTCTCTGTTGACCAAAATATACTCATATTAAACAATTGTGAGTCCAAGTATCATAGGTTAATTATTATATCATAGTTTGGCAAAGACAATGGCGCCGAAGGACTTTATGATGTAAAATACGTGGTTTGGCAGTGAGTCTTGTTTGATAGAGCTCTTAGGGAGTTTTTCAAGGGCATCAGATATACTTGAATCTAACATGTATAATATAGGATAAAATAAAAAATTATTATCGAGAGGTGTGTTGTATAAGTGGAGCTCACAAAAAAGTGAAAAAACAGTAATATTGGATCTCATTGAGTGCATATCCAAGTTTGTGAGTATGAGATTAATTTTATAAAGTTAAAATTAACATAACTTAAAAAATAAGGTCCATGTCATGTCAATCCGTAATATTACGTTGACATGTGGTATGACATATAAAAGAATCCAAGTAAATAATTTTACTAAAATATTCTCAATTCATATATCAATTCAAACTTGTATTAAAGTGTAAGGATACAAAACATGGGTAAAATAAAAATTAAGGTTTAAAATTCATGGGTAAAATTGTCTGAAAATTAAAATTTTATAGTCACTCAATTTACTTTATATAATATTAGTAAATGTGCACGTGCAACCGAATGAATGTGTTTGCTTTGTACATTTAATTTATATGCCAAATAACATGTGTTAAGAAATCAAATTTGTAAAAATCTAGCCCATAAATAAAATGGACAAAAAATGAGGAAAAATGGATGTCTACACCTGTACTTGTTTTCCTGACAAATCGGAGATTAAGCTAAATATATAAAACATCCTCAAACCTTAAGCAAGAAAGTAGACAATTCACCCTTGCTAGAAAATTATACTATTATTTTTGAGGGAAGCTTTTAGGTCAGCTCACCATGAAATCAGATTTATCAGGGTGAGTTAAGGAGAGATCTATGATCATCATCCCACGGAGTCGATTAAAACCCCTAGCTCACCCATAACCAGCCCCCAAAACCCATCTCCCTCCACAACTCCTGATGAGGAGATTTTCAAACCTCTTTTCGCTCCCGCCTGACAAGTTCCACACATTGAGCCCATCTCTGCCCCCTCGCGACGACTTTTAACCCCGCCTTCTGATTTTCCTCCCTTGTACCTTTCTCCACCCTCACCCTATGAATTTCCTCCCGCTCCCATCTCCGGCACCATAAAGAATTTTCCCTCTTGAAAGTCGAGCTATCTCTTGCCGAGCTATCTCCTGCCTATACTCCATGCATTGTACCTCAACACTGTTACCACCACCTTTAGGAATTATCTAGAGTTGTTGGAGTCGAAAAGGAGGGGAGGTGCTTCAAATCTGGCCGACCAGACAGAATTGTCCCTTCAATTGTGTGCCTTTGCTCCACCATCATCCATTTTCTTCTTCGACAATGGCAATAGTTTACCTCCACTCGTGACAACTGTCTACTCCCATCATTAGTTTCACCAATCAATTTATCCTGCATGTGACTACAAGTTCCACCATTTGGCTCCTAATATTCCTTTTTCAACTGTCATTACAATCTCTCTTGAGATTGCAGCAAGCCATATATTTCACAGCAGAAGAGGAGTTGAACTGTGAGTAATTGGTAAACTATTCTCCTTTCTTCCTTATGACAATTAATTTTTTTAAAAGCTACCATCTTAGTAGGAATTATGCAACTTGATTATTTATTTTTCTTTTGGATACAACTTTGTTTAATTGTTGTTATTTATTATATTTTTATCCATTATACATGACTTGAATTGCAATTCAAAAGAACTGCAAACTTATTTTGCATGGACTATTTACTTTCTTTTGGAGATTTTACTTATCACTTTGTTTAAATGTTGTCATGTCTTAGTTTTTTTTTTTTTTTTGCATTAAGATTTTGAGATGTCAATTTGATTATATTTGGGGACAACTTCCTGGATGTAGGGAAACCACAAAGCTACTTTTTTTTCTTGTACCCATCTCATGTTGAACTCATTTATGACGGAAGAAATACTTTGCTAGAACAAAAAAAATCAACTGGGGTGGGAGTTTCTTGCCTACCTCATGATTGCTCACCCATGAATAGGATAGTCTTCTTCCTGTCGCTAATGCATTTGGATATGCATGATGTAGAAGATCCATGAAAACATAATAATATCATAGTAAACTTATACAACCTTGTGATTAGGGCTGTCAATGGGTAACCATTTATGTGCCTCACTCGCTCACCTGATTTAAAATTTGTGGGCGGGTAATTAATAAATGGGTAATGGGTAAAATAAGTGAGTAATTTTACCCGACTATTTATTGTGCGGGTAGGGTATGGGTAACCCCTTATCCATACCTATTACTGGAATCATATATAAAGACACAGTTGTATATATACTACCCAAGGAGAATATCTTACATATGAAATGTTTGAGAATATTTTGTACTTTTATTCTAACATTTTGTATTTTTATTGTGATATATTGGATAGGGAAAATGGAAGAGAATGCAGTCAATCTTCTGTGTCTTCTTACGTTATGCTTATTGCATTAAGTGAGGTTTGTGTATGCAATATTGCTCATGTCTTTATTGGATTGAACTTATGATACATTGGACAAGTGTTTAAAAATATAAATTATTTATGATAGTTTATTTTGTATTATTTATAATTATTTATTAACCGGTTGCCCATTTACTAATTACTCACTCATTTACCCGATGGGTATTGGGTAGGGTATGGGTAAAATAATTGAAAACGGGTATGGATATGGGTAAGCCTTACCCAACCTATACCCTACCCGTTGACACCGCTACTTGTGATGAAGCAAAAACTTGAATGAATAGCAATTGTTGGGAAATATTCATATGGTACTCAAGGTTAGATGTAAGGACTCTTAATTTTGAACCAGTTTATTTTAATGTTATTTATCGATTAATGTGTGGTTTACGCGTTTTCTGATCTAAATTCTAAGGTTTTAAAAAATAAATGGAATTTCTAAAGGTTTTAAACAAAACTAACTATACATTTATGAGTTTTAAGTAGTTTTCAGTTAATTTTGAATTTTTGGAATTTTTCTAATTTCTTTCACTAATTTTCCGAAAATTAGGGTTTACGAAATTAAGATTTTTAGACCAAAATGCACAAGACATAAACTTAAGCTCATACAAAATTTTTTAAAATTTTCTCAGATTTAATTAGTGCTCAAATTTGTAAAATACCCATTTTTAGCCCAAAATTCTACTTACACCCCATTCGTTCATTAAGTGCACCCCAAACTCTACTATAAAAGGGAAATGGCTGAGCCATTTCCATTTTGGGAATAGGCTGTGTCACGACCTGGATTTTTAAAAGTATTTTTAAATAGCACGAATGGTAAGTAGCGAAATTTTTTTTTCTTTAAATACAAAACAAACCCTTCGATTAAATATCCAGGTCCTGATAACTGGGGTTCACAAATACGAATATCAAATCATATGATATTATTTAATGTCTGAAAATTCATAAAGACCAGCTCATCCATCTAAGTACAAGTCCGTCACCCGTCTGAAAATAAATAACAAGTTGACTCTTACGATAAAGGTATACTAACGTACCGAAGTTGCAAAAGCACAGAATCTCTTGTGCTCGCCTGCCTTGATCTCACTTGTCCTCGCCTAGAGAATCTGCAACAAAGCAAACCAAATAATAACCACAACCACAATGGAGCATCTCCGCCTTCAGGAGAAGAGCTTCCAGAGGACAAAAGGTTTTATTAATATTTTTTGGATCGGGCCAACATCACCCGATGTTAGTTGCCTACGTACTCATCAGACAACATCTCTAATGTTTCCAAAAGATCGGATCTAGACGTAGTTCTGCCTAGAAACTATTCTATCCTAAGAAGCATAGCATTACACATGCAATGCTTAGATATTTTCAACCTACATTTTAGTAAGTCCTTTAACTGTTCCACTTGTCTAATTAACAAGCAATACCAAACATTGTTATTAATTATCTCACATCCCTTGTTCGATAATTAAAACTATCAAATTTGTAACTCAGAGATAACTCGCTCCTCGAGAAACCTCCAAACAAGGTACTCCAACCTTGGAGTAGATTGCTTAACAGCAGCTTGACACCCAAATCCCCAGGGCTCTCAATAGCCTGCCACGAATCTAGGGAAGAGGATCCCAACTGTGCTCATGGACATAGATTGGCAAGAAACACAAGCCTTCCATGATGCTCATGTAACTCCACTTTTCGTACATACTAAATAGTCCTGGGAAGACCTGCGGGAGACCCGTAGTAAAGACCCTCTGGTCAATATCCAAACCGTCGTGGAGATGAAGATACATATTGCAATCTCCACCTTCCCAACGCTGGGAGAAAATGTCTTATAAGACATTACTAATGTATCAATAAAAGCCTTAGGTCCTTATTACCATTTACTCCCCCCAAACATTTGAAACTTAGACTAGAATATTTCCATCCAGTCAAGTAACCACTCAACTTTGTGGGTCCTCTTCACCTTGTGAATCGGCCCACAAAATAGCTCATCCACTAAGCTATGACTCAAAGAACATCCCATAGCCACCATTGGTTCATTAACCAAGGTAAGATCTATTTCAGGGCCCTATTCACTCCATGAACTGGTCCCAACCCTAAAGAGGGTATTTTAGTCATTATCTTTATTAGGTGTTCTCCCCTCAAACCAACAACAACCCATGCCTCTTGATTAATCTTCATTAATCTTAAGTTACTGATATAAATCAATGCATCAATATCAAAAGCATGCATTAGCATAAATTACATACAATCATACAAATATATAAATAATAAACGGAGGCCCATTGCCTTCATTTGCAAGGCCAGGGCTAAGAGAATTCAAGCCCAATATGTAAATTAATATATTCCACGAGTGATGTATATAATGCCCTAGTGGATTTCTGTGCTGTGTTACGGACGCGTACAATACACTGCCCTAAACCCTGAGAATTAGGGTTTTCCATTGGTTTTCCGTGACACTGTGACCTGTCAAGGTCTTCGTGTCACCTACCGGTCACACCCCTTCCTTTTGAAGTCATTTATAGGGTACCTTAACTCATGATTAACTAGGTTATTCGTTTCGACGAAAACAGAATATATTGCCCCTAAGGGCATTAGGGTAATTTTACCACCTAGGGTATGGTACCCTTCCTTGGGTCATTCTAGTCATTTTACTGCCCTTCTATTGATTTAAGTCATTGACCTCTTACAAGGCTCCACTCTCAGACCAACTCACGCTTCCATTCACACGAATGTGGGCGGGTCCACTCTAAGGGGTATTTCTATCATTTGGTTTAAGGCCTTAATGACATCCAATGGGTCCAAAATTAGGCTCAAAGACACTACTTGACTTCATGGACCCTGTGTAATTTTCTTGGCATGTGATGGGGTCGTGAACCCCTTGAACCAACCCAGGTTGTCTTAACGGTTTACTATAAACCTTAAGGGTAAAATGGTCAATTAACCACTCATTGGTATTTTTCTTCACCAAGATATTTGGCCTATAAATAGTTTACCCATTAAAATCTCATTGAGAATTTTCCCAATTTTTAAGTAAACTCCTAGGCCCTGAACCAGGGCCCCGAAGTCGGGTAAATGGTTCTCACAAATTGATTTAACTACCAAGGGTAAAAAGGTCATTTCACAATCTCTATGATTTTTCCCCAATCTGAAACTCGGTCAGAATAATCCCAAACCTCTCTCCAATAGTAATTTTCTAGGATTTTTTTGAGACAATTAACCCCCTGAACCGAACCCGATTCAGGGAATATGAATTGTTCTTAAAAAAAAAAAACAGGACCGGACCGGATCAAGTCGAGTTACCTGACCCAGTCCAGGGAGCAGACGACCCGTGAGGGTCGTCTTCCCCGCGACCGGCCAGAGGCCGAATGGCCTCTGGCGGCGCTGCTTTTCCCCCAGGCGTCCTGGTGGGCGAGGCAGAGGCTAGTTGGATCGCCGCCCCCTGGCGAATCCGACGGACTCGGCCTTGCCTCCGTCTGGTGGCTGGCCGGGGACAAAGGGGCCTCCCCTTTTCTTTTTCTTTTGATTAAAACACAAGGCCGCCGCCGCAGCCGGGGCCGGCGCGGCTAGGGACAGAGCGGCCAAAGGAGGCGCGGCCAAGGGCGCAGCGGCCGAGCCTGCGCAGCCCAATTTTCTTTAAAAACAGAGCGGCCGAGCACCCAGCTCGGCAGGCGCCATGAACAGGAGCCTGGCCCTCCGATGAGAGAAGCCAGACCCAAAGGACCAGGCGGTCATTGGCTGGCTACCGGCCGTCAAATAGTCGGGTTGTCGTCGATCTACCGCCGCCAATGCTTCACCGGAGTCTCGCCGGAAAAATTCTCCCTTTTCCTTCACCGTAATGAGGCTCCCCCAAAAAGCTCTAATTAATTCCTTTTTATAGGCATGGGATTAGGGCTCCTAATCCCATGAAAAATTAGGCCCCAAAAACCTAATTTTGGAACAGTAATTGATCGGGCCCGTATCACAACTTAAACGAACAATTCGCGCATTCAATTCGGGTAAATGGGTCATGCATGCTAAAGTCAACTTCGAACAGTCGTATCTCCCTCATCCAGACTCCGATTCGAGCATTCTTAGTGGCTTTCGAAGCTCTTTCCGTCTATTTTCCATCTATATAGGATTAAGCCCCCACTTCCAACTGATAATCAGGTTATTCTAACAAGAAGATCAAGGGGTCCTACACCCTAATTTCCCCATGTATGACATCGGAAATTTAGAAAATTCCCGGACGTTACAGGCTGAGAGAAGGTGATTAAGGCCTAGTTCCCCAATTAGGCCCAGATTAGAGAAGATTAAGGTATGTTCTTCCTTAATTAAGCTTAAACCCTAGATTTTCTCCTAATCATTTCTTAATCCAACATTTCCCCTTTGATTTAATTCGATTTCATGCATCAAAGTCACTGATTTACTCCCTTACTTCAAACCCTACTTATCAAAATTCATTTTTTATGCTTAACAAACCCTAGATCTAAGATTTCTTCCAGGTTTTCAATGTTAAATCAATTTTTAATGGAGTTTAACTTAGACACTATATTTTTGGAAGGTTTCCAATAAGGGTGAAGGTCAAATCCGAACCTAAACAAGTGACAAGGTAATGGGTCTTCAAATCTCAGTTTTCTTATGGTAAAATCTCGATTTTTATGGTTTATTTGGAATGGGTTTGCTTGATTTAGTGCTCTAATGGTGGGTTTAGTAAATGCTAATCTTTCATCTCGATTTCTTAGGGTTTGTCATAGAATGATATAGATTAGTGTTCTGGAAGGTTTTATGAGTTTTTGTTAATATTTGGTACCATGGATGAAGATTTGAAGGTATTTTCATGGTGTTTCGGTTTGATTTTCGAAAATGACAAAGGTCATTTGTGTGGCGAAGATATTATGGCGAATATCGTACTCCGGAGATGGCGACTTGGGATGTTTATGCGGATATGAGAGAGATACCCCGAGGTATTTGTTGTTTTAGCTGTACGTTGTAAGTTGATCGTGAAATTTCGGGGACGAAATTTTTCCAAGGAGGGAAGAATGTAAGGTCCCTGATTTTTCTACGATTTTCTGTGATTTTTCTGCTATTTTTCTGGTCATTTTCGGCCGGAAAATGTGACGCTATAGCATATTCATATTTATGTATACATACCCCATATTTATATCCGTAGAGTCGGGTGTGGGGCTTAGTCGCAGGCCGCGGGCCTCGCTACGCGCTTACGGCGCAATTTTTGAAGCTACGACACGTAACCGGGAGGTAAACGTGTATTAGGGACGTGGATATAAAAATTAAAAAGAATAACTATATATATGTTTTCATCATCCATCGGATTCCAGGAAGTTTCGACTTCCAGTAACATTTCACGTCCAAAGAGAAAAGAGAGAAAAGAGAGAAACCCGAGCCTATTTCCGGTCACTCCGTTCTCCCTCCTCCGTCATCGGATTCCGACAGTTCTTATCAGGATCTGCTTTGCCTCACCGCCACAACTCCGTAGGTACGACCGCCGCCACAGCCTCTTCGCTCCTCCACGAGGTACCGAACTTTTTTTCGGGTTTTTCTCTCCTTCAATCCCGTTTTTGAACTGTGGGTGTACTATTTTGATGTCGGTTGGGGCCGCTCTCAACTAGACTTATGTTTAGTTGGCCACTAGGAACCCATAGGGGCGGGCTAGAGCCACTGCCATGCTTTCTTAGCTCTGTGGTGAGCTACCGGCACTTTGGTCGGGTTTTGTTTTTATTTCCATCTCACTATCCGTGGGATTTTTTGGACGCCGGTGTGTTTCTGGTCATCGTCCGATCACTGGTAGGACTCCGTCCAGCCTACCTTGACCCGGTGTCAGTAGGGGTTTGCCGTTTCCAACCCCGCCTCGCCCCTATTGGCTTGCTCCGCCCGGTTAGATGCTTTGGGTGCGTCTCGGGTTGTTGGCATCGGCGAGTTGTGGGCCATTTGGCCATTATGGGCTCTGCCCCTGCTTGACGACAGTGAGGGTCAGCCCCACTTGGCCCGATTATTCTTCTGCTCGGAATGGGCCGCTTGCCATTTGCCCTATACCGTGCGAGATGCATAGCCGCCCGCACTATGGGTTTTGGTTGTGGGTGGCTATCGGCGATGTTGCTGTTTGATTGGCTACAGCTAGGGCCTTAGCCCTATTGGCCTTTATGGGCCTTGGTTTGCCTCCTGTCAGCCCTCTCCCCAGCCCCTTTGGGCCGCGTGTGCATGTGGTCACGCATGTGCTTTTGGGTTTAGGCGCCGCATTCACGCTGCCTGACCATCGGTTGGTTTGCCACTGAGTGGAGTTGACACATAGCTCTCCTCCACCTCTCCTCTGTCCTCGAGCATTGCCCCACTCTCTCCGCCCGTATGTGGGCCTTGTTGATGCGAAATCGTCACCATTGGGTGCTGTCCACGGCCGAGTACGTCTTATGTAAGGACCCTCATCTCTAAACCAGTTTTGGTTTTATTTAATTATTTATTATCGTGAGATTTACGCGTTTTCTGATCTAGTCGATGATTTCGTGAATAAATAGTGTTTAAGATGGTTTTAACCAAAATCAACTTTAAGATTAGTGGTTTTAAGTGATTTTAAATCAAATGTGATTTTTTGGGATTTTTTTGAATTTTCACTATTTTCCCAAAAATTAGGGTTTTGGCGGGACCCCTGTGGGCCCCACAGTCGAAATTTTGATTTTTAGGTCAAATGAGCCTAGACATCTACTTAAGGTCATACAAAAATTTTCAGAATTTTATTAGGCTTAATTATTGCTTAAAGTTACAAAATACTCATTTTTAGCCTACTTTTCTTATTTACACCACAAAACTTACCCATGCATACCCCAACCCTTACTATAAAAGGGCAAACCTGAGCCATTTCCATTTTTGGGAATAGGCTAAGGAAGGAGGTCTGGCCTAATCCCCACTTAGGCCCGGATTAGAAGACGATTAAGGTAAGCCTACTCTAATTAAGCACTAAACCCTAGCTTTCTTCCTAATCTCTTCCAAATCTACTATTTCCCCCTTGTTTCAATTCGTTTTTAGACCTCAAAAGCTACTTATTTGTGTTTTACTACAAACCCTAATGTTCAAAATTCGATTTTTATGGTTAACAAACCCTAGATCTAAGTTTTAATTAGGGATTTCTTTGGTAAATCGATTTTGAATGGAGTTTAATCCAAACTCAATGTTTTGGAAGGTTTTCAAAAAGGGTGACTCTCAAATCCCAGCTTAATCAAGTGCTAAGGTAATGGATCTTCGAAATCTCAGTTTATCCATGGTAAAACTCTTCATTTTTGACTTATTTCGAATGGAGTTACTTGATTTGGTGTGTTAATGGCATGATTAGAAAATGGAGATATTTAATCCCGATTTCTTAGGGTTTTGCATTATTATGATATGGTTTGATATTCTGGAAGTCATGAAGGACTTTTGATGATGATTAGGGTGTTAGATGTGGATTTGAAGTGTTATCAATGGTGTTTCGGTTTGGATTTGCGAAAGGAAGAAGATGACCAATTCTGCCTTATTGGCGTTCGAATGGCCCTTCTGGGCATTCGAATGGCAACACTGTCGGAATGACAGTTTTCCAGTTTAGCCAATCGAACAGCCTGCTAGGCGTTCGAACGGCTAAACTGTGAATTTCAAATTTTTTGCGTTTAATCGATCGAACGGCCTAAAGGGCGTTCGAACGGCCTGAAGGGCGTTCGAACGGCCTGAAGGGCGTTCGAACGGCTACACAGTAAATTGTATGTTGTGCATATGATGTTTATTTCGATGATTCCACTTTAGCTTGCCAATTTCATATGAATGTGGAGTGTTTTAAGCTATATTATGCTACTGGAAATGCATGCTATTGAGTTTATGGAGTTGAGATATATGCTTGGAGATTTGTGGAAGGACTTATGTTTTGTGGCATGATGTTGGAATTGTCATCTTGAAATTATGAATGGTTGATTTCCTTTGAATTAAGCATATTTTCAGTAGAACTACAACCTATTATTGGACTGATTTGTCATGATAGAATGTGGTTAGTTGATGTGTGGATGTTGGAGAATGCCATGACTCAAGGATGAAATGAATAATCTTATATGTGTTTAGCCTTTGTGGTTGAGTTTTCATTTGAGTTATGATTTCAATGATTTTTCTCCTATGACTTCCGCTGGAATTCATGTTTAGGTGGTAATTCACATGTGCAGTGTGGTAGTGAGTTTAATTTCAAGCATGTTGATATGCATTATATGAAATGCTTCTACTAGTTACACACACACACATGTGGGGGTTAAATGATGATGTTGAAGCTTGATATTGTGATTATGAATGATGCATTAGGGGCTGGTGAGAGCCCTTATCATGGATTAGGATTCATGTATGCTTAGCCCACGTATGTACCATGCTGCATGCATCATGAAAATGGATTTCTAATTGAGGCTTCATCGTGGTTAATCGAATCTGACCGATTGGATGCAATGTGATGAAATTATGTGCCGGATTGATCGGTCGTGGATTAATCGCAAGTTGATTGGTCCGAAAGGACATATTTTGATTTGAGTTCCTGTGTGGAACGAGTGCACTCCCCGGGTTGAGTCTAATTAAATGGAATTATGTGGGGACGAGTTGTGTACTTGTGTTGCGGATTTGTGAGAATGTTATTATGAGTGTCATCTGGACCCTGAGAATCCAGTGTGGTATGCCGTGTGCACCCCGCTACCACGTGTTCTAGGGTTCTCTGTGTGAGAACTCAGGCTCTTCCCTCCGCAGGAGATGTCCCTGGGCGAACACCCCTGCTCTAGATTCTCTGTGTGAGAATGGGACATCCTTGGCCAGGATCGTCCAGGGCGAGCAACATTTGGGATTGACAACCCCGATCTTTCTTGAATTCTTGTGTAGAATTTTGGACCATGACCCGCCTTCGTGGCCTTATCTATGTCCCGTCTGTGTGACACCAAATTTGTGATTACTCCTTAATGGAGGTTGATTGTGATATGATGCATGAGGGAATATGTATGTTAGAGATACATTCATGCAGGTTGATTATGATATGATGCATGATGGATTATGTATGTTAGAGATACATCCATGCAGGTTGATTATGATGTAATGCATGTGGGAATATGTATGTTAGAGATACATCCATGCAGGTTGATCTTGATATGATGCATGATGGAACATGTATGTTAGAGATACATTCATGCAGGTTGATTATGATATGATGCATGATGGATTATGTATATTAGAGATACATTCATGCAGGATGTTATGATGAGAATGAAATTATGTGGATTATGCACTATGATGCAGTTTTAGGTGATGTGTATGCGTGATCAGAAAATGATGCACCATGTAAATCTGTGATCTGAATGATTATATTGCTATGTGATCGTATTTTTGATGTTGATAGTGATATTAAAAACCATTGATGAGTTTGTTAAACTCATCCCTCTTTCTTGTGTTTTGATTTGGGGCTGCGTGGTGCGACACGCAGACGGACAGGATCTCCTCTTTGAGGAAAGGTCGGAGATGGCTTGGATGTGATCATGGAGATAGTTGTGTGACTTATCTTCTTTGGTTTTATGCTTATGTTTAGAACCTTTGTGTAGGGTTCTTTATTTTGGATTTATGTCACATGTTACAATTATGTTTGCTTAAGTCTTATTTTGAGCCAATGTGGGCTATATTTGACTAAGTATGTGGATTTGAGATTAGTTGTTTACTTTGTGTTAAGCAACTCTCTTTTCTTTCCTTCTTTATTTACTCTTGCTCAAAGGATTGTGTGTACTCCGTAATTCTGTTAATCGCCCGTGGTTAGGGTTAGTCTTCCGCTAAGTCGTTTCTCAATTTCACTTTGTCGCCCCCGCGCGCTTGAACGGCCCCTGGACCGGGTTCGGCTCAGGTCGGGCATCGCCGGGGCGTGACATCTTAGCCACCGGCCCATCTTTAGTGAGTACACCATCGACTTCTGGTCGCACCGCCACATATGTTGGCATGATATTTCTCCCGGCCGCCCTAGTGTGCCGCCGTGGATCGCGGGTTTTCTGCATTGACTTCTGATACCTTGTTTGGTCGTGATTGTTTTCAACACTTCCTAAATCCTCAGGACAACATCTCTCTCAGCTAGGCAACGGTTTTGACTGCCAACTCCGCCGCCGCCACCATCGTGTGCTCGCCATCAAACGTCATGATTACGAGGTAGGGGAGCTTTGAACTCGTAAATTCATGATAGCATGCTTTGAATGAGTAGTAGCATGCTAGGATTGTATGATTCCATGCTTTGGATGTTAAGTAACGATTCGATTGCATGATGTGCATGTAAGCATGATTATATGGTATGTTGAAATGCATATGACATGTATGTTGTTTGTAAGTACGTTGGATTATGTATGTGCTAGTGATGGCTAGCGTGTTTGTTGGTAAGTTTCATACGTTGATTGAGTATGTGCTAGTGATGGCTAGCGTCTATGTTTGACGTATGTATGCATGTGCTAGTGATGGCTAGCATGTATGTTTGACGTGTGTTATGCATGTGCTAGTGATGGCTAGCGTGCATGTTTGGAGTATGTATGGATTATGCATGTGCTAGTGATGGCTAGCGTGCATGTTTGAAGTATGTATGAATGTGTGTGCATGTGCTAGTGATGGCTAGCGTGTATGTTTGACGTATGTATGCATGTGCTAGTGATGGCTAGCGTGTATGTTTGACGTATGTATGCATGTGCTAGTGATGGCTAGCGTGTATGCTTGACGTATGTATGCATGCGCTAGTGATGGCTAGTGAGCATGTTTGTAAGCTACGTATGTATGACCGTATGTGTATGTTATACATATGTGTGATAGACATACGTATGTATGATGGCTATGTGCCTATGCTATGGATATGTATATGTGGATGTGGGCAGAGGTATGAACTATGGATGGTAAGAAGTATTAGTGGTTGGTATGGATCTGGATACGGATGTGTAAGCGTATGACAGATGTTAGAGGATATGAGTATGACTGGCAGGGATTAGAATGGATCGGTTTGGGTTGGATTGTATGTTGCGCGATTGTCAGACAGTAAGAGTGTGCATAATTGTACAAACATAACGTATAGATTATGAAGTGAAAAGTAAGCATAATAAGTGAGATATAAGTAAGAGGGCGACAACTGGGTTGGCTCTGAGGAGCTTCATTTGAGGATGTCAATGTAAGATGATTTGGCCATAAGATGGATGACGAAGTATGTAAGACTGTAAGGGTTTGATGTACGATGAGTTTTGTCCATGATGTGGACGGGTAAGTGAAGTTTGCTGCCCTGACGAACTAGGGTTTCGATCGGGCTTAGCTTCAGTTTGATCAGTCGAGGACTGTGAGTTTGTGTGGCATAATTGTATCGCATAATGTACTTAACTCAAACTTGAATTATAAACACAGCTAATGATGGCGTTGTGAGTTTGAGACCTGAGGGTTCGACGGATTAAGTTCCGTGTTTGAGCTGGCCGCTAATGAGTCGGCCGATCATTTTTCATGTCTTGCCATGGTGTTTATCTTGTGCGATGTTGTCTATGTGCTGTATAGAGCACTGGACGTCTGATGCTCTACTGAGAGCGACATATGTTTCTGATTTGGTTTGCGTGTTGTATACGCCCAGTTGTTTGATGCTCTGTTGAGAGCGATGTACGTTTATGACTTTGTCTGTGTACTATATGAAGCCCAGACGTCAGATGCTATGTTGAGAGCGGAATATGTTTTCGATTTGGTATGTGTGCTGTATAAGCCCAGACGTTTGATGCTCTGTTGAGAGCGTTGTATGATTCCGCCCAAGAGTGGCACTGTTTCTGTCCAAGTGGCACTGTATGTTTTTTGCCCAAGAGTGGCATGGCACTAGAAGACCCATTATGGTGGGCAATTCTCTGGCACTATAAGACCCATTATGGTGGGCAATTCTATGGCACTATAAGACCCATTATGGTGGACAACTCTATGACCCCTTATGTGTGGGTGTTTATGTTTGCCCGCTCAGGTAGCAGTATCATGGATCTACTCTTACCTGTTTGATCCAGTGCCCCATGAGCATTGGTATGCCTTACCTTCGGTAAAGTCCATGGCGTCTAGTCACTCCCCGGAGGTTAAGGTATTGCCCCAGTGCCATTCTTTTCCATTTCGACGTTGGAGCTTATTAGTTGTAATGAGCTTCAGTGGTCGTTGATATGTGTACGATTATGAGTACGACTGTATGTGTATGAGCACGATTGTAAGAGTATGAGTATGAGCACGATTGTAAGAGTATGAGTATGAGCATGACTGTAAGAGTATGAGTATGAGCACGACTGTAAGCGTATGACTATGAGCACGACTGTAAGAGTATGTGTATGAGTATGATTGTGAGAGTATGTTTCTGAGTAAGATAGTAAGTGTGATTTTGTGTAAGCTGTACGAGTAAGGTCGTACGAGTAAGGTAGTATAAGTATGTGTAAGCTGTATGAGTGTGCATATGATTGTACGAGTAAGGTCGTACAAGTATGCATATGTTGTACTAGTATGTGTATGGTGGTACGAGTAAGTTTGTAAGACCCTGGATAAGGGTGTTTGTGTAAGTTTGATTTGATAGTATGATTTTGGCATGATTGTGCCTTTGGTATGATTTTGGCACGATGGTGCATTTGGTATGACTTTGGCACGATGGTGCATTTGGTATGATTGTATGCGTATGAGCATGATATTGATATGCCTATCTGCTTCATGTTTGAGTTGCATGAACGCATGTATTTATGAACTTAGTGAGTTCACTATTTTGGATTCCCTCCTAGGTATTTTCCTACTGAGTATAAAAATACTCATCACCCTACTTTTTAGCCCCGTTGTACGGGAGGTTTTGCAAGTTGTGCGGAGAGCTCTTGGAGATGGATGCTTATTTCAGCGGTGGATTGATTCCCGTTGACTCAGGTATATGCTTCACTCACTGCAAGTTTATTTGTGCCACGATCTGATGTATTGGGTGAGATGAGAAGTTAGATGTTTATATTCTGGACTTTCGGTTGGATTACACTGTGGACTGTTATGGGACTTGCACTCAGGGATGCCTGGGAGAGATTTGTATTTAAAGTCTATGATCATAGCAATTTAGTCGTACATGTGTTTTCGAGTAGCGCCTGATGATATTTGCTTTGGCCGTATGATGTTTGACCGTATGATAAAAATATTTAGATGGAAAATGGATGTTTAGTGTTTTAAATTATAAACTGTTTTATTAGGTTTTGATTTCGTCATTTTCCTCTGATTTACAGACGTTATATTGCAAAAAATTTTGTGAATTTTAAGGAAAATGTGTGAAAAATCTCGGGCGTTATAGTTGGTATCAGAGCTTAGGCAGTCTGACTACAAGTCCATAACAGTCGCAAGTCCAGAGTCATGGCATGTAAGAGTAAGTTGAGTTTTGGTTTTGCTTTGGGTCAAGGTGAATGTGTTCCTTTGATTTCCGTTTGTTTTTGCCTTTGGGCAAAGTTGAGCCGAAGTGCCTCTGCCGCCGAGAGATTTGGTCAGTTGGATCGCACGTTTATTGGCTAAGGAGAGCCATTGGCTGTTTTTGGTTATGTTGAGTTTTTGAAAGGTTGGCTAGCACCTTAACGGTTGTTAAGAGAGCTAGAGGCTGCTAGTGTTGAATTGAGGTTATGAAGCACCTCGTTGAGGTTTTGTAAGCTCCGAATGACCGGAGAGTGGTTATGGCCACTTACATTCTGACTAGTGAAAATCTGTCAGACGTATTTTCTTCCAAATTGGTCCGCTTGTGACCTAGATGGAGTATAGTTCCGTGACCTTCGTTGTCGGAAGGATTTGAAATCCCTTTTGCTAGAGGCAAGGGAGTTTGTATGCGGTGGAATATGAGACTCTTTGCACCTCCTTCCGGAGATTCGTGTTTAAGAGCAGTTTAAAGGATGAGATTTTGAGCCTCCAAGATTTTGGATGGCCTTTGAGGTAACTACTTCGACACTAGTGAGTGTGGTGGTTACGATTTTGAGGAAGGAGGGTGTGAGTTCGGTGTGGTTTTGATGATTGGTTGACCGCTCAGAGAGTAGTGGTAGACCATCATAAGAAACATGAGATGTTTGTGTGCCCTGAAGGCTTGAATGTCGTATCCAGGGTGTTTGAAAATGGTCAACCCTATGCTTTGGGTGAACCGTTAAGGTTAGGCGATGCACGACTAAAAGTCTGCAGAGCCTTTTGGTGGTTTGTTTGAGATGCTGTCTCAAGGGTTTGTCTAAAAGAGCTAGACATTGTCTGTGATTTTTTGGAAATGTTCCCTGATGACTTATCGTGTTTTCCGCCGAAGTGAATGGTGGAGTTAGTTGAGTTAGTGCTTTGTGCACTCTATCTCTAGGGCATCGTACGGGATGACCTGCTAGAGTGGAATAAACTCAAGGATGAGTTGGCATCAGTTCATACTATCTTTAGGAGCAAACTCGATTTGGGCTCAGAAATGGATCAAGGCATCTAATTCTTTAATGCCCATATGCTTGCAGCAGGTGATATTTACACAGGCAACTTTGGATGTAGAAATAGTCATGCCCAGTTGCTAGGGATGGTGTAGATATATTTATGAAGTGTAAAAAAGAAGCCATGTGTGATATACGGGTCTTCTTTTTGGCTAACTTGGTAAATGAGGATAAAATGTAGGAGTATACTATAAAATAAATGGAACTTTTTTTCAATGAATAAAATTGGCATAAATTTTTTTTATTTCCAAAGTTGGAATGCTTCTGTAGCTTAACTACTTCAATTTCTCTTGGTTATTATTAATATGAACCCAACTTGAAGTCTTTAGAATAGTTTTTTTATATAATCTTTTTATGTTGGTAACTATTTTAATGTCCTCTCATCAATACAATAATTGCACATTGATCATCTCACATTGATTCCCTCTCATACATGTCTAAGTTTTCTTCCTTGTAAAATTAGTAAATGCTTATTTTATTATATTTGATATCCTTTTTACTATTAGCACCAGTTGGGATATCTCTTGCCTCTTAGGAATATGAAGAGCAAGAAAAAAGAAATTAAAGTTAAATTAACAAATATCTTGCCACTTCAGCTTTTTGGTTGTGGACGCTTCTTGGTTGATTAAATTAACATATACTCTATTATGACAATCTCAATTATAGAGAGCTTATTATTTTTATGTAGATTTCATGGCAATATATAAATTGAAAGGTGGGGGGAGATTGAAGGATCATTTGATAGGTGGTAAAGGTGTTGCAAGGTGTAAAAGGTGTCCTGAGAATGTACGAAATAAACTGAAAGGCCTCAAGGAGGAAAATAAGAAAAAAGCTTGATTTGAGACACAAAAAAGAAAAGATTTGTGCAGAAATTGGTTGCCTTGGGTATGAATCAGAGGTTCAAATTGACTCATCAGATGAAGATGAGCCTAAAGAAGTTAGGGTTGTATCAATTGGCATGGGTGGTTCTAGGAATGGAGCACGTGCAAAAAAGAAAAAAGTTGGTATGTCAAACCAACAGACCATTATAAATATAGTCTCACCTAGTTTGAAAGAAAGACGGTAGGATGATTTCCAAGTTTTCATCTTCAACCATATTCCTACGCATGTTGCAGATGATCCTCATTTTCTAAACATGATTTATGAAGCACAAGCAGTTGGAAAAAGAGTATGCACTCCCACTGCCAAGGATATATTGGGAACATATTTAGACAAAAAGATCAAAGACATGGACAAGAGGTAAAAGATATGGAACTCATTTGGAATGAATATGGATGCTCCATTTTGTGTGATGGATAGATTGGGCTGACAAAAATGTCCATAATCAACTTCATGGTTTATAGCAACCAAAGAATTTGTTTTTATATCATGAACTTAATTGAAGAACAAATTAAGAGAATTGGAAGAAAGAATATAATACAAATTGTCACATACAATGCTAGCAATTATAAGAAAGTTGGCAAGATGCTGATGTAGAGGTATGCATTATATTGAATATCGTGCACAACTCATTGTATAGACCTCATGTTTGAAGAAGTCACAAAGTATGGCTTCGTGAAAAATGCAGTTAAAAAAGGAAGAATGGTAACAAGATTTATATATAACCATGACAAACTTATTCACTATATATAACATGCTTGTGGTTGTGATTTAGTTTGTCTAGGGGCAACCTGGTTCACAACAAACTTTATTGCACTAGAGAGCTTGCAAAGGGAGAAGAGCGCATTACAATCATTCTTCTCAAGTCAATAGTGGCTAGTTTCTTACCTTTAAAGTCATCCATGTGCTACAAATGTGAAGAAAATTGTGCTAAATAACAAGTTTTAGGAAGAAGTGAGGGATTCAATGGTGATCATGGATCCAATGCATGAGGTTCTACGAGTCATGGGCATCGAAAAATTTCCAACTATGAGCTCTGTTTACGAGGCTATCGATAGAATGAAGATGGCCATTGAAGTCTCATCTCCAAGGTTTTATGTATGGGTTAATAAAATTATTGACAAGAGGTGGGTAAGATCAATAGATGGACCCATCTACAAGGCCGGTAAATATCGCTTACAACTGTAACTTTTAGCAAATATGTTAAATTTTTTGTAATTATTATGCAATTTTTTATGTAGCTTACTACCTCAACCCAAGTACCATTATAGTAAAAAGCTTGGGCACATATTATATTTAATCAAGGCGGTGCATGACGTATTTGATAAGTTATTCCCAATGTCAGATGATGTAGACGATATAGGCACTTAGGTAATTACTTATAATATTAAGTGGACACGATTCATCCTTTATCTTCTTACATAAGGTCATTGACATATAACAACTTGTATAAATATTATCAAGTTTAGGGATGAACTTGACACATTTGGAAATAGAAGCGTTGTTCATTTAAGGAAAATAATGTAGGCAGGTAACTTAAACACGAAGATAAAAAAATTTACCCATATATTGATTAATTCATCTATACAAAGTTATTACTTGTTCTCTTTATTTTCTAGGAGAATGGTAGTCATTGTATTAGATTGATTGCCCTACCTTAAGCAAGTTGGCTATTCGTATACTTTCATAAATTATCTCTGCATCTCCATGTGAGAGAAAGTAGAGCACATTTGATCTCATTCACATGAAGCCTAGGAATATATTATCTTACAAGAAGTTGAAAAAATTGGTCTTTTGTCATTATAATAATAAGTTGATGATGAAGGACATAGAAGATAATTATAAAAATCGTGACAAATAAGAGGATGGCCCCTTAGACCACTTTGAGTTAGTAGCTGAAGCAGATTTGGATGAGAGAGAGAATCCTTATGCTGAGTAGGTAGCAACAAACTCTATGGACCAGAATGATGAACAACCTAATCCCTTGATTGCTACTGCAACAAAATAAGTTGGAATTGATGTTGCAAGATTTAGATAAGAAATTATAACATCTTTCGTAACCAGGAGATCTCACATGCATGAAGATGATGCTGCTACTGATGATAGAGACAATAACAGTGAGAGGGATTATGATGGAAATGATAGTGGCAGACACACTCTTGGAGAAAATAAGGCTATCAAAGTGAAGGATTTAGCATAACTCCATTGACCTTTACTGAGGAAGATGGTTTTACTCATGCGATACATGATTTCTATCAAAGATCATGACCAATTAAGCAACCCAACTATCGTAAAGGAGGGGAAAGTGTGAAACAAAGAAGGGATCAATATATCATTAGATGCTCTAGTTAAATCTATTCTTAGTCTTATGTCATTAAGTTAAATCTATTCTTAGTCTTATGTCATTAAGTTTACTAATTCTTAGATTTTGTATCTAAATAGGTTTTGGTTTTCTACATAAACAATGTCTCTATTCAGTCTCATTTTACATCATCATTAGATATTATATTTTTTACTTATTTTGCATGATTTGTGTTATATTTTCATAAGTTTATAATTATTTACTTTTAGTATTAATATTTATAAATTGATAATATATACCTCCATTGAGAAATATGTGTTGACAATTTTTTTTATGTCCCCTGGATGGCTACAGCTACTATTGTTTTACACGATTTCTTTGAGATCTCATCTCTTTAGTTCACATAGATAAAACTGAGATCCAAGACGACAAACCATGACATGAATTAATATTATTGTAATGTTACTCTGGGGCAAATGGGTTTGAATCACTTGCCAACCCCACGTTAGATCCTAATCAGGGTACTTACTCTCTCCGTCCTATATTAATAGCTCCAATTGAATTTTCAAAATAAAGTAAAATTAGTTCATTTAGAAAAGCTAAATAGAACTATTAATTTGGGACAAAGTGAGTTTCTTTTTCTTTTTCCTTGTGTATTGCAGAAGTAGCAAAATAATTAATAAGTACCCAAGCAGATGTTAATTAATTAGACGTACTGCCAAACATGATTGACAAAACAGACTTCATTTAAGCAGCTTCAATAAATCGACACACTTTAATAAAGTACAAAAAAGGCCACTAACGGCTAAGGTTACCTTCATGATATGATATAATGGTACAAAAATTTCAACATATAAAAACCACATTTTATAGCACAACAGGAGAAAACCCAAGTTAAATAAAAACCACTTAAATGACCAATTGTGTATGACCAATAAAATAATGAGAATATTAAAAACATAACAGCTTTATAATTGAGGACTAAGTGTTTGTTGTGAACCTGGGCTTTGTTCCGGGTCTCAATAGGCTGCATTAAATTGGTTTTTTTAGTCAACTGACGCCCCTAGATTTGGGCAAGTCTCAAGATGGGGCTGGAGACCGTACCGTCCAACCAAACCAAATAAAAAATTAACCTCCCAGTATTAGAATTTGGAAGAGTTGCAATTAAAACAGAAACTAGGTCAAATTAAAAACTTGCGATTGTAATGGCACAGGACTCCATACTCCACATAATGATTCATGCGGTAACGTAGGAAGGATGAGCATTCCCTTTTCACTTTGGCTACTTGGTTGAGTTTCATGATTGCAATTATATGATAAGATAAAATTAAAGAGGCGTCCTTGTAATGGGAATATCGCAAATAGTATGTCTTTCTGGGAACTAACTGCTCAATCAAACCAAGCAAAACATATCCTAATTTTTGCTTCAATCTCAAAATTATCTCTGTAAACAAATATCACAAATTTACAATGTCATCCTAGTTTAATTTAAATGACCTCTATGCTATGGAAATTGCAAAAAAAAAAAACACCTCTTCCTCACTTCTTAATCTAAATGCAGTTATGCTGCCGTTTCCAATTATGGAATTCTTCCTATTGAATGTATAGTAAAATGAAAAGCCTTAACTAGGAGAAACTGATGAGGATCTGGCAATGACAGCCGAAGAAATAGTGATGAAGAAGAACATTACTAAAGCAAGGTAGGACAACGCAATGGAAAGTGTGGCCTGATGACAAAACCTGACAAAAGGATCGCAAATGGCAGCCCAACCCGTGTGTACGTTCCCATATTTGCCCACAAAACCGATTGCTGTCGCTGCTGAGGTTGCCGCTATGCTCAGTCCCATTATCATCTACAAGTAGCAACACATTTGCAATTTCATGCTACTGGTCAAATATACTAGTCTCTATGACAATTATATTTATTGATACTATACAAAAAAAAACAATTTTATCATGTTCTCTAGCAAGAGATCAAAATAAAGAGTGAAAGGGAATAGCGTGCATGCAAGGCCATGAACGAAGATATATTACTTACCAGATCAAGCAAAAACAACAAGAACCGCTTCCGTTTTGAAGTGAGAACAAAAGTGAACAGTAAGGAAATCAGAGAATATGCACATGCAATAAAATTCGCAATCACCAAAAACCTGCCCACATCCATACAGATGAAAATATTTCAGCATCAAACCATATGGCACAAGTTCTTTATCCCAAAAGTTTCGTCTTGCTACCTACCTAAAAGCGCTGGTGTATGTATATTTTGCATCCAGTTGGAGCCCAAAAAGTACAAGCGTTTGCTTGTTCTTTGCCATAATAAATGTGGAAGCCAATGTAGCTCCCCAAGCAACAAACCTGAAGACGATCTGTAAGAAGAAGAGTTCAATGGCCTTGCGAGATGGGCTCCCATCCGGCTTAAATTGCTGGATCGCCATTAGCATGAAATTGCAAGACTGCAAGAGCGTAGAGGAAGAGAATGATCACATCATGTATACGTGAAATGCATCACCCAACATATTCATTTAATCATGCATACACACTACACAATAACATGCAATAATTTTCCACCATTTGATCTTTACACGTAATGTACTACAATGGAATCACTAATTATATTCACTAAAAACTATGCTCGTCATACTCAATAGAATGAATAACTCAGCACCAAATCAATCTTTATGCATTACCTCAAAGCTTCCAAAACATATAGGTAAAAGCAATTAAAATACATAATATAACTTATGTATCCTCAGCATAAATACATCTCATTATATGGAGTGTACATGAAAGAATCAATAAGAAAGAAATACTCTTGCCAAACTAGATAGTATAGGGGTACTCACCAACCACCCAACAACTCACTCATATGGGTATCCCCTATACTATCTCAATACTTGTCAAAGCATTTGACGCCAGATGCAAAACATCAAAATTAGGATTGTTGCATGCACACGAACCTGTCTAGCAAGCATAGCGGTTACTCCCAGCCCAGGTGCATCCTCCATCGCATCACTGACTCTAACCGCTCATACAATTTTGTCTCCCTTTTGTCACAGACTCTAACCGCTCACACAAGTATAGACCGTTTTGTGTCACAGACTCTAACCGCTCACATAATCGTAGTCCTCCTTGTGTCACACACTCTACCAACTCACACAAGTTAAATTCTTTTTGTGTCATGGACTCTAACCGCTCATACTAATTTGACTACTTTTAAATTTTACACCATAGTTCTCACTAGTCCCGAACTTCAGTTTTTGTTTCTTATTAACTGATCTACCTTTTATGCAATGTACAAGTCTTACCTACCCATAAAAGATATCAAAGAAAATAACTCACTAACCCCCAAAACCCAAGAGGTTAAGTTATACTTGTGCTTACTGATTGAATAGATAGATGACCTGAGAAGTTTCTTGATCCCCAAATGAAGATCAATAACATCCATTAATTATAACATGCTGAACCTAATTACTCTCACATCAACCTCAAACTTAATACTTAGTACCCTTTACCTCCCATGCTACAAGTACAACATACGCCCAATTCATCATCAAATACATGCATTCATCACAATAAACATGTATAACATGAACCATATAATCTTAAAGATGGACTCTACGTAACATGAAGCACCCTCAACCCCTACAAGCATATTCTTATGCGTGCAATATACATAAAAAATCATTATCAACTACATATCTTCAGCATGATATATGAACTTATAATCACGAAGATCTAATGCTAAACATCTCAATTTAGTGTGTATACAAGAGCCAAATCATAAACATAACTTAATTATAACAATTAGTAAATACGAACGCTAGTTCTCGAAGATATTGTGCCCTCGAGCCCCAATCCCCATGTTTATGAAATCTCAATATCATCTTACTTGGCCTAGGTTTATTTGTACGCTCCTTACGAAGTTGAGACTTTAATTCAGATTATTACGTAGTAAGAGTTTATCACACATACCAAGATAATGGGTTCAAACACGTAACCTTAATTTCTTATCAAGGATATTTTAGTCAATTCATATTCTTAGAGCCTCTTAGTACTCAACTCAGAGTTTATAATAGAGCCACTTCTAAGTATGTTAATAATTAGTCAATTGTCCTAGTTTATCATTTAAGCCTTTAACCAAAATCGTAGGTATAACTAGATTAGTTCAAACCCAAGGGTACTCTTGGAATTTTTATAAATTACCATACTTAAAATTATGGAGGCGTCGTAATATACTTGGGTAATAAAGTAGTTTTTATGAATCGATTATAACCTCGAAACAACACTTACAAGCATAAGTGCTTGATTTATCATTGACTCAAAAGGGTTTGCATCATCCCTGGGATTTGTCATTAACTGTGACAGCTGAAAGGGCATCATAATTCAACAATTTAGTTCAGATGGGTAATAGGCATGCACAAAAGAGAATTCTCAAATGCTATGTGAAAAGTGTCAAGAGGCTAATACATAATCATCAACTGAACTGTCCAGGAGAAACATCTCACTGGACATCTAAGGTAAATAATAATAGATCAGGAGCAAACAACCCAGATGCCATAGTTAGGCTCTGTATTCTTCTTCACCTAATCAGTTGCATGCTAAATTTTTTTACCATGTACCCATAGAATAGCCTTAACAGAAAGTTCCAGTATCAACCAACGCTTACAAAATAAACTAAGCATTTCAGTATCTTTCTAATCAACATTAACCAAGTCATATACATACACATACAGCTGCATCAATTATAATATCAAACCCCTACCATACACATCACCACAAGAAAATCAGTCATCCATTTTAATTATAACTCAAATATTGTATACAGGTACAAAATTTTCTTCAATTAAATTAACAATTCAGTTAGTTGAAAACCAAAACACCCTGATTGCAAGAGGGTTCTCATCTTGACTTGCGTGATTCACCAACCTAAACCAATGTTTTGCTAGTTCTCACCAAGCCCCTAAGGAAAATTAAACACACAGTTCCCCCTTTCAAAAATCAACCCTTTACAAAAAAAATCCAGAAAGAGACTCTCTTCTGGGCATTTTCAATTGGTCTAGAACTAGGGCTGGTAATCGGGCCGGGCACGGGCCCGCCCGAGCCCGTTAAGCCCGACTACTCACAGCCTATTTAAAGACAAACGGTCATGAACCGGTCACGGGCTCTTAATGGGCTATAACTACATTCAACTCAAAAAAAATTATTTTTGACCTCATAATAAAATGTAACTTTAACATACCATAAAATTTGATTATTAAAGTCAAATATTTATTAAAATTTTTTATTTTATTATTTTTTAAATAAAAAATAAATATAAATTCTTAAATCCTATTTCGATATGAAACCATCTCAACAAATTAGGCTTACTTAATACATTTTTTAAAGGGGTTTTAATTTCCCTTGCCTAATGTAGTTATTGTTTCATATTTTTAGATTGTTACGAAGTTAAAGGTAATTTAGAAGTTATACAATACTTAAAATGCACTTAAAGACATGAAAAACAGTATCGGTCAATAATATGGGGCTATATTGATCGATACGTACTCATATCAATTGAGACCGATACAAATATAGGGGTAATACGCCCCCCACATTAAAAGCTAATACGTATTAGTCATACCATATCGATATGACCGATACAGATCGATATGATATTAAAAGAGTCATTGATGATTTAGATGTTATTTTTTTTCCATACCCATGCTAAACGTATAACTTCTTTTCATGTATACTAATTGATTGAGATTATTAGCATATTTTCCACGAAACAATCATTGTCCAGTATTCACTAACCAATTCCTCCAAAGCTGCAAATCAGTTTTTATTTGAAAATGAGCTACAAGTTTAAAAAGCCATATATAACAAAAATATATAAACTTGCAAACTCTTGTATGATTTTTTACGATATTCAAAGTGTACATGCAAAGTTGCCATACTCACAAACAATTTTATTCATTTAAACGTCTATGGAACTCTAACAAACTAGGCTAAAACCATCCACAAACCGTGCTTACTTTTCAAAGGAGTAACACAAAAAACTGCTCTTTTAATATTCAATTAGGAAGAACCAACGTGAATTCTAATCAATACATCAGACAACTAAGAACAACCAAATATTCAATTAGGAAGAACCAACGTGAATTCTAATCACCAATATTTAGGAAATCAATCATAAAATATGAACAAGTCTATAAACTGCTGACTTGATCTAGTTCGTCACAAATGACGAGAGATCACTAGTTGAAATTCAATTACCAACAAAAACTAGCCCAGAACATGCCATCTCAGTACATTCACAAAATCTGTTCTTTCTCAGCAAAATCAAAATCACCCATGAATCATGATGTTGTTCTTTCTCTGCAAAATCCAGTGCTTGCACATGGTCGATCACCCACTTTTCCGCTTAGTAGACTCCCCCCAAAAGCTGAGCTATTTTTGCTTTCTACGCATGCAAGATATCGGTCCACAAAAGCACTACTAGCACTCTGCAAGTAAAAATAGAGAGGAAACCGTAAGAATGAAAAACTTAGCCAAAGAATCATTCAAATTATGAATCAAAGGAATAAACAGTTAATTGCCAACGTAATCACCAGTACCACTTAATTAACTAATTTTAAAAAAATAACCAACAGTGACTACCAAAGCCGTCACTGTCAATCATAATTTATAAAAAAAACATTGTGGCAGACAATTATATAACATGGTAAGGGACTGCCTAATATCAACTGTGCTAGTCACCTTAGTTCCATGATAAGATACCAACTCAACTGCACTGGCTTTGGTTAGGGATATGCGGCTTCGGTTAGGGATATGCCAGAGAAAAAATTGATAAGAGAAAAAACTGAATAATTGATAAGAGAAAAAATTGAGAAAAAGTAAATATAATGCTGGAAAAGGTAATTGACAATTAAATTAAGAAAACTGATAAAGGTAAAAAATGACAAAACACAACATGCTGCAAAAATCAACACAAAAAATTATATACAGAAGGAAGAAAGGAGTTTATTTTAAGTTTTACATGTCACATTGCAAGTAATAGTTGCTAAGCAAACGAGGGTGTCATTTTAACTGTGTGAAACCCACATTGTACCATATTATATCACCTATTTGCAACAGTTCAAGTGGGAAACCTCCAACCCCTCCCCCCTCCAAACTCCACCACTGAATTAAAATTCTTGAGCACGTCTAATGCCTTTAATTATAATTATCTTGATCTCTTCTTTATAGAACTTTCAGCTTTCACATGGCTTTCCTCCTTTCTTGCAGCTTTCAAAGAGACTAAAACAACCCAATTCAAGGTGATAACCCAGAAAGCTTCTAGTGTCATTATTACTTTTGATGTTGTCTTCTAAAAACATGATGTTGTACCATAACGTACAAATCAAACTGGTAATTTTGATACCAGTTTTGTTTTGGAACAATCGGGTCATTGAAGCCATCTGTTATACTAGAATTATAACCAAATAAATTATCATATTCTCGAGATATCAGTATCACATTTTCTTCAATCATGTTTGTCTAAATCGAAAGGTAGCCTCAGAGAAACCATGTGAAAAACAGATTCCCCCATACAGAAATTTCCATATGGTTTTTGCTATGCTCAATTCTTTATCAACAAAACTATGTCATTCAAAGAAAATAAATTACGAGGCTTAGCATTTTCTTCACACTATACCCCTCTAATGTCCTAACTTCTAAGCAACAAGGAAAGGAGATGGTACCTTTCTTCAAACCAGGACAAAGATCTTCTCCTTTGAAGACAAGGGGTATTTGAAGGGGCAGCTCAGAATCTAGATCTACCCACGTAACAAATAAGGAGAAAAAATCACATTCATCAAACCTCGACAAACCAAAAAACACAAGAAGAAAACACGCAAGGCAGAAGTTGATAACACTTAGTCTCGAGAAAGCTCGCAAAATATTATGAAAATAAGGAGAAAAGGCAAGACGAAAAGAATTTAAAAGTAACATGCACAATTTTTTTTCTAAGGAAAACAGAGAAATGAATAAGAACTTAAGGGCATTATCAAAAGAGCGAAGATCCCAGGAATAAAAATTCCGAAAGAAATTATAAAAGTAATAAGTACAAGTCCCAATTCATATTTGTCGAAAACAATAACTATAACGCACAGACTAAACTACTACATCAGTGAGTGAACTGAGACCCAATTTACCACAACAGTCGAGACAAATAGTTACATCTAAAAAAAAGCATTTTGTGAACTGAGACCAACCACTTAAGGCAAAAAATGAAAACATGAAAAGTCGAACCTTGATGGGTTGAACCCAGCCAGACTCAAGAAGGAAGGATGATCCAGACCCAGCCCGGATTTGGAGCTGGAGGGCGGTAGAACAGAAGTAGTCCTGATCGATGGCCTTCATCAGCGAGTGAATTTGCTTCCTCTCGGTGCTCAGCAGCTGCTTCCTCGAAAAGGGTCGATACTCATCTCCTCTGTCATCCTCCCACGCGAAAACCACTGAAGGGATTCGGCCCTAGGACCTCTCCTTCGCCACTGCCCTCGACCCACACACCTCCCTCTGCACCACCTGGATCGTGCAGTAACGCGAGGAAGGAGAGAATGAGAAAGACCGAATGGCCTGACTGCAGTACCTCCTCAACATTTCATCTCACTCCTCCGAGCCCTTCCTCTTAGTGTGTGAGCCGCCGCCTGCTGTCCCAGCATGTCGATGGCCGATGAGCGTGCCTGAGAGTTTGAGACTGAGAGGGGCTTTGGCCACTGGTGGCTGAACCAGACGGGACTTATCGGGCTCCCGTGGCAGAGCCCGAGCCCGATAACAGCCCATCTATTAATATTCAAACGGGCTCAGGCCGGGCTGGTCAAACAGGCTCAAGGCCCGATTACCACCCCTATCTAGAACCTTGGTGCAACCAGCAAAATGGATTTTTTCTCCTTTGAAGACAAAGGGTATTTGAAGGGGCAGCTCAGAATCTAGATCTACCCACGTAACAAATAAGGAGAAAAAATCACATTCATCAAACCTCGACAAACCAAAAAACACAAGAAGAAAACACGCAAGGCAGAAGTTGATAACACTTAGTCTCGAGAAAGCTCGCAAAATATTATGAAAATAAGGAGAAAAGGCAAGACGAAAAGAATTTAAAAGTAACATGCATAATTTTTTTTCTAAGGAAAACAGAGAAATGAATAAGAACTTAAGGGCATTATCAAAAGAGCGAAGATCCCAGGAATAAAAATTCCGAAAGAAATTATAAAAGTAATAAGTACAAGTCCCAATTCATATTTGTCGAAAACAATAACTGTAACGCACAGACTAAACTACTACATCAGTGAGTGAACTGAGACCCAATTTACCACAACAGTCGAGACAAATAGTTACATCTAAAAAAAAAGCATTTTGTGAACTGAGACCAACCACTTAAGGCAAAAAATGAAAACATGAAAAGTCGAACCTTGATGGGTTGAACCCAGCCAGACTCAAGAAGGAAGGATGATCCAGACCCAGCCCGGATTTGGAGCTGGAGGGCGGTAGAACAGAAGTAGTCCTGATCGATGGCCTTCATCAGCGAGTGAATTTGCTTCCTCTCGGTGCTCAGCAGCTGCTTCCTCGAAAAGGGTCGATACTCATCTCCTCTGTCATCCTCCCACGCGAAAACCACTGAAGGGATTCGGCCCTAGGACCTCTCCTTCGCCACTGCCCTCGACCCACACACCTCCCTCTGCACCACCTGGATCGTGCAGTAACGCGAGGAAGGAGAGAATGAGAAAGACCGAATGGCCTGACTGCAGTACCTCCTCAACATTTCATCTCACTCCTCCGAGCCCTTCCTCTTAGTGTGTGAGCCGCCACCTGCTGTCCCAGCATGTCGATGGCCGATGAGCGTGCCTGAGAGTTTGAGACTGAGAGGGGCTTTGGCCACTGGTGGCTGAACCAGACGGGACTTATCGGGCTCCCGTGGCAGAGCCCGAGCCCGATAACAGCCCATCTATTAATATTCAAACGGGCTCAGGCCGGGCTGGTCAAACAGGCTCAAGGCCCGATTACCACCCCTATCTAGAACCTTGGTGCAACCAGCACCCCCGCCCCCCGCCAAAAAAAAAAAGAAAAAAAAACTCTCTTATGGGTGCTTCATTGTGCCTAGAACTTGCCCCGACCAACAAGATTGAGAGGAGGAAAGAAGGGGGGAAATCACCTTTCCGCTGTAGATCTCAGCCCCACCCTCTCCCTCGTCGTCCTCCCCGAACTTGACACTCAAATTGAGCCTAGCAGCCTCCAATGCACACCCCTGGTTGAAGGAAGCTCGTTGGTGAGTCGCGCCTCTGTGGAGAAAATCCTGGCCGCCGTCAGTATGAGAAGTAGATTAAAAAAGGGAAAGGGATAGGAAAAAGGAAACTTCCTAATGGGAGGAGGAGGAGGAGTCTGGATCAGAGCGGGAGAGGCCCTCTCCCTATCCCTCTCCTACTCTCCTACTACTGACTGAGGCAGCGGAAGGAACAGGCTTCCCGCCTCCCCCTTTCGTATTACTCGGACTTGACTTGTTCTGCAGACCCATTAAACCGCGGGCTGGTAGGACTCTCCCATCCGGATGCCGATAGACTTAGGGGTGCTAAGTAGTCGTGCTAAGCCAAGCTCCGAGCTCGACTCTTCCATCCGAATACCCATTTTGGGTTAGTTCAACACAAACTTAAAGTTTTAAGTATTAATTTGAGCTCGGCTTAAATTCGAACAAGTTTTTAATCATTTAGTTTAATCTTGGCTCAAGAAAGAAATTATTAACTTGACTCATACTCGAGCTCAAATCAGTATATAGTGACTACACAACTTAGCTCAAATTTGACTCAGTTGTGACGTTACCAAAAAAAACAATTCCTTGACCACTTTACCTATAATACTTTTTGTGTTAAGCATTCCATCTAATAAATATGATGTTCTCATTATTTAAATATATTTTTTTTGTCAAATATAATTTTATTACTTCATCATTAAAGTTGTACACTTGGCCCATGTTATTTTAAATAATATTTATATTTTTTATATTAATCATATATTTAATGCATGAAAATAAGTACAAAAACTTAATTAATATTTCTACCTCATTATACCAATATATATTAATTATTTAGTAAAAAATAATATTATCAATACTCCATATGTCTTGAATTAATAGCTCTATTTGGTTTGTTAAAATGAATTAATTTTAATTTATTTTTAAAAACTAAATAGAGCTATAAATGTAGGACAAATGGAGTATTTATAGATACAATATTGTACAAAATTGTCATCATTTACTAAAAGTTTATAAACTTGTCAATAGACAACTAAAGTATAAATAATATTATTTACTTATTTATTAGCTTTTTTCTAATATTTTATTTTTTGTTATGCTGTATCTTGTGTTTGTATGTTTAACCATATATGCATCTTTTAGTAGTCTTCTATAAACATATCACTATTATTAGTATATATGTACTTCTTCCATATCATTATAAGTGTTCATATATTTGTATTATATGTATTTTTAGTAGTTTTATATGAATATGTCATTATTATTAGCGCATATATATTATATGTATATATGGCACCACAACCTCTTCTGCATGCTCCAACCTTCATTTGATTGTATGAAATATATTTATTACTTGATAACTTAAATTTTTTAAATCTTTGTATTCACTTCTTTCTTTAAGTATCATCTTATAACCACCAAAAAGACAAAATTAGTGCCTTTATGGTTAATAACATTTGTGTATAATCATATATGAATGTATATCATTTATTTCTATTATACATAAACATAAACTTTAAAAAATATCTCATGTACAATATATGTATATTATATCTCTTTAAAACATTTACTTCTATATAATTTATATCATGTGTAAAATGTAGGGGTGCTAAGGAGCCAGGTCAAGTTGAGTTTTAGTATGTAGGAATATAAAACTTGATGTCTTATTGTCTTCAACCCATCCCAAATAAATATAAATTACCCTAATTTTATAAAGAAAAAAAAAGAGACTCCATGACTCAATGCTAAAAAATATTTATAAAATTATTGTAAAATTTGAATTTCTAAGGATTCCAATAGTAGTCTTCATAGAAAATTTTAAAAGATATATAATAATTTATTTGACATGTAAAGATAGTAAATAATATTACCATAACATATTGTCTAATGATTGACATATTGTTTGATATGATAGTACAATATATCCCATTTTTTTACTCGATTGTACTATATATGTATATACTTTATTAAATCTTATTTCTATGATATATCTAAATTTCAATACATATCACATGTGGACATATGTATATAATGTGTCTTAAAATGTTTACTTCTCAAAAATATATATCATGTGTGATATAAGCCAATACTAAATACATAGACATTATATATTCATTAATAACATATAAATATATAATATATATGTATATGTTATAAATGTAAATTGAGATTGATAATTGTGCGCATGTATACATAAGTGTCAATATGTATTTATATATATTATAAAATATATTTACAAATTTCATTCGAGTTCAAGTACGAGTTGAATTCGAGCCGAGTTCGAGTTTTATTCGAGCTAAGTCAAGTCGAATAAGAATATGCTTGAACTCAACTAAAAAATATTCGAGTTCGAGCTGAGCCACTTCAAGTCGAGCCATATTCAAGTTGAGTCACCTTTGCTTGATGAGCTGGCTCAGCTCATTAGCACCCCTACTGATAGCGATATCATTTTCCCTTCCATCCCCCATGTTTTTACACGAAGGTGTCTGTTTCCCCAGCATACGCTCAGCCCCCCATCTTGCTACACCTTAATAAAAATTTATGGAGAAAGCGTATGTAGTGATCAAACTAAAGAAGTTACCTCATGGAAAAACTTCTTGTAGTTTCACAGGAGGAGAGGGTCCCCATAATTGGCCCCAAGCATCTCTTAGTGGTAACTACAAACAACCCAATTAATTTACCAATAGTCCACAGTAAAATTATACTGTGCACAATAGTGCAATTTTACTATTATATGTTTACGGTAAATTCTTTTATAAAACCAATCGTGACCAGTAAGACAACCCAAGGACCTCCCATAACCCTCAGATTGATCATAAAGCAATTTTCTCTCTTTAAAAATATAGAAAAAAGGAGTTTGTGCAATGATATCACCATAAAATGCCTAAGTTATAATAAATGAGAAGCTAGTCGCTAAGACCCATTGGTTGCCATATTTTACTATTGTCACAAGCAGACAATAGTAAAATTATACTATTCTGTATAATATAATTTTGATGTGGACTTATTGGTAAATATGGATGACCTCTAGGTCTCAGCTAGAATTATCCCTAAAAAATTAATCTTCTAAAAATAACAAATAATATTAAAATAAAAAATTATGAAAATAATATTATAATAAAAAATACATAAAAATTATTGAAATTAAAAATACATAATGCTAGTTGTTTCCACTTCTACTTAATGTTCCTTGGAGAATATCCCATCTCTTATGGGCATAATGTGGTTTTTTGCTCTTCAGATATCTCAGAAGAATCCATCGCCATAATTTCCATTTCCATTTGTATTTTCTTCTATTACATTCTTTATTTTCTCTGTTCCTATTTTTTTCCAGACTTTTGTTTATCTTGCTCCATTTTTCCCTTCAGAATTGTCATCTTTCTTTCATCTCCTTCTTTTTTCATCTACTCACATTTTTTGGATAAGGTATGCAACATTTACATATTCAATGCTAGTTGTTTCTTTCATTTTTCTTTTCTCAACCTTCCTCCTTAGTGGTCTTAAGGCATGATCATACATATTAGTGTGGGAGTCATGTTTATCGAAGTTTATGGGAGAGGTTAGATTAGAAGACAAGGAGAGGTTAGATTAGAACACAAGGAGTAGTCGACGGATGAAGAAGTTTTTTATTTTTTGGAAGGTTCCTTCGTGTTTGTACATTCTTGCAATTGCACCTACTTTGGTCAATGCCTCAACAAATTTCAAGCATGGTCCAAGTTGAATTTTGATCCATATAAACCTTCCTACATTTTCTTTCCATATATAATATAAAAATTAATATAATTCAATTAAATTTAGAGAAGATAATGCAATAATTTTATATACTGAACATTTAAATATAATCTTGCCTTGTTTTGTTCATATGTTCCACTTTGATTTCTAGAATTTATAGATGCAACACATACGCAAAATTTGTTGATACTTGCTTGAATCTTACTTCAATGTTTTTTTAGCAAATTGGAGGAACGGTTGCCCTCAAATTGTTTGTTGGCATGATAATATTCCACCTCTCGTTCCCAAAAAGCTTCGGCTTTTTGCTCATTTCCTAGCACAACATCCATGCTAATATTGAGTTATGTATTTACAAAAATAACATCTTCTTCCACATTGAAATTGATATCAACAAGATATTTTATTGTGTGGAGCTTGAGGTAATTATATTCTAAAATCTTCATACGAGAATTTGAATATTTGAGGAGTCTATGTGTGGAAGATTCTTAAGAAGAAAGAGAAGAACTCAAAATTTAAAATAACTTGGGATGAATGAAAAATAAAAGTGAAAGACGTGAATATTTATAGATGAAGAGAGGTAAAAAATAAATAAAACAATGACCCAGCGGTTAAAAAGGAAAAGAGATGTAAAAGGAGGGGTAAAAGAAGTTTTTTTAGAAAAACCTCTCAACAGTAATTTGGCTATTAAAACATTATAAAAAAATAAAGATGTTATAAATAGTGCCTAGTTCAATGGCCAATGGCGCCATTTAGGCGGTTGAGATCAGCTGGGTGAACCGGTGGGAGTGCCCCATCAAAGCCAACCGAGTAAGGTCTAGCTCAACACATAGCCCGAGGCATTTTACTTACACGGCTGGCTCTGATTCGGCACTGCCCACCCTGATCTCAAGTACCATTTAGGGGAGCCATTTCATCCCGGGTGTGGAGATGCTCTAAGATGTTAAAAAACACCTCTATGACAAGTTCCAAACACGAACTTCTTACAAAATGAATGCGTAATCTGTGGCAGAGCAGTGGCGAGGGTGTAGAAGATTGTCAACGCATTAGAAACTCTCGCTACCCACCATCACCAAACATCTACTTCTTAATTTCATCACAAATCATGTGCTACGCATCTATTAATACTATAAAAAATCAAATTTAGATTTGGCGAAAGGAGGCCAATGCCATGAGTTAGGTGGACCAACGCTCCAATGGTCAGTGTTTTATTTTGGCAACACCTTGATCGTCTCCTTCACATGGTGGACAAGCATTTCATACCAGAAACTTCAATACAAAATATGCTGCCATGTAGTAAGCGAAAATACAACTGGAATATTAGTAATATAATTATGATCTGACGTTGCAACAATACTTTCAGCTAAGATGCTTGTTGTCATTCTGCTAGTTTTAATGTAATTACGTGGATTCAATTTTACTATTTGATGGTTGCTTCCGTTGCATCTTAACACGGAGAAACTGGCGTGGGTCCTGGTTTGGTGGCTGATAGGATGGTGATGAGGAAGAAGAGAACTAAGGCAGCATACGAACACACTATGGAATACCCAGCTCTGTCACAGAACCTGCCGAAATTGTCACAAATGGCAGCCCAACCAGTATGGGGATTTCCCTTCCTTCCCACATACCCGATTGCTGTTGCTGAGGAGGTTGCCGCCATGACCAATCCCATCATCATCTGTCAGCGGCATATAACGGAAATGAGTTTATTATATTAAGGATTTGAGAGAAAATGAGAAGATGGCAGATTGCCGTTACTCACTAGATCAAGCAAAAAAATAAAGAGAAACCTCCTCTGTTGGGAGTTCTTTGAATTGAGGATAATGACGAGCGGCAGGGAGAGGAGAGAATAGGCACAAGCGACAGCATTTGCAATCACCAAAAACCTGCCGAATACATGTGAATCATTGAGCAGAAAATTGTGAAAGACAACGTTTAAATGTGCACACATTCTTTGAGCCCTTGCGGTACCTGAATGCAGTGGTGTATGTATATTTTGCATCTACTGGAAACCCAAAAAGCACAGCTGTTTGTTTGTTTGTCACCATGATCAACGTGGAAGCCAATGTAGCAGCAAAAGCAGCAATTCTTAGCAGGGCCTGGGAGCAGACAAAGAGTTTCTTGGTCTTCTGAGGTGGGTTTTCATCTAGCTTAGTATGGGTGGTCGCCATTAGAACTAAATCCTTGGGCAAGAGCGGGGAAGAACAGGGCAGGTGGCCGAACTGAGGAAACAACCCAGAGCTGTGGGGAGCAACTCATGGCTATCCTGCTACTTATAGGGATGAAATTTGGGAATTCTTCTTAACTTGGTGGTGCAATCCCAGCCACTGGATTCTTTTGTGTGAAAGATGAAGATAAAGCACAAAATAACAATCCAACTGCTGTTTCTGTTTGGCAATGGCGTAGAGACAACGACTCCATACGTACTGTTTAGTTTATTGTGAAAAGGGTTTAGTATGACAACAGTCGCGAGCTGACTAACATTAATACTCTTTAATAATAATAATACTCTAAAACTCTCTCATGCTTTGCATCTTACAAATTACAATTCATCATAACTGAGGATTCTGTTATTTGTCTTCTACTTAGCCTTTTGGATACAAGACAAAAAGGCCATCCCAGAGAAACAGCTGAAGAAGACATTTTTCATTGCCAATTTCTCCTCAAGCAGCTTTTTTACTTTTCTTTCAGTGTAATTCCATGACTTCATATTTCTCCTTCACAGATGATGACTACGGAAGAGAGGATATTGACACGGCACGTCTATAAGCATCAGCTACTATTTCTATAATATGGGGGTATTGATCACGACGTTACGGAATGGTGTAGTATAAAGTATATCTGAAAATAAAATTGAAAAAGGAGAAGAAAATGACCTATGCTTCTGCAAAAAGCTCTTTTGCAAAAATGTAGGAAGAGTCAGAAGACTAATGATGCTTGAGCACAAATTTTGAGCTCAGCAAGCACTAAACTAATTACACGTTTTACCGAAGTTTCACGTCGGTACGTTTTTTCAATGTCATTATACATAAACAAGTGATTTGATATCTTTGTATAAAAAAAAGTGATTTGACATCCATTATTAGAGGAAATTAACAACAAAGAAGACGAACTGCAGAATCAACTAATATGGACTGTAATTCTATCATGAACTGGTTTTAGGTACTTGAATATCGGGGAGCATTTCGTACCATTTGGCTGCATATGTACTTTTTGTTTCATATTTGACTTATTATTTGGACGAAAAAGAGATTAGGAGCCGACAGTAGCTGAGCTACCATTGAAACTGAATGATGAGATTCATTTAGATGTTTTTGTTGCCAATGGAATATCTAATTGTTGCATGTAGAACGTAGTTTTGTAAGTGAATCCCGGTTATATGCGCTTTCGGATACATACGCGGATGCTATCGGGCTGCTCAATTTTTAATCACATGGTAATGTTACTATGGGGCATGAAGGTTTGAATCACCTGCCAACCCCATTGTCACAATCTGTATAGGCAAGGCACATACTCCATCCGTCTTATATATTAATCCATCTTATATATTAAGGGTGTTCATGGATAGAAATAGATGTAGGCATAGGGTTGACGTTCATATATTATATATATACTTTTTATTTATATATTTTGTCTAAAGTCTATCCGTCATGGACACGGATGGATGCAAATATATACAAAAAAAACCCAACTCTTAGTATCTAATAGTTATGTGGTATGTTAGAGCTTATGATAAATAGCTATTGGGTCCTAATTTTTTCTATTATTTACAATTGTCTAATTGTTATGCACTATGTTAGGACAATCTTAACATAATACGTAAGGGTTGATCTATCTTTTTTTTACTAGAATTCCTGTCACCATTAAAAATAGACAAACATAAATGTTGAAGATAGATAATTGTTTGTCCATGTCCATAACCACCTATTAGGGTGGACAAAATTAGTTAGTTCATGTCCATATTCATATCCGCCCCATGTATAAAAAAAATGTCTATTTTATATAAATATGAATGTGGACACATACGGACAACGGACGTCCGTGAAGACCCTTAATATTAATAACTCTATTTAATTTTTTAAAATAAACTAAAATAAACAATTTTAAAAATCTAAATAGAACTATTAATTACGACAAAGAAAATATTATTTTTAATGTAACATTTTCCTTGCGTATTTCAGAAGTGGTAAAATAATTAATAAGTACCTAGGCAGATTTTTAATCAATTAGACATATTGCCAAACATGATTGACTGAAAAATACTTTGTTTAAGCATGTTAAGTACATTGAGATACTAACCCTAGTTCAAAGATATGATGCAGGTTAATGAAGTACAAAAGCCCACTAACGGCTAAGGTTATCTTTATGATATGATATAATAATAAGAAAATCTCAACATATAAAATCCACATTTTAAAGCATAACAGGAGAAAACCCAATTTAATAAAAACTGCTTAAATCATCAATTACGTAGGGCTAATAAGATAACATGAATATTAAAAGCATAACACCTTTAGAAGCGAGGACTCTTAAAGTGTTTTATTTGAACCTGGGCTCTGCTCCGGGTCTCAAAAGGCTGCATTAAATTGATTTTTTCTTTGGTCAATTACTCATATAAAAAGGTTGCGAGGCTCGATCCATTTAGATGTTTACTGCGTACTGTAGTCTCTGAAGCTGATTCAAGAGCCCTGCTGACGTTCATTTTGCTGACTCTTGGTGAAGTTGAGAGCCAGTTCACTTCAGTCAGTTCTTTAGATCTAATGTCATCCTTCAATAAGTTAGTATGTTGGCGGCAATGAATGAACAAGTACATCACTCACTCATCATCTTGTTCTCAAATCCGAAGTGGCCGACATCTGAGCGTGGCTTTGGCTATGTGAAATTGACCGCAAACCAAATTCAGTAGAACATCAACCCAGTTTTGCCTACGCTCTTAACTAGTTTAAATTGGCAAAGTAGCACTGTATCATAATTGCATGTTGATAACGGGCACCCTTGTTCGTTTCTGGATCAATGCCCCTGAAAGTTGAAAGATACGTCCTTACGGCGACATTTTCTTATTAAGAGCTGATTCCCCACTTGGCAATGTCTTTAATATAGTATGAGAGACTATTTTGCTATTTTTTGGAGGTGAATTGCACCTAAACAAACTGATATGTAGTAGACTCACAATGTTCCTTTTTCTTAGACAGTAGAGACTACACTACACAATAATATTTACGCCAAAACCAAATGGAAAGCAACATGCTTACATATTGGCTAAAGACCAATCTTAATAGCTTATTGATGAGAATGATTCCTTTCCGGAGGGTCCGAGGGATTTTAATTGGCGGGGGCTAAATTGGTGTGTCCCGTTTGTCACTTCCCAATTTGAGCTAAGAATAAAAGATTGGCCAAGGGAGGCTTATACTTCTCATAAATAAAAGATAATGGTAAATTGGATTTATACCCCTCCTATTTTTGTCAAAATTGGACTTATACCTCAATATGTTTCAAAAGCAACACATGGCCCTTTCATATTAATAGATATATTTATAAAATTTGAAAATTGTTAAAATACCCATGTTTATACCCTAAGCCTAACTCTTCATTTCTCCTCCAATCCATTTATTTTTCACATCCCTGAACATTTTTACTAGACCTATGCACCTCTTCCACCCATCCTCCCTGCCACTCTCCCCATGTACCACAACTCCCTATGTCAAAGGCGGGGAGGTAGGGGTTAGTGTTAACAATTTATTTAATGATGGAGGATCTTTGTACAATTTTTATAATGTTAGAAGGTATAAACATAATTTTATCAAATATCAAGATGTGCAAATGTTAGAACATATGAGACATGTATTGTAATTGATGAATGTCCATCAACAAAACTACGTCAAAACACTATTTATGTTTTAAGGGTTGTTTGGGTGTGAAATTTGTGCAAGATTCCCGCGATTTCTCCCCAATTCAATTTGGAATAACTAAAATCATGGTTGGGTGTAGAAAGTGGGCAAAATTTTAAAGTTGATTATAAGCTGTTTCCAACCAAAATTGACTGGAATCACTGAATCACCTCGAGAAGTAATTCTATCAATTCTAACTCCCAACCTACTATTTATGAATAAAGTTTTTCGTTATTTTTTAATTGTTACCCCTTATATCGATTTGAGCCTACTTTAAAAGTTTAAAATTACTTACCCATGTGAGATCTTGTTTGATAGGACTCAAATTTCAAAGTATAACAATACTAAGAACTTGCATTTATGAGTTCCAAGAGAGAGAGGGAGAGTTATATTAATTTAAAGTTTTAAAAATATGTTTAACACGACATCCGAATTTGTTCTAAAAAATTCTATTATTAACCTTAATTCTCATTCAGCGGTGAAATATTACAATTAATTTTAAATAATTCTACTTTCATATTTAAAAATTTTTACACCCAAATAACCTTTTAGTCTTAAGGGCTAATAAGATCAGTGATGTGATTGAGTCAAATTTAGAACTAAAAGACTTGAAAAATAGGAGCAAACATATTTTGAAAGTTCATGGTTGAAAACTAAATTGAGTGATGCTTCAAGGTAAAGTTTACATATACTCACATGCATAAAACAATTAGGCTTTCATTAAAATAATCTTGAGGAGTATTTTTTTAGTGTTTTGGAAAGAGAAAATGAAAGAAATCACAAAATATTTCAAAGATTAATCAGTTTTGAACATATTATGTAAATGAATCGATTGTTTAATGAAAGATTTTGAGATTTTCTAATTGATGACACAATCAATCAATCGGTTTATTGAGAGACAAGTCGCTTTAAGTTTTGGTCATCATAATAACAAGGAATGATTGATCACCCTCTGAAATGATTAATCATTTAATGAAATAGTTGCCTAGTTTAAGATATTATAATAGAGTTTTTCTAAACTTAGGTTCCTTTAACCCTAGCCCATTTGAGACTCTATATAAGGCCTAAGCATGGGCAAAATTGAAGAGAGAAAAATCAATTTTTTTGAGTAATGGTGGCGCCCAAAAATGAGAAACAAAGTAAAGGGCGACTGGATGTTTCTAGATGAGGGCTTAAGTGGCCGAATAGGCCGTGATGGAGAACACCTCCATCTTCTCCAGGCCACGGCGGTCCGAATTAAGTCCAATCGGCCACAGCGAGCAACCGGCAGTGACTAAAGATGGAACAGAGGAAACATCTTGAGCGGAAAAACAAAGCGTGGAGGCAGAGGAGAGGAGGGGTGGAAGCCGAACTGGGCCGCATGGGTGGCCCACTGTCGTCGCCGGGCCGGGGCAAAGCTCACAGCGGCCGGTCGGCCCTTTCGCCACAATGGTGGTAGAAAACACAACACATAGAAAGGGAGAGGGGCTAACCGAGGGAGTCCGACAGAGGCCAAGAGGCCATGCTGGCTGGAGCATAGACTCCTACCGCCATTAGCTGGCCGAGGCAGGCTGAACGGAGTCCACCCAATCCGTTACCAGGCCGAGGCGGGCCAAACGGAGTCTAGTCGGGCCACCAACAGCATGTGGACTAGACACAAAGGGAGGCTACTAGTTTCTTCTAGATTGGGCTCAAACATCTGACTTATGGGTTTTTTTTTCCACATCAACTTCTTACGCAGCGTTCCACTTTCTTATGCATCATACCTCCAAAATTTGCGCTAAAAACATCTGTGATGTGTCGAAGCCCAACGGCCATGACTAAGCTCCACACCCACAAAGAAAATACATCGAAGCCTCATATTTTCCTGCAAAAAAATGATTAGAAAAATAAAAAGAAACTTATAAAAAAATTATAAAAAATTAGGGACATTACAGTTAGTATTATTCATCTTCCTCCAACCATCGACATTGTCATCAATGTATCAGCAACCATATTGATGATTGGAAAAAAAATAAACAAAGACCAAAGTGGTGCACAAAACACTCTCTTACACTAAACATGATTGGTACATCACTTGAACCATAAATCCCTCATGAAAAACTATGATTTCATTCATTTAATCTTCATGAATTGAAAATACCATATTATATTCTAAGCATGGCATAATTCACAAATAGTAACTATATATTGAAACTCAACAACATGCATAAGATTTGATCCAGAAACATCCATTTAAACCATTAAATATTTACCTTTTACTCGTGATAATAGACATTAGGCATTCATAATTCCATTCGTTTCTCCATTTCCTATTAATTTTGACATGCCATAAGTCTCTCCTTTGACTTAAAGTTAAGATTCTAAAATTGTTACGGTTTTAGGGTATCAAAAGGTATTTATAGAGGAGAAAGGTAACCTTATTTTGGTGCATAATTGTACATATAACTACTTGTGATCATTTTTTAAGGCAATTTCGAACTCGTAGGCACAACTGCTACTACTATTCATTCGATAGGTCTATTGATATTTTTAGCATAATAACCGTAGTCATTGATGATGCGTCATTTCCTCTTGACAGTAGAATGTATATTTTGCCAACACGCCTGTCGATGTGTTGGTATTTATCAACAAAAACTTTTTGCCTTCACCGATATGTTTGTCGATATGTTGATGTAGACGTTGATGACACAAAAAAATATCAATTTAAAATGAATAAATCACCTACAATTCTAAGCACATAAGATACCTGGAAAATCCATGGTGTTACAACACATGTATTCAAAGCATGACCTTTAATGTACTTTCTATGCCACCGTCATAGAAACCTGTAGAAGTGCTCAACCATCAATTAGCTATTAGATGTATTGGTCGTCAGGCATCAGCCTCCATACACCAGAATTAAAGATAAATGCAGTACCACAAAGAAACCCACCGCCTCTTGGAATAGATCATGCAAACTCTCCCAATACCAACAATCCCTTCTTCTCCAACTTTAGTGCTGCTTCCACTGGAATCCAAGGCATAACCGTATGTGCCGACCAGGGGAGGCTTGACCATTAGGCAACTTAGGCAGCTGCCTAAGGCCCCACCTAAAATCAAGGCCCCATATTAAATATATTCTATATATATTAAATATATTATATTTATATATTATATTTAATAGATAAAGTTTTGATGCATTTATGAGAAATGATATTTTTTTTATGTCCCATCCCCTTAATTAATGTACTCCTTTCCTTAACTAGTAGCCTATTTTCCTTACCTAGCTAGTAGCCTATAAAAACTAGACTTAGGCGTCATTTGGATGATGCTTTACAACCCTTTATGTCCGCTTTTTATTGTTTTTCATGTAAATCTTATTTGTTTAGGTAATTTAGACTAAAATCCTCGCTTTGTTTCAAAAACACCTTTATTTCCATTTTTGACTTGTTTTTGCTTTTCAACCGCTTTTTGCTTAACTCTCCTCCTGAGGAAGGTTAGGCTAAAAGCGTATCAAAAAAAGTAAAAATATCACGAGTTGACATTTTTACCCTTCTCTTCTCTCTTGTTATAATACTCTTTTGCATTTTTTTCCTTTTTACATGCGTGCATTTTTCTATCCAGTAAAACCCCCTTCTCCTCCCACCATGACACCCTCACACAATTGTTTTCTTCTGTCCTGTGCTAACTCCCTTCCCTTTTCTCCTCTTTAGTAAAATATTCTTCCTCTTCTCTTCCCACCATGACCACCCTCAACCGCCATTAATGACCACCTTCATCCGCCATTGATGAGCACCCTTGTCTACCCAACCTTTTTCCCTCTAATTATTCAAGGACAAAATAGATATTTTTCATAACGGAGATGATATATAATAAAATGGCTACACAAACAAGATTTGCATAACTTTTTTTGAAAAACTGATTTTCCATAATATATATCCAAACATAATCCGTTTTTACTTTATTTTTTAAAAAGTAATTTCAACTAAAAGGAGCTTTCCAAATGACACAAAGCATCATCCAAACGGCGCCTTAAATAGCTTTGGAAAGACACAAAGTTATCCAACGTCCTTTGCCATAATTAATGAGTTTGAAATTGTCTATTCTAAGAATCCAAGTCACAAAGGAAATTACATATAGCCAACGGTTATATGCTTTAATTTATTCCTTAGAATATTTCAATTATCAAAGTATAAAGGAAACTAAGTTCCAATTTCCATCAATAATTTCAAAGCCCATAACAAGCCATTGAGCCAAGGTTTTCTTTTATGTGCATATTATAAATAAGTTAAACTCCTCTCATCTCTCACCCATTTTGATTCTACATCTATCTCAATTTTCAAGTGTCAAGGACAAAGGCTCTCGTCTCATCACATCTCTTGTGCTCACTCATCTCTTGCAAATTTGGAGATTACTAGTCACATCAAACTTTTCTTGATATTTTAATTTTTAAATTTTAGTTTATATTACTTTTTTAGCTATATTGCTCTTTTCTTATAATTTTATCATAGTTTTATATTGCAAGGCTTTGTTTTGTTTGCAAATATATAATAACAAATATGTCTAATAGAAAATATGAATCCGGACATGAAAAACTAAAAAAGAAAAGAAGAGTAGATAAATTAATTCAATTTCAAAAAGGAGCCCTTGATAAATTTGTAACAAGTAATAAACAAGATTTAACGGGAAGCTTAAGCGACAATTTAGCAATTGAACAACCAATTTTTAAAGAATTAGAAGATAATGAATTAGCAAATGAAAATGATAACAATGAGCATAATAAACCATCAAGTTCTATTCCTAACGAAGAAAATAAAAAAAATTAGAAGAAAGTGAAAATCTTACTCAAATAGATAAACAAGATGAATACTTTAATAAAATATCTCATTCTATTCCTATTAACATTTATGATCCAAGACAATGGGTAAATATTGATACAAAGTTAAGAAATTTATTAGTAGAACGAGGTCCAATTAGAGAAAAAAATAATTTTTCCTAAAAATAAAGACTCTAGGTGTAATATCCCTAATTTTCCCGAGTTTCAAAATTTAAATACGTAGAAAATATGGTGTTTGACCTATTGACATTCTTATTAGAATAACTTTCTCCCTAGATAGAATTTGGTAATTCTATTGGAAAGTAGACAGAAAGAGCTTCAAAACGATACCAAGAATGCGCAAATCGGAGTCCGGATGAGGGAGATACGACTGTTTGGAGTTGAATATATCGTGCAAGACCCGTTTACCCGATTTAGACTGCATTTGGCCTGTTTATGTCGTTTTGCGAGCCTAGTTGTTTATAATTCCGAAATTAATTTTTAAGGTCCCAATAAGGTGACCTAATTGGGGAGGATTACCCAAATTTTAGATGGATTAGGAACCCTAATCCTCATGTTTATAAAAAGGCCTTCTTAGGGCACAATTGAGGGGGGGTCTTTGGTCGGATTTGGGGAGCTTTTAGGACAGTGAAGGAGATGAGGGAATTCTCCTGTGAGACTCCAGCGAAGCGTTTGCGGCGATGGATCGACGACAACTCGGCCATTGAAGTTGGACTTCGAGTCGAGATTGCATAGATTTGTAAATTAGAAGATAGACCATATTCGTAATTAACAAGAACAGTAATATCTGCAATTACTATTCATGTAGTTTTTTTTAAAATAGTTTTTATTTACTGTTCATCTGCCGGCCGGCCACCGGCCGACCGCTGGTGGCTGGACCCATGGCTGGAACAGCGTGCCAGTTTTGACCTTGGCCGCGGCGGCCGAGGATACTTGGCGGCGGCGACGGCGGCTTCTGCCGCTGCCGCTGCCGCTGCCGCATAGTAATTAAAAAAAACAGCGAGACACTGCCGCTGCCGCACTGGCCGAGGCTGTGTCGGCCGTGGCCGCGCTGGTCCCAGCCATGTCGGCCCAGGCCACAACGACCCTGGACGCACCGGCCTGGCCGCACTGGCTCTGGCCGCGGCGGCATCGCCGCCTGTTAAAAAAAAAGTGGCCAGCTTTTTGGCCGCCGGACGGCAGCGGGACCGACCTTGTCGGTTCCACCATGCTTCGGCGATTCGGGGCCTATGTGCCGCCCATACCTCCGCCGCGGGGGTGGCGGCACCACCAGAGGCTGGAAGACCTCTGGCCGGACGCGGGGAAGATGACCCGCGTTGCGGGTCATCGACCTGAACCAAACCGGTTCGGGTCATAAAAAAAAGAGAATTGAGGGGGGAGTGAACCGGGTCCGGTTCATGGGGATAAAAGTGTCAAAAAATTTCTAAAAAAATACTCATGTACCTAAAGAGGCTTAGGACTATTCTGACCAAGTTTTTGCTTGGGGAAAAATCCCAGAGCTTGTGAAATAACCTTTTTACCCCTGGTAGTTAAGTTATCGTGTGAAATCACTTACCCGATTTAGAGGCTCCGGTTCAGGGGCCTATGAGTTGATCTAAAAATTGAGAAAATTCTTAGTGAGAGTTTAATGGGTAACTAAATTATAGGCTAGACCTTTTGGTGGGGAAAAATCCCAGTGAGTGGAATCTTTTGACCCCTAGGTTTAATTGTAAACTGTTAAATAAACCTACGTCGGTTCAAGGGGTTCACAACCCTGTCATATGCCAGGAAAATTACACAGAGTCCATGAAGTCAAGTAGTATGCTTGAGTTCAATTTTGGATCCATTGGATGTCATTAAGGCCTTAAACCAAATGACAGAAATACCCTTATGCAAATCGGCCCGTATTCATGTAGATGCTATTAACGGGCCAATGTAATACTGAAACATTTTGAGAGTTTAAAGACTTACCCGAGTGCAGAGAGGACTGTATCCAATGTTGAATAATTACTCTAATGCCCTTAGGTGCATTACGACCAGTTTAATAAAGATTTATTAAGATAACCCAAGGAGGGTTAGGGCATGAGAGCTCGAATTATTCTTATATCATTAATGAATTCTATTATTGATATTATGATATGCTTAGACCTATGTAGTTCTTATGGTTTATGTTGTTCTTTGTTTCGATTTTTGATATTGATGTTGTGATAGTAATTTATCACTATCTTTAAATTATTGAAAGAATAATTGTTTGGGGTTTGATAGCTTTGGATTGGGCAAGAACATCTAATCAAGATAAAGACTAAAATACCTCAGAGGGGTCTGAGACTAGTTCATACAGTGAACAAAGCCTTTGACCTGACGATTTGCCTTGGTTGATGAACCGATGGCATGTCTCGAGTTGTAAACCTTAGTCTAGAAGGGACTAATAGGGTTTGAGATAGTCATTTAGAATCCTGGCTTATAGATGAGCAAGATAGGGTTCAAAATGGTTTCTTGAGTTTTAGCTCTATTGAGGAGCCGCTGATTTGACCGTGTAGTTGCACCTCCCCATTGGAGGGAGTTCTTTGTGAGCCGAGCTCACCGCGGATCTATTGAGGATCTTTTAGTGTACACGCAATTAGGGTCACTGACATCCTGCTTGGTTGGCGTCTCTGACCACTTCTGTTCAGGTGCAGTTGTGGGCCATGCCCTTCCACTCCGATCAGGTCCTTATGGGCTAGGTTGGGAGATGACACTTCCTGGTGGATTCTAGGGGCCTGGTAGATTCCACGATGTTTCGTTGTCATTTGTCACTTAGGTTGACATTTGATGAGTTTGTCTGTCATTAGGATTAGACGGGAATATTAATTATCGAACAATGGTTCGAGAGATAATTAATAACATTGATTGATATTGCTTGTTTAATTAGAACAAGTGGAACAATTAAAGGACTTGCATAAAATGTAGGTTGCTTGAAAATACTTAAGCATTGCATGTGTAATGCTATGCTTCTTAGTATAGTGTAGTATTAGGCATAACTACATCTGGATCTGATCTTATTGGAAACATTGGAGATGTTGTCTGATGAGTACGTAGGCAACTAACATCGGGTGATGTTGGCCCGATCCGAAAAATATTAATAAAATCTTTTGTCCTTTGGAAGCTCTTCTCCTGTAGGCGGAGCTGCTCTATTGTGGTTGTTGTTTGGTTTACTTTGTTGCGGATTCTCTAGGCGACGACATTGAGACCAAGGCAAGTGAGCATAAGAGGTTTTCGCGTTTCTGTAACTCCGATACGTTTGTGTACCTCTATCATGAGAGTCAACTTGTTATTTATTTTCAGACGGGTGACAGACTTGTACTTAGATGGATGAGCTGGTCTTTATGAATTTTTAGACATTAAATAATATCATATGATTTGATATACGTATTTGTGAACCCCAGTTATCATGACCTAGATATTTAATCAAAGGGTTTGTTTTGTATTTAAAGAAAAAAATTCTTGCTTCGTACTATTTAAAAATACTTTTAAAAATCCGGGTCATGACACTAGGCATTTTTCAACTACACATTACACTCGTAAACTACCAAATGGAGAAAAACATGATAGAAAATGGCTAGTGTATTTAAAAGATTTAGATAAAGTATATTGTTTTTGTTGTAAGTTATTTAATTTAAAACCTAGCACAAGTCAATTAGTTAATGAACAAAAGATTGAAAAAATCTTAGTATCAAGCTTAAAAGCCATGAGATAACTAATGAACATATAACTAACATGAATACTTGGGTGGATTTAGAAATAAGATTATTTAAAAATAGAACAATTGATAAGGACATCCAAGAACAAATTAATAAAGAGAAAGAACATTGGAAAAAAATATTATTAAGAATTATTGTTGTGGTTAAGAATCTTGCAAAAATTAACTTGGCATTTCGTGGAAAAAATGAGAAGATCTATCAAGATAATAATGGAAACTTTTTAAGCCTAGTTGAAATGATTGCAGAATTTGATCCAATTATGCAAGAACATATTTGACGCATTCAACATGGTGAAATTCATAATCATTACCTTGGGCATAATATACAAAATAAATTAATACAAATGTTAACATTCGAAATAAAAATAAAATAATTAGTAAAATTAAAAAGGCTAAATATTTTTCTGTTATACTTGATTGTACTCCAGATGCTAGTCATTAAGAACAAATGACTCTTATATTGTGATGTGTTGATATTTCAACTAGTCCAATAAAAATAGAAGAATATTTTATAGAGTTTTTAAATGTAGATGATACCTCTAGAAATGGACTTTTTAACGAACTTGTAAGTGCTATAAAAAATCTTGAACTTGATATTGATAATATAAGAGGACAAGGATATGATAATGGTTCTAATATGAAAGGAAAACAACAAGGTGTACAAAAAAGACTATTAGAAATAAATCCAAGAGCATTTTACACACCATGTGGTTGTCATAATCTTAATCTAGTACTTTGTGATATGGCTAATTCTTGTCCTAAGGCTATATCTTTTTTCGGAGTAGTACAACGTATATATTCATTATTTACATCCTCTGCAAAGAGATGGAAAATTTTACAAGATAATGTTTCTGTCTTAACTATTAAATCATTGTCACAAAAACGATGGGAAAGTCGTGTTGATAGTGTTAAAGCAATAAAATTTCAAGCTCGAGAATTAAGTGATGTTTTACTTCTGTTAGCAGAAATAAGTGAAGATCCTAAGATAAAAAGTAAAGCTAAATGTTTAACAACATATGAGTTTGAAAATTTTGAGTTCTTACTAGGCATGATTATTTGGTATGATATATTATTTGCAGTTAACTTTGTTAGTAAAAATTTACAATCTAAAGACATGCACATTGACGTTTAACATTGATGTTTACAGGGGCTTATTTATTTTTTAGAAAAATATAGAGAAAATGGTTTCACATTTGCTATAATTTCAGCTAAAGAGATTGCAAGTGGAATGGAAATAGAACCTATATTTAATGTTAAACGTGTAATTCGAAGGAAAAAATAATTTGATGAAAATGTTAATAATGAGGTAATGCAATCACCAGCAGAATCTTTTAGGATTAATTATTTTATATATATAGTAAACCAAGCTATGTTTTCCATTAAAAGTAGGTTTAAACAATTTCAAATATATGAGCATATTTTTGGTATTTTATTTACCTTGAAAAAATTAAAATCATTAGATGATGATAGTTTAAAGAAAAGTTATCTTAATCATGAACATTATTTGAAATATGACATATTTACTGATATTGATGGTTTAGATTTGTTTTTGGAATTAAATGTTTTAAAAGAAATTGTGCAAATACAAATACTTACCCCAATTGAAATTCTAAACTATATAAAAAAATTAGATTCTTTTCCAAATGCATATATTGCTTATAGGATATTATTGACAATACATGTAACTGTTACTTCTGCAGAAAGAAGCTTTTCAAAATTAAAATTAATAAAATCTTACTTACGATCGACAATGTCACAAGAAAGATTAAGCGGGTTAGCAATTTTATCTATTGAAAAAGATATCTTAGCAAAACTTAACTATAAAAATTTAATTAATAAATTTGTTACTCAAAAAGTAAGAAGGATAAATTTTAAGTAAAATTATTTAATTAATATATTACTATTACATTAGATACTAAATATTAACGTTAGATAATTTACCTAAGGCCCCCAATTACATTAAGCCGGCCCTGGTGCCGACTCATCTTCTATTAGTTTTGGTTTAACTTCAGGAAGCAATTGTGCGATTTGGTGGAGCCATTCTTGACACCGTTACCTCTATTCCAAGAGAAGTTATTGAGTACTCCAACATTGCCACATGCAATTTACTCTTGCATTACAAGAGTAGTCGTCGATCAGCATATGCTTTCAAGTAGGAGCTACTCCTCGTTAATCAACTACTCTTGTAAAGTGGGAGTAAATCTAAGAAGATACTCCCGAAGTGCTAAATAATTTCTCCTTCTCTATGCTATTTTCTTTGGACGTTATAAGCTCCGCTCACTTCCCCTTCTCAACCCGTTTATTTGGATCAATTTGGTTGAAAATTGCCGTATAGCCTATCCGCAGTAACATGAAAAGCCCAGCAGCAGTTCCATACATACATAACTTGGCAGGTTCTGGGCCGAAAGTGCTCCTTCAAGTGCCTCAGTATATTATCTAGCTTCTCGTTCGGTATTCCTGCATGACCCAAACAAGGTCAACGAGGCTCTTATGGTATTTCTCATTGACTAGGCACTGTAGCCAGAAGGAATTTACACGGAAGAAGTAGTCATCACGTTCTGGATTCAGGACGACAGCTGACTACCGATGACTTGGAGCTTCATGTTCGATGTCCACTTTAAGGCGCCAGAAGAACCAGACAACCGGAGAAATTAGAGCCATGACTTTGACGCTTTATAATCTTTGAACGCGTTTATCCTGATTTCTATGACCAAAGCCCCCGGGACCGGCTGACTCCAAACATGGTACATAAGTCCGTGCTACGTCTTTATGTAACATATTTGGAGTTCCATGTAAGCTGGTGTTAAGGGTGTGAAGCTTTACCTAATATTTGTATATTTGATAACTTGGTTGTACCGCGCAATTAGTAGTCATTATCTTTTATTCTCACTCGTATGTGTAAGAGAAACACAAGCAAACTGCACAAACACAACAAAAGTCTATCCTCGTACAAGAGTCTCCTCCCAAGTTATATTTTTTTATTTATCGAAATACAATGGCAGGGAGAAGGCAAAGGCTTATCCACCAACTGAAAGCTCTCTCTCAACTCCCTAATTTGTTATGCATTAACAAATTAATTACTAACTAGTCATGGCCGCCCTGCTCACCCCCTCAAATAGACTTATCCTGAAACTTACTGTCCTAGTAGTACTAAGAGCTACAAAACCCACTCATACAAGATTTCTCACCCTGACCAACTCTCAGGCAAACAAGTAATCCGCCTCTTAGCTTAAATCAGGAAACCTGCAAGAGAGTCCGTCTTCAGTTAGAAGTCTATCGCCATGCTACCTCTAAGAGAGTCCTATCTCTTCAGAGAACTCGCTGCCTCGACTCCTACTCGTGCAAGGAGTGCAGCAATCCTATGTAAATGAATCATGTCTGCCTTAAGAGTCCTCTCTTAAGCCCAAGTAGCACCTAACTTCGCTGCTAGAGTCTTGCATGCGCAAGGACTCCTATTCAGCATATTCCGCAAGGGGAGTAATCCGTCTGGAACATATCCTGCACTATTTTAGTATTCATTTGTGCCCAATAGGCTGCCTAGGCTATCCATCACCTAAGCAATTCAGCTGTCCGCTACCAAGAAAAGGGGTAGCTGCCCTTTTTTTTTTGGCTAATAAGTTAGGGGTCTAACAATTGGTTGGTAAGAAAATACTGGTCAACAAGAAAAAATTTCATAATCTTTTATGATTAAGAAATGAAGGAAAATTTCCACGATCAAACATAATATAAGATGTATTGGCTGGTAAGAAAATACCGGTCAACGAGAAAAAATTTCATAATCTTTTATGATTGAGAAATGAAGGAAAATTTCGATGATCAAACATAATATAAGATGTATGCTTTTGACTAAGTCATTCGTAAGGATAACATATATACATCTCCATATGTGAGACAGAGAGCGAGCTAGCTCATCTTTGTGGGTACCAAATGGAGTACGTTCAGTCTGTGGCTATCATTGTGCTGATTTTTGCAACTGCAGCTGTGGACGGCAATATCGAAGGTGAGTCAGAAACTCGTTAGTCGTTACTAAAGTTCAAATCCCTTCCTAATTCTCGGTGGAAAACTTTGATGATTGGTTTCTCTGCTCGTAAATAATGCTACCAATCAAACAGGCGATGCTCTCCACGCTCTGAAGACGGCGTTAGACGACCCGTACCAAGTTCTCCAGAGCTAGGATCCGACCTTGGCCAACCCATGTACCTGGTTCCATGTCACCTGCAACAATGACAACGCCGTCATCCGAGTGTAAGCTTCCTCTCCCCAGAAATACAGACAGAGCTACCAAAACTTTTACGTGGGCAGAGGGCACCCTCCCATCCCGATCCCGTCACTTCACATTAGTTCATTAAGATTGTGAAGGATTTATGTAGAAAGCCAATAATGTTTCCTTCCTGGCACATCAACAAAAAATACTCTTTCTGGCACCAATTTTTCATCATGATTTTTCAGGTTAATGTGAAATTGTGCGCTTACTAACGGACGTTTGTTTTACCCTGGAAAAAAAATCAGGGACCTCGGTAAAGCCGGCCTGTCAGGAACTTTGGTCTCCCAACTCGGCCTTTTGCCTAATCTTCAATACCTGTAAGCAAAATCGGCGTAGAAGAGTGAAATCACCACAACAACAAAGTTCAGATTTTGATGAGCTAATTGTCATGATACATGCAGGGAACTTCAAGAGAATAACATCACTGGTGTGATTCCAGCAGCAATCGGCAACCTGACAAATCTCGTGAGCTTGGACCTCTATAGCAATCGGCTATTGGGTTCAATCCCATCTTCACTCGGAAATCTCGTGTCATTGAGATTTATGTAAGTCTAGTTCAAGGAACGACGCCCTTGCAAGTTTCACTATCTAGTACCACCAAGCGGGATCAAACACAAAATCCATTCTTTCTCCACAGCCTTCTTATTTTTCTGTATACATTTTAATATTTGAGTAATTTGATGTTTGGTTTCTTTATGCAGGCGGCTGAACAGTAATAAGCTAACAGGGAAGGTACCTGTATCCGTCATAAATCTCACCATTTATGGCAACTTGAAAGTCATGTATGTTTCAATTCCTTAATCTCAGCTTGAATGCTGGGCATAAGTTTCACTAATTTTTATATAAGGACGTCCATCTTATGTGCTTTCATTTTTCATTTTTCCTAGGAATATATCCGATAATTCCTTTACAGGGACATTCCGAGGTTCTCAGCCGAGAAGTAAGAGGGGTTTTTCTTTGGCTGTAGTAAATAAGTACTGTATATTCGCTTTTTCAAGTACTTGCATCCTAATCAAATGATGTTGTTTCTCACGCTTCTTGGTTCTTGTGTCTGATGTGCATGCAGTGACAACCATAATCCAGGACCAAAAAGCTCCTATTTAATCCCAAGTACTCAATCTATATATTGTAATAAAGGGTAAATATTATATGTAGGAAAAAGTTTATATGAGTCCGGGCTCATATATGCTTATGTGAGACCAGGCTCTATGGGCCATTAGATTTACATCCGATAGTCCATAATATTCATGGGTTTTATGAGTATTATAAACCAATGAGTAATATTGGCTGCCAGATGTAAATCCGGCGGCCCATAGAACCTGGGTTCACATATGAGCCCGGGCTCATATAAACAGGACTCTTATATGTATGAATAAAAGGAGTGCACATGCTTGATTATCATTGGTGAATTTTGAAGTGTACCCCTCCTGTTTTTTTAAAGGTCGACCATTGGAAAGTCCTTATTGATGATTCTAATAGAACAGATATTATCACTAAATTCTATATGGATTACACTTAGCTGCACAAGCATATGGAGATGTCAGAAATTAATTCATGGCTTGTTGGCATATTGACGAAGCATAAGCGTAAGAAAAAGACGATCTATATTATTTTTGTTCGTAATTAAGAAGCGTAGTTCCATTTTTGTTTTACAATGAAATGTTTAGTCTTGTTTATATGAGCCTGGATTCACGCACGACTGCGATGCCAATTGCTCACAAGCTTAGATTATGTTAATTTCTCCCTTAAAAATAATTAATTAATTTTATTAAGATTATCCAACAAAAAAATACTCTCCGCTAGGGGTATTAACAAGCTAAGCTCAACTAAATATTAAGCTTCCTTGGCTTAAACTCAAACTCCTAAAGCTTGGCCCGAAACTCGAACAAGCTTAAAATTTTCAGCTCGAGTTGGTTCGTATTTAAGCTTGACGAAGCATAAGCTTAAGAAAAAGACAATCTGTATTTTTTTTGTTCATAATTAAGAAGCATAGTTCTATTTTTGTTTTACAATGAAATGTTTAGTCTTATTTATATGAGCATGGATTCACGCACAATTGCGACGCCAAGTGCTCACAAGCTTAGATTATGTTAATTTCTCCCTTAAAAATAATTAATTAATTTTATTAAGATTATCCAACAAAAAAATACTCGCCGCCAGGGGTATTAACAAGCTAATCTCAACTAAATATTAGGCTTCCTCGGCTTAAACTCGAATTCCTAAAGCTTGGCCCAAAACTCGAATAAGCTCAAAATTTTCAGCTTGAGCTGGTTCATATTGGAAAATCAAAGCTCGAATTGAACTTGAACTTGAAATACAATAAGTGAATTATGAGCCTTGGCTTGAATCGGGACCTTGATCGAATCCCCAAGCTCACTCTAAAGCCCTTTTTCGCTCTATAAATGCGCATGGAATTGCTTAAGCGTATAAGTCGTTCTTAAGTGATCTAAGAGGCTTCATACTATCCTTGTTGGGCCAGCCGTCTATTACGTAATCTAAGTCAGTCCTCCCGACAAACTACTATTCTTTTAGGAATCCGGCTAGCCAATAGAAAGCGCTACTCATAGAGGCCTTAAGCTAGCATTCAGTAAAAGTCAGTATTAACTTTTTTTTTCAAGGGCCCACCCAATGTCTCTGGTAGTTTGAGCTTGCTTCTAGTACCAAACACGGGAATATCTCCCACTTCTGCTGATCTTATGCTATCTGAGCTTAGTTTTCTCTCCTTTTGATCCTCGCTTACGTTTCACTTCCCTTCACCGAGATCAGAGACCTAATAGGGTAGGTTTCGGGATAAGATAGGCTTCTTTCCCCACCTGAGGAGTTGACTTCTCGACAGAAGGCGGATCTCATGGATGGCAAGTGTTCCCCCAAAATCAATTGGAATTAAGGGCCCGTTTGGGAGGTAGATTTTATGAGTGGAAAGTGATTTGTTTTGGTTAGAAATCGCTTTCTGAGTTGAAAACCATATGGAAGGGTCATTTAGCATTAAAATGGCTTTTCCAAAAAAAGTCAACTTTTGGATCAATTCAAACTGAATTGACCCAAAATCTGATTTCTTCAAGGGGGCATTTGGCAAACCATTTTAACTAGAAAGAAAATGGATTAGTTTTAAAATCGATTTTTGAAAAGAAAAACAAAAATGGAAGATGTTTGGTTCAAGTTTGAGTGCATGATTTCAAAGGAAAATTAGATTTTAGCTCCCTTTTGCTTTTTGTATGTAAAATGACAAAAATATCCTCCAACATAATTGTTACACAAAAGAAATGATGGGCAAAATGTCTTTTCCAATCATTTCAAATCTTAAATATCTTTCTTCAAGAACTCACCTCCTGAAGTGAGTTCTTGAAGAAATTAGATTTTGGAAATTCGGTTTGAATTGACCCAAAATGTGATTTCTGACAGGAAAAGCGAATTTACCTTAAATTGACCTTCCATACTATTTTTGTGGGGGAAAGCGATTTCTGCCCTCAACAAATCGCTTTTTGGGGGCAGAAATAGCCTCCCAAACGGCCCCCAAGAACTCACCTGAAGAAATCGCTTTCTGGTTTGAAAAAGTGTGAAAAGACATTTTACCCATTAGTCAAATACATTTTACCCATTATGTTGAAGGGTATTTTTGTCATTTTTACATAAAAAGTGAGCTTAAATTTGATTTCTTTTTTAAATCATTCTAAAAAACCCTAACCAAACATATCATACTTTTACTTTTTTTTTGGTCAAAAATTAATTCACTTACAAAGCTATTTTTTTCTACTTCAAATTGTTTGCCAAACGGCCCCTAAATAGAAATAGCGACCAACCTTAAGCTTAAGGGAGAAAGCAAGACAAAACATGAAGAGGTGTTCAACTGACTCTTGAACTTAAGAAGCAAAAGGGGCAGGGGATTCAAGCGAGTGCAGATACACTCACAAAGCAACAGACCTAACAGGAGAGCCAACTAGCCCTTGCGCGGCCAAGAGGAATGTGGCCATTGCAGCTAAAGAGGCAGCCTTTCACTTCCTTACTCTTAAAAGAACAAGGAAGGCTCAATAGACCTCTTCCGAAACAAAAAAGGGCAGCATTTACCCATCCATTTTGTCATCGTATTCGACCGATCTTTCTATTCTAAGACCAATCTCGCTTCTTCCATCGGGGGCTATATATATATTATAATTTAAAGACATGAAATATTACACATACTAAGATGCTTTAAATATTAAATATTAATAAATATATTTCAATAAGTATTACGGCTACACCTCAAACATCTTAATATAGTCACCAAGAAAGAAAAAAACTATAACAAATGAGTTTAAGTTATAGATGCTCAAAAAAGTTAGTATTATTATTTTCCTCTCTTTATGTATGTATAATCACTAAAGAAGATGCAAAAAATAAAAACTCACTTAGGCAACATTACCATCTACTTTTTTGTATCTTTTTTTCTTTACATGATTATAAATCACTCATAAAAAAACTATTCTATAGCCTTAATATGCCTCTAAATAATTCTTACATGTAAAAAAAGAAACATTCTATAAGTTGAGGCTAGTCATCGTGTCATGCATGCCCTAACTTTTGAAAGAATATTCTAATCATTCTTTTATAAACTATGGTTGGTCCCCTTAGTATCATTCTTCTTTTATAAGAGTTTTTTGGTATATTAGTGTGATATCATGTTGACCTCTATCGTATATTAATAGCTACATTTGGTTTTTTAATTGAACTAATTTTAGTTCATCTTGAAAAAACAAATGGAGCTATTAATTTGAAACAAAAGGAGTATATTAATGTTTATGTCTCTAATAGTTTTATTTTTAAAAAATATATATCATATATATAAATTATATATTTATTACAATTTAATGAAGATACATATCGTGAAAAAAAATTATATGAGTTTGGGCTCACTTACGACAGCGTGAGCCAATGCATCATGGGCTATCAATTGAGATCCGATCGTGCAAATATGCCTACTGAGTTATGTATATTGTTGGATCAAAATCCTACGACGCATGATGTTGGGGTTTAGCAGTCGTGAGTTGCGAATCGTATATACGAGTCTCATATATCTCATATGATATATAGTATATATATGTGTGTGTGTGTGTGTGTGTGATTATGTCTTTTTCTTTACTTCTTCTATCTTTAGATTAAAAGCTCTATTTAAATTTTTAAAATATATTAATTAAATAATTATTAATATAGGATGAAAAGAATATAACATAAATATATATTTAAATTAATAATTATATTTATATAAATAAATATATTATTTATATATAATTTTATGGAACTCGAGTCAAATTCAAGTTTGTTTGAGTTTTATTTGAGCTAAATTAAATCGAGCAAGGGTATCCTAGATTTAACTGAAGCCTATTTAAACTTGAATCTAAGTTTAAACCGAGCCATATTCGGATAGAGTCGAATTCAAACTGAACGAGGCTTAGCTCACCTCCCATTAACAGCCCTACTCGTCGCCATCAAAGAGAGAACGATAAGCCTTGGCCCGCCATAGGAAAGGGGTTGAATAAACTTCGGTTTACATGTTTCTAGCGGGTCGAGTGGGTTCACCACTTTTTAGCTGCTAGAACCGACCGACCCGAAAAACACCCTCCGGGGCCGGGGCGAACGGTCCCGAACTCGCTTTGTGTACTGTCGCGCCTCGGCCACTCGCTCGCTTTCTGCCCATCTTGCTTGGCCGCTGGGCAAAAAGTAGCCTCAGTGGAGGGGGAATCCGATCCTTTTATTGCCTTTTGCGGCTTCTTCTTCTTCAAATTAGGGTTTCGATTCGCTTTTCTTTTCCTTGTTCGGTTCTCCAACTGAATTTCAGACGAGAATTCCGAGCGACTCGTCCGAGATGCTTGACATTGGCCGTGTTCAGAAGGAGTTGGCGGAATGCTCCCGGAACAAGCAGATCTCCGGGGTCAGCATTGAGCTCGACGGGAACAGTCTTTCCCATCTCTCTGGCACCATCACCGGCCCCGTTGGGACCCCTTACGAGGGAGGTCTTTTCCGTATAGACATCCGATTGCCCGGTAATTGGCGTCTCCACTTGCATATTGATTAGTTTCTGAAGAAGCTTCTTGAATCATTAATTTTTTCTTCTTTTTATTGTGTTAGGGCGTATTTTGGGTTTTAACGTTGGGCAGTTGTACTTCACTGGTACTAGCTTTTTGATCTCTGTGCCGTGTGTCCGTTTCTGATACCGTACTTAATGCATGATAGCTGACTGATTAGATGAATGTAATATTGGTTGAATTTTCCTTTAAAAAAAATGATAAAAAGGTGCTAGTTTTGTAAGTCAGAAAAGTATGCTTAGGGATCAATCGTATTAGTTTTGCATTTTGACAAAAAAACTTGCATATTAAGTGCTTCAATTCTATGGTTCACTAGGGGTGTTAACGAGCTGAGTATCGTCAAAATTTAGAGTGTTCAAGCTGCTTGAAACGTCAATTTTGAGCTAAGTCGAGCTCGAATCGAGTTCGAGCCAAGTTGAGTTGCTCTGCCTTGTGATCATTGCTTAGTTTTGTAATTTGCGATTATTGCTTAATTTTGTAATTGGTGGCCTAGAGGTATTTAGAGAAAAATTACTAAAATGAACATGGTCAATAAGTTGTCCAGTGTATTAGATTAGAAAATAAAATGATCTAGTCTTTGTTGATTTTTATTTTCTAATTCAGACTATTAATACATGATGGAGGGAGTAAAGTTTCATAAAAAATTGTTCTAGATCTCATGAGACATAATATATAATTTCTCTAACAAAAAGCATCATGTAGTTGTACATGAACAAAATAAAAATAGTAAATTTTATGGAAAGAGTTAAAACTTGGGAGACTTGAAATCTATATATAACATGTAATATATGCATGTTTATATTTGAAAAAATTAATGCACTTAATGTGAGTTTAAGTTTTTATCGAACTTCGAGCTGAGCTGAACCAACTTGAACACATGTATGTTTGAGCTTGGCTTGACTAACTTCGAGTTCAAGCTCGAACGCGGGTCGAGCTTTCAAGCTTACTTTAGCACCCCTAGTTCACTTGGAAGTTTACCATTTTGAGGTTTGTGATCTGTGCATTTCTTTTGGCTGGGTAATGGTTATAGAAATTAATGTAGGTTTTTTCAGTCCCAGTCGCATAACTCATGTATATAATGTTTGTATGATACTTCTGATACCGTTTGTCTGTGTCTAGTAAATAAGCGTCACTACTATTTGTGCATATCCCCATTATTACCCATATCTAAGAATTAATATTTCTGTCTTCAGTTATTGTTGTATATTGTTGTTCTCGCGAGAGCGCAAGGCAAGGTGTTAATAATGTTCTCACAATGAACGATGTTACTTTTTTGGAATGCAGATGGATATCCTTTTGAGCCGCCAAAGATGCAGTTCATAACAAAAGTTTGGTAAGATAATATGAGATTTATGTATCATACTGCTCACTTTGAACGTCAGCCTGCAGCTTACATGTTGCCTTTGGCTATTAGGATCATGCAGCTCATTCAGCTCCTTGTTGGATATTAGGATCTATGCTTTCTGATTCTTATGTACTTTTATATATATAATTTTATCTCGTGGTTAGCTATTTTCTTATCTTTAATCATATTGTCATTTAATAACATGGCATATTGGTTGACAAGATTAGTCAGTGAAAAATCTACCATTAAATTCGAAATTAGAACAGTTTTACCTTTGAAAGACATGGTCTTTTCAATATATATCAAAATTTCATGGAAGTAAAATGGAGAGAGCTAAAGATTAGAAAGATGCACGCCCAGAACTAAAAAATCGCTTTTGGCTCTGAACTGTATGAGAAAAGCTGATGTAGATTTCGGTTTATAAATTCTAGGATGATGTGAAAGTTGAGAGAGGTGTAAAATTTTATTAGCTGCAAAGTTGTTGAAAATTTGAAATTGAGCATAAATGGATCAAAACCTTACTTACACAGTTTAATTGCAGATTTCCAAGTTTCAACAGCTTAAGTATATATTAACGCATCAGTATAGAGATAAGCACTAGTTTTTTGGGCAAGGGTTTAGTATTAACAAACTGTGGGCTAGCCAAAGTAAAATGAAGAAATCTAAAGTTTAGAAAGGATAAAATGAGAAGAAAACTTAATATATTCTTTTGTTGTTAATGCGTATTATATATTTTTCGTCTCCAAAAAGAAGACATATGCCATTACATAGTATTACAGTCTCTTACAATTTTGTTTTGCTTGTTTTGGTGCAAGTGATGCATGAAATTTGACTGACTCACACAATGATCCATCCTAAAATTTAGTTATCCATCTTTGAATTTTGAAAACTTTAATTAACTTGAGTAAATATAGTCCAAATATGACCTAAATTAATAAGTATTTTGTTTTAGAATTTTAGCAGTCAATCAATAGTTTTTCGATGCTATTGTTCCCACTTCCCATACGAGAGTATATACATGAACATAGCTGATGGATTTATGTAGTAGGCTAACCCTTGTTGTATTTTCATGTGTGGAAAGTGTACAATTGTAAGAGGTCATCTGTTGGAGGCTTATCAGTAGTAGAAACAGAGTGTTATATGCAATCTTATGTACATTCCTTTCCGTTTTCATAGGCAGGCTGTTCCATTTTAGATGTGTTTTGAATATAATAACTCTTAAGACATTGCTGCTCCTTTGAAATCGCTCAGTGCTACTTTGTCTGAGTGTCATTTTAGTATGCTTTCAATGGAATTATCGTGTACCATTCAGTAGGTTGCATATGTGTAAACAGTAGGTGATTATGGAAAGTACAATCTGTTAGAACTTTGCGGATGCTATTATATTTAGACCGAGCATGTAACATGCATCTGTGGAAATTATGTGTGGGAGCTCTTAATTTATTTGTATCCTTGGTTAGTAATTATTAAGGTGTGCTTGTGCATGAGCTTATGATCCGAATTATAGCTACAGTAGTTCAGTCTCTTCTACTCATATCATTAATGTCCACAAGAAAAGAGAATATGGTCCATAATCCGCCAACATACATACTCATAACGTTGATTAAAAAATATAAAATTTCATTGCAAAAGTTTCGCTTTTTGAACCAATGATATCCCTGTGATCTCATTTCTATTTTCCATTATCTCACCCATTTCTCTGCACCCTTCCTAAGGCATCCGAACATCAGCAGTCAAAATGGAGCAATCTGTTTGGATATTTTGAAAGATCAGTGGAGCCCTGCCCTTACTTTGAAAACAGCATTGCTTTCTTTGCAAGCATTACTTTCTACCCCGGAGCCCGATGACCCCCAAGATGCTGTGGTAGCCAAGCAGGTTGATGCCACTACTGTTTATATTCTATCTGTGCACTTGTTGGCCCTATAAAGTCCTTATGCCCTAATTCGTTCACTGTTGCAGTACCTTAGTGACTACCCCACGTTTTATAGCACAGCCTGCTATTGGACCGAGACATTTGCAAAGCGAGCATCCATTGGAACCGAAGAAAAGGTTGTGAACTTATTTTTTACGCTGCGCCAATTTATATTATACCCCAGGACTCATTCAGCCTTGGTTTATTGTCTCTTCATCTTCTGATTTGGCACGTTATTATACAAAATACGGTACAGCAGAAGTTGAGATGAATTCTCATTGATGTTTGCAGGTACAAAAGCTGGTGGAGATGGGGTTTCCTGAAAGTTCGGTGAGGATGACTCTTGAAATGGTTGGTGGTGACGAGAACATGGCTCTGGAGAAGCTTTGCTCTGGCTGATGTGCTTCATGATGCAATTGACCGCCATATTTTTATTTAGAAAGGTTGCGCTGCTGCTTCTATCATCTTCTTTACTCTAGTTAGCTTCTCAATCTCGTTGAGAGCCTGAAACACATGATCAACAATGTGAAAACATGTTCAGTGACAATATAAAAAAGTCGTTACTTTTTTTCCCCGTGTTCAGCATCCCTTGATACCTCGATAGCCATGTTTTCAACTGTCACAGCCTCTAGCTCACAGAATCCTAATCGAGCAGCTGCTTCTGCCAAGTATAAAACAAAACGTGTGGCACCAATATGAGATGATATGGGAAGAGCAATGAGTAAACCACTGAAATGGAGAAAAAAATAAATATTGGTAGCAAATTTTACTCTGGACCGAAATTGTGGCATCTGCCGTTGCATAACCGTCTCTCAAATCCTGGTATACTTTCGTCAGCTTCTCCACTACCTACACAATGACGACGGATAATTGTGCTCAAAGAATTTGAGCTCATGAATGGGCACAACTATCTTCTGGATGGCTATGTAACTGTTGCCACCTATATACGAGCTAAGGGGCATATGGTTTCCTTTTGAAGTTCATTATCTCTCCTCATTCACAAGCATTTGTTTACAAAATGCCAATGCACACACCCCGGAGCACCCACCCTTTTGTACCCACTCTCCTCAGTCACGCACGCAACGAACCTTTTTTGTTTTTAGCGCTAAGACACACATAAATTGGATCTCTTGATCTCACATTTCATATACCACTTTTCTAAGGCAGGTGAAGTTGATTCCCATCAGGACGATTTAATTGAAGAATATTAAAAAGACAGAAACTGTGCAAAGATGCGTATTGCCGGCCAATAAATGTTAAATTAAAAAGTCGACGATGTCAAACCTGCGAAATATCAGAAGCAGATATTTCATCTGAAAAGTAATACTTTCCCCCTGTTTCAATTGCATCTTTGGCGATGATGTCTAGTGGAACATCTACCCAAACTGAAATTCCATGTCTCAAAAAGGCCCTAGAAAATAGAAACAGCCGAAATGAGGATTGCATGTAGGAGGTTTATGCAGAAAATGACACCCACAAGAGGTATGTGAAATTCTTACAAATTTGTCGAGCTCTGCACTGCACCATCTCCTGCACAAACAACCAGCCGACCCATGGATGATAATTGCTTCAGCACTTCAGTCTGCCATCAGATTGATAATCCTGATAAACACTCGCACTTAAGAAACATATATGCCTAATTATGCTATAGAGATAGCTAAAACGGTCATCCCCTCACTTCAGAATTTCGAAAACCCTCTTCATCTCTCTGTTTAAACGATTGTCCAAGAGTCTCACCTCCAGCAGCTTGCACAACTAAACCATCACTGCAAGGAAAAAAAGAATAAACATCAAAATATTTGATAATGTGAAGAGGCAATTATCATTCTTATCAAAACAGGAAAAAAGAAGGGTCTTTTGATAGAATTTTTTATTATCAACTTCAAATAATAACACAAATTGGTCCTGTTAATGTAACTACTCATATTATCATAGGAGAAAAATCAAAATGGCATAAACCAAATTTTACAGACTTTAACACACCTGTCAAAGAAGTAATATCTTAAAGCAACTGCTAAAACCCTCCCCAGCTCTCTTTTCATGGTGCATTGCATCCCTGATTAAAAGGTTTCAAGCGAAGACACATGATTATAAAAGAAATGCTGAGGATTCCAACCAATTCATATGACGCTAACCTGTAAGAAATATAGAAGTTCCTTTTAGTTCACGGGCAACTTCTATGGCCTTGTTCTGCATCCAGAAAAGTTAATTAAGAAAATGTTCTATCGCCTTGTTCTTGCACAATTAGTATTTGGTTTCCATATTTTCTAATGAATTTTTCTCAGATTAATCGACAAGGCATAACACATTAATAAAGATTTAGTACGGAGGTCAGTTTACCTTCACTGCAAGAGGAGTATCGAGGTCTGCAACAGCTGTCTTTATACCTTCAGAAGCGGAAAACTGGAGATTAATTAAACTCTTTTGTACCATGCAACTAGTCTACATTGTGTGAATTCTATATTTGCAAAAACATGACCATCACAGATAGGGATCATGAGCACGCAGTAGCACAATGACAATTGGGATCCCAGGCTCTTTGGTTCATTGAAGCATCTAGATGGTAGTAGTCCACATTTACAGCACATGCGCCAGGATGATCACAGCCCGGGATCATGAGCACCCAGTAGGTCAGTGGCAATTGGGGTTGGCAATGGAATAATTGGGAGACCGTAAAGCGGGACTATCTTGCATCATCTAGCAGTGATGCGTACATTGTAGCATAATCCAGTCTCAGACGTAGGGGCATAAACGTTACCGTTGGGGGATAAGAATAGAAACAAAACCCTAGATTCATCACAGTAGGGCAAAATGAAATCCCCGTCGCAGAAGCTAATAGTATGCTAAATTTCATGGTTGCCAATATCATAGATGAAGTATAATCAAATAGGGAAATCTAAAATCAGTAAATGGAAATGGTAATAAAATTTAAATTCCATTCAGCAGCTTCCACATCATTGTAAGCTTCTTTATGCCCACTCACGCTTGTACTAAATTTGGAACACGATGTTGCCGGAACGGACGATACCCAGAAAAACGAAGCAAGAAATAAAGCAGATAGCCGGAATTGACATTTCGCAATGTCTGCAACAAAATTTCAAGAATATTTTTCAGTTCGAGAAGAGAACTTACGGCGTTTGGAAGGTTTTGAGAGGAGAGGAAACTGCTGAGGTCGGCGAGAGGAGAAGAGAGAAGAAGCTCGAACGCTACAACAACGGAAAGGGGGAAAAGGCGGCGCAGCACTGGAGACATTTCTGAAGGCGGCGGAGCTGTAGTGGATAACGGGGAACTCCATGAGACTGACTGGAGACGAATTTCAGCTGTTTTCCCCTCCGACTCGACCTGGATACCAAGTGCGAGCTTACGATTACTGAGAACCAGCAGATAACGTGCTAAGAGTTGCAACTTGCACGTGGGGGCGGAAGCCTATCACTATGTGAAGTGGATGACACGATGGTGAGCATAAGGACCTCTTTGTTGGGTACTTGAGCATCTAAACACGCCCTGAAATAACCTACCTGCCTAAGTGTGACTGGGGTTTATAACATGCTATATGGAGATGAGTATATCTTTATGTACTATGTTAAGAGTTTTACCTTTCACAGTCATGATCGTGGAGCCGACTAAGAAAATATTTTCGTAATTAAAATTGCACTGTCCGAAAAGAAGCGTTTTTATGCTCCGTGAAAAGCGTGCACTATTTTTGGACAGTGGGGGGCCACCCCCCTAAATGACCCATTGTTTCTTTCCCCTTATGAAGCCCGGGTTTTACCCCTATGCATTATTATTCACAATTAGGAAACATGACTAAAAAAATTAACACATCACAACATTTCGTAAGAAATTGATGCATCAACATTAAAAATATTTTAAAAATTATTAATATTATACACCCTGAAGTAGAGGGAAACGAGGTTTGAACCGGGATCTCCCATTCATTGTATCCTTTAAAAAGTATTCTCTTTTCCCCATCTCCCTCTTCTACTTCTCCTTTCTCTTGAATGGTACTACGCTCAAGGGAGATTGATACTTCAACTCTACCTAGTACCCAATAGAGAAATTCTCTGAATTCTCGGTTTGGAGCCTGAGTTTATTAAGGGAATTAGTGCAAAGTCAATGTGGGTTATGTTAGAAGTGGGCATTATATTAAATGGGTTAAGCCCGTATTATTAAGGTGGGTATAATATTTATATGGGCTAAGCCCATAATATTTATGTGGGTCAAGCCTATATTACTTAAGTGGGTCAAGCCCATATAGTAGAGAACCCAAGTTTACTTTGTGTTTAATGAGAATCATATATGTAAATTGGTTAAAAAAGTAAATAGTGTCACATCGCCTAAAAGAAGGTGATGGTGTTGATAAATAAAACATTAGTCTGGCCTTTCAAGTTAGGCCCTTGGGCCAACCCACTTTTGTGGGGGAGAGAAATGTAGGACTAATGCACCTAGGTGGGCTAACCCACGTGCGCGCTACTACCGGCCGGCTTGATTCGCACGCGCGGCCGGCCAGGTTGGGTCGGGTCAACAAGATAATATTTTTAGGACAAATTTATTTCGTTTGATTTTCTATTTGTGTCTGTTAACGGATGGACTCATCAGTTTGAACGAGAAAGGGTGTCTTCAACAGGATTTCCTGTATAAAATTATTGAAAAACGATTTATGCACTAATCCTACATTAGATTTCCGTATGTTTCCATTGCTATGAGAGCATGCATTCTGTGGTTCACTGTATGTACTGTATTGGAGGTACTCCTACAGTACGTAGTTGATCGTCTTATCCTAGGAGGCAAACGCCCAAGAGTCCTAAGCACCATTAACAAGGGCGAATTTTGTCTTAAGGATAGAGCGACTTTCTTAATTCAATCATAATCATTCCAGTAAGATTTCTCATCACAAACTTTGCAAAGGTATGAAAATAATAATCTTAAGACATAATTTCTTACATATTTTTGTACTTTACTATTTTGCATGTAGAATAGTAAATTTATAAGTTATAGTAAGTGAAATTTAGAAATTTACTATTCATTTCAAAAAAATTCAAAATTTAATAGTTCTGTACGTAAAATTTTGAAAATTTTCCATACTGTGCATAAATTTTTGGATTTTTACTGTTTTGTGCATAAATTTATGAATTTTTACTATTATGGGCATAAAATCCTAAAATTTTATCTTCTAGCGTAAATTCCTGAAATTTTACTATTATGGGCATAAATGTTTGAAAGATTACTATTCTATATGTAAATTTCCTACAAGTTACTGTTCAATGTGCAATTTTTCGAAAATCTACAATTTTGTGTGAAAGGTTTGAAAAATTATTGTTCTGTTTGTAAATTTTTAAATAATTACTGTGCTATATGTAATTTTGGAATTTCACTGTGTTATGTAATTTTTGAAATTCTACTGTGTGTAATTGTTTGAACTTTATAGTACTGTATGTAATTTCTGGAACTCGCCTAGTTGTAAAATTTTGAACTTTACTGAGTTATCTGTAATTTCTTGAATTTTACTGGGTTGCATGAAATTTTTTTAATATATATATATATATATATACTGAGATAATCTTCTGTTCATTGGAACAGAAATGGTTGCTGATGGTACCAATTTGACTTAGGTACTTATTCCCACTCTGGTGAATGCTCCTCTTTAAATTAAAGGAGAAAAATCAGAAAAGTTTAGTAGTGTGGATTTCAAACGATGGCAATAGAAAATATTGTTCTATCTTACCACACTGAACCTAACTCAATTCCTTTAAGATGAAGTACTCATTCTCACTGAGGAGAAATGGGAAGACAAAACAGCTGTTGCGGCAGTAGATGAATGGAAACATGCAGATTTTGTATGCTGTCATTACATCCTTAACAAGTTGGACAACGCATTATATAACGTGTACAATTCAATGAAAAATGCTAAGGCACTATGGGAGTCATTAGACAAGAAGTACAAGACTGAACATGCTAGAACGAAGAAATTCATGGTCGGCGAATTTCTGGACTTCAAAATGGTGGACTCTAAAACTGTGATCAGTCAAGTTCAAGAACTCCAAGTTATCCTGCATGACTTTAAGTGAGTCTTTCTAGGTGGCAGCTATAATAGAAAAATTACCACTTTCTTGGAAGGATTTTAAGAACTACTTAAAGCATAAGAGAAAGGAGATGAACATGTAAGATTTAATTGTGAGGTTAAGGATTGAAGAGGACAATCGTGCTTCTGAAAAAAAAAACCAGGGGTCATGGCATGGAAGCCAAAGTTAATGTTGTGGAACAGGGGCAAAGGGTACCTTAATGAGGGGTTTTTCAAGCTCAATGTACTATCTATTGTACCTATTTCATTTATTAAGAATGTGAATACTTCTTCCTCTTATATGATTGATTCATGTGATGTGTGGCATGGTAGATTAGGACATGTTAATTATGATGCTCTACGAAGATTAATTAATATGGAATATTTGCCTAAGTTTAATATTGACTCTAATCATAAATGCGAAACTTGTGTAGAATCAAAATTAATAAGGAAATCTTTCCAAAGTATTGAGAGATGTACTGAACCTTTTGAGTTAATTCACAGTGATGTCTGTGACTTAAAACTTGTTCAAACAAGAGGAGGTAAAAAGTACTTTATTATATTTATCGATGATTGCACTCGTTATTATTATGTTTACTTGCTGAGAAGTAAAGATGAGGCTATTGACATGTTTATATTATATAAAAAAACGTTGAGAATTAACTTGGCAAAAAAATTAAAGTTCTAAGAAGTGATAGAGGTGGGGAATATGAATCACTTTTTAGTGATTTATATTCACAACATGGTATAATACACCAAACTACAGCACCCTATTCACCTCAGCAAAATAGAGTTATTGAACGAAAAAATAGAACTTTAAAAGAAATGATGAATGTCATGTTAATAAGTTCTGGGTTACCCCAAAATATGTGGGGGGAAGCTTTGCTTTTAGCAAATTATATTTTTAACAAAATACCTCATAAAAAAACCTTGCAGACACCATATGAACTATGGAAAGATCGAAAGTCTTCCTAGAAATTCTTAAAAGTGTGGGGGTGTTTGGCAAAAGTGGTAGTCCCTAATCCCAAGAGGATTAAAATTGAACCAAAGACCATTGATTGTGTATTCATTGGTTATGCCAATAATAATAGTGCATATCACTTTCTTGTTCATAAATCGGATATTCTTAATGTAAATGTCAATATTGTGATTAAATCCAGGAATGCTTCATTTTTTGAACATATTTTTCCATGGAATTCTACACAAAAGGAAAGTTCTCTTAAAAGAACTTTGGATGTTGAACAGGACAATAGTGAAGACCAAGAGGGAGAATATGATGAATCTAGACGCAACAAACGTGCTAGTACATCAAAATCCTTTGGTCCAGACTTTCTAACTTATTTGTTAGAAAATGAACCTCAAAGCTTTAAGGAAGTCGTGTCTTCTCCTGAAGCACAATATTGGAAGGAGGTAGTAAATAATGAAATTGAATCCATTATGCAAAATTATACTTTGGAGTTGGTGGACCTACCACCAGGGAGTAAACCTTTTAGATATAAATGGATATTTAAGAAAATAAAGGTTGATGGATCAATTGACAAATATAAAGTTAAACTTGCTATTAAAGGATACAAGCAAAAGGAAGGTAAAGATTATTTTGATACATATTCACCAGTCAAAAGGATAACATCAATTAGGATGTTAATCGTTATTGCTACTTTTAATAATCTTGAAATACATCAAATGGATGTAAAGACTGCATTCTTGAATGAGGAAATATATATGCAACAACTTGAAGGGTTTGTTGTACAGGGTCAAGAAAACAAAGTGTGCAAACTTGTTAAATATCTCTATGGGCTTAAACAAGCACCTAAGCAATGACATGAAAATTTGACAAAATGATGATGTCAAATGGATTCAAAATTAATGAATGTGACAAATGTATTTATGAGAAAGACATACCTAATGGCTATGCTATTGTATGCCTATATGTGGATGATATACTCATTATTGGTAGCAATGATGATATCATTAAAGCTACTAAGAAGATGTTAAACAAACAATTTGACATAAAGGATATGGGTGTTGAAGATGTCATACTAGGGATGAAAATCACTAGAACATCTGATGGATATGTATTATCTCAATCTCATTACATTGAGAAAATCATAGAAAAATTTAATAATATTGATAATCGTCCAACGAGAACACCTGTTGTAAGGACCCTCACCTTTAAACTGGTTTTGGTTTTCTTTAATTATTGGTTATCGTGGGATTTACGCGTTTTCTGATCTTATTCGGTGATTTTGTAAAATAAATAGTGTTTGTGATGGTTTTAACCAAAATCAACTTCAATATTAGTGGTTTTAAGTGATTTTGGACCAAATGTGAATTTTTGGGATTTTTCAGAATTTTTACTATTTTCCCAAAAATTAGGGTTTTGGCGGGAACCCTGTGGGCCCCACCGTCAAAAATTTTATTTTTGGGTCAAATGAACCTAGACATATACTTAAAGTCATACAAAAATTTTCAGAATTTTATTAGGCTTAAATTGTGCTTAAATTTGCAAAATACCCACTTTTAGCCTACTTTTCCTATTTACACCCCAAAACTTACCTATGCATACCCCAACCCTTACTATAAAAGGGCAAACCTGAGCCATTTCCATTTTTGGGAATAGGCTAAGGAAGGAGGGCTGGCCTAATCCCCACTTAGGCCCAAATTAGAAGCCGATTAAGGTAAGCTTACTCTAATTAAGCACTAATCCATAGCTTTCTTCTTAATTTCTTCCAAATCTACCATTTTCCCTTTGATTCAATTCGTTTTTGACCATCAAAAGCTACTGATTTGTGTTTTACTACAAACCCTAACATTCGAAATTCGATTTTTACTACCAACAAGCCCTAGATCTAAGGTTTAATTAGGGATTTCTTGAGTAAATCGATTTCTATTAGAGTTTAATTCAAACTCATTGTGTTTTCAAGGATTTCAAGAAGGGCGACTCTTCAATCTGAGCTTAATCAAGTGCTGAGGTAATGGGTCTTCGAAATCTCTATTTGTCCATGGTAAAATCTCCATTTTTGGCTTATTTCGAAATGGTTTGCTTGATTTAGTGTGTTAATGGTAAGATTAGAAAATGGAATTATTTAATCCCGATTTCTTAGGGTTTTGCATTATTATGGTTTGGTTTGATATTCTGGAAGTCAAGGAGGACTTTTGATGATGATTAGGGTGTTAGATGTGGATTTGAAGTATTATCTATGGTGTTTCGGTTTGGATTTGCGAAAGGAAGAAGATGACTGTTCTGCCGTGTTGGCGATCGATCGGCCCTGCAGGGCGATCGATCGGCTGAATTGTAAATTTCAAATTTTTGCGTGTAACCAATCGAACAGCCTGAAGGGCGATCAATCGGCTACACAGGAAATTGCATGTTGTGCATATGATGTCTATTTTGATGATTTCACTTTAGCTTGCCAATTTTATATGAATGTTGAGTGTTTTAAGCTATGTTAGGCTACTGGAAATGTATGCTATTGAGTTTATGGAGTTGAGATATATGCTTAGAGATGGTGGAATGACTTATGTTTTGTAGCATGATGTTGGAATCGTTATCTTGAAATTATGAATGGTTGTTTCCCTTTAGTTAAGCATATTTTCAGTAGGACTACAATCATTATTGGACTGATTTGTCATGATAGATTGTGGTTAATGGTGTGTGAATGTTGGTGAATGCCATGATTCAATGATGAAATGAGTGATGTTATATGTGTTTAGCCTTTGTGGTTGAGTTTTGAATCTAGCTATGATTTCAACGATTCTTCTACTATGATTTCCACTGGAATTCATGTTTAGATAGAAATTCACATGTGTAGTGTGGTAGTGAGTTGATTTTCAAGCATGTTGATATGCATTATGTGAAAGGCTTCTACTAGTTACACACACACATATGGGGGTTAAATGATGATGTTGAAGCTTGACATTGTGAGTAGGAATGATGCATTAGGAGCTGATGAGAGCACTTATCATGGATTAGGATTCATGTATGCTTTGCCCATGCATGTACCATGCTGCACGCATCATGAAAATGGATTTCCAAGTGAGGCTTCATCATGATTAATCGAATTTGACCGATTAGATGCAATGTGATGGAATTGTGTGTCGGGTTTATCGGTCGTGGATTAATCGCAAGTTGATTGGTCCGAAAGGACATATTTTGATTTGAAGTTCCTGTGTGGAACGATTTGAAGTTCCTGTGTGGAACGAGTGCACTCCCCGGGTTGAGTCTAATTAAATGGAATGATGTGGGGACGAGTTGTGTACTTGTCTTGCGGATTGTGAGAATGTTATTATGTGTGTCATCTGGACCCTGAGAATCCAGTGTGGTATGCCGTGTGCACCCCGCTACCACGTGTTCTAGGGTTCTCTGTGTGAGAACTCGGGCTCTTCCCTCCGCAGGAGATGTCCCTGGGCGAACACCCCTGCTCTAGATTCTCTGTGTGAGAATGGGACATCCTTGGCCAGGATCGTCTGTGGCGAGCAGTATTAGGGATTGACAACCCCGATCTTTCTTGAATTCTTGTGTAGAATTTTGGACCATTACACGCCTTCGTGGCCTTGTCTATGCTTCCGTCTGTGTGACGTTAATGTGTGATTACTCCTTGATGGAGGTTGATTGTGATGACATTATGCATGTGGGAATATGTATGTTAGAGATACATCCATGCATGTTGATTTTGATGTAATGCATGTGGGAATATGTATGTTAGAGATACATCCATGCATGTTGATTTTGATATTATGCATGTGGAATATGTATGTTAGAGATACATCCATGCAGGTTGATTTGATATAATGCATGTGGAATATGTATGTTAGAGATACATCCATGCATGTTGATTTTGATATTATGCATGTGGAATATGTATGTTAGAGATACATCCATGCATGTTGATTTTGATATTATGCATGTGGAATATGTATGTTAGAGATACATCCATGCAGGTTGAATTGTGAAATAATGCATGTGGGAATATGTATGTTTGAGATACATCCATGCAGTTTGATTTAAACTATGCATGTGGGAATATGTATGTTAGAGATACATCCATGCAGGTTGAATTATGCATTATGATGCAGTTTTTAAGTGATGTGAATATGTGATCAGAAAATGATACACCTTGTACATCGTTGATTTGAAAGATTATATCGCCATGCTATCGTATTTTCGATATTGTTGGTGATATTAAAACCATTGCTGAGTTTGTTAAACGCACCCCTCTTTTTGTGTTTTGATTTGGGGCTGCGTAGTGCGACACGCAGACGGACAGGATTGCCTCTTTGAGGAAAGGTCAGAGATAGCTTGGGTGTGATGATGGAGATCGTTGTGTGACTTACTTTCGTTTGTTTCATGCTTTATGTTAGAACCTTTGTGTAGGGTTCTTGTTTTGTATTTATGTCATATTTTACAGTTGTGATGCTTATGACTTATTCTGAGCCGGTGTGGGCTTTACTTAACTAAGCTTGTGGGTTTGAGATTGTTGTTTACTTTGTGATAAGCAACACCTTTTCCTCCCCTTTTATTTACTCTTGCTCAAAGGATTGTGCGCACTCCGTATTTCTGTTAATCGCCCATGGTTAGGGTTAAGTCTTCCGCTAGAATCGTTTCTCAATCTTCACTTCGTCGCCCTCGCGCGCTTGACCAGCCCCTGGACCGGGTTCGGCTCGGGTCGGGCATTGCCGGGGCGTGACACTTGTGGATGTGACATTGCACTTAAGCAAAAACACTAGTGAGAGCATATCACAACTTCAATATTCTCAAATTATTAGAAGTCTCAATTACATCATGAATTGTACGAGACCAGACATAGCATACTCAGTGAGTAAACTAAGTAGATTTAATAGCAACCCAAGGGCAGACCACTAGAAGGCTATAGTCAGGGTTCTTAAGTATCAGAGATATACCTTGAACTATGGGCTACATTATACTAGGTATCCAGCAATACTAGAGAGTTATTGTGATGCAAATTGGATATCTGATACAAAAGACTCAAAATCCACAAGTGGATATGTCTTTACTCTTGGAGGTACAACAATGTCTTAGAAATCCTTGAAACAAACGTGCATAGCAAGATCCACAATGGAATCTGAATTCATTGCGCTTGCTAGAGCAGGCAAAGAGGCTGAATTGCTTCGTAATTTTTTAGAGGATATTCCAATGTGGGGGAAAGTTGTGCCACCTATTTGCATATACTGTGATAGCCAATTGGCTATAAGAAGGGTACAAAGTAACTTGTATAATGGTAAATCTCAACATATACGTCAAAGACATAATACTATAAAATAATTGCTCTCTAGTGGAACAATTTCCATTGAGTATGTTAGGTCAAAAGAAAATATTGTGGATCCGCTTACTAAGGGATTGACCAAAGAACAAGTGAGCAGTTCATTGAGGGGAATGGGCTTGAAGCCTATACATTAAGAGTCACCATAATGGCAACCCAACCTAGTTGACTAGAGATCCCAAGATCTAAGTTCAAAGGGACAACCAAATTGTGGGGGATTCAAAGGAAATCACTATTGAGATAGAATCTCGTCCCCATTCCTATGATGAGATAGTGATGCATGCGGAGTGAATCAGGATAAGCTTAACTTTTAATAGTTCTCATAGCTTGAATTAATTTGAGTTGGGTATTGCAGGATACTCCTAATGAGAATCACCTATGTGAGTGTGAAGGGGCCGCTTCTATGAGGATTTTAAGACTAAATCTTCTAGAACACTCGTGAAAACCAAGTTTATTCAGGGCTGAAATGAACACATGCAATCATGAAAATCATAGTGTGTCTTAGAAGTGATTGTGTGAATTTTATTATCTTGGTTTATACAAACGGCTAAACAGTTTAAGACATCACGTTCACTGATTAGCTAGTAGACCCGATAGTTTTCACAAGGGAAGGTTTAAAGCCAAAAGCTACATTTCTCCCATGCATGATCTCTTTAATATTGCTTTCACGATTTATCTGCATTGTTTTGCATAGTTATCCAGCCAATTATCATTCATGTGGGGGATTGTTAGAAGTAGGCATTATATTAAATGGGTTAAGCCCATATCATTAAGGTGGGTATAATATTTATATGGGCTAAGCTCATAATATTTATATGGGTCAAGCTCATATTACTTAAGTAGGTCAAGCTCATATGGTAGAGAGCCCAAGCCCACTTTGTGTTAGATGAGAATCACACATGTAAATTGGTTAAAGAAGTGATAGTCCCACATCGCCTAGAAGAAGGTGATGGTGTTGGTATATAAGACATTAGTTTGGCCTTTCAAGTTAGGCCCTTGGGCCAACCCACTTTTGTGGGAGAAAGAAATGTTAGACCAATGCACCTAGGTGGGCTAACCCACGTGTCGCCGTCCGTCTGGCTCGGCTTAGTTCGGTTCACACGCGCGGCCAGTAAACAGGTTGGGTTGGGTTAACAAGATAATATTTTTAGGACAAATTTATTTGGTTTGGTTTTCTTTTAACCAAAATGGGTCCGGTTTATTTTCACTAAAGAATGTGTTCGTTAACGGATAGACGCATCCGTTTGAACGGGAAAGGGTGTCTTCAATAGGATTTCCTATATAAAATTATTGAAAAATGATTTCTGCACTAATCCTACATTGGATTTCCGTCTGTTTCCATTTCTGTGAGAGCATACATTCTGTAGTTTGCTGCATGTACTGTGTTGGAGGTGCTCCTACAGTATGTGGTTGATCGTCTTATCCTAGGAGGCAGACGCCTAAGAGTCCTAAGAACCGTTAAGGAGGGCGAATTCTATCTTAAGGACAGAACAACTTGCTTGATTCAATCATAATTAGGGTTGGGAAAATCCAACCCGACCCGTTTACCCGATCCAAACCTGACCCACTTAACCCTGCACCTGACCCGACCCGACTACAAGTAGGGTCAGGGTTTAGGCTCTTGACCTGTTTTGAATTTAGGGTCGGGTTGTACCCGACCTGCACAACCTGACTTTTACCCGACTACAAATAATAAAGAACCCTATTATTATAGTGTTAGTCTATTGGACTTATTTATCCTATTATTATAGTATTTTTTTAGTGGATACTATGTTGAACTAGAGGTGCTTAAACATAAATTTAGGCATGAATAAGATGTTTGGAGCAAAGGTGTGATCACATATATTTTGCTTTGTTGTAGACATCCATTTTGGGATAACAGAGAATGATATCTTCAAAGTGTAGTTAATTTATATATAGTTTAATTTTTTTTTGTTATTCTTTTAGGTGTGATGAATGAAATAAAAATGTCATATTTTGTTATATTTATTACTACAAAAAAAGTATCCACAAATTAGCCAAAGAACCAAACATTTAAATTAATGTTGTAATATATTTAATTTCATTTGTGTTTGCCCTTTGCAAAGAGAGAAGGTATATAATATGAGTTTAACAAAAAAATTGTGGAAAAAAGTAGGGTTACCCGCATACCCGACCCGACTCAAATAGGGTTAGGGTTTGGATTTTCGACCCGATTTAAAAATAGGGTCGGGTCATGACCCAACCCGATTTCAGTGAGGGTCAAGGCCAACCCAACCCAATTTGACCTGACCCGACCCAATTCCCAGCCCTAATCATAATCATTCTAGTAAGATTTCTCATCACAAACTTTTCAAATGTACAAAAATAACAGGTTAATCTAGCCTGAGTTTAGTGTCGAAGTGATTACACTTGGCTCTGAAACAGAACCGACAACACAGAGATTGTCCAAGTTCCACTCTTAGCTAGGTTTATACCTTCTAAAAAGTTGCTACAAAAGCTTCATGGTATATGGGGTTACTAGTCATGGAGGTATGGGATAGGGGTTCAATATTTACGAGGCAATTGGAAGAGTGGGATCAAATTCTATGCTCTCTCCATCCCACATTAATATATCTATTTAATTTTTCAAAATGAACTACAATAGAGTTATTAATGTGAACCAGAGAGAATATTATCAACAAAGGAAGCTCCAAGGGAATTGGCCACTTATAGGTCTTGCTTCTAAATTAGAAAAGGCGATCATCCTTAAGAATGATCCTTAGATTGTGCAGAGGAGATAGAGAAGATTGAATTTCGTAGAGGTGGCAATGGCCTAGGCCGGCCTAATATATATTCCCTCTTTCCTAAATTAATAGCTTTATTTGGCAAAAAAATATATTTTATATTGATAGCTTTATTTTGTTAAATTTAAGTAGTTAGATACCTAAAAAAGAGTATCATAAGCTTATTTTTATCTCTCTTGTATGTGTTTTTATCCTTTAATAAAAATTATTATTTTTCAAATGTACCTTTTCATATAGGACAGAGGGACTACAAGGCAATTGCAAGAGGGGAAACAAATTCTATACTCCTTCTGTCCCATATTAATAGCTCTATATGTTTTCCAAACTAAACTAAATTAGAATTATTATTGTAAGATAGAGAGTATTATCCACAACTGGGAGCTCTAAGAGGATTGGTTACGTGTAGGTTGTGCTTCTAATTAGACAAGGAGATCATCCTTAAGAATGATCCCTGGATTGTGCAGGGGGGGAGAGAAGATTGAGTTTCATCATAATTTTTATGGTTCTTTAAACAAGTTATTTTGCTTTCATTGTCAATTTATACGTTCAAGTGCAGTATGTAGTTGTGCATAGTGATGAGCATACCGCGACTAGTATTGGGCACGAGCATACTAGGAATAGCTAGAGGGCCATGAGAGCTATGCCCCCATTCATTTTTTAAAAATGTTTTGCTGACTGGTTTTCCATGACCAACTCTGTGACTTAGACCACATGGGCTAGACATGGTACGTAAGGGGGCTACAGACCATGTCCGAGCCCCATGTGGGATGGTCACGGGGCTCCAGACAGGTTAGACACTCTTTATTTTTTGTTTGTTCTCTGTCAACTCGTTCTTTAAAATTTGTTCTTTCATGCACATGTTGATAATAAATTTTGTATCTCTAATAACTATTCCTGCTCCATTTCTAAGTGTACGTAGTATTTTATTTTTATCTTTTTACCTTAGAAGTTTTTTTTTTTTTACAATAGAAGCTGTGAGACAAAGCAACCCTTATTTTAAAGGGGTTACCATGCAATCGGATCTTGAATAAAGATAAATTATTAAGTATTTCTAGAGTAACATTTGGGAGTTACGCCCACTTTATATGAACTGCCGATCTTTAACATCGATCGTCATGAAATAGCATACACTAGTAAAAGGGGAAGTTTACCCCACTTGTGCTAAAGGGTGTTGGCGACGATTCCTGTGAAATAGGAGTAAATCTCATGTGGCACTCCAAGAATACTTTATCATGGTTCCCAACTAAGGGCATGTTTACTAAATTAATAAAGAAATCCCCATACGATTTGACTCGCAATCAATCAATCTTTCTTTAAATTACAAAACAGTAGAAAAAGTCAAATAAGCTAAATTGATTCAACAAGTTTGATATCTAGTCAATTCAATCATATTAATTAGCTTTGAAATAATACACAATTTGGGTATGAGAGTGCACAATTTGAGATCTTTTTAAAATTAAGATTTTGAATGTAATCCACATTGTGCACTATTAAGAGGAGCGTGTCACTCTTCCAGAATTTTATAACAATTGTCGAAAAACTTGATAGTATACAATTTAGATTTAATTGCTTAGAACAATTTTTATCCAAACACACCCTAAATTGGAGACTTTGGAAATAGTAAAATGGGAAGAAACAAAATATAGTCTGATGTGTAAATCTAAAAAATTGTAAGAGAGGAGGAGTTGGGTAGAGAACACGAGAAGGGTTTACTCACTCCATGTTACTCTTTTCATCCTATATCAATAGCTATTTTTATAAAAATAATAATTTTTATTAAATGGTAAAACCCACACCTATTAAAAGGGAAAATAAGTTTATGATACTTTTTTTTAAGTACCTAATTATTTAAATTGAACAAAATAAAGTTATTAATATAAAAAAAAATTTTAATAAAGTTATTAATTTAAGATGAAGAGAGTATTATATTTATTTAATAATTTTCATGGTCATGACCTTTCAATAGAAAGTATTCTAGTTTTTATGTTCGGTGAACCAAATTAATATGAGCCAGCCGGGTCACCGGTCCAACTGGAGGAACTAATTTAACTTAATTGGGCGGGTCTCAAAAGTGTTACAACCCAATTGATCCTACCCCAAAAAGAAATCTGATTTAATTTAGTCAAACCAGACCGCCTGGCCAGGCTAAACCGAATTTTGAAATACTGAGTCCATGATATTATTTATTTAATACTCTCCATGACCTACATTAATCACTTTATTTATTTTTTAAAATAAATTAAAATTTTATTTATTTTAAAGGTTAAATTAAACTTTGGAGGCCCAAGCCATTGTCACATGTGATAAGTGTCACTCTAAAAAGAAATTGAATCCGTGTCACTTGTTTATATCCCCTTGTAGACTAACCTTAGGAATATTGAACAAAGCGGCATGAAGTAAGGCAAAATTATCCTCAGATTGATTTGGGCCGGTCGTAGCCGTGGAACTTACACCGTGATTTACGGCACTAAGGGCGATTTGGAAATTCTAATCAAAATGTCGTCGTCAACAATGGGTCTCGCATTCAAGCAAATGCTTCTAGCCCTGTTGACTTGCACCTACAACATGCTTGACAATCCTGCCAAGTGAGCAAAATGTTGTTAACAATCCCACCAACATTGATTATTGTGCGAGCCTTTGAATGTTCGACTTGTGCAGCAGGTGCCCATAGTTACGTCGTCTGACGATGGCCTTAAATGCATGTTTGCATGTCTACGATCATGGCCCCACCCCACCTGAAAACATTACATTAATATTAATTGCATGCACGTCAATGCGGGCTAGTATTTTTCTTTTTATTATTTTTTTCTATAGGATTAATGCAGGTTATAAATCGATACTCTCCCTGTCTAGCTTCATTTGTTTTTGTTTTTTGTTTTTAATAAAATATAGGTATTAATGTAAAAAGGAGGGAGTATAATATTTGCTGTATGATTTTTACAAGGAACGTCATCTTCTCACCAAATTATTCATGAAATCTTTTCAACTCTTAAATATTACTCTCTCCCTCTTTAATTAATAGCTATATTTTAAAAAATAATAATTTTTAGTAAATAGTAAAACTTACATCCAAGAGAAGGTAAATAAGCTTATGATGTACTTCTTTAAGTACCTAATATTTAATTTGAACAAAATAAAGCTATTTATATAAAATAAATTTTTTTTCCAAATGGAGTTATTAATTTAAGACAGCCCAAAATGAAGATTTTGAACAATACTTTTTATAATAATAAAATAATATTAATATGGTTAACTATTTAAGATGCAAAATTACTAATCAAATTTATCTAACTAATTCTTTGTAATAAAAACTTCATTTTACATTAGTAATAGTTACAAGTGTGGCTAATATGAATGGTTTTGTCCAAGAAATAAGAACTTGGTGGGCTTTGTCTTTTAATAATAAAATAATTATAAACAATATAAATAAAATATAAAAATTAATACTCCCTCTGTCTTATATTAATAGGTATATTTAAAAAAATAGTAATTTTTATTAAATGGTAAAACCTACTTTTAAGATAAGAGAAAATAAGCTCATAATACTTTTTTTTAAATACCCAACTACTTAAATTGAACAAAATAGATAGCTTTTCATGTCCTTGAAAATTGAGGGAGAGTCCGCCCCTCAAGTTTAGAGAATTGAATTACTAAAAATAAGGTTTAGGGAGTGTGAATTATATATCACATGTAATATGAAATAGTTTTGCTAATTTGGGACCTTTAGGTTTGGTTAATAATTGCATTGAAATATTGTGTTTGTGCCTATAGAGTATAAAATTTGATCAAAGCCTTTGGGCTTGGTTAATAGGTGTAAATATATTCTAATGATAAAATTGTAACCGACATATTAAGTAATAGTAGTTTTTTTATTTAGTGATAGTAGTTTATGGCAAAAGAAATGCTCACTTACTGTTGGTTGAAAAATATTACTTAATATTCATTCATTATGTTATAAGAATAATGGGATGCAAAACGCAAGTTATTGACAATAAAGAAAGTTACAATATTTTCTCCTACACGGCATTTATACTTACCTTACTTCCATTCTCACTCATATGCATATAATATATATACATATAAGGGGGCCTTTTAATGTTGGGGCCTTAGGCAATTGCCTGGGCCTCTAATTACCCCTGAATTTAGGATATGAGCTTTATTAGTAAACGTCAGCCTAGGTATCATATATATACTGTCAAAGTTTTACTCTAGCAATGCACATTACTTAAGAGCAGATAGGTAATTTGTTATTAATACCCATTGCCAAATCACAAATGGCTATACCCGTACTCATGCAGCCATGCTCATATATAGAAGTATTAAAATTTAATTTCTTTGGAGCAATTAATGTTCACCCCCATGTTTTATTATTCTAGTCAAATACTTACTAGTAGTTATGGCGACAAATGGGAGGGAAGCTTATAAATGAACTTTCCAGGATACAGAAAAGAAAATTTTCTGATGACCTTCACCTGTAGCGGCCATTCAACACCGGTGGGTTCATATACGACTTCAAAAAGCTTCTGGTATTTGACTAAATGCTTTATATAAATATAGTTGAACTGAGCACCACGGCACCACCCTATTAGTAAATAAAAAAAAATTGTTGACCAACTTTTTCTCACCGGTTCTATGATCAGTCCACATGGCCATGAACCTGAAATATAAAAGGGCAGCTATGCATAAAAATTACTGCCCCTTTATGTACTATGTTAGAGGCCTATGTGGGTGGTCGGCAAGGAGCCCTGATCAAGGAGAACGGTCAGGTTAGACGAGCCCAACTTATTTCTATGCACCCCAACGTATTTCTCCACTAATTTCCCCACCTACGTCCTTGTTGCGGTATAAGAGCATTAAGCCCCCAAGACCTCCCATGAAACGAGTTTGAATTTCATTTGGAAAACCGCAAGCGTGTGGGGAAATATGGTCAGGAAAAACGAGGTCGGTTTGATAGGAACGTCCAATTGGTAGACTAGTCCTCATAAATCATAATACAAATTTCATGATACAACTGCCTGTTAAACAACTACATATGCGAAGGATAATTAATTAATTTCATGACTAGCTTTCAACGGCATAAAGTATATACGGCTTGTGTACTTCATAATGTGAAAACAAAAGAAGAAGGTTCAAAGAAGAGGCTGATATTTTATAATTAAAATGGTATTTGGCCGCATGAAAGTCAATCCTTTCATTCATCGGTACTCGTCCACCCATCGCCTTACCATCTACCCATCTCTTTATGAAAATTTTGCCATGTATTCGGTCTCCCTCTGCCATCTTCGGTCGTTTCTCCACCCAGAAATCCGGAGTCCAAAGAGGAGCCTAGCGGACCCCTCAACAATGACCAAGAACCAATTATCTTAATTAGGAGACTGCACATTGGTTGACAATGAGAAGTATTTTTTATGTTCCTTACTACATTGAATTTAAAGTAAAGAACACATAGTAATAGTCATTTAAAAAATTAATGGCACATACTCTAATACATGCTAGTATTAAGGTCAATGATATTAATGTTTGCTAGTATATGAGCTGTCGATTTTAAATATCAATAGCCTCAGTACATTCCTTATGCTAAGGCTCGCTAATAGGCAACATAGACTTTCAAGAAAATGAGAAACATACCTTGGACTATTAGAAGTGGGTATTATATTTAATGAGTTAAATCTATATCATTAAGATGAATATAATATTTACATAGCCTAAGCCTATAATATTTATGTAATTCAAACTCATATTATTTAAGTAGGTCAAGCTTATATGGTAAAGAGCCCAAACCTATTTTGTGTTAAATGAGAATCACACACATGAATTGGTTGAAGAAGTAAATAGTCTCACATTGCCTAGTAGAAGGTGATGATGTTGATATATAAGGTATTAGTTTGGTCTTTCAAGTTAGGACCTTGGGCCAACCCACTTTTGTGAGGAAAATAGATATTAGACCAATGCACCTAGGTGGGCTAACCCACACGCGCGTGCCACCACTATCTATCAGGCCAGCTCGGTTCACACGCATGGTCGACCGACCAGGTCAGGTGGGGTTGGCTAGATAATTTTTTAGGACAAATTTATTTGGTTTGGTTTTTTATTTATTTAGTTTAATTTTCTATTAACCAAAATGAGTCCGATTTGTTTTCACTAAAGAATATGTCTGTTAACGGATGGATGTATCCGTTTGAACAAGAAAGGTTGTCTTCAATGAGATTTCCTATAAATTCATAAAAAATGATTTTTGCACAAATCCGATTTGGGATTTCCGTCTATTTTTATTTCTATGAAAGTATACATTACTGTGTTGGAGGTACTCCTACAGTACGTGATTGATCGTCTTATCCTGGGAGGCTGACACCCAAGAGTTCTAAACACTATTAAGGAGAGTGAACTCTGTTTTAAGGATAGAACGACTTATTTGATTTGATCATAATTATTTTAATAAAACTTCTCATCACAAACATTGCAAAGGTACGAAAATAACATGGACTACTTGAACTAGTGCATTGCCTATTCTACAAGAAAAGTTTTTTATTAATGAGCTCAACGTAAGACATTTATAAAAATTATTGATATTTTAGATTAATGACACACATGCTAATATACATATTAATTTGCCTGCGGTGAATCTCATAGATAAAAGGCTCGTATACATATTTGGGTTCATATGAATAATACTTTATATTAGCCTGATCGGTAGGAATCATTTATATTCACCCCATGGGCGGAATCCTGCTCCTTTGGATTCCATTTACGTGAAAAACGCATACGTAGGTGGATTGCTTGTCTAAGTTAAACAATACAATGAGCGAGGAGTGGAAGTCGATCGAATCACCGCAGGCAGCTTTGATTGTTTCCCCAACCTCTCACCAACCTCGTGTTCACTCCATTAACTCCTAGCTAAATTATTATCCCGGTGTTTCCACGCGTTCATACCCACCCCTCCGACCCAATTTTATTCTTCACTGCTACAGCTAAACGAGTTAATCGTGACCAATGCCCAGAGCCAGCCTTTTTTACCTTTCACACTATCCTACATGATACATGTACGAGTATGGACAGACGACAACAGTCAAACAGTACTTGTACTAATCAATGGAAAGGCATTTTTGTCTTGTCAAGCAGTCCAGCCCATCCCTGTGGGTTTATAATTATACTAGAATTAGTTGGAATTGGCACAAAACATTGATACAAGAGGTTGCCTCATGTACAGCTTTGTTTTGTGATGTACTTCAACTTTGATGTTAAGATTTTCACATAAAAAAATTATGAAAACTATACCAGATCTACTCCTTTCTATGAATGATTATATGTGGAAATTATACTATACAACTTTCCTGGCAAGCTAGGTTATATTGAGCAATTATGGCAAGTAATAATCATGAGGAGCGTTTCAATAGGAAATAATTGGGAAAATGAGGAGCCCACGTTATGAAGAAATGATTAGACGGCTATGATAAAAATCTTCTTAAAAACGCGGGGGTGAAACTAGAAACCCACTAATTAATACTAGAATTTTACTTTGCTGTATAATTGAAACCAATATGATTAGTGAGTGTAGTTTAATGTTACACAAACAACATCAACATCGGCTTTGACTCGAAGAAAAAATTTAAAATCTGTTAGGTGTCAATTTTATTGAATGCCTCCTATAATTTTTTTTTTAAAAGAAGCCAATATATTTATAAAAAATGTCACTAATTTTCTTAAACAGAAAAATTATCTTTAACATTTCCCATCTATTCTCTGTTTATCTTTTTAGTCATTTTAAAAAAATACTTATTTTAAAAAAAAGTGCCGCTGGCCGCGGCCAGATCTGGCAGCCTAGCCAAGAGGCAACCTCTTACTTAAGCAGAGGTCAACAGACCACCAACAACCGAAGGTGAGCGGCTTCAACTTTCAACTCTCAACTTTCAACTTTCAACTTCAAGGGGTACTAGATCTTGAAGATATTATTTCAAATTAGAGAGCAATTCCGTATTTTTCAAACATCATGAACATTTTAAAAAAAACATCATGCACATTTTCAATAAATTACTTTCTCAAAGAAAAATTACAAGACCAAGTGTTATCTTTCAATAAAGTTCCCAAAAATCTTAGATTTATTGGTTGACAAGAGCGAGCTCTAAAGCTGAAAGCCAAAGAGCGGAAAAAGAGTACACAGAAAAAAAGATTGTACTTTCCCATTTGAGTGATCCCAGGGCTTTTCTTTTTCCTTTTTAAAAGCCTTTTACCAGGTGGGTCCTACCCGTAAAACTCCATTAAACCCCATTTTACGCGGATGTCCCCTGACATTCTAGTAAATTACCACCGCTGCCACTCCGGAATCGAGAGCCGCCGCCGCTGTTTGACTTTCTGTTGACCCCCCGATGTCCGGACATACTTTTAATGGGAGTAGTTTATTTAATTATGACGATTAGTAGGCGATAAGATATCTTGTCCGAACTCAACCAAGTACCGCAATCTCAGTGGCATCTTCGTTATATCCATCAACCATGAGGTGCTTTACGCACCCTCCATTTTGGCATGGTTCTGCCATCAAAGCGAAGAGAGAGAATGCACAGCTCATTCCCGGGCTTTTTCCGTCGGCCAGCTCCAATTGCAGGCACCGGGAAACCGCTTGTCCCCGCCGAGAAACCGCTTACCGCCTTTCTTCGCGTCTTCGAGGGCTAAAGCGGTTGGGTTTTACCGCTTAAATCCTTTTCCCGGAGCTCTGGTTTCTGTGTAGTATGATGTTTATGATTTAATTAGTCGAAATTTCTTCCGCTGCTGCTCCTGCGGTGAAGACAATGTCGCCGGGAAACCGCGCGTCACTCGGATGAGGGATGGGCTGCGTGTTTGGCAAGACAGCGGCCGGGGAAGGCCGGAAGGCAGCGGACGCAGCCGCGGCGACTGAAGTTTCCAGGAAGATCGAGCAGCAGCCAAGCTCCCTGGCCGCTGCTGTCGAAGCCTCCAGCGTCCCGATTGAGCGGAGAGAGAAGGAGGGTTCCCACTCGAGCAAAGGGGATCCCGCGGCGCTCCAGCCACTGCGGGAGCGGCGGAGGTCGCGGGCTTCTTTGAGAGGTTACCCGAGCGTGTCTGCCTCCGGTTGGCCGAGCTGGTTGACGGACGCCGTGGGAGATGCGATCGAAGGCTGGATCCCACGCCGAGCTGATACTTATGAGAAGCTTGACAAGGTTGTTTGAACCTTTCAATTTTTTAGTTTTCTCACGAACTTTTAAGCTCTAATTTCTCTAAAAAAAATCACCTCGCCTATACTTGTTTATAAATTCGTCGTTTTCTGTTTATAGTGTTTTCTCGTTTCCACTCAGTTGAAAATGTTTTTTCTCTTTTTGTGGTATTTGGCTTTATTTTTATCTGAAATAGCTCTCCCCCTCAATTTATATTTTTAAGAAGTATGTAGTCCTCACATTTTATCATATTACAGTAACAATGTGTTTAGTGCTGGAATATTTCCCAAACTTCTAAGATCAGTTTCTACTAATAATAGTTAAATGACATTGTATTAATTGAACTATCGAATTCTTCTTTTTGTTTATTTTTGTTTTTGTATTATTATTATGATGATATTAATGATATCAGATAGCTGAGATAAGGTGTATGATGATAATAATTTATGGATATTTAAGATGTCAAGTTTTTGCCTTTCTGGATCTTTTTGAATGTTCTTTTCCCTTTTCTGACGAATCTGCTTCTTCCCTTCTGAAAATCCTTTGTCTATTTCTTTTTGTTTAGATTGGGCAAGGTACATATAGCAATGTTTACAAGGCCAAAGATCTAATTACTGGGAAGATTGTTGCACTGAAGAAAGTCAGGTTTGATAATTTAGAGCCCGAAAGTGTGAAATTCATGGCAAGAGAGATTCTTGTATTGAGGCGGTTAGATCACCCAAATGTGATCAGACTGGAGGGTCTGGTCACTTCAAGGATGTCAAGTAGCCTGTACCTAGTTTTTGAGTACATGGAACATGACCTGGCAGGGCTTACAGCTACTCCTGAAATCAAATTCACTGAGCCTCAGGTTTGCCTTTTTTTGCTCAGACAAGTGAGGGAATGGTATTGCAATTAAGTGATGCATGATAGTTATCATGTGCACATGTGCTTATATATATGAAGATGATGAGGTTAATTGACGTGCATGTACTCAGAAAAGGACTTCATTAAAATGTCATTCATTGATGTTTTTGGGTGGTTTTGTTAGACATGCAAATTATGCCCCCTGTTTTTAAAAAATGGCAGTAGTTTATGTATTGATTGCGCCAAGAAAAGGCCCACAGTGGTATATATCATACTTGTATGCTACTAGAAATTTATTCAGTGGCCTGATGATAAGAAATATGAAAGGAGATATATTGGAATTCAATGTGAATTTAGCTGAGACTGGAACTTCTTTTCACTTGCTAAATATTCCTGTAAAATTGTTTCTGGAAACATTCTTGATATGCGAAAAAGCTACAGATAAGGGATTATGTAAGATTGAAAAAATGGGTATGAAATAAAGTGCAAAAGGCCCAACAAAGTATATCAGCCAAACTAAACCATACCAACACTCCCGTGCATGCATAATGGATATCAACCAATGCAAAGAAACCAAAGCAGACCAAATTTTTATTACATTGATGCTTATGCATAATTTTCCAGAGGCGTGGACACTATCAATATTCTGATCCATGTTTGTTATAGGTGCCTCTTATTGCTAAATATTTATCAGTATCTTTGGCATTCATTAACAAAGAATTTTAAGGGTTTGTATTCAGCAAAGGGACTGAAATATCTCATTTAGATATAGCTTCTTTTGTGCATACTTCTATTTCAAAAATGACTTCTATATTAATATATCAGGGAATATTTTATAGTTGCTACATTTAATATCTTATCATTGTAAGCATGCAGGTGACTTTCTAAGGTTTGCATAACTTTCTGTGTGGCTAGTTTTATCTTGATGTTAATTTCATTGTCTTCACTATTTTATTAGGTCAAATGCTACATGAAACAGTTGTTCTCAGGACTCGAGCATTGCCATAACCACGGCGTCCTTCATCGTGATATTAAGGGCTCGAACCTTCTTATTGGTAATGATGGGATACTTAAAATAGCTGATTTCGGACTTGCTTCTTTTTTTGATCCCAACAAGAGGCAACCTATGACCAGTCGGGTTGTCACTCTCTGGTATCGTCCTCCAGAGCTTCTTCTGGGGGCCACAACCTACAGTGTTGAAGTTGACCTTTGGAGTGCTGGATGTATTTTGGCTGAGTTGTTAGCTAGGAAGCCAATCATGCCAGGGCGAACAGAGGTACTTTCAGTTGTTTTTGGTATAAGATATGGTTGCAGCTGAACTAAGTGGCTTCCATATGGAGTGATATATAGCATTATACACTAAAATTCATCTTCAATATCATGTTCTTATTGTATGTTGAAAGATAGTTAAAGATAATAATATAGATCATAAAAGTTGAGAGGTGAAACTCTTTGTTTTGAAATTTTCTGGAAGTTCATTGTAAAAATCTGCAAAGTGGTACTCGAGGGTGGATTTCCTTTTGATAACTGTGAGAATAATGAGAACTAGTGTTTGTGGGGAGAAGAAGAAGAGAAATTCTATTGCGAGGAAAATACAAGTGGAGGAGTTGACACATACTAAAGTGAGTGCTGATTAATCAGAAATCAGAAATAAAATACAACAATCAATGACTAAATCATCCTCTGTAATGAAACAAATAACGGTGAAGACTTGAGCAAGTTCGCCAGCTGAACTGGCTTGGTTCATGATTTCATGGCTTCAAACTGGTTTCGTCTAGCCAAGCTTGAGCTTGAGCTCAGCCTAGCATACACATAATATATTTATGCTAGAAACTTACTTATTACTGCACATTTTGTAATACATATGTTAAAAATAAACATTATGTGAAAACATGTATTTTTATGAAAATAAAATTTTTAATCAATAAAACGAAATTCTGACATTAAATAAGTATAAAAGTAAAAACTTTATAAAGTTGAGCTGGCTCGACTCTGCTCGAACATGGCTCAATGTTGACAATCTTGAGCCATCTGGGTTTGGCTCAAAATCAAGCTCATCCCAAACCTGTCTCTACTCATCTAGTCATATTTCAATGTAGAAATTAGAAACTAAGTCAACTGGATGGCACTTGAAGTGATTATGGTAGTCATGTAACATGTCACCAGGGAAACTTGAAGAACATTACATAGTATATATAGCTCGAGAGGATTATTATTAGTTATATATACTGTCCTATCTGGTTTCTCAGCCCAGAATTATTCATGGTAACTCATCATCAGTCAAATGAAACATTTTTGAACTGGTTGTTAGCAAAATTCTTTATGTGACATGTGTATCATTGAAACCGATAAATAAATGGGGGATTAGCCTTTTTTCCACATTGACAGATAGTATCCAATTTTGCAAGTTAAACTCGAAGAGTAGCATCCTGCTCTAGATGATCAGAAAAATAAGTAATATCTTTCTTGACTCTGCTTGTCAATATGAGTTTGGACAGCTGTCTGCTTGTCCTACTTTATTCAAGAGCCTGATTGGCATCTAAAAATGCTTATTTATTTAGCCATCCTAGCAAACAACTCAAATACTTTTTTCCATTTTGGATGCTGTTTATTTGTTCAATTCTTCTATTCATCTACACGTTTGTTAGTATCTTTCTTACTTCTCACATTTTTAGGTGGAACAAATGCACAAAATATACAAATTGTGTGGGTCTCCATCAGAGGAATATTGGAAAAGGTTAAAGTTGCCACATGCTACCATCTTTAAACCACAGCAGTCATACAAACGTTGTGTAAAAGAGACATTTAAAGATTTTCCTCCCTCTTCATTGTCCCTCGTAGACATGCTTCTAGCAATTGACCCAGCTGAGCGAGGGACTGCTACTGCTGCTCTGCAAAGTGAAGTGAGTCCCATTTGCTATATAATTTGGTGGTATGTTGTTGTGTGGCCAAGACAAATGTTTACTTGATTTTGGGTTTCCAATCACCTTTTAACATTGTATTAAATCTCACACTGCATGGAAATCCAAATTGAAATTTTAGACAATTCTGTAATATCCATAACTCTAGCTAAAAATTGATTCACTTTCCTATGAGATGTTTATGCCTTGGATATTTTGTATATATTGTTGGTCTGACTTGAAAACATGACTGTTATGGGCAGTTCTTTACTACTGAGCCTTATGCTTGTGAACCATCAAGCTTACCTCATTATCCTCCAAGCAAAGAGATGGATGCAAAATTGAGAGATGAAGAAGCCAGAAGGTTGACTTCTTCAAACTTGTACTCTGTTATAATTCTTCTTTCATTGGATCTAAATACAGTTTGCTTCCTCTACAGGCAGAGAGGTATAACTGGAAAAACTACTGGTGGAGATGGACTGAGGAAGGTCCGGATACGAGATAGGGGAACCAGGGCAGTCCCAGCTCCTGAAGCCAATGCAGAGCTGCAAATAAACCTGGATGTAAGTGATAGAAGCTTTTCAAGTTTGTGTGCATTTAGAAGCTGTTCGAGTTTGTGTGTATGTGCTACTGTGGTGTGGAATAGTGATATCCTTGTCAGCAACCATTGATAGTTTGAAAGTAGTGATGATTTTAATTTTAAATATATTAGGATGTAGGAGTCTCATGCTGCTATGTGCAGCTGACGACTATAATTCTTACATGTTTAGGGATTTCAGATGAAGAAATGCAGCTCGTAAAAATAATTTAGCGTAATAATTCTTTTTTGAACAGTTAATTGCCCAAGCATCTGTCTTTTAATATCTCAGGACCGTTGATTGAGCTTATATATGTTAGAAGACATTTTGTAGTTTTCAGCCTGAGATATAGCTTTGTAGTTCATGCCTAGATTTGCTTCAATTGCTTGCCTACGAGTGCTGAAAACATAGCCCAGTATTTCATGATAGATTGCGTTTTTAATTCTGCTTTGTATAGTTACATTTCCATTTTCAATTGCCAGCGACGGAGGTTTATAACACACGGAAATGCCAAAAGCAAGAGTGAGAAGTTTCCACCACCGCATCAGGATGGAGCAGTTGGGTTCCCCTTAGACTCGTCTCATAATGGGCCTATATCCTTCGGTGGGGCTGACCATTCGTTTGGCTCCTCAATCTTTGATCTGGCAAAATCACGGGGTGTTCCGTCCTCAGGCCCACTGGGGAACGCTAAAGCTAATGGGGAACCTTCTAGGAGGAAGAAAGCTGCTGAGCGGATTGCTCAATTTGCTCCTTCTAGTACGTTTATCCGCTCTTTGCCATCTTCTATCGCACTAGCAATTGATCTTCGGAGAGACCCAACCAAGAGCAGGAAAGCTAAGGGAAGACAATCGGGTTCCGAGGTCTTTGGTGGGGCCAATTGATCTCTCTCTCTCTCTCTCTCTACATTTATACGGAGTATTATTCTATTCTGTGAGTGTTTAGCAAATATTGCTTCTTCGTTGTCTAATATATGATACTCGCTCTACATGTAAATTGTGTACAGAGCAGGGGTTTCCCCATAATCTAGTGATTCGTGCGTTCTTTTACATTGACCTCAGTTTCCCTTCATTCGTTCACCATCTTATCTCCATCTTTGCTAAACCAAAGTTGCCATGTAAGCATGTACTAGAGATATTAAGTTACATGTAAATTTGTCACATTTTAAACTTGCAATATGCGTGTGGCGCACTGGTCCGCCTTCAAAAGAGAGTTCTTGATTTGTAGAAAATGTAAATATGCCTCCCTCCCGAAGGAATGTATTAGTAATATAAATGCACTGAAGGACAAAACTTGTTCCGGCGAAAAATTGCCATGCGCCAGCTCCCCTTAATAAAACCCTTTTTTATCCTTACTATGAACAGTTTTGCAATGCTCTTCAATGCGTTCCCACGTGGAATTTTCATGGACTGCAGTTGAGCTACATTCCTTAGCCAAAATAACATATCATGTACTCCTTCCAACAAAGAGTGTCTAATTGCCAAAACGAAAATTGCGAAAATTGACCATGAATAAACTTACTGACTGAAGCTCATTTTTCTTTCGGCATTTAGACACCGGGACTGAAACCTCAAAATAATGAAAAAAATTGAGCATAAATTTTTGTGTTTAACATACAAGACTGATCCTAAAAACAAAACTTGGACCCGTAAACGAATTAGTACACAAATTATTTACAAGGATGCATCATAGCTCAAAGACTGCCCACTAAACTGAATGCCTGGCGAGACTTGCATACTGGCCTGAAACAAAACCAACAGAACCGAACCCATCAAACAATAGAAAACATAAACTGGAATGTAAATGTCTGAAAGCTATTGTTCATTTGTGTATGTCTGGGCGTGAAGGTGCAGGTGCAGGTGTGTGTGAAGTGCGGGTGTGTGCAAGTGTGTGTATGGGTGTGCATGTGCCCTAATCAAAGGAAAAAAAGTTGCAAGTCCTATCTCCATCAGCCAAAGACAACATTAATCACAAAAAATTCTACCTACTTCAATTTCCACTGGATGGTGTAGTTGATCCTGCAGTATTTGGCACTGGCTGGATGTTAACTAAAGTGATGGGCGTTAAAGGAGGAGAAGAGACATCTTCATTGATGTCAGAATTTCGAGTTGAGTTCAGAAACTCAGACATGCTTAAAGATGCTGCTCTCAGCCCACTTGAGGGAATGGAGAAGCTGCGAGGCACAGTCCTAGGAGGAGGTGCAGGAAGTGGTGAAGCAGAATGCGCCGGCACCAAAGGCTGTTTACTTGTAATAGATAATTCTTGACTCCGAGGAACCAAAGGTGCTGAGTGACCTATCAAACTGGCAGGTCTTGTCACCTTCACTGCATTGCCTGGGGGCCTTGGAAGCTCATGGAGTTCACTTATTCTAGGAGAAGTTATGGGAGGTGGTGATGCGCCAGGGGAAACTTTTGGTGATGAAGATGGCTGAGGCACTGGTATCCGTTGATGCGACCTGCTCGACCAAGGTTTACTTGTCAATGGACCGGAAAAAGATTGCCTTTTGATCTTTTTGGGATCAGAAGCTGCACGATGATCAGACTGCAGCTGCGACAGTCCCTCAGCCAAAGGTGGGGGGGTCTTGACAGAGACATTATTTTTATTGCTTTCTTTAAGTATTGACTGTGGTTTCCCTGAGACACAATCATCCAAGCTATCTTTAGTAAACTTATTAGGTTCCAAGGGGGATGAATGCCAAAGATTGTGTGAATGTCCACTTGTGCTTGTTTCTCTGATTCCAGCATTCAAGTAACTTGATCCTCCTGCTGAAGCCAAATTTTTAGCATCATGAGGAGTAGGTAAAACATAAGAGTGGTACTTTCTCGTGGGTAATGGCTGGACGTCCTTAATTATCTTTTCTCCTGTGTCCGTTTTTTTTTCAGGGAAAATTGGAGCTGATTGGCTCCCGACAGTTGGCCTCCAGCCAAAAACAGGCATGCTCCCAACAGCATTATCTAAACCTTCCTGAAATACAAATGCAGATATTTAGCAACATTGCGATTTGTAGAACATGTGGGGTCCAAAATCTAGCAAGCTACATTAAATAAACAAAAGCCAGCTACTACACAATAGAAATGCCAACTCTACTACCTCTAGTCCTCACAATGGAAGTGAGGCATTTGCATACAATTATACTGACCAATAGTATTTGTCATCACATTTGGAATTCAAAAGTGGTACAATAACAAAACCTATAAGGTCAGATGAAACCGAAAGTGGACCTTAGAAAGGTGCTTTGGCAGATCTCAGTTTATAAACCAGAAGTTATCCATAGAAAAAAAGTAAATATGCAGTTCCATTAAATGAAAAGCAAAAAACATAACGAGGAAGGTGATTTGGCACATCTCAGTATATGAACCAGCAGTTGTCCATATAAAAAGAAAATACAAAGTTCAACATGACAAAGCAAACTATACTACTGTTTGACCCTTGATGCAAAAAAGTACTAAATTCACCTTTGCAGCTTCCATTGTCAAAACAGGAGTAAGTTCCACTTGATCTAGCTGCACAACAAAATTGAGACATTACGTAGAGAACAGAAACCCATGACAAAACCAAAGCTTCCAAACAATATAAACAGCCGATTGTGTCAATAACAGTGCTTCATTTGTCCTACTGCTAAAAGAGGACGAAAAAAGAAGATGACAATGCAGAATATATGAAGCTAAATAGAAGTCCTATTGCAGTACAGACTAAAGAAAATTTTCCAAGCTGCACTTAGACATTACCTCCATTGAGTTCCTAGATGTTGAAACCTCTGGGCCACGTTCATTTTGTCCATAGTCAAAACTCAATTCCCCATCATCACGAGTGTCACAACTCTCATCTTCATCACCATCATCTTGGTCATCATCTTCAAGGCCACTGAAGTGGTAATCAATATGGTGTTGTTCAGCTACCAGTTTTACATGAGGCTCAACTGCCTCCAATGATCTCAGTGCATTCTTGAAGAAATTTAACTGCTTTCAGAGAAATGGTGAAAGAAACTCAAGCCTCCATTCCATACAAAAAATTGAAATGTTTAATATTCAAAATTCATTAAAAGTTGAAAACTTGAAATAGGAAACCTGAGCGGCATGATGCCGAGCAGCCTGAGTTAGGAGGCTACGAGACTGCCCTTGTTTCAATGATTTTAAGCGAAAAACAAACAAGGTTGCCTCCTCCTCATATTCATCATGTGCAGTTTGTAACTGCTGAGGTGATATATACTCTCCTTTACTATTTCTTGGCCTTCCTTTTTCTCTTTGAGCAGTAGTCATCATTTCCTCAAATACAGTTCTAGAGGTCAAGAAATGTTACATTGTTAAGAGGAAAAAAGTATAGTTATAAGTAACCAAAAGAGATAAGCAACAGTTTTGACCTTTTCTCATCACACTGGCGCTTCATCTCCTGCATAAGTAAATTAATGATCCATTAAATTTGATATATATGGATAGCAAAAAGAACTATTATAAAAAATTTACAAATGCAAGATCCATTTCGACAAAAATGATATTGAGCTGAAAGATATGTAAAAGTCAACATAAATTAACATTATGATGCAGGTATGCACTGAATGAATGTTGATAGAGATTCCAAAATTTCATCCTTACAAAGAGCAACAGTAAATAAATATCTAGCAGGCAATCCGGCTGGGAAACCTATTTTTTAAGCATGAGAATTAAGCTATTGTAATTATTGTACGAAGGAAAAAATTGTATTTATCAACTCAGATTATATGAGTTTGATCTATTTCTCTACCTGCATCTGTTTGTTTAGGGTTGAAAAAATTCAACCCGACCCAAAGTCAGGTGGGGTGCAGGTTTAAAAATTCTACTCGTTTTAAAAATAGGGTGGGGTCGGCATTTACGACAACCCGACCTCGACCCATGGCCTAAGGAGGAAAAGACTAGAAAGAAGGTTTCTTAAAATTCTATTTGCCTTATTTGATAGCCCATCGGTAACTTCTGTGGGATTGCTACGGTTTTGTATGTCTTATAATGTCGCAACGCTCCCCAACTCTCACTTTCTCAAATAACACAGAAAGTGTTTGGCATCTAATTATAATGTTGCAATGCGTTTGGAAGAGATGGTATAAAATATATATCATCCCAATTTGTCAATAGCAAGTTTGACAAAACAAAAAATGAGGTATGTCTTTCTTTTTTTCCTTATCACGTGATCAGTGCATGTCTCTCGATGCTCCCCACTCTTCTCTTATCCCAGCTCTTCTAAACCTCCCACTCTCCTCCCAGTTCTTCTGACCTGGCTCTGCCAGCCCCTTGCTGGCTTGTTTATGGAAATGATCGACCTTTCAGAGAAGCTCCAACACTTCACCTAGCCTGGAAAGCTGTTGGACATGACGAGAACCCAGAACATAGAAGTCCCAATTTAGGCATTTCTGATTTTTACCCAACGGTACTCCCTCATCAACCTTGCTGCCAAGGCACACACATTCAAGTGGAAGAAGTACAGGTGGAAGCCCAAGCTAATGGCCTTCTCTGTAACAATTGCAATCCTCAGCCAGAAGCAGTGACTGCAGGAGGCATAGGACTTATCTGACTCAAAGAAGCACAAATTCTCCCCCCACATGGGGGTCTACGCCAGCCTAGTCCATAATTGGCACTGCTCAACAACACATGGAGACAGTGAGTTTTTTTCTTCGTTTTTTTTGCCACGATGCCAGCAACATCCCAGAGGTGAAAGAGTCTTCCAAGAGATGAACAAGAAAATCAAGACCCAATGTAGAAATGCACGATATCTGAACTTCAATAGCATTTTGAAGCACAGATATGCAAAAGGGGGTCAGTGGAGGCTTTACTGGGAGAAGGAATTGAATTGCAAACCTGATACTCTGATCTATAATGTGCTGATGAGGATGTTTCACAGCTAAAGTCTATAGATATGTTAATCAAACCAAAGAACAAGATGGCTGAGAACGGGCGTGAGCTGAATGTTAGTACTTAACAAGATTTTGATTTCATGATGCTTTCTGAGATGGTACATTGTAATCAGGCTGAAATTTTTTTAGAAAAATGAACTCAGAATAAAATGTTTGAAACCCAGTTCACCAATTTACCAATGGTGTTCAACAGCTTAGAAAGGCCGATCAGTTGAAGAAACACAAGGAGTTTGCGGACAAGATACTTGAGAGGAGGTTTGCAAGATAGCCGCTGTGGTGAGACGAATTATCTTTCATTGCATCTTTTCTTCAAAAATGTTCATTATTACCAGCTTGCACACAATTTTGTGAACATTATTTCTCAATGTATAGTAATAACAAAATTTACCTATGATCCCTGATGGCGTGTGGTTGGTTAGTGATCTTATATGTGTATAATATGCCAAACAAAAATAGTAAAGGGCATGGTACTTAGATGTCTGTTTCTGGGTGGATTTTGCATATTCTGCACCTCATTGTTCTTTTTCTCATCTGTACTATGGTTGTTTGTGGCTACACGTGCTTTCCAAGTGTTGATAATTGTACTGTTTAATGTAAAACGTTGCCAAACAGATCAGTATAAGTTTTAAAATAATCACAGTTTCTGTCAACAGGATATTTGGCTCTCACAAACACAAAATCTTGTTATGAACTAATATGGGCCACCAAGGGGCACATTTGAGAACCCACTTCTTCTTATACCATTGCTTCTTAGTTAATTAGTGTCCTAGCTTATGTAAAATTTAGTTAAAGCTATGTCTTATTAATGGTAGGTTCCTACTTAGGAGTCTAATTCTATTTGGAGAAGCTAATGGAAATAGTTACTCCTTAATCTAAACAACTTAAGATTCTAAATGAAATTGTTCATTAACATGGCATCAGAGCTGATGATTCTGGGGTTTAATTCCTGAAGGAAGCAGCCAGCGTGCCGTGTGTGCACATTCATGTGCAACACTTAGTGGTGCTCGCAGGAGTGGCACGTTAGTGATGCAAATGTAAATAGTTAGTCTCTTCCCAAGCACTTTATAATTAATATAATTAAGTAACATATACAATTTTCCAAATAAAAAAAAAAGATTGTTTTGGAAGGTAGATAATGTGGCAGAGCATTTTAATGAAATAAACTAATACACCAAATCAGAAAACAAAGATATTATGGAGCATCAAAATTTAACAGCCGCTTCTAGCACAGCAGCTTTCGTTATGAAGAGAGCAAACCTCAACTGTCCGTAGCTCACTGAGAAGAGATTCTGACGGGGTTGTAATTGTCTGGAATATATGAGAGCGCTGAAATGTGCCAAGTAAGAAATCAACTAACCGAAAGATAATTACCAGTCAATCTTCCAATTTAACTAACCGAATCATGTTAGATGCAAAAAATATCATAAGCACAAAACTTATATGGTATTAAAATTCATAGATACATAAACATGACAACTGGAAAACTACAAGTGAAAATTGCAGGTGACTATTGACTAGACAAACAAAATTCACAGCATATAAAATTTAAGACTCACATATTTATCGACTAGCCTCTGAAGTTCAAACTGCACTTTGCCGAGCAATAGCAACACTTTTCCTGCAGAAAAAGATGCACTTGATATGCAGCTCTGATGACTGAAATTAATAACTCGAGTAGCATAAAACTTTAACAATTGCAGTTGACAAGAAAGGATCATCAAAGATAACAACCTGACAGATGAATGCAGCCCATAATATAAAAAAACTAGATCATGCATTCATCCAATAGCATTAATATATGGAAAAATTAGATAAAAGAAATGATATCTAAAAGAATGAATTTCATAGTTTACTCATTGAAGCGACACGAATGAACTGACCACTGTTTTCATCCTCATTTAATGAGGTTTTCTCAAGTAAGCAAGAACCCATATCCCGCAGTGACTCAGAGAACTCTGCAAAACTAACCAAATCAATTTCTAATTGAAGAGATCACTGGAAAAAAACAAAAAATTTCTACATAGATGAACACAAATGCATAAAAGCTAAAGTTTATATGGAAAATGAGTGGGTGCAGTTTTTCAAGGAGTCAAAAGTTCAACCACGTATAAACAAATGATGTTCAGGTTTCTTTCTCTTATAAAAACCAAACTTAAAATTATCTATAATATGAGTGTAATAAAATAATTAATGTAAGGTGTTATATCTGACTGAAAATTTATAGAGCGACCAAAATGTTTTGTCTGGTCATAGTACTCTGGATACAAGTTTTTCAATTAACATGACCCCTTTTCTCTATTTGGGTCCTTTTCATCCCGCCAAGCCACTGCTTGCCCCTGGTTCACCTCCCTTTCCTCACTCATTCTACGTCTTATTGCTTCACCCAGCTTACCCTTCATTTAGCCCACTGCTCCACCCAACCAAGCCTTCTGCCTGTTGCACCCCTCTCCTTTGTCCTTCCCCTGATCAGATCTTCATCCCAATCCATCATTTGTTTTGGTTCAAACCAAACGACGTTGGGTATCAAATTTCCCATTACCCTCATTCTTAAGCTGATTATCCAGAATCCATGTGAGACAGTTTAGAAAGGCTTCCTATAGCTAGAAAAACTTAAAGGATATCCCTAAAAGCTGTTGGAAGTCTGATAGTAGTACCATATGCACTATTTGCAGTAATTGCCGCAGCAGAAAGCAAACTATCATAGCAGTTTTTCATGTCTTCCATATCCTGCAAAAGGAAAACCCTTAGATAAAAAACAGAACAAAAAAGGCACACTTCCATAACATGTCTGAAACCACCATAAACTGAATACAATATAGTTTTTACCATAATTATTTGTGTGCTTTTTCATTTTTTTGCACAAATACACAGATGCATGGAAACAGCTAAAAACCTCAATTAACATTCTAATGTTATTAGATACAAATGCAGTCAGAACCTGATTTCTGAATAGCAGCACAACCACAATCACATAGGCTGGTGTGCAATTAACACTATCCTGATCATACTGTTCAGTTACAACAGCAACTACATTCATAACTTAAAATTTTAAGAAGTTTTGCAAGGTTAATTGCTTGAATCACTAAAATAATCATTTTTACTTTAAGACTTTCCCATGTAAAGAAGAAAAAATAACACCTTGTTTGAATCACTAAAATAAGCATTTTTCCTTTCAAAACTCTCCACGTGGATAGGAAAAAATAACATCCACAAAAGCTGCAGTGAAATGATATGCAAATGTAAGAAAGTTGAATCTCAATATGCAAATGAGACTGTAACTTGCAGACCTCACATGGACGTGTTCATCGCAATCTCAGGATTTTTTACTTTAGTTTGTGGTAAATTTGAATCTCAGTAAATTACATGTAAGATATATAACAAAATTTCGTCATTCTCTTTCAATTGATTGTTGTACACATTCAACGAATCCTCTGTAAAATTATTGTAAACGACCATATATTTATGCTATATAGAAAAAGGTAATAATGTAAAAGATACATGTGCCTAAAGTCAGATAAAAAAGGCAAAAAAATACAGGAGAATATGCACAATATCATTCTTAAAAATCCCAATTTCCCCTCTACTTTGACTAATTATGTTAGAATTAAAGTGAGACATTTATTTTGCTATTTTTCTTTCTTTTTATTTCCTCTCTCATTCATTCCAACAGGGTTCCATTGACAGCCTTCTTACTGCCTTTTCAATGCACAAAACCTCATCTCTACTATTCCTTATAATGTGAATCAATTATTTTACCGTTGTTTAACACCCTATAAACTGTTAATTTTAGTCATTCCATTAGTCACAGTGGGCATTTTTACATTATTCAATTTTATGAATAAGTGTTCTTACGAAAAACGAAATAGAAAAACTAAAATACTTGCAGAACAGGTTTTCACTCGGGAAAACGGATTTCAAGCATAATTCTGTAAATTATACAGGAATGATTTGTTATCGCAAGCTACAAACTAAGGCGCAACTTGCTTCACACTGTGGAGAGACACTGCTAGCAAAAATCGCCAGTCAAACAGACATATCGATCACATAATCTAGACCGAATATTCACTGTTACCACTCTTCCTTTCCTAGATTGGAACGAAATAGCGCAATGACACGATTCCCCAATCAGCGACATTCCGCACTTTGCAAGTTAAAAGAAGCACCAAAAATACTGTGACACTAAGCTCAGAGGCGGCAATTTAAGATCTCCCGATACGTACAAAAGGTTCACAGATCGAGAGAAGTTACAGAGAAGGAAAAGTGGCATGGGAAGAAGGAAGAGAGTGGGGGAGAGCACCTGAGCGGCTTGGGCAAGCTCATCCGGCTGCGCGGGAACCTGGAAGCCTCTCTTGTCCCTGGGGTCGTTCTTGTGTACGGCCGCGAATCCCCTCAGCTTCTTCAACGAAGACTTCATCTCCCTCCGCTCTTCAGCTCACGCTGTCGAAGCCGAAGGCTATGGAATCTGCAAAATACGACCCAAACAGAGCAAGACCTGCTGATTCGGTCCACGCAGGGCGATCGATCCGGCGGGCAAGGAGGAGGCGGAGGAGAAAGGTCCTGCAATTTGTTCCGCAGTTTTCCACTTTCTCTCGTCAAAATCCTTTAATGAGGGTGGCCTTTTTCTTCTCCTCCCTCCCGATATTTATGCGTAGTTTATTTAATTAAAGTAATTATAAATATGGAGCCGGATTTGTTGCGGGGGTGGCGACGAGGGGGCCGGGCCGGGCCGGGGGTGGGGAGGGGAGGAGAGAGAAAGAGAGGGAGGCGCCTCTGAGTCCGAGGGAGGGAGAGAGGTGGGCTCGTGGGAATGGGCTGGGTCGCCTAAACTGGGCCGGCCTTCGTGGTCCTACCGACATCTCTCTCCTGACTGGTCAAGGTCAATCGGTCAACGCACTCTCCCCTCACTCTTATCTTCTTTACGTTTGAACGCGAAACCGTGAGACCAGGAAGCGCTACTGGCGCATCCCGCCGATCAAAGGGCCTCGCCTATGATGTGACAATCACGGAAAAAATGTCTCTCTGTTTTTCTTCTTCTGAATTCGCAGCCACGGGGACTCCCAACAGTGGATGACCGGCCCCTTTCTTCTAGTACATTTTAGCTGTAATTATGCTTTCATCAGTATATATCAATGTGTCCCTCATTGGTTTACGGGCGGGCCAACCAAATTCAGCTGCAGTCAAGTTCGGGTTGACTAGATTGATAATGTCATTAAATAAACTTATATATAAGTTAGAATTAAATTTAATAGTTAAGTACAAAGTATAGCGTAAGATCAATGTAGAACAGTGGGTTAAGTATTCACATAAGGACTTATCATATCAAATTCTGCCTAGTACAAGAATTTTTTGTTGGATATGAGTGACACCAAAGGTAAGTATGCAGTCAGGTAATATTTACAACAATCCTTCTAGCCCAGTGGTTAAGTATTCACATTGGAGTGTACTGAATATGATTTTGCCTAGCTCCAAACAAAATTTTCTAGAGATGAAGGGACCGTGTTTGGGTCGGCAATTCAACCGGCCCGGATTGGAAACTGAAGATCTTCTGATGGGTATCTTTGCTCTTTTTCTCTATCTCTCTTTCGCACTTTCTAATCTCTCTAAATACGAACTCATGTTGGTAATTGGTTTGTTTCAATTGGAGTCTTTTCAGAAATAGTAACACCTGGCTGGGTGTCAATCCAGTGATTTAGAGCTTTTGTGCTCTGATCCATTAAACAGCTCTTCGTTTTACATCTTATCTAAGTTTTATGGAGAATTTTTTTAATTAAGATGGTTCATCTAGGAATAATAGGATAAAACTGTTTTGAGAGCAAGAATCAGGAAAAGTATGGCGATACAACAATAGTCTGAGTTCCAATATCTAATATCCTTGGATGTCTTAGTCTGTATTGTTGGGCTTTGAGGACTGTATATATAAACGTGAATGAGATTCTCTAGCGTGCTGTTTTGTGGTTCAAGCGCAATGGAGTGCAATCATGGTACGAAAAAATCAACTTGAATTTAACTATATTTAAGTATGTAAATAAATAAATTTATTTGTATATTAAATTTATATAAAATTTTGTTAATTCTACTTTAATTTTAGCTTGAATTATCAAAATCATATTTGTAGGTTAATGGTGGGCAGAATTAAAAATTCAATCTCGAAATTGATTCTAAGCCGAGCCAGAATCACTTATCACTTAATCACCTCACGAGGTGATTATGTGGATTCCAGCTCATAACCCCATTTTAAAAATTATAAATTATAATATTTTTTAACAAATACCTCTTATATCAATTTGAACCTCAAAATATATATTATATACGTAAGACCCACTTTAAAAATTTAAAATTACATACCCTTGTGAGATATTATTTAATAAAACTCAAATTTATAAACGCAATAGCACAAAAAACATCCATATCCAAATTCAAGAGGGAATTATATTAGTTTAAAATTTTAAAATTAAATTTAACACAATATTCAAATTTATTCTAAAAATTTCGTTACCAACCGTAATTCACTTTAAACGGTAAACTTTTAGAATTAGTTTCAAAAAATTCCATTTCCGTTTTTAAAAAATCCAACAAATTGCACTCGCACCATCCATAATAACATCATCAACACTTCAAAAAAAGCTATTTCAAACCTCAAAAAAACCAATCACTAAATTGGAAAGAGTTATCACTACAAAGAGAGGGCATTCCTAATGGCAAACTAACAAAATAACCAACTCAATCGGGGAGGATAGCCTGCCTGCACTGCAACCATGCTTTATGAGCATTAAAATGTGCGTTGCAAGAAGACTTTAAACATGTAAAATTGAAAAAACTAACATCAGATCAATCTTCTCTCAACCAAATGCAACTATAGTATATTATTTTCTCCCATTGCCTTTCAGATCATACAAAATTAAAGTGACACCTACAGATTTAATAGAAGTTGAGCATTATCATCCAAGACTCCACTTCATCTACCTCTGGACATTAAGCATGGCCTTAGCTTCAAGCTGCTCTTCCAATAAATTATCACTGGCATACTTGCTAAGAAGCTCCAACTTTTTCTTCTCCACAATCATCCTCTCAATTTCTTTCTCCTCAGGGAGCGGCACATGCACAACAAACTCCTCCTTAAGCTCCACTTCCTTCATCCTCCTCTCTTCTTCCACTATGTCCTCCTCTTCCTCATACAATATGGCCCCTGCAGTGGCAACCTCCCCACTTTTCACCTCCTTCTTAGCCTCTTTCTTTATCTCTTCTAACCTCTCCCATTCCTCCAAAGCCCCGGCCCTCATCTCCACTTCGGCAGATGCCTCAAGCTTCTCAAGTATTCCATCCTCATCATCCCTGTACCCATAATAACTAGCATCAATTCGCTTAAAAATCTCATATCTCGACCTTCTTTTCCTTAATGGTGGTGGCTTTTCAAAAAGCTCGCGTACTCCTGGTAATTTCTTGGCAGCACCGAAGTAGCGGTATCCAGGGCCACGACCACTAGGATTGGGCACGTCTATGATATTCCCTTCCAGGTCAGTCATCTTAGCTCCATGTTTGGTGTAATTAGGCCCACCTAATTCAATGATTCGGCGTTCCCAATGTACTTTTTCTCTGATCAATTTATTGATTTCATCATTTAGGTCCCGTAAGCGATGCTCCCCAAGACCTTCATTCTGTATCTCAGCAACTTTGCGGCCAATCTCTCGCATGATCTGCTGCCTCCATTTATCAGCTTCAGCAAGATCCCTACATTCAGAAGCAAGGAAGGGACGGCGTTCTTTAGGTTTCTTCTTTTCTTCTTGCTTAAGTGCAATGAATCTGTTAAGCATGGACTGGGCTTTCTCCTCATTACGAGCCATGTTTGCTTTACTGAATCAAGAATTAGCTTCCAGCAGATGGTGGGAACCCTAGATATGAAACTGAAGTACAAGCAAAGTAACAAAGATTAGCATTAAAGTTCCATAACATTTAAAAAAAACAGCTAAAAAGAGCTTTATAAATTAACAAAAAAGTTTAGTAAACCGTTCAAGTTCAAGGCAATTCATGCTTCTAACATTAGATACTACTAGCACATGCCAACTCTAAGTAGGTGAGTAATCTACTATCTGAAAACCCTAACACTTTTTCACAAAACAAATCATAAAATTTGCCCCCAATCGTGACTACTATAAAGACAAAATGAGCTGGAGTATTTTTTCTAGGTGAGTTCAACATGGCAGAGAATTTGATGGTATTCTTAAAAGCCTATCCAAAGTATCACAATGAGAGTACAAAATGTTTCAAAATCCCCATAACTGTAATACACCATTCCTAACAGTAATACACCAACCAAAGGCCCAGTGAGAGAGACTGATATCACCCAGTAAAATAAATGAAATTACTAAGATAAAAGTAATTTATTGTCAGGAAAGCCAGAAATTAATTAAATGGTAGAAGACCAGCATTCGATTAAGTGTTTGCAAATGAAAGCAGAAAACATCTGCTCCAATAAATGTAAATGGTGAGAAGAATTCCTGAAATTTACTGCACAAGAGCAATGTTGGCATTTCAATAAATTTTTGTTTTCATTTAGGATGTACACATATATGCCAAATGTATCAACTCTAACCTTTCAACAAACAAATTCGCTGAATACACAGTCAAACCTAAAAGGCAAAAGTTGGGATTTCAAAGCCACATGTGAGAAATAGCAATGAAAAAAAACTTGGAAAGTGGATAATTGTACTAGGCCGAATGCATATAGAAAACCTGTTAAAAAATGGGTTATTGTTGATATAGCATAATCAATCATAATGAAAGCCAAAATCACAACGCCCACATTAATGACAGCATAAGAAAACAGAGGATGAACAAAACTTGTCTAGACCCGACTGCATAAGAAAACACTCAATGATAACATAAGGCCATCTGAAAAACTGTAACAAAAAAAGTTGGAAGAAGAAGAAATGATGTTCGACCTGTAAAATGTACCAAGAAATTATTCAAAGTTTCATATACACGTTACTGACATACTTAGAATTTCAAAATCCCCCAAACTTAATAGCATTCGTTGCTGAGTTCACTAGAAAATTTTAGCAAATTGCCTAGAAGCGTCCATTACTGCTAACATGTGAAAGAATCATGTATGGAAGACAAATTCAAAATAGCTCTTCAAGCCTATGTGAAGAGCAAATTCCGTTGTGAATATTTTGTCCTCAATCTGTCTTAGATTTTAAGTTGTATAAATAAGTCATAGGATGTGAGAAGACTCTTAAACGTCGTTAAATTTTTGTATGAATTAAAAATATGCATTTTATGTATGTTAAAAACCTTTCAGATTTTAAACACCATATATAATTGGAGCACTTCTGCAAATCATAACTCGAAAATGACCAATGACCAACTATCACTGACTTCATGGTACAGTTGTTAGAACTGCGAGTTGGAAGAAGAAGAAAAGGTCATGAAAACATGAAGAACAAAGAAGAAAGGGACAAAAGAAGTATAATATCGTGGCAGACTACTCGCCAAAGCAGACTGGTCTCATCAATTGCCGCAGCAGGCCAGCAAAAGCGAACACGGAAGAAGTAGGTCAGCAGCAGCCCTCAGCGCAGAGCAGCTAGGCTCGTCAATCGCCGGGAGAAGCAGGGTTCGGAAGGGAAGCAGGTCAGTGCAAAGGAAGCCCAACATCACCCGGCCATCGCTCGTCAATCGCCGGGAGAGCGCAGGGGGCAGCCGGACGGAGGAGTGGAGGAGAATAGTGGAGAAAAAGAAGCCTTGCGCCCCTGCCCTAGACGCCAGCCCCGCCGATCGATCAAAACGTAATGTATTGAAGTGGACCAAAGTCAGTGAAGGGAGAAGCCCGGCCCGAAAATTTATCAGGTTTCGCCTTAAGGTCCATTTGTTTGTTTGGTCTAAATCTGAATACGAAAAGTCAAACTAAAAATTCTGAAACGCCTACCATCTGAACTTGAAGTTAAATCAGATTTAAATTTGAAGTTAAATCAGATTTAAATTTGAAGTAAATCTATTTAATTTTGAAAAAATTTAAATAAATTATTTTTTAATTTATACTAAAAAAATATATTTTAGTAAAGATCAGATAGAAAAAGTTTAAATTAACTATTTTCTTTGTCGCATCCACATTATTGTGGTATTCATGGTTGACACTCGCTGCAAATAAAAAATTACTTTCATTATTTATTTTATTAAATATTTGACTACTATTTAAATATATACACCATCCAACTCAAGCTTTTTTAGGGAACAATCTGGTAAAGGGTCAAAAGGAAAGCTACTAAACTCCATTAAGAAAAACCACATAAATGCAAAACTAGGTTTACAGTATCTAAACAATTGGGCATGACCAAATTAATAGACAAGAAGAAGATAACATCTTAGCTGGTAGAATTAGCATCAATAATTACCCATAACTAGTTACTAAGAAGAAGATATATGCTTCAGTAAGACAAAAGAGTAGTCATCTGGATACATTCTTTTTCCAGTTGCTTGCATATCTTGTTCTATCAATAAACCAACTGAATTGGGAAAACATACTGACTGGTAACATCATCCAATACCCAATTCTTCTTCACACCAAAAATATGAAATTATAGCCAAATTGAGTCCAAAATAATAGATAAAAAAAGAGGAAAAATTGGAAGAACTGTTTACTGACAACGCTCAATCCACCAGAACCGATCATCATAGGGGAGCTTTGCAATCGGGGGAATAAAAATTGTAATAAAAAAAATCTCAGACCCTTGCTGTAACCAACAAGGTTGGGAGGAGAAGAGAAGAAGCAGAGAAGAGAAAAGAAAAAAGAAAATCAGCTTTTTACTGTGGATCTCAGCCCAAATCCAATGGCACAACAAAATAGCTGAATGAAAAAGAGTTGATCATAAATTAGACTTTGGTTACTAATTGCCATGAAGTAAAACAGTAAGGTAAAGAAAATGAGATCTATTTGTAGCAAAAGAACACATTATATAAAGTGCAAATTCAATCACTTGTACTTGTATTCAGTAAGGTAAAGAAGATGAGATCTTTTGCTAGGATAGATATGCCCAAACTCGCATTAAGGTAGAAATCACTTTCAAACTAACATTCAGTAAAACTGAATTTTTTTTCCTGATCCAATTTATTATGCACAATAAGAAAATACGACTAGCTCTAATTATGACAAATAAATGCTCGCTCAAGATGATTCCAAATGCAAGTCAGATTCGTTAAGAAAAACATATATATTTTTCTCTGTCATAATGTCAGACCATGTTAAGCTATGAAAAACATATATATTCATAGAATTACTGAACTTAGTTTCCAACAAACAAGAACAAAGAAAACAAAAGGCTAAACAATGAAAACTCATCGATGCATATGCAAAACTAAACTCACAGTAACCAATATTCAATTACTAAGCATTAGCTGTTAGTAAAAAGTAAAGACTAAATCTATCCAAATAGCACACATCCATATGCAAAACTTTCTCTTAAACTGATATTCAATTTCCCCAAATTCAAAATTTTCATTCTGGGCGATGTCAAACGTACCCAAAATCTACAAAAGCAACTACATCAAATGAAGTTTGATACTTATTAACAAAAAAAATGTCATCTTAACAGCCCTGATTTCGGAGAACAGTGAAGACAATGAGAGGAGAGGGACGAGGGAGATGAAGAGAGGGAAAGCGGATGGGAGGTGTGGAGGCCGACACGAAGGAGAGGCAGGGTCGGAGGAAAAGACTAAGTTTTGTTGACAACAAATGAAAATATTCGTGCTTAAAGACAAAAAAAGAAATGAAAGGAACATGGTGACTAGGGTACCTAATATGCTCTCAAAACTGGTTTTAGATGCATCTAGAAAGAATCACAAAATTCAAAATAATGATTTCTGTATAAGAAGAATCACAAAATTCAAATCATTGTTGCTTTTATAAACAAAATGCAGTTTACCTGGGACTCTCTTCCGACCGGATTCAATAAGGGATTCTCGCTCGATCCGAGAAAACTGCAAAGCCACTAACAAACTAGAACCCGGAAATCTTCAGCTCTCCAGTAATCAGTGTTCAAGGTGGAGAAAGGGCCAAGGTTGTGCTAGTGTCGAAGTAGAGGTCAGGGAGTGTCGTGCACAAGGGTGAAGGGAGTGTGTCGTGGATGGCTAAAAGAAGAGAAGGAGATGATCATCGACAGAGTTGGAGAGAAGGAGATAATGGTCGACGATAGACCGAGGTGTATATAGGAGGAAAGGAGACGATGAGGGGCCGGCGAGGAGGCGGCGGCGGCTGCTTCATACTGATTCAGCGAGAGAGGGAGGGAGGTTACCAAAGAGAGAGGGGGTGAGGGGCCAGCGATGAGGCGGCGGCGAGAAACAGCGGGGACGATATGCGCTGAGACAGGGGACAAAGAGAAGAGGAGTAGGGAGGCTAGGTTAGTCTAACCGACGAGTAGGGTTTCAACGGGCAGGGTATAGATCGGATAAGACTTTACTCACATTCATATTCCACTTCCCAAAATTTTACTTATATTTTATTTTTTATTTATTATTTATACCTTATTTATTACTTATTATCTATTAAGTAAATAGGCAGATAACTTATAAATAACTAACAAATTAATAAATAATAAATAATATAAAATAATATAAAATAAATTATTACAAATTATTTATATTTTTTAAAAGCTTATTAAATATATCACAAGTTTAATCTAATAAGGACATGAGCAATATTGCATACATAAATTTTACAGTTTATACAAAAAAATAATATAATAAAAATATGACACTTTATATATACGTATAAAAAAATCAAGACTTTAAAGTAATTTTTATTACTCCAAAGTCTTTCAATCATCATACCAAAATGCTATAAGATACAAGACTAATCTTGTTACATATACAAACCTTACTCTTCCTATTAGCTATGACAAAGTAAAAATTGAGTACTTATCAAAACCAAAAAACATGACATCAAACCCTAAAAAAAAATTCTCACTGTTCACTCAACACAAAATCCCCTCACTTATCATTTACTTTCATGTTGCGATTCATCGAGGATAAAACTTATATTTGCTCTTCAAGATACACATTTATGCAACAAGCATAACATAAAAAGACACAAAAGATTGACCATGTTCTCTTTCATTTTCTTTATTATAAGTTTGCATTATAAATTTATATTTATTTCTTAAAAGCCTATCCAATGTATCACAATAAAAATACACAATGTTTCATATGCAAGACATTCTCCTTAAGCAACATATGCAACTATGTCTTTATATATGGTTCAGGTAATAGGTAATAGGTAGCGGGTATGGATAAAGGGTACCCATACCCTACCCACATAATAAATGGGCAGGTAAAATTACCCATTACCCATTTATTAATTACCCGCCCACAAATTTCGTATTGGGCGAACAAGTGAGGCGGGTAAATGGTTACCCATTGACAGCCCTACCGACAACTTCATTTTATCAAGGGAAAACTACTGATACATCCTAAGAGTCGCATCTAATGTGCGATATGTCCTGACCAAAATAATAATGGTCAGCGCATCCTCCCGTTGGTTTTTTCTCTAGCTTTGATCCTACGTTTTTATACCAATGCTATTATTTAAGAGTAATGCTATTGTAGCGTTGAGAAATCAACGTTAAAAAGTTATGTCTTCATCTTAAAATCATTGATGAGTGGGGCCCATTTTTATTGGTCCCTCTTATCAACGGTTTTGAAATGATGAAGTAACTTTTTAACGTTGATTTTTCAATATCACAAAAATATTTTTTATTATTTAATTTAAAAACTCAATATTACCCCTATTTTTTTTCCCTTCCATTCACTTGCTGCTCTCCTTAATCATTATTTCCGATCTCGATAAAATTTGGCGTATCTTCTTTTCTCAAACATCATACCAGTGTTTCTGAATATTCCTTTTCTATGCTTAACTGCAACATATCCATACAAGTAGTACATCATTAATAGCTTTATTTAGTCGTCGCTGGTGATTCTGCCTCTCCCAAATTCTTCGTAGCCTCCCCTGTAGCCCCGCCACATTTTTATTCTCCTCACCATTTTTTCCCAATGTTCTTGCTAGCAGCCCCACCTTTTCCCCCTCTGTTCTCCTCCTGCAGCCCAGTCTCTTGATTCCATTCATTCTCCCCCCACTGCCCCTCAACAGTTTCCCCCCTGGGCAAAATTTTCCCTCTCCTCCGTTCTCCGCTGCCACATTATCCCTCTCCCCCATTTCAATCCTGTCTTTCTCCTCCCCTCTCCCCCATTTCAATCCCGTATTTCCCCTCTCCTCTCCCCTATCCCCCGCAAATAGTTCCACCCCCTCCCCCTCGTCTTCTTCCTCCATCCCCCTGCCTTAGGATTGGTCATCCTCCTCCAACCCGGGATCGACTGTGGTTGTGTTCGATAGAGCGGGGTGGGTAAATGTAGAAAGACCAGAGAAAGCCAGACACGAAGGAGAGCAGGATCCCGCCGATGTAGTTATCGAGCCAGGTCTGGAGAAGGTGGGGCAGGGGCTTCCAGACTCTCTCCGGCAGCAGACTCCCCAGCACGATGCTGTTGTACCAGTTGGTCTCATCGACGAACAGCTACAGGTAGTCCTCCGTCTGCCCCTGTCCAAAAGCGGCCCTCTTCGGCTTGACACTGGCCGATATCCCTTCCTCAATGAGAAAAAACAGAGGGAGAGGGGCCGGAAGAGAAGAGTGGGAGAGTGGGAAGGACAAAGGACAAAAAAATTTACGGTCTGTGCTGGTTTGGGGGAAATGGCCCCAAGTCCCAATTCCAATTCCTAATGCTCTTGTTCGTTCATTGTTTTACGCTACGCGCTGGAAGCGTTTTTTTTTACTCCCACTGATTACGAGCCTGCTCTAACAGCTTTCCATATTAACTTATACTATATGTAAATATGTATACTTCTCAAACAAGTAGGTATTAAAAATATCTCACTTAGTAAATAAGCCTCTAAATAAAATTATACTCTAAAGTAAAATTATATTATGCAAATATTCTAAAGTGAAATTATACATTTAATATTCACGCCCAGTTATGGGGTGAGAGGCTGGTCTTGCTCGGGGAGAAGCATGACATGAACAAGAGCCAGAGCTAGAGCCAGCTTCTCGTCCCACAAGGGTTGTCCGAGTGGATTTTACAGCATGCTAGAGACGGGGAGAGTGCAAGCATTAACTCGGGCGGGTTGTCAGTTCTGGTCCTAGACTATCTTCGGTGGCACCACCATATGGTCTGCAAGTTCCACACCAGCCAGAACGAGTTCATCCGGGAAAATTGTCTACAGATCGGTAACCCGCTTGGCATCGTGGCCTTTCGGTCATTATGATGTTATGAATTGTGGGCGTTTTATTGGGGACATGGGGGTTCGTCTATGCAAAATTGTTTGCAAGATGGATCCCGAGTTTCAAGAGGTGAAAAACAAAGATATTGCAAGAGTTGAGATGGATAGGGTTACAGTAAGAATCCTAGATGGGCAAGCCATGGGCCCGAAGTCGCCCGTGCATACCAGAACTCCCACCTTGTATTTAGACTTCACCCTCCATCCGAAAGCCCACCTCCACCACCCCAGCCCTCCTACTTGGAACGTCTTCATCTACATCCTCGATAATGAGGGTGTCTTCAGCAGCCCCCGTTAAATGCGATGACAACCGCTCATCACCTTCTTCAGCTGGGCCTAGGCGATGGCGTGGAAGCATTGAATGATTAGCCTGGGCCACTTCAGTTCATACTCGTTGGAGGCAGGCCACTGAACGAGCTAGTGGTTCAGTTCAAACTTCTAGATCTGGATCTAGATAGGAGTTCATGACGGTGAGATCGGGTTGGAAAGATAAACTCGTTAATGTCATCACTTGGGGGTGGTTGAGGGAGGAGACGACAAGAGAGAGGGGAAGAGAACAGAGGATCTGGTGAATGAGGAGAACAGGGAAAGACTACAACAGAAGTGCAGAGCAAACAAAGAAGAAATGGAAGCTCGTATATGCGAGGACTAATTTTGGATTTTTGAAAAAAGTAATGACATTGCTATAATAAAAGAGGACTTAAAGGACATGGCAAATAGCTAAAAAGGACATGCTGAACAATTAAATTTTGGTCGGGAACTAACATTCATTAACCATCATAGTTAGGACTTAAAAGTAAATTTCCCTCTAAAAACCGAAAATTTCAATTTGTCTGCTTCAATACTCCTTTCAATAAGTTGTCAACATCTTGAAAACGAAGGCATATATGGAAAAGAAGGATTTTGTGGAGGGTGAATAAATGTATAATCATACTCTTAAGTAACTAATCCATCAATAGCCAAAAGTATAATAATATTCTTTGTAATATTCAACTTATAAAATCTGCCATAGGATAAATTTTAACTTATAATATTATTATACTCTAAAAAATTATAGTAAAATCATACTATAGCTACAAAACCAATAACAAACCTTCTAGTACATTGTGGCAATACCTAAAATGCAAAATAAAAAATAAACCTAAAATAAAATTATACTCTACAAAATTATACCAAAACATTCAAATAACAAAATTAAAGCAAAACATTATACTTTACATACCTATAGTATACAATAAAATATATTGACAATGAATGTTGCAGCAAAAAAAATACTTGAAAGTGATTCTAAAGTTTTAAAATAATTCTAAAATCATTTACTGCAATTAGGTAATTGAACCTAAAGCATACTAGTAATAAAAAAACCTAAACTAAATTCTACAATCAAAATTTAAAGTATATTCTAAAATTAAAACCTGAAGTATAATAATATTGTACACAAAAATTTATTAGTATTAGTGTCACTTTGTCCTACATTGCTAATGGAAAATATGTTGGAAATTTTAGTAGCTTCATGGTACAATCCGAAAGGTACACAACACATTTAAATGGCCAATCAACAAACACACGCATCAACTCATGAAAATGTATAAATTGTAAATAATTAAGATATTCCACTTAGTCCGGCTCAAAACATTGACATTAGCATTTCAAAACACATCATAAAGATACTAGAAACCCTTCAAAAGTTTACAACCATTTCTGATTCCACTCTCTGCTACTTCAACAACATCCTTGTTCTCTATACACGTTGAAACAATTGATCGTCTTCCCAACATAAATTGGGCAGAATAAACATGCATTACTACCAGGTCAGTGCAGTAGAACACATAACAATACTAAATGAGAAGTTCTCACGTTTGTTCAAAAACATGCCTGGAAAGTGAGGCTGGAGGGGTTCTTAAGCCCGCACTTGGGCAGCCACCCGCGAAGCGGGGTCTGCCCACCTTTGATGCCAAGCTTGATATGGCCCCAGGCCTTCTGCCCCTTGTGACCCCTTCCAGCCGTCTTTCCGAGTCAAGGGCCAATTCCCTTCCCTTTCTTCTTCCTCTTCTTCTTGGCCCCCGCATTGTCCCTCAGATCATTCAGTGCCAGCAAAACCTTCGATGGCTTTGCCGCCATACCCATCTAAGTGTTGTACCACGCCCCAAATCCATGTACGAAAGACTCGGACAAGCTCGGAAACCCAATTGTTGCCGACAGTGAGAAGACCGGAGGTTGTGCTAGGGCTTTGAGGGCTCGGGACAGCATAGCAATGCACTTGGGGCCGGAAATGGAGGCGAGGCGAAGAGGGGTTGAAAGCGAGGCTAGCCGGTAATGGAGAGGAACTCAATCGTGGGAGAAAATGGAGCTCGGGTTAAAGAGTTTCGGTCATTAACGCGTGAGTGATGGGTTTTAAATTATCCGTATAATAAGGGTATTTGTGTATTTTTGTAAGGTCCTTGATTTTTCTACGATTTTTTGGGATTTTCCTGCTATTTTTCTGGTCATTTTTGACGGGAAAATGTGATGCTACGACATATTTGTATTTATATATACATACCCCATATTTATACCCGTAGAGTCGGGTGTGGGGATTAATCGCAGGCCGCGGGCCTCCTGCGCACTTACGGCGCAAATTTTGGAGCTACGACACATAACCAAGAGGTGAACGTGTATTAGGGACATGGATGTAAAAATTAAAAAGATTAACTATATATAAGAAATCCATCCATCAGATTTCATAACCGACATCCAGAAAAAAAAGACGACGTCCAATAGTTTCTGGAGAAACCCGAGCCCATTTCCAGTCACTCCGTTCTACCTCCTCCATCATCGGATTCTATCAGTTCTTGTCAGGATCCGCTTTGCCTCACCGCCATGAGTTCGTAGGTACCGGCTATGACCACCACCATGGCCTCTTTGCTCCTCCACTAGGTACCAAACTTTTCTTCAGGTTTTTCTCTCCTTCAATCCCGTTTTCGAGCTGTGGGTGTACGATTTTGATTTCGTTTGCGGCCGCTCTCAACTAGTCTTATGTTTAGTTGGCCACTAAGAACCTATAGGCGCTGGCTAGAGCCGCCGCCATGCTTTCTTCGCTCTGCGGTGAGCTACCAGCATTTTGATTGGGTTTTGGTTACATTTTCTATCTCACTGTCCGTGGGATTTTTTTTAGACGCCAGTGTTTCCGGTCGTCATCTGGCCACGGGACGGACTCCGTCCAGCCTACCTCGACCTAGTATCGGTAGGGGTTTGCCATTTCCAATCCCGCTCTGCCCTATTGTCTTGCTCCGCCAGTTTAAACGCTTTGGGTGCGTCTCGGGTCATGGTCATCGGCAAGCCGTATGCCATCTAGCCATCATGGGCTTTGCCCCGGCTCGGCTACAGTGAGGGCCAGCCCCGATTGGCCCGATTATACACTCCGCTCGGAATGGGCTGCTTGTTGTTTGCCCTATGCCGTGCAAGATGCACAGCTGCCCGCACCATGGGTTTTGGTTGTGGGTGGCTATCGGTGATGTTGCCGCTTTGATTGGCCACAACTAGGGCCTTAGCCTTGTTGGCCTTTTGTGGGCCTTGGGTTGCCTCCTTTCAGCCCTCTCCCCCGCCCCTTTGGGTCATGTGTGCATGTGGCCATGCTTGTGCTTTTGGGTTTAGGCGTCGTATTCGTGCCGCCTGACCATCGGTTGGCTTTGCCACCGAATGGAGTTGACACAGAGCCGTCCTCCACCTCTCCTTTGTTCTCGAGCGTTGCCCCACGCTCTTTGCCCATATGTGGGCCCTTGTTGACACGAAATCGTGCCGTTGGGTGCTGTACACGTTCGATTTCGATGTCTTGCGGCCGGCCGAGTACGTCTTAGCCACCGGCCGATCTTCAATGAGTACACCCTTGACATCTGGTCGCACCGCCACTTATGTTAGCATGACATTTCTCCTGGCTGCCCTAGTGTGCCACCGTAGATTGCGGGTTTTGCCGCATTGATTTCTGACACCTTGTTTGGCCGTGATTATTTTTGGCACTTCCTAAAATCCTCGGGACAGCAGCTCTCTCAGCCAGGCAACGGTTTTGACCGCAACTCCGCCGCCGATGCTGCCACCGTCGTGTGCTCATCATCAAACGTCATGATTACGAGGTAGGGGAGCTTTGAACTCATAATTTCATGATAGCATGCTTTGAATGAGTAGCAACATGCTAGGATTGTATGATTCCATGCTTTGGATGTTAAGTAACGATCCAATTGCATGATGTGCATGTAAGCATGATTATATGGTATGTTGAAATGCATATGACATGCATGTTGGCTATAAGTACGTTGGATGTATGTATGTGCTAGTGATGGCTAGCGTGTTTGTTGGTAAGCTTCGTATGTGTATGCATGTGCTAGTGATGGCTAGCGTGTATGTTTGACGTATGTATGCATGTGCTAGTGATGACTAGTGTGCATGTTTGAAGTATGTTTGGATTATGCATGTGCTAGCGATGGCTAGCGTGCATGTTTCGAGTATGTATGGATTATGCATGTGCTAGTGATGGCTAGCATGTATGCTTGACATATGTATGCATGTGCTAGTGATGGCTAGCGTGCATGTTTGAAGTATGTATGGATTATGTGCTAGTGATGGCTAGCGTGTATGTTTGAAGTATGTATAAATGTGTATGTATGCACTAGTGATGACTAGTGAGAATGTTTGTAAGCTACGTATGTATGACCTTATGTGTATGTTATATGTATGTGTGATAGACATACACATGTATGATGACTAATTGCCTATGATATGGATATGTGTAAGTGTATGGGGGCAGAGGTATGGGTGATGGACAGTAAGAGGTGACAGAGGTTTTGTCTGGATTTGGATATGGATGTGTAAGCGTATGACAGATGACAGAGGATATGAGTATGACGGGCAAGGATTAGAATGGATAGGTTTGGGTTGGATTGTATGTTGGGTGATTGTCAGACAGTAAGAGTGTGCATAATTGTACAAGTATAACGTACAGATTATGAAGTGAAAGTAAGCATAATAAGTGAGATATAAGTAAGAGGGTGACAACTGGGTTGGCTCTAAGGAGTTTTATTTGATGATGTCAGTGTAAGATGATTTGGCCATAAGATGGATGACAAAGTATGTAAGACTGTAAGGGTTTGATGTATGATGTGTTATGATCATGATGTGGATGGGTTAAGTGAAGTCTGATGCCCTGTTGAACTAAAGTTTCGGATCGGGCTCAGCTTCAGTTTGATCAGTCGAGGACTGCGAGTTTGTGTGGCATAATTGTACCGCATAATTTACTTAATTCAAATTTGAATTATAAGCATTTCTCATGTCTTGCCGATAATGAGTCAGCTGAGCATTTCTCATGTCTTGCCATGATGTTTATCCTGCGGGATGTTGTCTGTGTGCTGTATAGAACACCAGACGTCTGATGCTCTGTTGAGAGCAACATATGTTTCTGATTTAGTCTGTGTGCTGTATAAGCCCAGACATTTGATGCTCTGTTGAGAGCGATGTATGTTTCCGACATTATCTGTGTGCTATATGAAGCCCAGACATCTGATGCTCTGTTGAGAGCGACACATGTTTTTGATTTGGTTTGTGTGCTATATAAGCCCAGACGTTGATGCTCTGTTGAGAGCGTTGTATGATTCCGCCCAAGAGTGGCACTGTATGTTTCTGCCCAAGTGGCACTGTATGATTTCTGCCCAAGAGTGGCACTGACACTATAAGACTCATTATGGTGGGCAATTCTCTGGCACTATAAGACCCATTATGGTGGGCGATTCTATGGCACTATAAGACCCATTATGGTGGGCAACTGTATGACCCCTTATGTGTGGGTGTTTATGTTTGCGCGCTCAGGTAAGTAGTATCATGGATCTACTCTTACCTGTTTGATCCAGTGCCCCATGAGCATTAGTGTGCCTTACCTTCGAAAAAGTCCATGACATCTAGTCACTCCCCGGAGGTTAAGGTGATGCCCCAGTGGCATTCTTTTCCATTTTGACGTTGAAGCTTATTAGTTGTAATGAGCTTCAGTGGTCGATAGTATGTGTACAATTATAAGTATGAGCAAGACTGTAAGCATATGAGTATGAGCACGATTGTAAGCGTATGAGTATGTGCACGACTGTAAGCGTATGAGTATGAGCACGACTGTAAGAGTATAGTACGATTGTAAGAGTATGTTTCTGAGTAAGACAATAAGTGTGATTTTGTGTAAGCTGTACGAGTAAGGTCGTACGAGTATAATTATATGAGTAAGGTAGTACAAGTATGAGTATGTTGTATGAGTATGCATACGATGGTACGAGTAAGTTTGTAAGACCCTTAATAAAGGTGTTTGTGTAAGTTTAATTTGATGGTATGATTTTGGCATGATGGTGCATTTGGTATGACTTTGGCACGATGGTCCATTTGGTATGTTTGTATGCGTATGAGTATGATTATATATTGTTGACTGCTTCATGTTTGAGTTGCATGAACGCATGTATTTATGAACTTAGTGAGTTCACTATTTTTGGATTCCCCTACTGGGTATTTTCCTACTGAGTATAAAAATACTCATTACCCTACTTTTTAGCCCCATTGTACAGGAGGTTTTGCAGGTTGTGCGGAGAGCTCCTAGAGATGGATGCTCGCTTCCGAGGTGGATTGATTCCCTTAGACTCAGGTATATGCTTGACTCACTGCGAGTTTATTTGTGCCATGATCTCTTGTATTGGGTGAGATGAGAAGTTAAATGTTTATTATTTTGGACTTTTGGTTGGATTAGATTGTGGATTGTTATGGGACTTGCACTCAGGGATGCATGGGAGAGATTTGTATTTAAAGAGATGTCTGGGAGAGATTTGTATTTAAAGTCTATGATCATAGCAATTTAGTCGTACGTGTGTTTTCGAGTAGCGCCTGAGGATATTTGCTTTGGCCGTACAATGCTTGACCCTATGATGAAAATATTTAGATGGAAAATTGATGTTTACTGTTTTAAATTATAAACTGTTTTATCAGGTTTTGATTTCGTCATTTTTCCTCCGATTTGCAGACGTTATATTGCAAAAATTTTCCGTGAACTTTAAGGAAAATGTATGAAAAATCTCGGGCGTTACAATTTTTATCATACATCATTAATGTCAGGACTTATTAATTTCATGAAATCCGGTCGGGACAAATTCGATATTACGTGCTTAAATTTGTCCTTATCAATCACACTCGCTTTTATCAACTAACCTTTGATTCCGAACTGATTAAGTAGTTGAATTCAGTGCAAAACAAATACACTGAAAAGCTAAACTTTTAAATGACTTTTCAGTTTTCAATAGCTTGTTCAGTTGAGGTTTGAATTAGACGAAACAAATGGACCCTGAAAATATAAGCAATGGGGGAAAAAAGTAATGAAATTAGGATAAGCTCAGCCCAAAAATTTATCAGGTTTGACCTTAAAATATAAGCAATAGGCCAGGCTTGAGCTCACGAGAAAAAAGGGTGCAAACGGATGGATGCAGACGGCTGCCCCCATCACCCAGTAGACAAGGCTCTTGGCATAATAGCTAGCAACATGATAAATCTTTATTTTCATCCGAGACAACTGGTTGCAAGGCTATGCATCAGACCAATAGCTTAACATTTTAGCTCACTATGTCCCCCTTATATAACATAAGAGATTTTTTTCATTCTCCTATAGTAGTAGCCAAAGTAGCTATACAGGCATGGTTCCTCCAAAGTTTGTCAAATGGCCCCAAAACACTCCACAAGACTCTACAACACTATTTAGGGGGGAGGGTACATCTTAAGACTCCAAATACGTGCTAGACGACCATGTGTCCCAACATAGCCAACTATGTGTGTGAGTCATTGCATGCATTCTACGCAATATTGTGCACACAAGTTGCACAACATTGTGGGCCTTCCTCGTAATGCCTGCATAAATGGTGTGCAACACTATGGACAGTTTCCACATGCATGCACACTTAGTATATAAAACTTCCACACGTGTACACCCCAGCACGTATCATGGATAGTCCGCTTTGCTACCCCTTGACAGAACATGAGCAAGGGCTATTCGTGTCCATCCATTTTTACATGAATATATTGTCCATTGGTCCATTGTTCATGACAAACATAAAAATTGTTTGTTCGTATGGACGGATGCAGACAATTTCCATTGACCGATTTTGTAATGTCCCTGATTTTTTTACGATTTTTTATAATGTTCCTACTATTTTTTTGGTCATTTTCGGTGGGAAAATGTAATGCTTCAACATATTCGTATTTGAGCTTTTACTTCATATTTATACCTGTAGAGTCGGGTGTGGGGCTTAGTTGTGGGCCATAGGCTTCACCACGTGCTTACGGTGCAAATTTTGGAGCTACGACATGTAACCGGAAGGTTAACGTGTGTTGGGGATGTAAATGGGAAAATAAAAAAGAGTGAATAGTAAATCACGGCTTAAAAAGCCGATCCAGTAAGTTTCTCTTACAGAAGAAAAACTCGATGTTCGAAGAGATGGAGTGAAAACCCGAGCCTATTTCTGGTTGCTCCATTCTCCCTCCTCTGTCATCGGATTCCACTGGTTCTTGTCAAGATCCTCTTTGCCTCACCGCCACGAGTTCATAGGTACTGGCTATGACCGCCGCCATGGCCTCTTCGCTCCTTCACGAGGTATCGAAATATTCTTCAATTTTTGTCTCCTTCAAATCCTGTTTTTGAGCCGTAGGGGTGCAATTTTGATGTCGTTTGCGGCCGCTCTCAACTAGACTTAGGTTTGGTTGGTCGTAGGTGCTGGCTAGAGCCGCCGCCATGCTTTCTTCGCTCTGCCGTGAGCTACTGGTACTTTGGTTGGGTTTTGGTTACATTTTCATCTCACTGTTCGGAGTATATTTTTGAGACGCCGGTGTTTTCAGTCATCGTCCAGCCACCGGACGAACTCTGTCCAGCCTACCTCGATCCAGTGTTGGTAGGGGGTTTCCGTTTCCGACCTCGCTTCGCCCTATTAACTTGCTCCACCCAATTAGACGCTTTGGGTGTGTCTCAGGTCATTGCCATTGGCAAGCTGTGTTCCATTTGGCCATCGTGGACTCTACCCCGGCTCAGCGACAATGAGAGCGAGCCCCACTTGGCCCGATTATACTCCTCTAGGAATGGGCCGCTTTCCTTTGCCCTATACCATGCGAGATGCATAGCTGCCCGCACCAAATGTGTTGGTTGTGGGTGGCGATTGGCAATGTCGCTACTTCGATCAGCCACCACCTCCTGGCCATAGCTTAGTTGCCCTTTTGTTAGCCGTGGGCCTCTACCATCGGACCCATCTCCCCCTAGAGTGGTCCTTTTTGTCCGTGTGTGCATGTGGTCACGCGTGTGCTTTTGGGTTTAGGCACCATATTTGTGCACCCTGACCGTCGGTTGGCTCTGCCACCGAATAGACTTGACACTAGAGTCATCCACCACCTCTCCTCCAACCTCGAATGTTGCCTCACGCTCTCCGCCCTTATGTGGGCCCTTGTTGACCCAAAATCTTCACCGTTGGGTGATGTCCACGGCTGATTTCAACGTCTTGCGGCCAGCCGAGTATGTCTTAGCCACCGACCAATCTTCAGTGAGTACACATCGACTTCTTGTTGCACCACCACTTATGTTGGCACGACATTTCTCCCGGCTGCCCTAGTGTGCCACCGTGGATCACAGATTTTTTTGCATTGATTTGTGTCACCCTTGTTTGGCCGCGAGTAGTTTCGGTGCTTCCTAAAACCTTGAGACAGCAGCTCTCTCAACTTGACAAAGCTTTTGGCCACCAACTCCGCTGCCAATGCTGCCATCGTCAGGTGCTCGCTATCAAACGTCATGATTATGAGGTAGGGGAGCTTTGAACTCGTAATTTCATAATAGCATGTTTTGAATGAGTAGCAGCATGCTAAGACTATATGATTGAATGCTATGGATGTTAGCTTATGATTCGTTTGCATGATGTAAGAGGGTGAATTATGCCATGTTGAAATGCATATGACATGCATGTGGGATGTATGTATGTTTGAAGTATGTTGGTAAGCTTCGTATGTGGATTGAGTATGTGCTAGCGATGGCTAGCATGTTGGTTGGTAAGCTTCGTATGTTGATTGAGTATGTGCTAGTGATGGCTAGCGTGTTGCTTAGTAAGCTTTGTATGTTGATTGAGTATGTGGTAGTGATGGCTAGCATGTTTGTTGGTAAGCTTCATATGTTGATCAAGTATGTGCTAGTGATGGCTAGCATGTTTGTTGGTAAGCTTCGTATGTGGATTGAGTATGTGCTAGTGATGACTATTGTGTATGTTTGTAAGCTTCGTATGTGGATTATGCATGTGCTAGTGATGGCTAGTGTGCATGTTTGAAGTATGTATAAATGTGTATGTATGTGCTAGTGTTGGCTAGCGTGTATGTTTGAAGTATGTATAAATGTGTATGTATGCGCTAATGATAGCTAGCGAGTATGTTGGTAAGCTACATATGTATGAAAGTATGTGTGTTATGCGTATGTGTGATGGACATACATTTGTATGATGGCTATTTGCCTATGCTATGGATATGCATATGTGCATGTGGGCAGATGTATGGGCTATGGATGGTAAGAAGTGTCAGTGTTTGGTATGGATTTGGATATGGATGTGTAAGTGTATGACAGATGATAGAGGATATGAGTATGACGAGCAAGGATTGGAATGGATTGTTTTGGATCAGAGCACACGTTGGGGGATTGTCAGACAGTAAGAGTGTGCAAAATTGTACAAGCATAACGTACATATTATGAAGTGAAAAGTAAGCATAATAAGTGAGCTATTAGTAAGAGGGTATAACTGGGTTTGATTATGAGGAGCTCAGTTTGAGGACTTCCAAGTAAGATGTTTTGGCCATAAGGTAGATGGCGGAGATTGTAAGACTGTAAGGATTTTGGTGTACGGTGTGTTATGTTGTAATATGGAGGGGTTAAGTGAAGTCTGCTACCCTTACGAACTAGGGTTTCAATCGGGCTCAGCTTCAGTTTGATCAGTCGAGGATTGTGAGCTTGTTTGGCATAATTGTACCTCATAAATTACTTAATTCAAACTTGAATTATAAGCATAGCTAATTATAGCATTGTGAGTTTGAAACCTGAGGGTTCGACGGATTAAGTTTCGCGTTTGAGCAAACCGATAATGAGTCGGCTGAGCATTTCTCATGTCTTGCCATGGTGTTTATCCTGTGGGATGTTGTCTATGTGCTGTATAGAGCACTGGACGTCTGATGCTATGTTGCGAGCAATGTATGTTTCAGATTTTGTTTGTGTGTTGTATGAAGCCCAGACGTCTGATGCTCTGTTGAGAGCGACGTATGTTTCTAAGAGCCCAAACGTTGATGCTGTTGTAAGGTTCCTGATTTTTCTACGATTTTCTGGGATTTTCCTACTATTTTTCTCATCATTTTCGGTGGGAAAATGTGACGCTTTGGTGTATTCATATTTGTATATTTTCCCCCCGTATTTATACCCGTAGAGTCGAGTGTGGGGCTTAGTCACGGGCCTTAGGCTTCGCCACGCGCTTACAACGCGAATTTTGGAGGTACGACACGTAACCGGTGGGTGAACACGTGTTAGGGATGTGGATGTAAAAATTAAAAAGATTATAAATAACAATCCGAAGATCGGATTCCAGTAACTTTCGACGCCCAGAAACTTTCTCCAAACGTCCAGTGGTTTTTGGAGAAACCCGAGCCCATTTCCGGTCACTCCATTCTCCCTCCTCCATCGTCGGATTCCGGCAGTTCTTGTCAGGATCTGATTTGCCTCACCACCACAAGTCCGTAGACACCGGCTATGACCACCGCCACGGCCTCTTTGCTCCTCACGAGGTACCGAACCTTTTTCGGGTTTTTCTCTCCTTCAATCCCGTATTTGAACTGTGGGTATACAATTTTGACATCGTTTGTGGCCGCTCTCAACTAGACTTATGTTTAGTTAGCCGCTAGGAACCCATAGGCGCTGGCTAGAGCCGCCGCCATGCTTTCTTCGCTCCGTGGTGAGCTACCGGCACTTTGGTCAGGTTTTTATTCACATTCTCCATCTCACTGTCTGTGGCATTATTTTGACGCCAGTGGGTTTTTGGTTGTCGTCCGGCCACCAGTAGGACTCCGTCCAGCCTACCTCGACCCGGTGTCGGTAGGGGTTTGCCATTTCCAACCCCGCCTTGCCCCTATTGCCTTGCTCCGCCCGATTAGACGCTTTGGGTGCATCTCGGGTCGTTGCCATCGGCGAGTTATGAGTCATTTGGCCATCGTGGGCGCTACCTTGGCTCGGCAATAGTGAGGGTCAGACCCACTTGGCCCGATTATTTTTCGCTCGGAATGGGCCGCTTGTCATTGCCCTATACCGTGCAAGATGCACAGCCGCCCGCACCATGGGTATTGGTTGTGGGTGACGATCGGCGATGTTGCCGCTTTGATTGGCTACAGCTAGGGCCTTAGCCCTGTTGGTTTCTTTTGTGGGCCTTGGGTCGCCTCCTTTCAGCCCTCTCCCCTGCCCCTTTGGGCCGCGTGTGCATGTGGCCACGCGTGTGCTTCTGGGTTTAGGCGCCGCATTCGCACCGCCTAACCATCGGTTGGCTTTGCCACCGAGTGCAGTTGACACATAGCCCTCCTCCACCTCTCCTCTATCCTCGAGCGTTGCCCCATGCTCTCCGCCCTTATGTGGGCCTTTGTTGACCAAAATCGTCACCATTGGGTGCTGACCACGGCCGATTTCGACGTCTTGTGGCCGGCTGAGCACATCTTAGCCACTGGCCCATCTTCAGTGAGTATACCATCGACTTCTGGTCGCACCGCCACTTATGTTGGCCCGACATTTCTCCCGGCTGCCCATGTGTGCCGCCGTGGATCGCGGATATTGCCGCATTGACTTTTGATACCCTGTTTGGCCGTTATTGTTTCTGGCACATCCTAAAATCCTCGGGATAGCAACTCTCTTAGCCAGGCAACGGTTTTGACCGCCAACTCCGCCGCCGATGCCGCCACCATCGTGTGCTCGCCATCAAACATCATGATTACGAGGTAGGGGAGCTTTGAACTCGTAATTTCATGATAGCATGCTTTGAATGAGTAGTAGCATGCTAGGATTGTATGATTCCATGCTATGGATGTTAAGTAACGATCCGATTGCATGATGTGCATGTAAGCATGATTATATGGTATGCTGAAATGCATATGACATGCATGTTGGCTGTAAGTATGTTGGATGTAAGTATGTGCTAGTGATGACTAGCGTGTTTGTTGGTAAGTTTTGTATGTTGATTGAGTATGTGCTAGTGATGGCTAGCGTGTATGTTGACGTATGTATGCATGTGCTAGTGATGGCTAGTGTGCATGTTTGAAGTATGTTTGGATTATGCATGTGCTAGTGATGGCTAGCATGCATGTTTCGAGTATGTATGGATTATGCATGTGCTAGTGATGGCTAGTGTGCATGTTTGAAGTATGTTTGGATTATACATGTGCTAGTGATGGCTAGCATGCATGTTTCGAGTATGTATGGATTATGCATGTGCTAGTGATGGCTAGCGTGTATGTCTGACATATGTATGCATGTGCTAGTGATGACTAGCGTGTATGTCTGACGTATGTATGCATGTGCTTGTGATGGCTAGCATGTATATTTGACGTATGTATAAATGTGTATGTATGCACTAGTGATGGCTAGTGAGCATGTTTGTAAGCTATGTATGTATGACAATATGTGTATGTTATACGTATGTGTGATAGACATACGTATGTATAATGATTGTTGCCTATGATATGGATATGTGTATGTGTATGTGAGTAGAGGTATGGGCGATGGACAGTAAGAGGTGACAGAGGTTTGGTCTGGATTTGGATATGGATGTGTAAGCGTATGACGGATGACAGAGGATATGAGTATGACGGGCAAGGATTAGAATGGATCGGTTTGGGTTGGAATGTATGTTGGGCGATTGTCAAATAGTAAGAGTGTCATAACGTACAGATTATGAAGTGAAAAGTAAGCATAACAAGTGAGATATAAGTAAAAGGGTGACAACTGGGTTGGCTCTGAGGAGCTTCATTTGAGGATGTCAGTGTAAGATGATTTGGCCATAAGATGGATGGTGAAGTATGTAAGACTATAAGGGTTTGATGTACGATGTGTTATGATCATGATGTGGATAGGTTAAGTGAAGTCTGCTGCCTTGACGAACTAGGGTTTCGATCGGGCTCAGCTTTAGTTTGATTAGTCGAGGATTGTGAGTTTGTGTGGCATAATTGTACTGCATAATGTACTTAATTTAAACTTGAATTATAAGCATAGCTAATGATAGCGTTGTGAGTTTGAGACCTGAGGGTTCGACGGATTAAGTTCTGTGTTTGGGCTAGCCGATAATGAGTCGGATGAGCATTTCTCATGTCTTGCCATGGTGTTTATCCTGAGGGATGTTGTCTGTGTGCTGTATAGAGCATTGGACATCTGATGCTCTGTTGAGAGCGACATATGTTTCTGATTTGGTCTGCATACTGTATAAGCCCAGACGTTTGATGCTCTGTTGAGAGCGATGTACATTTCTGACTTTGTCTGTGTGCTGTATGAAGCCCAGACGTCTGATGCTCTATTGAGAGTGACATATGTTTTCAATTTGGTCTGTGTACTGTATTAAGCACAGACGTTTGATGCTTTGTTGAGAGCGTTGTATGTTTCCGCCCAAGAGTGGCACTGTACGTTTCTGCCCAAGTGGCATTGTATGTTTTCTGCCCAAGAGTGGCAATGGCACTATAAGACCCATTATGGTGGGCGATTGTATGACCCCTTATGTGTGGGTGTTTATGTTTGCGCGCTCAGGTAAGTAGTATCATGGATCTACTCTTACCTGTTTGATCCAGTGCCCCATGAGCATTGGTGTGCCTTACCTTCGGAAAAGTCCATGGCGTCTAGTCGCTCCCTAGAGGTTAAGGTGTTACCCCAGTGACATTCTTTTCCTTTTCGATGCTAGAGCTTATTAGTTGTAATGAGCTTCAGTAGTCGTTGATATGTGTACAATTATGAGTATGAGTATGAGCACGACTGTAAGCGTATGAGTATGAGCACGACTGTAAGCGTATGAGTATGAGCATGACTGTAAGTGTATGAGTATGAGTACAACTATAAGAGTGTGTTTATGAGCACAACTGTAAGAGTATGTGTATGACTATATGATTGTACGAGTAAGGTCGTACAAGTATGCATGTGTTGTATGAGTAAGCGTACAATGGTACGAGTAAGTTTGTATGACTTTTGGCACGATGGTGCCTTTGGTATGATTTTGGCACGATGGTGCTTTTGGTATGACTTTGGCACAATGGTGCATTTGGTATGTTTGTATGCCTATGAGCATGATATTGATATGCCTATCTGCTTCATGTTTGAGTTGCATGAACGCATGTATTTATGAACTTTGTGAGTTCATCGTTTGGGATTTCCCCTATTGGGTATTTTCCTATTGAGTATGAAAATACTCATTACCCTACTTTTTAGCCCCGTTGTACGGGAGGTTTTGCAAGTTGTGCGGAGAGCTCCTGGAGATGGATGCTCATTTCAGCGGTGGATTGATTCTCGTTGACTCAGGTATATGCTTCACTCACTGCGAGTTTATTTGTGCCACGATCCGATGTATTGGGTGAGACGAGACGTTAAAATGTTATTATTCTAGACTTTCATTTGGATTAGTCGGTGGACTGTTATGGGACTTGCACTCAGGGATGCCTGGGAGGGATTTGTATTTAAAGTCTATGATCATAGCAATTTATTCGTACATGTATTTTCGAGTAGCACCTGATGATATTTGCTTTGGTTGTACGATGTTTGACCGTATGATGAAAATATTTAGATGGAAAATGGATGTTTAGTGTTTTAAATTATAAACTGTTTTATCAGGTTTTGATTTCGACATTTTCCTCCGATTTACAAACATTATATTGCAAAAAAATTTCGTGAATTTTAAGGAAAATGTGTGAAAAAAACTCGGCCGTTACAGCTCTGTTGAGAGCGTTGTATGATTCTGCCCAAGTGTGGCACTGTATGTTTCTGCCCAAGTGGCACTATATGTTTCTGCCTAAGTGGCACTGTATGATTTCTGCCTAAGAGTGGTACTGGCACTATAAGACCCATTAGGGTGGGCAATTCTATGGCACTATAAGACCCATTATGGTGGGCAATTATATGACCCCTTATGTGTGGGTGTTTATGCTTGTGCTCTCAGGTAAGTAGTATCATGGACATACTCTTACCTGTTTGATCCAATGCCTCATGAGCATTGGTATGCCTTACCTTCGAAAAAGTTCATGGAGTCTAGTCACTCCCCGGAAATTAAGGTGATGCCCGAGTGGCATTCTTTTCCACTCAACGTTGGAGCTTATTAGCGGTAATGAGCTTCAGTGGTCGATAGTATGAGTATGACTGTAAGAGTATGTGTACGAGTACGATTGTAAGATATGAGTATAAGCACGACTGTAAGAGTATGTGTATGAGTACGACTGTAAGAATATGAGTATGAGCACGATTGTAAGAGTATGAGTATGTATATGACTATAAGAGTATGAGCACGACTGTAAGAGTATGAGCATGACTATAAGAGTATGAGTATGTGTACGATTGTAAGAGTATGTTTCTGAGTAAGACAGTAAGTGTGGGATTTTGAGTAAGACTGTATGAGTAAGGTCGTATGAGTAAGATTGTATGAGTAAGGTCATACAAGTGCGTGTAAGCTGTATGAGTAAGCATATGATTGTACGAGTAAGTACAGGTACGAGTAAGTTTGTAAGACCCTAAATAAGGGTGTTTGTGTAAGTTTGATTCAATGGTTTGTTTGGCATGTTTGTATGTGTATGTGTATGAGCATGATTATGATTATGATATGCCTGTTTGCTTCATGTTTGAGTTGCATGAACGCATCTATGTATGGATTTACAGACTTCATTGTTTAGAACTCCCCTACTAGGTATTTTCCTACTGAGTATGAAAATACTCATTACCTTATTTTTTAGCCCCGTTGTACGGGAGGTTTTTGGAGGTTTGTGCGGAGAGCTCCTGGAGATGGACGCTCGTTTCCATGGTGGATTGATTCCCTTGGACTCAGGTATATTCTTCACTCACTGTGAGTTTTCTTTGTGCCATGATTTGTTGTATTGGGTGAGATGAGAAAACAAGTGTTTGAGTATTCTGGACTTTTAGATTGGATTGGACTGTGGATTGTTATGGGGCTTGCACTCAGGGATGCCTGGGAGAGATTTGTATTTAAAGTCTATGATCATAGCAATTTATTCGTACAATTATTTTCGAGTAAAGCCTGAGGATGTTTGGTTTGGCCGTACGATGTTTGATCGAATGAGTAAAAATTTGTATGGGAAAACCGATGTGTTATGTTTTAAATTTTGAACTGTTTTCACAGGTTTCATATTTGTCATTTTCCCGATTTATAGTAGTTATATTGCAAAAAATTTCTGTGAATTTTAAAGAAAATGTATAAAAAATCTCACGCGTTACAGATTCTGACCCTCTTCACTCTTTTCCATTTCAATCCCAGCTAAAAACCCCTTTTTTTCCATTTTTGACCCCTCTTCTATGCAAACCGCCAGGTGGTCGGCCCTCATTTGGTTCCGCCCTAGCCCATTGATGCCAAGGGGGCATCATTTCCAGGGAAGATGCAAAATAGGATAGACTATCAACTAGTGATGCCACTGGGTCGGGTTCGGGTCGGGTTTTGGTAAACCCGACTCCGATACCATTTAAAAAACTAAAACCCGAATCCTATAGCAAACCCGTCACGGGTTAAAAAATTTATACCAAACCCGACTCTTAATGGTAAAATCAAAACCTGAACCCAACCCGACTTGAATAATTTACCAGTTAACCCGACCTGACCCGAATCTAAAAAAAAACCTCTGCAAAGAACCCTAAAAACCTCAGCGGAGGCACAACGGAACTATCGGAAACCAAAATACCCATCACTCACACCAAACTGACTTGGCTCTTTTGGACTCCATACGAAAAAAATAATGCCCAGACACTACCTTGCCGAAGCAGGCAAAAACGGCCTAACAAAAAAAAGGCCTAGCCATGACCTCACCAGAGCAGGCAGAAATTGCCAGACAAAAACAGCCCATTTCAATCCCAAGCCCACCGTCATCCATCGGACCACGACCTATAACCCGCCTCATGGCCTCACTGGAGCAGCCAGAGACAACCAATCAAAAAAGAAAGCCCCAAAACACGACCTCGCCGAAGCAGCCAGAAACAACCAAACAAAAAAAAGCCTCAGGCACAACCTCACCAGAGCAGGCGGAAATGGGTAGACAAAAAAAAAACAGACACGACTGAGAAAAAGAAACCCCAGAGAGCCGAGCACGGTGGTGAAAGACAGATCCAAACACAAATCCAAACACGACTAAGTAAAAGAAGATGAGGAGAAGGGCGAGAACAAGCTGATCATACCTCTAACGTTAGATCGCAGAAGAGGGAAGAGGATTGAAGCAGATTCAGTGCGGGGAAACTTGCTTCTGCCATCGGCAAAGTCCACCAGGAGTTGGCAATCGCAACCAGGCACAGGTGAGATGGAGAGGAGGGGTCCCCTACGAGATCGCCTCTTAGCTCTTTCTTGACAGGAGTTTGGAATCAACGACAACGAGCCATGGCCAGTGGAGGCGGACTGTATCATGCCCCGATGCTGCCCGACCTGAGCCGAACCCGGTCCAAGGGCCAGTCAAGTGCGCGGGGGCGATGACGAAAATTGAGATACGGTTTAGCGGAAGACTTAACCCTAAAAACGGGTAACCTAACAGAATTACGGAGTATGCACACCACTTTGAGCAAAAGTAAATAAGTAGAAAAGAAAGAGAGTTGCTTAACTCAAAATAAGCAACTAGTCTCAAACCCACATGCTTAGTCAACCATAGCCCACTCTAGCTCTAAAATAGGTCTTAGACAACACAACTGTATAATGTGACATAAATCCAACAGAGAACCATACACAAAGGTTCTAAACATAAAGCATAAACCAAGGAAAAATAAATCACATAAGAGTCTCCACGATCACATCTAAGTCGTCTCCGACCTTTCCTCAAAGAGGAGATTTTGTCCATCTGCGTGCCGCGCCATGCAGCCCCAAACCAAAACACAATAAAGAGAGGTGACTTTAAACAAACTCAGCAATGGTTTTTCTAATATACTATCAGCATCGGTAACACGACTGCATAACAATATCATATTCAAACCAAAGATTGACAAGATGTAACATTTTCTGATCACACATACACATCACTTAAACCTGCATCATAGTGTATAATCCACATAGTGTCATTCACATCATATCAACCTGCATGAAATGTATCTCTAACATATATATCAAATCATGCCTCAACATCATATCAACCTGCATGAAATGTATCTCTAACATACATATCCAACCATGTATCACATCATATCAACCTGCATGAAATATATCTCTAACATACATATCAAATCATGCATCACATCATATCAACCTCCGTCAAGGAGTAATCACAATTTAGTATCACACAGACGGGAACACAGACAAGGCCACGAAGGCGTGTCATGGTCCAAAATTCTACACAATAATTAAAAAAGTTTGGGGTTGTCAATCCCTAAGGCTGCTCGCCCTAAACGATCCTGGCCAAGGATGTCCCATTCTCACACAGAGAATCTAGAGTAGGGGTGTTCGCCCAAGGACATCTCCTGCGGAGGGGAGAGCCCGAGTTCCCACACAGGGAACCCTAGAACACGTGGTAACGGGTGCACACGGCATACCACACTAGATTCTCAGGGTCCAGATGACACTCATAATAATAATCTCAAATCCACAAGACAAGTACACAACTCGTCCCGACATAATTCCAGTTCTCTAGACTCAACCTGGGGAGTGCACTCGTTCCACACATGAACTCAAATCAAAACATGTCTTTTCGGACCAATCAAGTTTCGATTAAGTCACGACCGATCAATCCAGCATGCAATTTCACCACATTGCATCCAATCGATCAAATTCGATTAACCTCAATAAAGCCTCAATTAGAAATCCATTTTCATGATGCATGCAACATGGTACATATGTGGGCAAGGCATACATGAATCCTAATTCATGATAAGTGCTCTCATCAGCCCCTAATGCATCATTCATAATTATAATATCAAGCTTCAACATCATCATTAAACCCCACATGTGTGTACCTAGTAGAAGCACTTCACTCAATGCATATCAACATGCTTGAAATTAACTCACTACCACACTACACATGTGAATTAACATCTAATCATGAATTCCAGCGGAAATCATAGAAGAAGAATCATTGAAATCATAACTCAAATCAAAACTCAACCACAAGCTAAACACATATAAGATCATTCACTTCATCCTTTAACTATGACGCTCACTAACATTCACACATCAATTAACCACATCCTAACATGACATATCAGTCCATTAGTAGGTTGTAGCTTTACTGAAAATATACTTAACCATAAAGAATCAACCATTCATAACTTCAAGATGACAATACCAACATCATACCTCCAACCATAAGTCATTCCACATCACTCTAAATATATACCTCAACTTCATAACCCCAATGGTATGCCTTTCCAGTAGCATACTATAGCTCAAAACACTTCACATTCATATAAAATTGGCATATTAAAGTAGAATCACCGAAATAAACATATGCACTTAATACAAAATCTGTTGTGTAGCCGTTCGAACGCCCAGGAGGGCCGTTCGATCGGTTAAACAAGAAAATTTTGAATTTACAGTATTGCCGTTCAAATGCCCAGGAGGGCCGTTCGAACGCCAACAAGGCAGAATCGACCTTATTCTTCCTTTCGAATTTTCAAACCGAAACTCCATTGATAAACCTTAAAATCTCCATCTAACATCCTAAATGCCAATAAAATTCTACCATAACTTCCAGAAAGCTAATCTACCTCATAACAAGATGAAACCCTATGAAATCGGGATTAAAGATTACCATTTACCAATCATGTCATTAAAACACTAAATCAAGTAGATCCATTCAAAATAAACCATGAAATCAAGAGTTTTACCATAGGAAGACTGAAATTTCGAAAGTCCATTACCTTATCCCTTGATTAGGCTTGGATTTAATGGTCACCCTTCTTGAAAACCTTACAAAGACATAGAGTTTGAATTAAACTCCATTAAAATCGATTTAATATAGAAAACCCTAATTAAAAACTTAGATCTAGGGCTTGTTGAATATGAAAATCGGATTTTTAGAGCTAGGGTTTGAAGTAAATATGCAAATCAGTAGTTTTGATATTTAAAAACGAATCAAAACAAAGGGGAAATGGTAGATCAAGAAGAAATTAAGAGGAAAGCTAGGATTTGGTGCTTAATTAGAAGGGACTTACCTTAAACACCTTCCAAGCCGGGCCTAATTGGGGATTAGGCCTAACCTCTCCTCCTCAGCCTATTCCCAAAAATGGAAATGGCTCAGGTCTTACCTCTTATAGTAAGTTTTGAGTTGTGTATGGGTAAATTGTGGGGTATGAATAGAAAAATAGGCTAAAATGGGTAATTTAGTTATTTAAGCACTAATAAAACCTGGAAAAATTATGAAAATTTTTATAAAGGCTTGTGTTGATGTCTGGGTTAATTTGACACAAAAACCCAAATTTTGATGGTGGGGCCCACAGGGGTCCCGCCAAACCCTAATTTTAAAAAATAATAGTAAAAATTCAGAAAAATCCTAAAAATTCACATTTGACTCAAATCACTTAAAACCATTAATTGTAAAGTTGATTTTTGATTAAAACCATTATAAACACCATTTATTTATGAAACCACCGAATTAATAAAAAAATGAGTTAACCATGCAATAACCGATAATTAAAAAGAAATGAAAACCGGTTTAGAAATGAGAGTCCTTACATCCTCCCCCTCTTAGGAATTTTGGTCCCCCAAAATTCCTTAGAAGTCAGCGGCAAAAAGATGAGGGTACTTCTTTCTAATCTCGTCCTCCGTTTCCCGCGTGGCTTCCTCGACTCCGTGATTTCTCCACAACACCTTCACAAGTGGGATTGCCTTTTGCCGAAGTACCTTCTCCTTATGGTCAAGAATCTAGATGGGTACCTCCTCGTAGGATAGATTCTCTTGGAGCTCCAACGGCTCAAAATCCAAGACATGAGTATTTTCTGGTTCATACTTCCGAAGAAGTGAGATATGGAATACATTATGGATATCGACCAATCGGGGTGGAAGTGCTACCCGACATGCTGTGGCGCCTATCCGCTCCAAGATCTCAAATGGACCAACAAAACAAGGTGACAACTTCCCCCATTGTCCAAATCGAACAACACCGCGAGTCAGAGAGATCTTAAGGAAAGCATAGTCACCAACACTAAACTCCAACTCCCACCGTCTCTTATCGGCATAACTCTTCTGACGGCTCTGAGCTGTCTGCAACCTCTCCCGGATGAGGCATATCTTCTCCACTGATGCTGGATAAGATCTGGGCCAGTGAGAATGTGATCTCCAACCTCACTCCAACAAGACCATACAAAGGATCACCATGGGATGCCCCAAAACAAAACAATACAAACATGGTGAGTTTAGCTCAGTAAAGGTTATAAATATAGAGCTCACATTAACACTAAAATATAATCCTTAAGAAGAATAATGTAAACCTTATACAAAATCAATGTTAATAACACAAGAGCACATCAAATCCCTTACACATACAACCTGTGCAAATATATCATGCAAGCATCATAATCCATAAGAAAAACTTGTGCATAATGTCTCAATTATGTTTTATAATCCACATACACAACCTATGCATTCAAATGACATATTCATATACATGCTACATAATCAAGTGTCATGATCCATATGCATCATTTGTAAATATAAACATCTTAATCCATACACAAACCCTATGTAAACATGCCTCACAATCCTTAAACAAAACCTATGTAAATAGCATCACGATTATATCAAATCAATTATAGATAAGTCCCGATACTCGAAGATACCGTTTTGTTCACCTGGCATTCCTTGGATGGAAATACCAAAAGCAACTAGCCTACCAGGCATTCTTAAGACAGAAATACCAAAAGACATTGGAAAATCTAGTAAACTGGAATTGCCCCTGATTAGGCGCTTCACATGGATAAACCAGCCAAGAGCTTGTTCCAGAAGTCTTGATTGTTTTCTCATTATAGCATTCTGCTCTTCTCACTCAGGGAGAAACCTGCCCATTCTATACGACAAACTTTTCCCTTATGGACAAAAAACCCCATCCTTTCAGACAAAAAACATATCCATTCAAATTCATGATATGGCTAATTCTTAAAACTATGAAATACTATAGCTAATCACAGTTAATCACCATAATATCCATGATTTTCATAGGTTTCAAAACTTAACCGTGTGGAAAATAGATTGAGTTTATGGCTGAAATATGTGGATAGAAAGTAGACATAATTTTTTTTAAAAATGCCACCAAGAACATGCTAATCGGAGTATGGATGAGGGAGATATAACCATTCAAAGTTGAACGTGTTGTGTAGAGCTTGTTTACGTAAATTGGACGTACATTTGGGTTATTTACGTCGCTCTGCGAGCCCAATTAATTGAAGTGACAAAAATTAATTAAGAAAATAGCTTAATTAGGCAACCTATTTGGCCCAACTTCCAAGGGGATTAGGAACCCTAATCCTTATGATTATAAAAAGGCCACTTAGGGCTTATTAGGGGGGTTGGAGCTTCAAGGGGAGGAGAGAGAAGGAGCCACCTGAGAAGTTTCAGCGAGTCGAGTCAGTGATGGCGGGGAGGAGCGAGCTTGAAGACTAATGGTGGCGAGGTAAGATTGCTCAATAACCCAATCCTTAGACGTGATTAGGGATAATTAATCACATTGGTTGTGATAGTAGAATTGAAATAAAATAAATTATTAATTAAGATTTATTTTATTTTAATTTTGGGCCAGCAGAAGGCTAGCTGAGCGCCTTACAACCAACTGCAAGATGTTGAAATTGGTCATGGATAATACCCAATGACATCAATTTCAGGTCAATGGCAAACATAAGGGCAGACGGCATGGTATGAGCTTGAGGACAAAGGAGAGGCGGGGGCTCTGATGGTCAAATTCATTCGGTGGTTGGAGCCATCCGATGGTCAGGTGGCACAAAAGCGGCGCCTAACCCTAAATTACACGCGGGGGGGGGGGGGGGGGTTCAACAGAGGCTACCCAAGGCCCGGAAGGGCGACCAAGAAGTGGTGGCTGACTAAAGCAGCGACATTATCAATCGTCACCCACAACCAAAACAATTGGTGGAGGCGGTTGTGCATCTCACACAACAAAGGGCCAAGGGGCGTCTTGGAGTCGAGAAAAGGTGGAGAGAAGGCCACGAGGCCATTGTTGTGCCAGGGTTGGCTGGCTAGAGACCAAACGGTGGCAGAAAGAGTCCAGCGACTTATAGCTAGAGAAATAGAGGGGTGGGGCAAAACTCATCCACAATCAAGGCAGAGGAAATGAGTGAAGGAGACTGAAACCAAAGTTGGGGCAGGGCTGAGCTACTGTGGCTCCTACCGTCATCACCAAGCCAGGGCAGATCCAAACAAAAATCGGTTGGCCCCAGCCAACCCCCGACGGCGGCGGTGGCATTCGAAAACATAGCCCCTCACTCAAATTGACCAAAAAGAAAATGCATCGCGTTCAAGCCACCCACGGTAGGCAAGCGGTGGGTATGGGTTGGATGCCAAAAGCACCTAGCCTTGGCCGGACAAGGTCAGCTAGAGAGTGTCCAGCTAGAGGTCAACGATTGGTGGTGTTGCCTCAAAGTCCAGCCAAAAATATATTTCTGTTTACCACGGCTATAGCAAAGTTCATACTTCAACTTTGTTGTCTTAAATGTCAATCCCCTGGCAGGATCATCTTTTTCAAAAGGCATATGTATTATACAGGCAGGCATTCAATCAACACGGAGCATAAGTTCTGTCATCACCTTATCTAGAGATAAATTGCCAGATCGTGGAACTCTTGGGACTCCATATCGTGGCCACCGGGAAAAAGAACGCAACTTATGAGGAGGATTATAATACATGTTCCACCACCTAAATACCCAAGCTAAATCATGAGCACCAAAACGCATTGTTGGCCAACATTTCAATGTTTGCTCTAACTTGTCTCCTGAGCGACAAACAACAGGTCCTTCAATGATAACATTATCTGGAGGTTGTTTCCCATCAGCAGGTAGATATGGTCTGAGAGAAAAGTTAAACCTAAGGGAAAGAGAAGTTGATCTAAATGGATCTAGAACTTTTTCACGAATTTTTCCTTCTATGGGAAAGGTTTGCAAATAATGATCAAGGGGATTGCCAGAATCACATTCCCAGTCCATGTTAACTTCAATACAAAAAGCAGGGGTTTCAATGAATGGTTCGGGTGGGCTAATTGGAAGTTTCAAAGTGCAATTTTTCATTAAACTCTCCATACTACTGACAAATATCTTAAAATCCTTTGCAGAAAGAAAAACACGACCATCAGATTGCTGAATATCCATCTTATCAGAAACAAATTGGACCATGTCAAGCTTTTCATAGGGATCTGTCGTGGCAAGCAAGTACCATTTTGTCTCATTCAAAGACAATGAATTGTTTCCATGGATATAGTATCTCATATCATCCCACCATGGCAAGTTCTTTTCCTTCTTAGGCTGATTGAGGGTGGTCAAAGCATCAGGACCCCCTCTGGATCCAAGATTTGCTCTTCGGAGGGCTACTGTGAAAGCATAACTAATATCTGCGAAGACTGGCTCATAGCCCACTCCAAACGAAATTTCTGCTTTCTCAAAAAAAATAGGAAGGTTAGAGTAGGTTTTAAGGGCTGGAGTTGTGCCACTTGCCGAACGCAGCATGCGAACTTTCTGCCACTTTCCAACAAAAACATCCTGCTGAATTTGAGGTTGGAATAATGTGGCCTGCAATTGTCAAATAAAAACATGAATAAGCATTCAAAACTACCCGCATATGTTGTGCTTTAAAAGAAAAGTTAGGATTATAAGAAACAATTGACATGTGAAGGACAGAAAATAGAAAATAACAAAATGAAGAAAGAAAAACTTTCATTTCTTATTACAACTCTTATCTGATATAACATTCATTCCTTAATACGCTTCCCTCCCTTATTTGGATAAAAAGGGTCAGCCTAAAGGTTGTTTAAATAAAAGTGGATGCTAGATTTCCAGCAGTGCTTCAGTGTGATCGTAGGATGATATAAAGGGATTACTAGCATGAGTACAGAGTCCTGATAGATATAGAGACTTATCTGGAGTTTTTTTTAATACTAGGATACTTATGAAACTGAACAGAACTAGGAATTGGTCCATATAATTTTTTCCCTAAGATACTAGATAGTAAGGGGTTTATATAGTATTGTGTTGATCAGAAAACCGTAACTGTAGTACATTTGGAGGCAGTAAAATGCTGTGAAAGCAGTGCCTAACGTTGGCAGTTTAGTTCTGGAGATTAGTAAAATTTTGATTTTTATTATGTCTTTTTTTCTTCTCTATTGTTTCATCCATTTTCTATCATTTTTCTGCTTATTCAGGCTGTAATCAGTCTGATTCAAAAGGCCATTTAGGTCTACTGGAACATCTTCTCCAGCACTGTTGCAATTCTCCAGTAAACAATCTGTTCTTAAACAGTCACTTTGCTGGCTGTTCCATGAGTGTAAGATACCTTGCATGCTACCCAACGATACCAGGGCTTCTATTTACTGTTCTTAGATTGAAACAGTTACAAGGACCAAATCAGTGTCCTAAATTTTTAACACAGTTATTTGAATGAGAAACCATTGGGAGTAATATTCCAGAAAAGCCTCAATTGCATGAACTGTTACACAATTCAAACTTGTTATACTGATCACCACGTATAAAGAATTAGAAGCATATGATATTGGCACAAAGGTAAGAATACAATATCTTGCATTCAACAAAACAAAAAATGACCGTACCTGAAGGCAGAAAAAGAGAGCAGCGGGAAGGGCGGTGGAGGTAAAACCGGGTCAAGGGGAATGACCGCTCGTAGTTATCGGGCCACGGTGAAATGGGCCAAGGTTGGCCAATAGAAATCATCTCGGAAGCAAAAATAGAGGACGAAATGAACTTGATGGAGGAGAGAAAGAAGGGGTGGAGGTGAAACAGGGCGGGGGGTGGCCCACCACCGTCGCTGGGTCGAGGCGGAGCTCACAGAGGCCAGTCGGTGGCGATAGTGCTAGATTGAAAACAGAGAGAGACTAACCAAGGAGAGCAGGCTGGGGGACGGCAAGCTGGTTAGGCGGCCTTGGGGAAGCGGCCTTACCTTGGCAAGGCCAAGGCTAGCTGGCAACTGCCGACTGGAACCCAGCAACGCCAGCGTAACACACCCAGAAGGACTTTCATGATCCTTCTTCCCCTTCCAAGATAGGTGCGAAAACACACCCGATCTTATCTTTTTTTCTTTTCTCTTCATTTTTCTTCCTCTTTTTTTTTTTTTTTTTTTTTTTCACACCAAAAACTTCTAATGGCGCGTTGAGTCCTAATAATCATAATTAAGTCCCACACTCAATTCTATAGATAAAAATATTATAATAAAATATAAAAATTAAATACACCGAAGCATTAAAACTTTTTGGCTAAAAATAATTAGAAAAATTATTAAAAAATCAAGGACATTACATAGAAACCCCAATTGAACTTCTTTCAATTAAATTAATCTTTCCACTTAAGGGTCATTCCGTTGTGTCCACTATAAAATCACAATGCTTCGTTTAGTCTACTACGACATCTCAGTGAAAAAATTGTTGGAGGAATTTGAAGTCTTGCACCCTAGGTTGGACCCCCCATCCTTTTGAAACTTTCCCAATAACCATACATTAATTAATGTATTTTTCCATTCACCCATCAAGCATCAAACACCTCATTTTTAATTAACAAATAGGAGAATATCGAGTTGTTCGTCTTGTAATTTATTACCCAAATTATTCTACAATCCAGTTAGGTAAATTTCGTGAAATCTGTTAGCCCTTCCCAATTATGCATGAACATGTCATGTAATATCATAGGATGCATAATTTTATATCAAAGTAAAGGTCTAATCTATTTAATATAAGACATATTTTTTAATGGACATGAATGCTCATGCATACACACATAATAGTAGTAAATCTCCTAAACTTATATGAACATAAGATACATTATAATCACTTATACCATATCATAAAATATGCATTATTAAGAAATAAAAGAAGAAAATCTACTCTATTTTCCAAGGTTGTACGGAATTTAAACATAGTGTATAAAATATATAATTTTTAGAGATAAATTCATAACAAATCACATACATGTCCAAAATTATTGAAATATTTACTGGACACTACTAAAATAATAATATATCAATATAAAAATTTATATCTATAAAATAAATGATCTATGTAGTATAAAAATAGTAGAAATTAGAGGGAATTTTAAGAATTCTATCCCTTAATTTATCCATTTTTTCCTCTTTTGAAAGACCGAGAAAATTTACTCACATTGGGTAAGAGTAAATTTTTATTGGAAAGTCTATGAAAGGGCCGAGGAAAACCCTGCTCTCCCCTATCACACAACCCTCCATCTCCCTTTTGATACATAATTCTCCCTCTTTCTCTCTCCTCACTTCATTTTCTCTCTCTAGGGTTCTCTTTCTCTCTCTACATATTTCATCTCTTTCATTGAATCTTCTCTACTTAATTTTTTCTATTTGGCTCAGAAAATTATGGTTTGCTCTTTTCAAAATTATGTTTTAGGTCAAAGACTTACTTGGTTAAAAGGTTGAGATAAATTAGAGTTGGGAAGAGTCCTCAGTTTCTTGGACTTTGAATGGATGTGGATTTTAACCTCCAAAACATCTAAATCAAGAAATAAGTATTAGAGATGATTTTGTTGCCTTTGTAATGTCTAGGAAATTTTATGTATTTTTTTAAAAAAATTTCCTGATTTTTTTCCTATTTCTTGGGATTTTTGGAGAATTTGCAGAATTTGGGGTATGTAGAACAATTTTAGGTTGTGCAGAAAGATCTGCAAGGCCCGTTGCAGGTCTAATTAAATGGTGGACGGACCACTTAATTTGGGAGGGTCTAAACCACTTAAGAGTTCCTATCCTACTTGGTTTATTCCTTACCCAATTAAGCTCAAATCCTCTCTCTATATATTAGGGTATTCCCCTTATTACAACCCTAATTGTGCCTTAGAAAATTAGAGGTTATTGGGAGGAAGAAGGTGATCGAAGGCAGAGCTCCGGCTACTATGGATCGACGGCAAACTGGCGTTCGAGGTAGGTTTGTTGTCTTAGTTTCGAGTCAAGATTAATATTTGTTGCATTAGATAATTGAATTGTAAATTACATGATTAGTGAAATCTGCATGCTATTTTGTAATTAAAATAAATAATAATCTATGCAATGGTGTTGTAATTTTGTAACAGTTGTAGAGATCATTGCTCCAGTAATTACGAGGAACAATGAATCTAGAGAAGGAAAAAAAGATAAATTTCTATTGTTCGAGTGAACAGTCACCGACCGGCCTCCAGCCAAATAGTCCTTCTTCACGGAGTGGTCGAATATTTTCTTCCGAACCAAACCTTGGTCGACGAAAGGGAAACAGTAAATTAAAAAAGGGGAACTTTTCCAATTGCTCTGCTCCATTCCAGCCAGAGCGGCTCAACGGTAGCCAGTACCCAGTGAGAGGATGAGAGCTGAGGGTACTAGCCATATCCAGTCTCTAGCCGCCGTTCACCACCACCGCAACGAACTGATGTCTCTCAGTATAGGCAGAACGAACACCGGAATCCTGTGAGATGGGCGGCAAAAATTTCAGCAAGCAATCGTCGATCAGGAAACTAAGATGCGGCTGAGCAACAGAAATTCGATTAACCGCCTCAAACAATCCCTGGCTGGCGACTAGTTTTGTGCATGATTTTTACTGAGTTTCACTAGTTCTACGTTATTCATTCCTCTAAAGATCAACGAGTTAAGAGATTATGTGTAGGCGACAATGCTACCTCTCCGACGAAGTTCCTTGCACTCCGACATGTATGACGGCTTAACACAAGGAAACACTTTCAAAGTTTTCTCCATGAAATAACTTTCTTCATCTATTTGGGAAAAGAACATGTAAATATCCTTATAAAAAATGTTGAGAGCCCCCATTATTTGTATACCCTCAAAATTATTAAAAAAGTACACTTGTATACCCCTCCTTACTCCAAAGTAGAATTTTTTTTATCTCTCTCTTGTACTGGTGATGATGGGGGTGATGATGGTAGAAGCCCTCCTCCTTTTTGTTTTTTTGGTAGATTTGGTGATGCATGCGGCTAACTATGACCATCAGTTGCAAGCCATGGCAGCCAAATCTGGCCTACACAGCCGTAGTTGTGGCATGGCCGTGCCAATGGCCAGATCTAGCAGCCCCCCCAATGGGGTGGCCGGGCAAGGCTCCGGGATAGGCTTGCCTGCAGGGCCAAATCTAGCCCCGGCTCTAGCGGCAATTCAGTATTGGTAGATAAAAAAATTTGTTAGCACCAGTGCTAGAGAAGAAGAGGGAAGAAATATGAGGTATTTGAGGTGGGCAATAGTAAAATAGTGGGGGGACCTACGGGGTAGTGAATAATAAAAAAAAAAATATTTTTTATTTGTTAAGGGATACTAAATAATATTTAGGGGAGTGATAGACACGTTCTTGGAAAAATATAATCCCTTCAGCGAGATAACCAAGAGAATTTAAAAGGAGTTAAATTTGCTAATTTTGGTATCTCAATTCAATCTTTCATAGCCAAATAATATATGCTATCAAAGATGATGATAAAACCTACTGCCAGCGACGTCTACATGACGTGTACACTTATGCTTCATACACTTTTACCGAAGGTTTCATACTTATCCACAAGGGCCTGAGCCAACCGTGGGCCTAAGGGTGCTTACAAACAAAAATGGACACAAACAAAGGGTTGTTCGTGTCCATCCACCATTTACACACCTTTTGTCCGTGTCCGTCCTAGTCAGTATCATATTTTCTCCAAGTTTGTCCACTATGGACACGGATGGACTTGGACAAATACTTTAATACCTAAATTTTATCTCAATTCAAATTGTGTAGTAACTATGTAGAAAGTTAAACATGTCCTAACATGCTATATAGGTACTATATTCATGTTTTTAAGTTGTTTATTACCTATGTGGCATGTTAAGATTGTCCTAACATGTTACATAGGTTCTAGATCTATATTTTGAAGTTATCCAATACCTATGTAGCATGTTAGGACTGTCCTAACACACTACATAAGTACTATATTCATGTTTTTAAGTTGTCAAGTACCTATGTAGCATGTTAGAACAATCCTAACATGCTACAATGGTACTGAATTCCATTTTTCCCCTCTAGGAAATAGTAATACACTATTATACATGGGAGGCTTGGGTAAGGGTGGCAGACGCGGATGTTTACAGATATGGACAAGGGTATGTCCGTGTCCATAGCTCCCCATTAGGGAGGATAAAAAACTTGGTACGTGTCTAAGTCTGTGTCCGTCTTGGACACAAAAAATTATCCATTCTATATAAAAATGGACACAAACACAGACAACATCTGGACTACAAACGTCCATGAGCACCCCTATGTGGGCCTTTGGCTGCATGTACTACTTATAAGGTATTTACCTAAGAGCTTTGTGAAGAGATTATTATTAATGCAGTTTTATTGGGATCCTTACTGATTAAGGGTCTAATTGGATTGGTGGAAATCGGGAGAAAGAGAAAGAGAAAGTGAATCCAGATGAAAAAGAAACTAGGAGATTCCTAAAAAAAATTCATTGTTGGGTTGCACAAATGATGTTTGGGAAAATTAACAATGACGATGGTGGTAGTAGTGGTGGTGGTGGTAGCAGTGACGGTGGTGGTGGCTATGATGGCGGTTGTTTCTACGGTGGTGGTGGCGATGGCAGTAGTGGTGGCAACGATGGTGGTGATGGCGGCAGTGGCAATGGAGTCAACGATGGTAGTTGTGGCAGCAATAGTGGTGGCGGTGGCGGTGGTGGTGGTGGCAGCAGCGATGGTGGTGGTAGCGACAGTGGTGGTGGGTGATGGTGGTAATGGTGATGGTAGCGGTGACAATGGCAGCAGTGGTGGTGGTGGCGACAATAGTAGTGGTGGTGGCGACAATAGTAGTGGTGGTGGCGGCAACAGCGGTGGTGGCAGCGATGGAAGCGGTGGAGGTAGTGACAATGATGGTGGTGGTAGTAGCAGCAACACATAAGTCTTTAGTACGCTAATTTTCTCCCAAAATCCATAGGTTGATGGGTGGAAAATTTTTGGGCCAAATTTTTATCTATTTTCTCTCAGTTTTCACCATAGTTTCTCTTTCCATGTTGCACCAAATAGTGGAAACATGAGGATTTTAAGAAGATTCCTTTCATTTCCCCCACTTTTCACCAATTGAAACAGACCCTTGGTCACCGAAAGGGAAACAGTAAATTAACAAAAAGGGGAACTTTTCTTATCGCTCTGCTATGTTCCGACCACAACGTCTCGACGGTGGCCAATACCCAGTGAGAGGAGGAGAGATGAGGGTACTGGCCATATCCAATCTCTGGCCGCCGTTCACCACTGCCACAACGGATTGATGTCTCCCAATATAGGCAGAACAGATGGTAGAATCTTGTGAGATGGGCGGCAAAAATTTCAGCAAACAATCGTCGATCGAGAAACTAAGATACAGCTGCGCAGTAGAAATTTGATTAACCGCATCAAAACAATCCCCGGCCGGCAACTAGTGATCAGAGGATTAAGATCACCCCGGTCGGCCTTGCTTCGCCGGGTGGATCTCTACCTTCTGAAGGTTTCGCGTAGCCATTAGACGTCATAGGAGGAGAGGTCGGTCGCGTGGATTAGTTAAACCAAACTTGTTATGTGCAGAGGTTCTAGTTTGGTATATTGAATTATGATAAGGGATATAATGTATCCTGCGTAGTACATATAGGTGCAGTATAGTACATATGAATTGTTTTTTTAAAATTTGATCAAAATTCAACCATTCTTTTGGCCCGAGCCCTACCCAGGGAGTTAAGATGGGCTTCTTAGTGATTTTTGAGCCTAAACCCTAATAATGATATGGCTAAATTATTTATTAGTTGCTAGACTTTATTAATTTGTTCTATGTATATAGTTGCATCTTGAGAATCAATGCAAAAAAATAATTGTTAAGGGTATAGGGCTTTGGATTGGGGGTTGACACCTAATCAAGATAAAGGCTAAATTACCCTTAGAGGGGTCTAAAACCTGTTTATGAATTGAATGGGGGTTTTGACCTGGCAACCGACTTGGTTGATGAACCAAGGATGGTTTTTGGGGGCCTTAACCCAGTCTGATGAGATTAATGGGGTTAGGGTTGACCTATGAGTCTAAGCTCTATTAATGAGCCATTTAATTTGACAGTGTAGTTGCATCTCCCCATTGGAATGAGCTATGTGTGGGCCAAGCTCACACTGATCTATTGAGGATCACTTAGTGTACACGCATTTAGGGTCGCTGACATCCTACTTGGTTGGCATCTCTCACAACTTCTGTTTAGGTGTAATTGTGGGTCATGCCCTTCCACTCCAGTCAGGTCCTTAGGGGCTAGGTTGGGAGATGACACTTCCTGGTGAATTCTAGGGTCCTGGTAGATTTCAGGGTTCTGGTAGATTCCAAGGTTGTAATATACCAAAATTTCCTAAGTTTCAATAATTAAATACATGGAAAATAGGGTGTTTGACCCATTGACATTCTTAGGAGAATAAATTCCTCCCTAGATAAAGTTTGTGGATGAAACCTATGTAGTTATAAAGTAGACAGATAGAGCTTCGAAATGCCACCAAGGACGTGCAAATTGGAGTTCGGATGAGGGAGATACGATTGTTCAAAGTTGAACATATCATATAGGGCCCGTTTACTCGATTTAAACGTGTATTTGGGTCATTTAAGTTGTTTTGCAGGCCCAATTAATTAGAATTCCGAAAATTAATTTTTAGTGGTCCAATTAGGTGGCCTACTTAAGCGGGATTGACCCAACTTCTAGGGGGATTAGGAACCCTAATCCTCATACTTATAAAAATGATAATTAGGGCACATTAAGGGGGTCTTTGGCCAAAAGGGCAGAGAATAGGGTGAATGGCAAAGCTCCGGCGAGGCTCCAACAGTAGTGGATCGACAACAAATTGGCAATTAATGTAGGAACATTATAGTTGTCTTCCTTAAAGATTAATAAAAGTTTTATTAATTAGATTTGAATAAAAAGTAGATGTATGTACTATGTAATTTACATGAACAGTAATCACCATTTTGTAAATTTGTTAAACAATAAGTTATTTTCCATATTTTTCTGGCTGGCTACCGATCGGCCAGTGTCGTCCATTCAATGATCGGCCAGCCGTTGTCTACTGGTGGCTTCATGCAGGCCGGGATCTGTCCCGCAGCCGCCACTAGAAAGACCGTCGGCTAGTGCACAAAAAAAAGAGAGAGTCAGGCACTAGCTACGCTAGCCGAGGCCATGCCGGTTGAGGCCGCACTAGCCTTGGCCGTAGAGGCAGTGCCTCAAGTATTAAAAACAAAAAACAAAAGGGCCATTTTGGCTACTGGACAGCGACAACAACTATCAGTTCTGCCTTGCTCCGGCAATCCGGAGACACTGGGCCGCCCACCCCTTCGCCACAATAGGGAGGCAGCTCCACCAGAGGCTGGTCATGCGGGTCGTCTGCTCCCTAGACCAGGTCGGGTTACCCGACCTGGTTGGATCCGGCTCAATTAAAAAAAATAAATTATACCAAGAGAATCGGGTCAAGTTCAGTAGGAGAAAATAGTCAGAAAAATGTGGGAAAAATTACAAAAAACATTGGGAGTATAAAGAGTACCCTGCCCGACCAAGTTTCAGTCTGGGAAAAAATCCTAGATTCTCTAAAATGACCAATTTACCCTTATGAGTCGAAGCATAGAATAATAATTAATGATGAGACTTAGGGGCTCCGGTTCAAGGGCCTATGAGTTGATTCAAAATTTTATAAAAATCTCAGTGAGATTTTAATATATATCTTAAATTTGGACCAACCCATAGGGTATGAAAAAATCCTAGTAAATAGATAATTGATTGTTTTACCCCTAGGGTTAAGGTAAGATGGTTAATAGAACCGGGGTCAGTTCAAGGGGTTCACGACCCCGCTAAACAGCAATAAAATTACCTCATGTTCACAATGTCATGATGTACCCCTGACATTAGTTTTGGACCCATCAAGGTTTAGGGAGACCCTGAACAAAAAAATAGAAATACCCCTATGCAGATCGCCCTGTATTCGCGTAAATAAAATTAACGGGCCAATGTGATATTGAAACCTTTTGAGAGGTTAACAACTTGCCCAAGAATAGAGAGGACCTTATCTAATGTTGGATAATTACTTTAATGCCCTTAGGTACATTATGACCAGTTTTTATAAAGATTTAATAAGTTAACCCAAGGAGGGTTAGGGCACGAGAACTCGAACAATCTAATATCATTATTGATTTCAATTATTGATATTATGATCTGCTTCAACCTATGTGGTTCTGATTGTTCATGTTGCTTATTATTTCAATATTTACTATTGATGTTGTGATAGTAACTTATTACTAGTTTAAGATTATTAAAAGATTAATTGATGGGGTAGATTGGGTGAGAATACCTAATCAAAATAAAGACTAAAATACCGCATAGGGGTCTGAGACTAATTCATAGTGTGAACAAAGCCTTTGACCTTATGATTTGCCTTGGTTGATGAACTGATGTTAGTTTTGAGTTTTAAACCCTAGTCTAGAAGGGACTAATGGGGTTTGGGATAGTCATTCGAAATATTGGCTTATTGATGAGCAAGATAGGGTTCAGAATGGTTTCTTGAGTTTTAACTCTATTGAAGAGTTGTTGATTTGACCGTGTAGTTGCACCTCCCCATTGGAGGGAGCTCTGCGTGCACCACATATCTATTGAGGATCTTTTAGTGTACTCGCATTTAGTTTAACTGACATCCTGCTTGGTTGGCTTTTCTCACCACTTCTGTTCAGGTACAGTTGTGGGCCATGCCCTTCCACTCCGGCCAGGTTCTTTGTGGGCTAAGAAGGGTGATGGTACTTCCTGGTGGATTTCAGGGGCCTGGTGGATTCTAGGGTGTTTCGTCATGGATTTACCTTTGAGAATGATCTATGGTGAGTTTATCATATGTCACTTAGGTTTACATCTGACGAGTCTATCTGTCATTGGGATTAGACGGGGATATTAATTATCAAACAATTGTTCAAGATATAATTAAAAATATTGTTTGATATTGCTTATTTAATTAGAACAAGTGGAACAATTAAATGACTTGTATAAAATGTTGGTTACTTTAAAATACTTAAGCATTGCATGTGTGGTGCAATGCTTCTTAGAATAGTGCAATTTTTAGGCATAACTATGTCTGGATCCAATCTTGTTGGAAACATTAGAGATATTATATGATGAGTACATAGGCAACTAATATTGGGTGACATTGACTTGATCCAAAAAATATTAAATAATACTTTTGTTCTTTTGGAACGCTTCTCCAAGGGGAGGAGATGCTTGGTTGTTGTTTGGTCTTATTTGGTTGCAGGTTCTTTAGATGGGACGTTGAGAGATCAGGACGTTGGTGGGCATTTGAGGACGACATTACACTAGTGGGATCTAGTTCTTTACTTAGTTATTTACTTAGTTATAAGTGGGATCTAGTTCTTTACTTAGTTATAAGTAATTTTAATTACTGGAGTGAGAGCCAACTTTACTTAGTTATTTACTTTCGGAAAGATGACAAACTTGTACTTAGAGAGTTAACCCCAGTTATCACAACTTGGATATTTTAGTCGATTGATTTGATCTGATTTAAAGAAGAAGAAAAATTATCATGATTTATCATTTTTTCTTTAATTAAAAAAGGTTTTAAAAATATGGGTTGTGACAAGGGTTTCATCATGGATTATCCTTAGTGGGTGGTTTATGGTGAGTGTATCGTTTGTCACTTAGGTTGACATCTGATGTGTTTGTTTGTTTATGAAGTTAGGCGGGTCACTAGTTTTCCTAAGAGGGGAAAACTGATAGGGAATTATAACGAGAATTGATTTGATAATTGGTTCAAGTGGAAACCTAAGAGATTTACATAAAATATAATAACATTTTGCATTCATATTATTCAGTTTTCCTACTGGGTATTAGTATACTTAGCGATCTGGTTTTTTAGGATCTTCTGGTAAGGATTAGCGGGATCGGGACCGGACTATCATATTGAGGACTACTTAGCTCTAGTAGAATTTAGTTCCATTATTTTATTACATTTTGAATGGTTGTAATAATGGTGTGAGGGCCAACTTTGATTAGTTGTTTATTTCTAGATAGATGTAAGGGATGCACTTAGATGGATTGTTTACTTATTTGTGTATTTTTGGATACTTTTATGATATGATATGATATGATTTTCTATCCGTATTTACGAACCCCAACGATTATGACCTCGATATTTAGTGGGCTAATTTGATTTGATTTTAAAAAAAATCTCGTGAATTGTCGCACGTTTGTTTTTCTTTTAAAAATGTGTTTTAAAAATACGGGTCATGACAGCCTTCAAATAAATTTCTGAATCATCTAAGAATGCACATATCGGAATTTTGTGCGGAGAGTCATGGTTGTTTTATGGAGATCCTATCTGGTAGATTTTTGTTTAACCAAGTCTCAATTCTAAGTTATCAAAAAGGTTTCTCACTAACCAATATGTGTCTTAGGCTTAGGAAATCCTAACCATTCATCTATGAGGTCATCCAAGCTCACTTGGGTCAAATTTGGGTAATGGCCCCATGTACCCATGTGGGTCCTACCGCAAAGCTCGTGTAGGCTCGAACAGTAACGTAAACTTCAAATGGTCCGAAAGTCCGTTTTAGGTGTTCTTAGGTGTATTCTTTTTTTCTTTGAGTCTAGTTTATAATCTAATTATTTTTAGTTAAAAATATATGTCTAATAAGATATATACTATTTTAAAAGTACTAAGGTCAAAAACCATAAAGTCAACAAGTCGGGTTGACTAATGTCTATCTGTTCAACTAAGTCTCTAGCACAACAAAGAAGCACATGCACTCCAAAATCAATTAAATATGAAATCAAAACATTTTGTGGTAATTTTTTTATGTAAGAAAATATATATAAAAATACTTTTTAAAATTTGTAGTTACTACATCAACCACGTAGAATATATTCTATAGTAATGAACTCAACATTGATAGAGTTCCTAAAGACAAGAACAACAAGCCCAAAAACACATTAGATCGGATGTCACAATTGTAAGTTATGGCATCGAGAAATGTGTCATATGGGTGGATCCCAATTAAAAAGTTCAAGATAACTTACCCATGTGGCCTTATCAATATAAGTGTAACATTACCAATGGCGCTAATTTAATGGCACTATACACAATGGTGGAATATGTTTTGCAAGTTAACCACTTCAGAGAAGATAAAATCCCAATGAGAGTGGAAACTCTAAAGGAAAAGTCTCATGAAGAGGAAAGACATAGTCCGCCACTACTAGGACCCCCAATAGAGCAATGGTAGGTGGTTTCTTTCAATTCTATGCTAGAACTATAAGATGCTTTTAAATTATTCTTCTTAGGGTATGCCCAAAATTCTACTTCAAAAATTATCATGTAGGTCATAATAGCACATAAATAGTAGTGTCTTTTATTACCTCTTAATATGATATTATTTGTAACTAAAGTTTTGAAATACCTTTTATTTGTTGAATGAGTTTCTATAGTATTTTGGGTGTTCGCACTCTCTAGATAATTCCTAGGTGGTTGGCAAACTAGGAATTATCAAAGCTATTATTTTGAATATTAACACACTAAGCTTTAGACGCACACAGGAATTAAGATATTATAGAAATATATCTTTCATTATGATCTCATTGCCCCATGAGCATAAGTGTAATATCATTTTGGTATCGACAACATTATGTGAATGAATTGCTTTCTGAATTCTATACTAGTCGGCTGTGGTTTTTTTTATTTCTCCCAAGTTGACTTTTGAATATCACTTATCAATATTTATGAAAAGTATCTATGCACAAAGCAAACTAGAATAGAGGCATAAGATCCATGTTGCCGACCATAAATTATTGGGATAATGTGCTTCTTGATTATGATTATGATTATGATCTATGAACAAAACATTTTAGTAAAATTTACTTCTACCCATTGAATGTAAATATACCCACCTACCCCAAATGCAACAGGTGTAGATATAAGGTTGGGAGTAAAGGAAGAAAGCCTTTTCTAGTTTGAAGATCTATAATTTGGGATTGTCAAGTTTTTTTTTCATATTATATAGTAGTAGATTTGTGATGATTCATGTGCAAGACAATTTATGCCATTTTTAACATTTTATATATTAAAGTTTGGTTGCTCTTGTGTGCACAGTTGATCCTTGGCACATAGTTTATAAACAAATGTGGTTTCAACTTTTATCTATTTTATATTATGTTATTGTGTTACAGGTGATATGAATGACATGCTTATCAATGACACCACCCTTGTTAAGACCTAGATTTTTAAAACATGTTTTCCTTTAAAGATCATGCAATAATTCACGAGAATTATTTTTAAATCAAATCAAATCTGTCGACTAATTATCTTAGTCATAATCATTGAGTTCATAAATGCGAATAACAAATCATATCACAATATAAGAGTATCCAAAAATCCAAAAAAAAGTACATCATCCATCTAAGTGCAACTTTTACAAATTCTAGAAATAAGCAATTAAATAAAGTTGGCTCTTACCATTATTACAATCATGTAAAATGTATTGAAATAATAGAACTAAATCCTACTAGAGCTATGTCGTCCTCAATTTGAAAGCCTGGTCCCGATAATCCTCACTAGAAGAACCTGCAAAACTAGGTCGTTGAGTATACTAATACCCAATAGGAAAGCTGAATAGCAAGAATGTAAATGTCATTACTTTTTATGCAATTCTAATAGGTTTTCACTTGAACCATCTATTAAGAATAATCTTCTTATAATTTCTCATCAGTTTCTCCCTTTAGGGAAACTAATAATCCGCATTATCTCATAGATAGACAGACACATCAGATGTTAACCTTAGTGACAAATGATACATTTATCATAGACCACCCGTAAAGGAGCATCCATCATGAAACCCTGGAATCCACCAGGAAGTGTTATTTCCAAACCTAGCCCCTAAGGACCTGATAGAGTGGAAGGGCATGACCCACAACTACACCTAAACAAAAGTAGTGAGAGATGTCAACCAAACAAGATGTCAGCGACTCTGATTGCGTGTACACTAAACGATCCTCAATATATCATTGGTGAGCCTAGCTCATGCAGAGCTCCCTCCAACGGAGAAGTACAACTTTACGGCCAAATCACCAGCTCGTCAATAGAGCTTAGACTCATAGATTAATTCTAACCCCATTAGTCTCATCAAACTAGGTTAAGGCCCTAAAACCACCCTTGGTTCATCAACCAAGTCAGTTGCTAGGTCAAGACCCCTATTCAATTTATGAATAGGTTTTTTACCCCCTCTAAGGGCAATTTAGTTTTTATTTTGATTAGATGTCAAACCGCCAACTACCCTCTACCTTACCAATTAATCTTAATGCATTGGTTCACAAGATGCAATTATGCATATATGACAATTTAATAAAGCTTAAATAACTCATAAATAACCCAACAATATCCTTATTAAGGGTTTAAGCTAAAAAAGAGTCATTAGGGTGCCCAATACACACTTTTGGTAGGGCTCAGGCCAAAAACAACGATAAATTTTGAGTTTAGTTTCGAAAATAGTCTGTATGTATCATACTGTACGTATATGTACTACATTAGATAAGCCATGTACCCTACTATACTGCATGTACCTAAGTGCAGAACCAATTCTGTTTTTTTTTTAAAACAGGGTTTTGGCCCTGGAACTGGTGCACTAGGCCCAGCCCAGTGGCCCAGTTCCAGGCCAACCGGCTGCGGCCCATGGCTGCGACTTCAGCTTCTTCCCCTAGTGGAAGGAGATGAAGTCCAAGCCCTAAACTTTGGCCCCATCCAAATGGCGGATCCCTAGCCGAACTCCGCCCAAATCGCTGGAACCCAGGGAGACAGAGGTGACGAAGCGCCCAACCGCCGTCCGGTAGTTGTATGATCAGCTCAATTCCACCCCCCCCCCCAATCCTCTATTTTTCGTTTTTCGCTAGCGGTGTATTGTACGAATTACAGATCCTCGGGACGACTTCAAAGCCAGTCGAGAGTGGTTCTCATTCGTCCAGTTGAGGCAAAAAGGGGGAAATGAAGGATGACAACACAACTAACCGCCGTTCGGCGGCCCATGTGATTGGCTTCTCTTCCTCCCCCTGATCCTCACTGCTCTCTGTTTTTTTAAATGGTGCCGCCAAAGCTAGAAAATACCTCTAGAAAACTCCCACAACTTCTAGTCGTCGCCATAAACTGAAAGAGGGAGACAAAAAGTTGGAAACTTGGCCTTTGGGGCGGCTAGCAACTCGTGCCATCACCTCTCTTCAACTATTCACTAAACCGTGGAGAAACGGGGAATGGATGCTGCCACCACCCATCGCCAGTAACGGGGAATGGACCGCCACCACCCATCGCCAGTAGTGGCCGGCGGAAGTTCGGTTGCAACTTGAGTGACTGATGACGGCAGCCAAAGATTGCCGATAAATGCTCCCTCTCTCCCACCAGTCGGCCGATGCCCTTGGCCACCTCAGCCCGGGTCTCCTTAATTAAGTTAATAAGTACAATAATTTCATTGGCTAATCATTCAATAAATTAATTCAATGCTACTCCATCTTGACTCGAGGACTAAGACGATAATCCTACTTTAATTGTTAGTTTGCCATCAATCCACCGTCACAAGAACTTTGCCGTCGACCACCTTCTTCTTCCCAATGTCTTCTAGGTTTTTTCAAAGTATAATTAGGGCTAGAATTAGGGGGGATACTTATATATATATATATAGAGAGAGAGAGAGAGAAAGAGAGAGAGAGAGAGAGAGAGAGAGAGAGAGCTTAATTAGATAAGGACGAAATTAAGTAGAAGAATGATTCCTAAGTGGCTTAGACTCTCCTAAAATAAAGGGTTCATCATCCACCTAATTGGTCTATGTAATGGGCCCTGTAGATCTGTCTACATAGCCCTAAAATTGTTTTATATACCCAAATTCTAAAAATCCCCTAAAAATATCAAAAAACTAAGTAAAAAAAAAATCTTTAAAAAATACCTAAAATTTAGGTAAACCACCCCACCACCATCATGAATATATATTGTACGTATAATTTGTCCATCCTGTGGAGCAGAGACATTATAGATTTCATCGTTTGCAAGTTGACCTCCTTGTTTCTCTTGTACAATCATATCCCCGCCTATCTGCTTTAAAAGGCTAAATAGCTCAACAACATCATGCTTACGTGCATCATTTATATGAGATTAAATTGACCGGGCAAATATCTTAGATGTCATTCTTAACACAATGCCTTCCTAAAGAAAGAAACCTCGTGGGATAAACGCTCACCTTTTGTTGTCTTTTCTGAGCACTTTGCAGACTGAACATAATAATTAATAATATGCTCAATCTAAACTCTACTAATATTTCTTAGCCAAGTTGATATTTTCACTTCATAAATTTCTTTTATCTTATATTAATAGTTGCATTAAAAAAAATTATTAAATAATAAAACTTAGATAAGGGAATATAAGCTTATAATATTTTTTTAAGTATCCAATCACTTTAAATAAAACAGAGCCATTAATATAAAATAATTTTTTTAATTAAATGAAGCAATAAATTTAAGACGGAGGTATTATTTATTTTTTGTGTATTTCTAAATAACATATGCGCCATCAGTTCTTGTTCTCATGATTGACAATCATATCTGGGTGAACATCTTCAGGAGGAACGAAAGCCATTGCTGCACATAGAGCCATTAAAAACTGAAGCGTGAAAAACAAATGGTTCAAAATGCGCGTTTCTTGGCACCCAAGCAATAACGAAAGCCATCCACTTCATACAGTTGCAACGTACAACTTCTTTTTCAAGTCAAAAATGGACGACCGCCTGTCTCCTCTCTCCTGTTATAAAATATAAGTATGCCAATTTTAGGGAACAGGGGAATCGATGAGAACATTGTGAAGCCATCATCATCTAAAAGATGTTCAAAGTGGATATTCTCTTAGGTAATCATGTCCAAATTAAAAAAAAATGTCATCGCGATCATGCTAACAGTAGAGGGCCCACAAACTCCACCTAACAAAAATGAATATAGATCTTGCTTTGTTACACACCAAATGCTAGGTACGCTCACACTTACGCCATGTTTAGATGTTTCCTATCCAAGGAGGAGGGTTGTTTTTGAAAGACATTTTTAGAGAGATGACATTTTACAAAGTTATAATATTCACACAAAAAAAAAGCTTTTTATTAAAAATTTAATGGGTTGCTAATGTGAAGGGCTGGTAGTGGACATCCGTTATCCCTTGTTTGGGCCGTATCCGGCTGATTATTTTTGTCTGCAAAAACTAGACACAGACTCGGACGCCTAGCCATTTGTCCGATGTCCGACTATGTTATATATAACTACGTTAAACCCTCACCTCGTCACCAGGCACCCAATCCCGGAGTCAATATATTCAGTTCCTTAAATACCTCCAGTCGACCAATTTCATAACTCAAACCTAATTAATAATTTCTGTTATGAGTTAAAGCTGCCGCTGGTCACTTGTATCGTTTTTTACACACTGGAATTCAAAAGAGTGTGCTTTGATGATCATATGAAAGAGGATTGTGGGTGGTCAAAAGGCGACAAGCTTAAAATTCTGGTATCATTTGTGTTATACAATTAATAACTAAAATGGCATATTCAATGGAACATCTTATTTTACTTTTTGACTAGTGCTAGCTAAAGTGCTTTCCAAAGGGACATGACAAAAAGGGTTAAGACTTTTCTTGCCATGTAGAACTGTGTTGGGAGTTAGGACTATTGATTATATTATAGTATTTTTTTTCATAATTATATTATAATGCATCTTAGGTACCTAAGGTTGGCTTTTAATTGTATAGGCCCATTTCTATGTCATTGGTAGATTTTCATTAGTTTCATATTTTTTATGGACTGTTATATTTTATCGTTGTTTTTGACTGAGCTGATTTTAGTTTTTTAGTCCATTTGGTAATCCTAATCAATTCAGTCTCCCATTTAAAAAATATAATTTTTGGACTATCAAATTTTATTGTTATTCTTGGTATAGCTAATTTTAGTTTTGTAATTCATTTGGTAACACTAATCAGTTCACTCTCCCATTTAAATGATATATAAAAGTTCTTTTTTGCCTTACTAATATATCAATTATGTGGTTCTTTTCTATTTCTATTTTGTATTTCATTAGTATAAATTATGAGGTCTGCCCATTGCACCCAAAATTCATGTTTAATGTTTCATTTCTTATTTTCATTTAACATAAAATGTCAGAGTCTGTCACTAAAAATTTGCAAAACAAAAGTAATGAAGTGGAAGTTACTCTTAGTGATAGCAATGAGCTTAAAAGTCAAAATGTAGTCCTAGATGATGAGATGAAGGGAGAGGATAAGAAAAATGAAGTTCGACAAAAGAAAAAGATAAAATTGACTAATGAGGTTTGGGACTATTTTGATAAGGTATATTTACATGACAGGGAAAAAGCTAAATGTCATTATTGTGGTGATATATTAATTAGGAATGGGAGCTATGGGACTAATAAAATGTGGCGACATGTTTAGTCTAAATGTACAAAGTTTAGACTTGGTGGGAGCAAGGGAGTTAATATCAAGCGACAAATTTTGAGAAATTATCCTAAGAACAAAGATAGGAGCTCTTTTGTTGAATGTTTTAGATTTAACCAAGAGAGGAGCAGGTGTGATTTAGCTAAAGCAATTATCCTTCAGGAATTCCCATTTTCAATTGTTGATCATGCCGGCTTTAGGAAGTTTATGAACAATTTTCAACCTTTGTTTGAAATGGTTAATAGGAAAGCTATTACTAGAGAATGCATAAAAATTTATAGAGATGGAGTGATCAAAATGCGGAATATGTTGAATAATGTTGAAGGTCGAATTATTATTACAAGTGATGTGGGCATCCTGTCAAAAGTTTTCATTTTTGGTCATTACCACTCACTTTATTGACAATGATTGGGTCTTACATAAGAGAATTATCAACTTTTGTAAAGTAGAAACTCATCACACAAGTGGAGACATTTGTAACCTCATTTAGTCATTTATAGCAAGTTGTTTAAATGAAAAATTGATGGAAAAATATTTAGCGTTGTGCTAGATAAGGCAAGTGTTAATAATTATGCAGTAAGGGACCTTAGAGTTATTCTTATTGAAAATGGTGATCTTCCTGCAAATGGTGATTTCTTACATGTTAGATGTTATGCACATGTTTTGAATCTTATAGTTAATGATGGGTTGTCTGTAGTGAAAGATACATTGTCTTAAATATGTAAAAGTTTCTACGCAAAGGGAAGCTACTTTTAGAAAAATTGCATACCAACTTAAGGCACCAAAGTTATATTTAGTTTTTGATGTGCCAACAAGGTGGAACTCAACTTACAGTATGCTTGATGTTGCTTTGAAATTTAAAGATTGCTTTACACACTTAGAAGTACTTGATAAAGACTATAAGGTTTTGCCAAATGCTGAAAAGTGGGACAATGTTACAACTATTTATGAATGTTTGGTTCCTTTCTTAAAATTGACTGAGATTTTCTCTAGAACAAAGTACCCCACATCTAATCTTTTCTTTAGCATAGTTTGTGAGTTAAAAGTACAAATGATGAATTGGCATGAAAGTGACAATTTTTTGAACTGTTCTATGGCCTTTAAGATGATGGGAAAATATAAAAAGTATTGGTGTGAAATATGTATAATTTTGGCAATTGCATCAACTCTAGATCCAAGGATGAAATTAAAATCAATGGGAGTATTATGTTCCCCTACTATTTGGTGAAGGCCTTGGAAAGAGAAAGAGCGAGGAGGTGATGAATAGTTTATTTGGTTTGTATGATAAATATAAGTCGGGTCTTAAGCTAAATATCCATGATACTATTTCACATACTAGATCCTCCGTTGTTGAAACAACTAGCTCTATATCTACTAGTTGAAAAAATCCTTTGTTGAAAAGTCTTAGCAAGTTTATTGTGGAGAGATCATCTAGTCAACCTGCTCAAAATGATTTAGAACTATATTTGGATGAATGAATTATCCCATTTAGTGAGGATGTGGGGGAGGATTTTGATCTATTATCTTGGTGGAGATTAAATGTGGTAAAATATCCTATTTTTTCAAAAATTTCTCAAGATGTATTAGCAAATTCAATTTCCAATGTTTCATCTGAGGTGACATTTAGCACAGTAGGTAGAGTAATTGACCAATATAGGAGTAGCTTGAAAATTAAGATAGTGGAAGCATGCATTAGTGTGCGCTCAAAGTTGGCTTCGGAGTGAATATGAAGGTGATTTACATAAATGTCTATTAATTTTCTTAAATTAATTTATAATATATTAAATACTTCTTTTTATTGTATCCCAAGGGAAGGCTGGCTTAATATCCCTTATAAATGTTTAAAGTGCTAATGATATTGAAATTATTATTGGTAAGGTTTAACTATAAAATTTACATGCATGTGTAGGAGTTTGTTTGTTATTGCTAACTTGTTTTTACTTTTTAGGTGAAGAGGAGGAACATGAGGCCTAGGGTGGATTGCTCATATGTTTGTGACTCTCTCTACTCCTATTTAGATTTTACCTTTTTAGCTACTTGTGTGTTAATATTAGATAAAATGATTACAACATTAGGTTTTCTTATCCTTTGAATAAGTAATATAATTATATCACCATATCATGAATCTACTTCAATTGAAATATTTATTTATGTGAAATGTTAAACAGGTCTACATGATTGTCATGAGGGAGGATTGCGGGAATGGAGCAATTAAAAACTTTTTTATGTGTTGCAAAATATTACTCATATTTGAGCACTATAATATTCTTTTATGTTATAGAAGAGTGGTGTTTAGTTTATTTAGATTATGGGTATGGAGTTATTTTTTTATGTTAGTAAATCATTATATATTTTAGGTAGTTGAATATTTGTTAAGGCATTCTCAAAAAGTTTGGTTGTCATTTTAACTCTCAAGAAGTTTGGGTGTAATAGTTAGATGAAAATTTTTATATCTATCGTAGTAACATGTATGGTTTTTAGGACAAGAGGCTATGTCCGTGGATAATGGCCATGTTCGCCGTATAAGAGGCTATGTCTGTGGATAAATTGTTGACAAACACAGACATAGACAAGGCTTGTCCGCCAACTATTTGGCCAATGACCAGCCCTTAAATGACCTAGACTACTTGACTTTAAGCTTGCCACAATGAAGGCATTGGGCCCATGTGTGAGCATGGGCCTGTGCATCATGGCAAGGGTCCTGAGTGCAAGTGTATTTAGCATTACCCCTGTTACACATGTAGCGGAAAATGATACTCCCTTCATTTCTTATTAATTTATTTGATAAAAGTGATATCTAATTAAGCTAATTTATTAACCTTTTTATTTTGTTCACTTTTTTTACTCCATCTACTAATTATTATGAAAATGAACATAAAATAAGATAATTAATATAGAATTTATTTTCAAGCCTATACAATTAATACGGGATGAGGGGGTAGCATTTCTACCTAAATAGTCCCTCCCATATTAAGTATCTTATTTATTTTTTTCAAAATAAATTAAAATTAATTCATTCTCAAAAATGAAATAAGTCACTTAATATGGGATGAAGAAGTATTTTTATTCACACCCACAATATGGTTAATTACCCCACCAGTGGCACCAATATCTCATACTGTCATACATCTCATCCACTCGCTTTTTTTCCTTTTAATTAATTCCCATCTCCCACCATGACCCCCAAAGATGGGAATATGAGGGAAGGGCAATTCCCGGCTGGGGCCGAGAAAAGGGGAGGAGAGCCAGTACAGGGTAGGGTGGTAAGATAACTTCTCCTATTCCCCCTCTACTTTAGTAGTATTTTTCGTAAGTTTTGTAGTTGAATTGATTAAAAAAAAAATTTATTTGGATAAGATTGGAAAAGTCACTGGATATGTTAAAGAGTGATACTCCCATTTGGTAAATTTTGATCAAATAAAGCAGTTAATATGAGACGGAGGGGGCATTCCTCTACTACAACATAGTTGCCATATTTATATACAAAAGATAAGGCCACGCAACACAGTGGCCATATTTATATACAACATATTTTTTAATCCAGAAGACGTTCCCTATATTTTGGGTACAACACTACCATGCGGGACATGGCGAAAAAGATTAGGCCACACATCCACCACTCAGTTAAAAAAACTGGAGTTGAAGTGATTAGGACAACAATGGCGTAAACAGTTTCACCTGTTACGAGCCCAATCTATGGTTAAAATTTTGGGGCAATTGTCAGATAAAGTAAAAAAAATTGTCCTAAACTATCCCAAAGTTAAACTATATATAATAATCTTACACAGGAGGATAACATTGGCAAACATGTAAATACCCTTCTTTATCCAATCAAATTTTCAAATGACACACCCCATTCCTTCTGTTTTTTTTTCCAAAAATACCACCGCTGCCCTTCCACAGCCGTCAAGAATATGGCAACATCTGCAACTATAAAGGGGAAAAGTGATATTTTTTAAGGTGTGTTTAGCAACAGGGATTTGGGCTATGTGATTTATAAAGATTTAGCCCAAATTCCCGATTTGGCAACATATTTTGAGGTAGGATTTAATTTTGTCCCAAATCACCCCAAATGACGTGATTTATTTTATAACTAAAAAGAGTGTTAACAACAATCACAGGGTTAACCATGTTTTTTATAAATCCTACCTAACTAAAATTCAAATACAAATCTCACTTTTAAAATCACAGAGTTCCCAAACACTTAATTTTTAAATACAAATCTCAATTAGCAATGACATAATTTAATAATCACACGTCTAAATTCAAATCAAGATTGCCAAACACACCCTTAAAAAATTTCCTACGACTAAATCCTAGGAGATTTTTCATCATTTTAAAATAATAAGTATCATAAACCTTAAAAAGGTAGAATTTTGTTCTGTTATCTGAAATTTAAAAAATTGTTTGAAGAATTGTATGATAGAGGATTACAGCAAAGGGACTTTTGCATAAATATGGGCCGGCAGAGCTCCTTATCAGAAATTTTTTCAGATTTTTTTGGCTCCTCATCCTCTATTTGTATGCATCATATGCGATGTAATTTAACAAGCTTGCCTAGATTGAAAAGTTAGACAAGAAAAACGATGAAAACGAGGGAGGGTACAAAGAACTAAGGATGAGGATGCATAATACTATAGATGTCATCCTCTCATTTAATACCCAAAGGCCCAAGCTTCCATTGCAATGTGACTAAAATCTCAAGATTCCATTACAAGTCCTAATCCCAGGTTCAATGTTTTGAGTCCTTTTCCTCTGTGAAAGTGGATCGTATTTGGTGCTATTTAACATGCTTGCTTTGTATGAAGAGCAAGAAAAGAAAATTGATGAAAACCATTCAGCACACACCAAAAAAAAACGTACAAGGACGCATAAAACTACAGGCATCTTCCTGTGACTAACTCCTCTGCAATTTGACTAAAATCTAAGTGGGGTAGGGGGGCGGTTTGCACTCATTTCAGTGATCTGCTTCAAACAAATAACCAGCACTTCATAATTTTCACATCAGGACATACTACCTATTTGGAATTAATAAAACTCACATAATTATTTTGTTAAAAAGCACCTCTTCCTCAATGGTACACTGCAGAGCTACATACATTGGTAAAAATATGGAGCTCCAATCTCCACTTATATGACTCATTGTTATATGGGAAAAGCGCACAAAAATATTTGGTGGCTATTTTTAGCCTCAGATTTCTCGGTAATGGGCAGACATAGACACCATATCAAAGAGAAATCGCCTACAAGAGAACATAATATCATAAAATTAAAAATCAGAATACCATCAGAAGATAAAAACTAAGCTGTTGCAGCCAAGGGAACTGATCTGTAACAAGCCCTCTTTGCCGCCCGGACTATATCGTCAACCTGCAGTGTTGTACCGAAAAACATCCATTGGATTTAAGCCATACTCGACTAAACTACCACATTTTCTTCGCTGAGATAATAAACATGAGATATACAGCCAGAATTATTAAACTAACAAATTTTAGATCCAACCTGAGGAACTGCCATTCTCTCAAGATTTGCTGCATAGGGCATGGGAACATCAGCTCCAGCAATCCTCTCTACCGGTGCATCAAGATACTCAAAACTCTCCTCAATAACAGACGTACTGTTCAAAAAAATATGGCAATAAGAATTATGTTTCGCGAATAAATAATCATTCATCATAAACTCCAGGCACTCAGCTAAAAAAGATATTCCTGTTAATTGGCCAATTTTTTTATGCCAAACCATTTCATCAATTTTATCTCCCATAACCAAATTATTTGGGGTTGGTAGCATGGATTCTACTCTGACAAGGTCCATTACAAATCACCAAATTTTGGTTTGAGAATTCAAAATATTGGGACACATGTCAACCAGAGCACTATATCAGAAGGTCCATAGCATAAGGGGGCTCACCAAATTTCAGCACCAATACCATGCTGAGGGAAGCCTTCTTCAACGGTCACTAATCTATTGGTTTTCCTGACCGAAGCATTAATTGTAGCTCTATCAAGAGGCCTGATTGAACGTAGATTAATGACCTGTACCAACAAAACGTGAGAATATTTAAAATTGACAACGAAAAATGCATCTAATATAACTTTGTGCAGATGACATTACCTCTGCACTAATTCCTTCCTTCGAGAGTATCTCTGCCGCCTGCACATGAACCACATAAAGGATTGTTACAAAACTAGCAAAAGAAAGAGAAAGAGAACACCTGATGAACAAAAAAAAATGTATCACAGCAATACACAAGCAAAAGGAGTGAAAGAATAAATTTAGAGGGAAATAGTGGCCGCTGATTTTGGGTAGAGAACATGGCTAAATATAATAACCTCAGTAGTCATCAAAGAAAATAACAAAACTAAAATACAAAAAAAAGGTTTTATTTTGTCACACACACAGAATGACAGAATCAATAAATATGCAGAAAGATATTTTGCAAACTTAGCTAAAGAATTAATAATTCGGACAGAGCTTATTTACCACACAAAGATATGAAACAAAGACAAAAGGTGGCAATTCTTAATTCCTAAAATTTACATGGAAAAATGAATGGGTACCTCTGCCTCCCTTGTAGTCAAGTGGTCACCCTTCTACGTTTTAATGCTCCTGTTATTAACCCTTTCCTTTTGATAATTAATGCAATGGTTGCAAAACAATGATTTAAGTTTCCAAAAGATAATCGTTTAACAGAGCAATTTTTATCTCTAGATTTTCTTATATGAAAAAGGTGAAATTTCAAGTAGGTTTCATATGTATACCTGTAAAAGAGGGAATATAGGTGTTACTATTCTGATGAGAAAAGAGAGAAAAAGCCAAGTGGTGGCTTCATTTGCACCATAATTGTTAAGACACGCCATCAGGTTTAATCATTTGAGCAAAACGCTTTGACTTATGCACCAAATTCTAATATCAGAACTTAGTCTTGTATTAGAGTCCTTTAGGTCTTTTTTATGTTTTGGCTAAGAGCTTTCTGTGTGTCCATTAAGCCCAAAATAATTCTCAAATCACCAAAATATCCCGACAACTTTTCAGGAGCCTAACAAGCCCTGGCATCATTTAGTGGACGAAAATACCCTTTTTCCAATCAAATTTTCAAAAATTACCTCATATTCAAAATCAAAAACTTTTTTTAAAACCCTAAGCTTCCACCCCTCCGACAGATCAGAGGCAGAGCAGCTGCCTGACCTTTCCAGGTAGCGGCCTGAAAGGCCACACCCTGGCAGTGGCAAGGCACAGGCTGGCTGCTGCTGCTCCCCCCTAGCAGTGGCCAGTAAATTTGTTTCCTAAACTTAAACTAAACCTAAAATTTAAATTTTAAACCCTAAGGGAACTTTCATCATTTTTAGATAATTGGTGATAGACTGATTAAAAGGAGGGGGTTTTAGGGGATTAATAAAAAGCAGACAGGGTATAACTAGCCAGTCAAATCATGTTAGGTGTGGCAGGCATTAGGCCTAACAGGGCCTATAGGTTGTTTTCCATAAATTTTATTAAAGCAGGACTAAGCAACGAGCACAATCAAGAGCAGTATGCATTCTATACTATAGTATTTACTTAGTATTGTACAATTTTAATAGTATTCTTTTCCAGGATAGCTGAGAGAGAAAATGGGTAACATACCTGAAGAGCATAACCAACCATCTTCGAGAAAGCTGTAATGGTCACGTGCTTACCTTCTCTTTCAATCTGATCAAAAAATTGTTGATATAAAATTTACAATTTGATCTCCATACGGATTTTTTACTTTAAATGAAAAGAAAACATACTTTTGCCTTTCCAATTGGAAGACAGAAACTGGAATCAAGAGCTTCAGCTGAAACAGGAAATAATTCTCCATATCTGGGGTAGGGCAAAATTGTAGAGAATAAAAGATTATAATCAGACATATGAAAACAAAGAATTACAGATCTAAGTATCTAGATACAATCCAAGTAGGCACTGATCATGTTGCTACGTTTGAGCATATTATTTTAAAGAATTTAACTTTCAGGTGTCATCCTAAACAAGGACATTCAGCACCTCCAAAAATTTCATAAGAGGTCAATTAAAATGACATGAAACATGAATATAAAAACTCCAAAATGTAATAATTAGTTATAACACTTAGGTGAATACTTACAACAACTCATTTTCCAGAAAGACTACAGGATCAGGATCCCGGATGGCAGCCTTTAGCAGGCCTCGAGCATCTTCCGATGAGTATGGTGCAAGAACTTTCAAACCAGGACAAGAGGCATACCAAGCAGCATAGCACTGCAGCCAGACTACAAAGATTTAGAGATTTGCCTTATAGTACTTGACAAAAAAGCGTTGAAACAGATACCCTCATCTCAGGAAACCAACATAAAATGAAGAAGGAAGCACCTGGGAGTGCTGAGCTCCAACTCCTGCCGCAGCTCCATTTGGACCTCTAAAAACAATTGGGACCGAGATTTGACCAGATGACATGTAATTTGATTTTGCAGCTGAATTGATAATATGATCAATTGCCTGTCATAAACAATACGATCAGAAATTGAGTACTTCTGAACCTGTTATTTTCCATCCCCCCCCCCCATTGTGTGCCTCAGGTTTTAGTGAACCAAGCCAACTCAAATGTAAGCTAAGCCTCGCGTGTAATTTTGATCAATAAAGAGAACAGCGTAGCCAGAGTAAGAACGGGGGCAACCTATAATCACTACATGAATAAATTTGTCCACAAGGAGATTTTAAAAAAAAATTCTCCTATTCTTTATTATTGATGGTCCTTACAGGAAAGAAGGAGAGATAAGTGCATTTATATTTTCTTTTTCCATACATATAGTTTTGATCTAGCATTTGCAATTGGTGGTTTCACCAAACTTCCATTTCCCAAACCAACACTGGTTCAACAGAAGCTTGTTAATAAAATTAAAAGAAACGAAAGGGATTAACCTGTGTAAACATCAATCAATGCACACCTTTGTTGAACTAAAATGTGATTATTCCAAGCCAAGTGATCCTTTTTTCACAATCCTAATGGACTTGCCAACTCACTTCTTTTACATTATATGGCATACTTTTTACCGAGACAAGTCATCAACATGATAGTCCTTACCAATGTTTTATACAACTCACTATTGTCAAAATTTTGTTTACTTCAGTCTTCTTTTTTCCCTCTGATAAACCTTAACAGAATGTTGTACTGCCATGCTCACTTCAATACTAACAATTTCCCCTTTTTTAAAATCAACTAAAGCTAAACCTGAGATCTTTTCCTGGTTAAACTCTCATTTTGTTTAAATGACATGTTAGAGTTAGAGCATACCAATGCTAATCACCATTTAACCAACAAGTTTTAACCATTTCAATAACATCCCCATCAACAGCAGATGGCTTATATAGACTAGTGTGGAAATCGGACAGATAGATGTCAGACAAGCCTTGTTTAGATCCATGTCCAAATTTTACACAGTCAGAAACACTTCGTTTACGACCATATCAAAATGTCCAATGGCCAGATTTAGATACAGTGAAAACAAATATTTATTTTTTACACATTTTAAATCTCATTAATGTTTTATATGTTGGATAATTTTATTCATTAATATACCATTTGTGAATAGTTGATGTTTTGAAGGAGTTCAATGTATATATAGATCATAGTCAAGTAGCGCCTTTTCCCAACAATTTGGGGTCAGCAACATGGATCTTACACCTCCATTATAGCATGTTTTGTGCCAACTCTTTCGTAAAAAAATAGCATAGCCATATCTCCATCCAAGTATTTTTACGTCTCCCTCTCCCTCTTTTGGCATCATTGCTTGCATCCCTTCCAACCTTCTTACCAGGGTATCCATATGTACTTAAACAATTTTATCAATTTAAAAAGTTTGTGGACACTTAAAATAAACTTTATACAATTATTACACCAAATTGACACATTTATTTTATAACATTTTGTCCTTGAATGTATAAACAGAGTCAACCTTTTCTCAACATTTGTTTCTGAAATAGCTGGACAGCAAAATTTGGATTGGATACAGACGCATACACCTTGGTCATGCTCTTGGTCAGCAGATGCAACATTCATTTCCAACCCTAATATTCCAGACAATGGTCTTATTTAAGGACTTCTAATTACGTAGCTCACTACTAGTTTGTACATACTTTTTCTTCCCACAATAAATGCATACTCCATACTACCATTTCATTCTTTCTAAGAATTCTCGTCATATTTTAATACTTTTCTTCACAAATATTAGATGTAAACAACTGCTACGATTTCCAGCAGTAGCATATAAACGGTGTGTAACAAATGCCACTGCCTATGTCAATTTGAGCATTTTTATTGGCTAATTTTGGGAGAGAGAGAGAGCACAAAAAGCTTAGACAATGGAGAGAACTTCTGAAATAAAAGCGTTTTACCATGAGTAGGGCCAGGTTAAACAATTTTAAAGGGGCAAAAGTTGAAACATTTATTAAATTAGGTTTTTGTATAACAAAATGCATATATACAATCATAGTTTACAAATATCAAATGGTGATCAAATTACCTACCTGCATTGAGAAGTTGAAGGTCATAAATTCCACAACAGGCCGTAGTCCATAGTAAGCTGCACCAACTCCAATGCCAGTAAAGCCCGCCTGTGAATAGAAAAGAAAATTAAATAAATTAATAGATTACTAGAATACGTCAACAACCACAGTACTAGACTAACATACAATTAATTTATTCGTCAAACTAACCTCTGTGATTGGAGTATCTAAGACCCTGTCAGGACCATACTTCTCCAAAAGATTTTTGGAGATCTAAGAAAAGCCAGCGGAGAAAGGTTATCAGATGTGGAGACCAAATGGTATAAAAAACACAACTTAGCTATTACTAAGTTTAAGTATATCAAACCTTGTATGCTCCCTGGTATTCACCAACCTATTCAAAAGAACAAAGTTATGAGAAATAAACCAATAAACATAAGCAAACCAGGGGAAAACAAGCTCCTAAAAGAACATAATTGCTGCCTAATCACCTCTTCACCCATCAAGAAAACTTTGGGATCTGCTGACATTTCCTCATCGAGTGCAGAGTTTAAAGCGTCCCGCACTGTCATTTGCTGGGAAACGAAAGTTAAAACTAGATCAGTCATCAAATCATTCCGGTCTATAGCTTGCACTTAACAGTGAATTTTACCCGTTTCCTAGGATAATCCTTACAAATGAGCCAAATTGCATGTAGTTTTCCAACAAACAATACACAAGTTAATTTAGTGAAAACGAAGGGAAAGTACTTCAGCATATTAATGCAAATACCTCTTTTCCAGTAGTGGAGAGATTCCTCGACAAATTGATTGCTAGTGGCTGTATCCTCTGCAAATACTGCACAAAAAGCAACGTATATGACAATAATTTGAATATTGAAACAAAAAGGAATGAATATAACATAAAAGTTGAGTCAGTTTACCAAAGAAGGAGAGCTGCCATATCCGAACCTTCGCCCGATTATCCCCCACATCTTCTCGACCTAAAGTAAGCATAATGATGAATCAGCTCGCCACCAGGAAGAAAATGATACTAACCAAGCAGACCAAACATAAACCCGAAAATTACAAAACATCAATCATTTTTTTCAGACAACAAAATAAAATAAGATGGCAGGAATTCCTTTCGTCGGCTCAATAGATTCGAATCCTATAATCTGCCATTTAGACAATCGAATTTCCGGTTCTCCCGACAAAGCTTTGTCATAAATTAGAACCTCTAAGAATGGCAAAACAAAAACAAAAAAACGAGAAATCAACGGGGACGGGAGCATCAAGCATGGAGTACGAACAGCGACGAGAAGAAGAACCGAACCGCCGGGCAGCGAGAAACAGAGAGCACAGATCTGGCAAAGGACCTGGTCGAACCAAAGAGGAGGCCCCGGGCAAGATATCCGAGGTTGGTTCGTTAGCCGCTGAGCGTTAGATGGAAATGGCGGTCGGAGAATAAATAAAAAAAATAACAATAGGTCCTTGCGAAATGCTAGGACCAAAATGCCCTATGCAAAAGTTATTAAATAAATTATATTATATATATATATATATATGTGTGTGTGTTATATTTATATAAGTTGTCGTCGTATTTATATCTGGTGACCTATAATATTTATGGTTTAAATATGTATAAATATTATAGACTATTAGATATAAATTTGACAGCCTATGGAGCCCGAACTCACGTAGATGTATATGAGCTAGGCCTCGTATAAATTTTTTCTTATATAAATATCGCAAAGAAATTTTATAATAATATTTTAATCTCATTAGTTGTGTACATTACGTCACATGTGATTTGCTAATTAAAATAATTTATATAAAAATTATTGTACTAAAGAAGACTTTATTATTTTAATGAACTCAACAATCTTAGAGCATTTCTAACCGATGCCTCATTTGTAACCGGCTACTCTTAAAAAATAGAGTGGGCCCCATTTGAGAAGCACTTTGAAGAATTTTAAGTATAATATATCACATTAAGAAGAAAAAATCGATTTCTCCCCTAACTCTCTTAAAGAGAGTTGGCAGGGAATGCATTTTCTCCACCCTACCGAGCCTCCCAAACATGACCATAGCACTTCTCCAAACAAAGCTTTATATAAAATATAACCCATTTATTAAATTTTTATTATTATAATATAATAATTAATCATATAATTTAATATTAATAGTTATATTTAAAAAAATAATAGTTTTAATTAAATGGTGAAACCCACTTATATAACAAAGAAAAATAAACTTATGATATTTTTTTGTAAGTATTCAATTATTTAAATTAAACAAAATAAACATATTAATATAAAATAAAAAAAATTTGTCAAATAGAGCTATTAATTTAAGACAAACGGAGTATTATGTATTTTTATTTTATTTTTATATTTTATACATTAAAAAAAATTAGTATTAATTCGAACTCACACGTGTCAATGTGAACATCATCAACCACCAAAATATCAAACAATACAAAAAGGCATAAAACACATATTTGCCCCTAAGTGATATATGTCATCAAATTACAACTAACTATGCACAGGCTCACACAAATGTGCATGAACCCCATGCTCATAATAACGAGACGTACACATTTAGTGTAAAAGAAAAAATAATAAAAATGTTAAGTATTTGATGAAACCCATATATGGGTGTTAATAACCCCCGTACCGATATTTGTCCAACAACACTTTATACTAGATCTTGATGAAACATAGAAAAATAGATATCACACTATACTTGAAGGTCCACTTTTTTCTATCTAATTAATAATATGTATAAAGTTTTGTTAGTTAATTGTGTAAAAAGATTATTATCCTTTTTTGATATGTGTATTCAAATTGCCACCTAGGCATGGCTACCTTATATTTCCTTTATCTTATATTAATAGCTTTATTTAGCAAAAATACTTGTTCTATATTAATAGCTTCATTTTTTTCAATTTAAGTGGCTGGATACTAAAAAAAGAATATCATAAGTTTATTTTCCCTTCTCTTATTTGTGGATTTTAATAAAATCACTATTTTTCCAAATATATCTACTAATAATGGAGTGAAGGAGTATTTGTCTTTAAAATTAAATCATTAGTTGGTGATGATCCTAGACACGTAATTGAATGCATCATTTTTGTCAATCATTGCATACCATTTTACTATAAGATTAATAAATCATATCATTGAATTATTATTTTAAAAAATTGTTGTATTTGAAACTTGACAACCTTAGAGTGTCTTGTTTTTACTATTTTGATACTGGGCACAGAGGGCAGAAAGACTGATAATGGATCTCAGGAGGGAAGAGATTTAAATTTGTGCAAGCCACGGGAGAGAAATTAGAGCATTTTTAATGGCAATTAAGGGCATGAAGAGATGTATAGTAAGGATCTGTGATTAATTTATCTAATCTTCTAGTTATTATTGCATTTAATGTTTCTACATAGCGATGGTCTTAAATAATACTTATGATACGTAATAATTTTAATAACTTTATGATACGTATCCAAAGTGGCATTATGGGGATTTCTAACTACTGGTTTTAACAATGTATTTAATAATTTTAATTACGGAATCACTCTAATTATAATTGATTTTTCTTATTTTAATTATCGTTCATTACTTGCATCAATTTTCTAAATGAAATAGTTACTCCCAAAACGTACCTTATGGTCAATTTTAGATAGAGCTTAGGTACATGAACACAATGGGCGTGTTAACTGCTCTGAATGAGGTACCAACCAAAACAGCAACCGCAAGCTGGGCCCCACCACCCCGGTCCCCACATAATGCACTGGCAAGACAAAGGGAGTTTTTTATTTTTAATATGACATCCGGCAAAATAATGGGAGTTACTTATGAATTTCAGTGTGCCCAACTAGCTAAGATCGGTGGGGTGGGCACTCCCACCACAATCGGTGGGAGTGACTAATCAACACCAGACACGTAAGTAAAACGTGTTTGGCTCTGTGTTAGCAAAACTCATTTAGCGCTAGGTGGCCACTCCCACCTAGCTAGGTGGGAGTGACCACCCAACTGATCTGAATCCTCAACCAATGGCTCTAGCCTAATTCCCATTCTAGATAATTCTCATTGTAGAGGTGTCAAAACTCGTAATTCATCAATTAACATTTTTTATCCTTTTATACCTGCATAAGATCTTCCCCTAAGTTTTGTCCAAATCGCGGTACCAATCCAAAAAGAATGTAAATATGAATAAATTTTAATTGACCAACTGTCGAAACCATGTTAAGAAGAATGAGACTGAACATTGACCAACAGTCCGGCTGTTATGGATGGCAGGCTACGGCTCTCTTGTTTTTAAGTGGCACGAGGCAGTTGTAGAGTATTTAAGTCAGGACCACCAAACCTAAGGCCTGACAACTAACAAGTCAAAAAAAGTTGAATTACACAGAGATTGTCTCTTAATTTGACGCCAATCACAACTATATACATGATAACTTCTGCTTTGAATATAACTAAAGATTAAATTTAAGTCCTGTATTTATATGCACCCAGTGCGTCTGCGACCCTTTTTCCATTAAATTTATTGACGTTCTATCTAAAAAGTTTAATAAAGTTTCATTTGCGATTAAATACTACTATCAACAGTACTAGTAACTAAAAGTTACAATTTACAAAGCTGCAGTGGCTAAATATTTTTCTTCGTTTAACGAGTTTTCTTTTCTGGGCTTCATTGGCAAATGGACGTAATAAAGCCCTTTGCAAAGAATAGTTCAGCTGCAGTTGCTACCTAAAGTTGAATTGACCAAACTCAACATAAAACACATTGCCGGAAAAAACGGAAAGCACACACTTTAGAGGTGGTGGCAGATGGCAACGGTCTGAGATGATTGGAATGAACAACAAAATATTGATGCAACCTTTGCCTCAGATGACACTCAAATTCAGTTTCCATTACATATATTCGACAATCAAGTAATCACCTGGAGTAATTTTGAAGCCGTTTTGACAGGCCATGCTTACAATAAAAATAGTTCTTATCCTCAAAGAAATATCAAAAGCTCCACTTATCAAGTAATCTGCTACCTTCAGCAACAGCTGCGATATTGTAAAATTGCTGTGTCAAAGGTAAGATAAAACAAAATTTTACCTCACACAAATTTATTTTTTTAAAACAGTGGCCAGTACAGAGGAGTCATTGTGTCCATTTAGACTGCAAGAGTATTATCATATATCAAGAAGTAGCCTGCGTGGATCTTCCACAACATCCTTAATACGCTTCAAGAAGAAAACTGCCTCTCTTCCATCAATCAGCCTGTGGTCGTATGTCAGTGCAATGTACATCATTGGCCTAGGAAGAATCTCCTTGCCAACTACCATAGGACGGCTCACTATTGTATGCATTCCAAGGATGGCTGACTGCATTAGTGAAACACCAGTATCTAAGTTCATGTCATAAAGATAGAGAATACTAATGTAAGGGAACAAAGAGGTGATCAACCCTACTTGTGGGGGATTAATTATAGGTGTGCTCAATAAACTTCCATAAACACCACCATTGGATATTGTGAATGAACCTCCAGCCATTTCATCAATTGAGATTGTGCCATCATTAGCCTTCTTTGCAAGAGAATTGATGGTCTTCTCTATTTCTGCAAAGTTCATCTTATCTGCCTCTCGGATAACTGGGACCACAAGGCCCTGAAAGACATCCCCAAAATCATTTTTTTGTTTATATCACATTAAGTATGTTGTCCGACTATAATGGTTATAGAACTTATGAAGGAAACTTAATTGCAGATGCTATGAAGACGAGTAAAACACCTTGGGAGTACCAACAGCAATACTAATATCAACGTATTCTCTGTAAATAACATCATCACCATCAATGACAGCATTAATGATGGGCTGATTTTGCAGCCCACTAACAGCAGCCTGCAAAACGAGAAAGGTTAATGTGTATCACAAATAAGCCATTGAATGAGCTATACACAAATATGGCAGACCATTAAAGCATATCAAGAATACCTTCACAAATCCAGACATGAGTCCAAGCTTCACTCCATGTTTCTCAAAGAAAGCATCCTTATAATCAGTGCGGAGCTTCATCAAATTAGTCCTGAATTGATAAACATGTCAATAAGAAAATTCAAAACAGAGAAGAAGCAGATTTGTAGTAAGCCATACACAACAAGTACAACACTTTGGTTTCAAGTTTCAGTTTCTCCCCGAATATCATTCAACCAATTACATTTCAAGTTCAAAGTTATGTGCACAATACCATAATACATAATTAAACATGCATTAGCAGCACACACTATTAATAACATCCCATTTTTTAACTCAATGCAACCTCTAGAGAGAGTGAATGACCAACCAATGCCTAGAAACTAGTCTAGGGATGAAAAAGCACAAAACCATGGGCATTTGTAGTAAACATTATTACTTACATGTCAACTTCATTGAACGTGGTCAACATCGCAAAGGTGTTTTGAGAATCTTTCAAACGGGCAGCAACACGTTTCCTCAATCTCGTCATAGGAACCTAGCATCATGTTCAATTAAAAGTGAAATACATTGTGCAGCAGTACAAACTTTTCGTATCCAAAAAACCATATTCCTAATTACAATGAAGTAACATATTTTCCCTAACAATTTGAGGACAGGAACATGGATTAAAGGCTCCACTCTAGCCTATTTTGTGCCAACTCATTTGTAAGATATAGCAAAGTCATATTATTTCTTATTAACACCAACTAAGTTCTCTTAGGTCTCCTTCTCCCTCTTTTGGCCTTTTCCACTCGAATCACTTTTGACCTTCTTGCAGGTGCGGATATGCTCATACCAACGCAACCTACACTCCCTAAACTTCTCCCCTAAAGGTGCTACCCCTAAGTTCTCACAAATATACTCATTTCTCAATCTTAGCATCCTCATTTCAACTACATTCAATTAATCCAATTTATCAAAAACATTAAAGACAAAGAGACAGAGACAACCATGTCACTTACTCTCCTTTCCCTTGGCTTGGGAGGCAAAACAGGCTCAGTTGCTGACATTTGAGGAGAAGTTGGAGGAGGTGTTTTAGGCTTCTCTTGGGTAGGGACTGCCTTTGCTTTAGGTGGCTCCTTTACAATGGGAGGAGAAGGGGGCTTAGGTTCCTCTGGTTTTTCCTTCTGTGGCAAAGCCTCAACAGCTCCAGCTGCAGACTTTGAAATAACAGCAACCTTCGTCCCTGGAACTACAGTGTCCCCTTCCTTTGCTACAATCTATAAGTGATAGAATGTAAAGGAATCAAAACACTTTTGAGATAAGCAGGCACAGATGGCAGTAATTACATCAACCATTGGTGGAAATTTATCTGAACTACAGTACCACCTTCATTTGCTACAAGCTATAAATGATAGAATGTAAAAAATCAGGTACTTTTAAGACAAAGATATTGACCTTTTCAATTACACCAGCTTCGGGACTTGAGACATCAATTGTCACCTAAAAGGAGACCAAAGAAGCATTGTCAATGATTTTAATGGGAAAAAATGTTATGCATTTGATATAGCAAGGTATAGATAACCATTCGGTTCTAAAAGTAATACCTTATCAGTCTCGATTTGAGCTATTGGCTCATCAGCTTCCACCCTATCACCAGGTTCTGAAGAAATTATACACCATAAGTCAGCGGTAAGTTACCCAGTGGTCTACGATGATAGATAATATTAAATTACGTGATCATGAAAATGTAAGAAATCACCAACTATGTTACTGTAAACTCAATGATCTATAACATCACATAGTATGACATTCACATGGTCATGAAAATGTAAGAAGTCACCAATTACATACTCTTTAACAATGTTGCCAGAGTGCCATCAGTGATGGATTCCCCCATAAAAGGGACAACTGCTTCAACCAAGTCACCTTCAGCACAAAAAAAACATGTGTATCATTTAAATATTGAGCAAAAGGCAGAGCTCAAGTCAGTGAACGAGAATAAAGCAATATATTCACACCATTATCTGAAGCAAATGAACGGCTCCATAGTTGGCAAGGATAATTCCTTTGAAGAAACTGAACAACTTCCCTGCATTTCCAATGGTAAAGGTTTGGCAATAAAATATGATAGCAACATAGCACCCATTAATTGTGTTGTACACAAAGAAGAACCACATTTCCAAACCCATAAACTTCCCAGATCCAAATACCAACAATCAATTTATGCGCTGAGAATAACTATCATTAAGAAGTCTCAGTAGGACGAACAAAATTGAGAAGCAATTTCATTTCAACTGCAACACTTCAATAAGAGAAAAAAGCCTAAAGATGACGACAGATAAAACCTATATAAAGAATAGCCAAGAAGTAAGGGCTAAACGTACACCAGCAAATCCATTTGGAAACTTAGTTCACTAAAACCGATAATAAAAATTTAGTTCACTAAAAACTTAGCATAATTGAACATTTCTTCGTACTTCGCTTACCTGTTAGGCTTCAAATCAACAGCACGACCTGCACAACAGATTTGGTTACTCAACTTGGTTTCAAGATAGAAATAGAAAGTAGCACGAGTCATCTGTGCAGTATCAAAACATCACCTGGTAAGATGTGCTGGCTGAAGTTTCGTGCACCTACAGATCCTCTTACGAGAAGCAATCTCTGCATTTCACACAAATGGAAAAGTCTTACAAATACAAAGAACAAATAGCTAAGCAAACTAGCGGCTATCAAAGTTTTCCAATTCAGAAGCATGAACTTCAAAAACAAATTAGCTAGTCAAGCATCAATGGAGGAGAAATCAACCAAAACCCTGCCCCTTCTCACAGCTTAAATTTTAGCAGAATAAATAAAATGAATAAAGCAAGAGCCTGTCTCCAATCAAATCCCCTGAGGAAAAGCTAAGGCTAGATTCACATGCAATGCAGCTTTGGGAAAGCTAATTGCCCAAACAATCCCACAACTTGCAGCAGCAAATAAGACAACATCGGAAAACCAAATAATCCGAATTCGGCTACATCACCGAAATCTCACAAAACCGAGGAATCAAAAGCGCATCAATTTCATTGAGAAGCGGAGATTTGAGACGAAATGACGAAGAGGGCTCGATGGTTACCGCGACCGGGCGACGGACCAGGCGAAGGAGATTGGTCGCCATTTCCGGGGGCTCGTGCTCGATCTGCAGAAGCTCCGAGAAATTAGTTTTTAGCTTTTATAAGGAGCGCAAATGTCCTGGCAAAACTGAAAAGTCAAGCCATAAAATGAAAATTCTGACAGCGGCACCGAGGGTTTTCATTTACAGGGGGTTAGTCAATCTGGATTCTGGAATGCTGGATTTAGAATACGGGATCCCAGAAGAGAGGAGCGGGGGGTAGCGCAGGGAGAAAGAAGAGAGGCGTGTCGGAGGGAGAGGGAACAGAGGTACCTGGAAGAGGAGAAGAGGAGGATGACGGAGCCCGAGCTCACTTATCCGGGAAAGAAGCCAGCTTCCGTCGAAGATGTCGTCCTCCGGCTCGCCGAAAACAGTTTGCCCTACTAGCCAGAGAAGCCAGCTCGATTGGATTTCATAAAACCAGCTCCACCGGGGTGGTACGATGAAATCCAAAAATCACGCTATAATAATAAACCGTGTTCTCAAATCCTGTTATTGTAAAATTTCCCACTTTCTGGGGTTCCAAATTTTGTATTTCATTGGCCAAATAATTAACGCTGTATTTTAAATCTAAACAAATTAATACTATGTTGTAAATTGAGAAGGGCCTAATCATGATCTGACAGCTCATTCTCTAAAGCTGATTTTTTCTTATAAATTTTACTCGTCAAATCAACTATGTCCATCGCATATCTCTGAAATTCGAAAATTTTATTTTAAAATCGAAATTGACTAATCCGCTGTTGCTTTAAATAAGGGTTTTTATAAATGAGTCCCTAAAAATTTTACCTTTTGTTAAATTGATCCTTCATTTTCAGTATTCCAACATTGCTATTTTCTTTACCATTCCCCGACCTCTTTACCTACTGACTAAGGCCTGACCATGGTTGCTCTAACTACGGCTTCTTAAGGGACCATGTTGTAGCTAAGAATATATGGTTGAATTATTTTAAAAAATATAATTATCTAAAAAGTAAAATTTTATAAATTATGTACTTATTTTTATGTCATAGTGATCATGTATGAGCTATGTGCTCTTTCTAATATTCTTTCTACCTGGTATTAATAACTCTATTTAGAAAAAAAATATCCTACATTAATAGAGCTATTTAGCTCAATTTAAGTTGTTGGATACTTAAAAAAGTAACTAAAAAGCTTTTTTATTCTCTTAACTATGTTCTTACTCTTTAAAAAATATTATTTTTTTCTAATAAAACTATTAATATGGGATGAAGAGAGTATTTTCTATTTCAATATTTTAATTCCTCTACTAAACATTTACTATATTTTAACTACCTTGTAAGTTGTGACTTTGAGAAAAATATTTTTTTCCTTTGTCTTATATTAATAGTTACATTTAAAAAAATAATTATTTTTATTAAATGATGAAACCCACTTTTAAAAGAAAGTAAAATAAGCTTATGGTACTTTTATTAAAGTACCTAATCACTTAAATAAAATAAAATAGAGTTATTAATATGAAACAAATATTTTTGTCAAATAGAGCTATTAATTTAAGACGATGGAGTAACTAACATCTTAAATACAAAAATATTTATTTGAAGAAACAATTGACAAACTTTATCTTTAGCATACAAGTATGATTATCACTTTTTTAGTAGTATTATTTTTAAGCTAGTTTAAATAAGACTCTAATATAAAGTACAACACCTTGCATCATGAGCTACTCATGTGTGAATAAACCTTAGATTTCTCTTTATAGGCTAACAGGGTTGGTTGTTGACAGTTTCCAATATCGTATATCTGCACTCCTTTAAACGATGAATTATAATTAAGAATGCCACTTGGGGTTGATTTTTGAGGTATTGACCTGTCCTTACTCTAATGAGTCAAGTTTGGGTTTTAAACCCTTATTGAATGACTAAGTTGGATCTCACTTGCATTTTACTTTGACTCGACATAAGCCTAAGCTTAGAAGTATAGTCTTTCATTTATAGATAGATAGGTTATTATAAATATTTTTGTTACATTGAGAATTCTGTGTAAATTTTTTTTTCTATATGATTTATATATGAAATCTTGAATTGCTGATCAAATGAGATGTAGTAGGTGCGAGTAAGATAAGTACTATCACATAAAGAGATTTATCTTTAATCGAATAAAAAATTATTGAAAGGAAATTAAACCTAATATGATTTATTCAATTTTGGTTCAATTCAAACCCCGATCCAACCTAAAATGAGTTTGATTAAGGTACTTAAATGGTAATATGTTTGGGTTTACAAAAAAAAACCTAAACCCTACCGACCACTCCAATTATAACGGTGTTAGCAAAACTTCAAGGAAATGCTTAAAATATGTATATTAGCATAACTTGGGAGAATTCACAAATAAAGTACAATAGATGGACTAGTTTACGTAAATGTCAAACTATATATAGGGACTAAGAAAGAAAAACCTAAAGAAAGATGATAGTATATATACGAGGCATCACCGTTTCCCGTTATGATGGTTCAGGGTTTACACCATTGTTTTCCCCTTTTTATCCTTAATAGAGAGCTGACCGTTGTTAGATTTTTCACTGAGTTTTTGGGTTTGTGCATGCTCCTTCGTTCCATGAATTTCTTGTGCGTAGGAGCTTGTTTAGACTAAAGCAGCTTCTAATTGCTTGGAAATTCTTAGCTATATGGGGGAATTTTTATGGTATTCCTCCCCAAGTATCGCTTGGATATTTGCCACTAAGTAAGATTGACAACGTACATAATATGCTAACTCTGGCTATAACATGCATTAACGCTTACATTGCCAGTCTTGGTGGTCGACAATCTAGATTCATAGAGACATTATAGTGGACATCTTCCATGAGGATCACACATTTTTCTCCATATATGGATTTTGAATATGGTGCAAAAATAATCTATCAAGATATTGGGCAAACTTTCGCATGATCCATGGTAAAATTATAAAAGTTTTCACCGCCCATCTCCAACGTGATGTAATGAAACTCATGGTAGACACCGCAGAGAATACAAGAAAAATGATATTTTCACTTTATTGATCTTTTTACAATAAAAACTTTACTATAGCCTCTGATTGGAAGTGAAGACCCAGTTTCTCTCTGTCCAATCGAAAGATGTTGGTGTAGGTTTGTAATGTATAAAAAATTAAATTAGAATATTAGTTTATATAATATATATAAAGCCCTTGGTCATACGGGCGTTAAGGGGTTGTTTGTGTACTGAATTTATCTTAAAATTTTGTTTATCTTACCCCAATTTTGACTTAAATTATCATAATCATATTTTTGTATTAAAAATAAATAAAATTAAAATTTTAACCAAGAAGTCGATTCTAAGTCATTTCTAGCTGAAATTGGCCGAAATCACCAAATTACCTCATAAAATAATTTTATCGATTTCGGCTCTCAACCCCTATTTTAAAAATTAAATATTTTATTATTTTTTAAAGGTTACCTCTTATATTAATTTAAGCCTTGAAAAAATATATTACATATATGATACTTATTTTAAAAGTTTAAAATTATTTACCCTTATACGATTTTGTTTGATAGAATTCGAATTTATGAATATAATAGTACTAAAACATGCCATGAGTTTAAGAGAGTGATATATTAATTTAAAATTTTAAAATTAGATTTGACGTGACATTTAAATTTATCCTAAAAATTTTTATTATTAACTATAATTCACATTTAACGAAAAAATTTTCAAATTAATTTTTTAAAACTTTTTTTTATTTTTTTAAAATTTTAACACCCAAATAACTCCTAACCTAGTTGACCGGAGTTTGGGATCAATAACCGGATCCTTTTTTTAATTAACAACGCTTTACACTCGTCGCAAACTGGTCAATGAAGGTGGCCGCGAGGTCAAAGCGGCGGCTCAGTTTTTCAAAGACGCAAATAGAGTATATTAATTAATAATAGAGGTCTGGACCCCTCCAATTTGAAATGTTGAAGCCCGTTGCGTGAAGGGGCTCTTGGCCCATCGAATATTTCAATGATACTGTAACCGGGCCTAATGTACTGGACAAAGAACATACGAAGGGGCCCATCATGAAATACTGGGCCGGACGTATCACACGGCCTCAGACCCATTTACTGCCTCAGTCCATGATCACTCATCAGTCGATTCACTCCCCAGAAAGACATAAACCCAGAGCCCTATTCGCCATTTCGCTCTGCCTTCCCCTTCGATAGACTGGCGGCTAGCGGGCAGCGGCGACGGCGGACGGGGAGATAACCCGGCCTCTCGACCCTCTCTTTAATCTTCCACTCCGTGCGGCCGGACACTGCCTCCGATTCCGATTTCGCACCCTTTGTTTGACTCTCCGCGGCAAAGACTACAGCCAGGGCCCAGGACACTCCATCCTTCTCATCCACGCTGGGCTGCCGGCCATCTCCAGCGATTCGCCCCCCATCTCCTACCGCGTCTTCTCGTGGCGGTCCATGGAAGTCTGCGCTTCGGATTTTTGTTAGCTGGGCTAAGTTTGATCATGTATGGCTCACCTTTGGCCGCCATGGTAAGTAAAAACTCACTCTGTTCCAGGTCTCGGTTCTGTTTTTGTTCTTGCTGTCGTTGAAAACGAGTACTTAGTAAACACTGATCGGTGTAACAGCTCTGAATGACCGGTATCCAAGTCCAACAAATAGGACCCTATTGCCCCTCGCGAAGAAAGCGCATAAGTACTAGAGCACTCTACGCAAAAAACTGAGAGAGACCCGGACACCTGCATCAAAGTTGGGGCCAGGTGAATTTCGAGTCCTTCACAAGTTCGCGTGGCTTCCTCCAAGAGCTAAGAAGTTTTATTAATTTTGTTCCAGTATGCTTTGCCAAATAGGGATAAATTTCGTGCTTTTATTTCGTAGGAGTAGATGCATGGATTTTGTAATTTGGAATGATACTTTGTTTAGTTTCTATCAAATGGCTTCCCTTTTTATCCCCTTGAGTTGTTTAATTTATTATGTCTGATCTATAAAAGTGATATAATCAGGAGAAAGCAATGGAGGTCCTTATTGAGGTGGCTGTTATGACCCATAGTCTATTTGTTGATCATACTTAAAAAGTGAAATTGAATGCTAATTTCTCTGTTCGGAAGTGTCAGTGCATAACTTTGTTTCACAATCAAACTCTAACCTTAGATTGTATTATGGACATCGTCATCAGTTGAACACGTTATCTCATCGTTCAAGATCTTCCTGGCTACCATTTGTGTGAGCAGTTTATGTTGCAGGTGTTCATTCCTTGATTTCTACTATTCTTCCCATTGATTTCCCTTAAAATACCATATTGCTAGTGATTTTCGGCCCTTCAGATCTTTGAAATATGAATGTCCAAGTCCGTCTGCGTCCGTCCGTGTCTGTGACGGACGGACTTGGACAAAGGCTGACGTGGACATTGGCGGACACGGACAGACGCGGACAATATACATACAATAGACGGACTGTCTGGTCTGTATTTGTCCATGAGCACCCCTAATTACAGTTCGTCGCCTTTGTGTTGCAGGGTTTCAGCACGGAGAGGGGTGAGCAGAGGGAGGAGAAGAATGGGGGTGTTCAGTGCGACGAGAATACTGGAGATAGTGAAGAAGCACGACTCAGGAGGTCTGGTCTGGAAGAGGATCAAGCTCACCACCACCCGCAAGGCCAATGCTAAGAAGCGCCTTCTCAGAGTCTGGCAGGTTTGCTTTTCTCGCCCCTCTCACTTTTCTCTTCTCTTCTTCCCTATTTTACTTCGAAGGTCTGGTCATACTTTTGTTCAGTGAACGTTGCTTGAGCCTACCAATGAAGAAATGAACTGGTTGAGCATGGAGATGACTTATACGTAGCAGAATGGTAGATAAAACTCTATGCAATTTTTTTTATAGTTGATTATGATTAGATATGAAACCAATATGATAAGTATATTTTGTCTGTATGGGCATTCTTTTTAACTTGCAATGCCATTCAACGCTTATGTAAGTTTTTGCCTCTGTTTGAAGTTTGAGGCCATGTTATGATTAACCTCATTCTTTTCTAGTGCGTTTGTTTATTTTGAATATATTTTTCTAAACGTGTTTTTATGATATTAAGAAAGATAATTTTGTAGTGATATTAGATATAAGTTTCTAATTTCAAAGCTGCATAAATGATAAGTTTTTCTCATTTCATGTGCATTATCGACTGTAGTACCTGAGTTTTCTTGGTACAGTATGTGGGCTTATATTGCATGTCTTTTTTGGAGGTGGGTCTGTTGAACATCAGTTTGCAAGTGCATCTAACGATGAACATATGAAAATAAGAGTTACACAATTAGATTCGGAGTGGTTGATGGTAATTAATTTTTTTTATAGGAAAGAATCACACTCCCTTCACCCATACTCACCTCTTTACGCCACAGGGATTCGACCCTGGGTATATGTCCAACCAGTGCAACTTAGGCTGGATTTCCGGAACTAAACATTTTCACATCCAAGTGTGCATGACCAATGTTTTGCCCTTGAGATGCTCGGATGGTAATACCTTAATGTGATATGTAGTGACTGACCAGAAATGAGCACCTGTCACTTTTCTCTGCATTTTGTTTCTTCTTTTTTACTTGAGGATGTCTGCTGAGGACTTCTTGTCATCCAAGGAAAAGTTGCTATTTCTAATTATTTTAGTTGATTTTTTGCCATGAGGTGAAAGTATGCTTGCAGTCTTTAGGCGCTTTTGGACCTCCATGTAGGTTTTCCTTGAAATGGAACATTTGCTTGTAGCACCTACAATAGACAATGCATATTTTTGCATAACTAGATTAGAACCAATTGAGTTCTTGCACCATGTAACTATCTATGTGATAAATGGCTAGGCCAAAATGAAAACTGCTGTTACCTTCTCACGGCTACTCTCCTTGTAGCATATAGTGTACAGTAGTGCTATATGCTTTTGCTGATCTAGGTGAAGGTTCAAGAAGAGATTAGTTTTTTTCTTCTGAGAAGACCTTCAGGAGACTGTATTTTGCAAACTTTGGCTTGTTCAAATTAGAACTTGATAGAGTTCTTCTCAGAAGGTGGTGGTCGTTTTTTTGCCTCTGCATATGAAATTAATGTCTGGCTAAAGCAAATAACATGACTTTGCCGTGTTGGTAGTTTTTAGCTCTCTCATAGTGTGTTTATTTGCCTTCTATGCAGTGAATTATTTAAAATTGCATTTTGTATAATGAAGATGAATATAAGTCTCTTATATTTTAGCCCTGTGAATTTCGGACACCAATTTGTCATGCCTGGTCATTATTGTTAATGGGGTTTTCTACTGTAATACATGTTAGGCAGCATGTTGTCAGTGAAGGACTGGAGGCAGCCATCCAATAAAGCTTAAGTCATAGCTGGGATGCATCTGACAATTTTCAAAGCTCAGGTTTCAGGTTAAATGGCTGATATTGGAGTACTAATATCTGAAATTAGTTAGGTGTACAAACTGTCTGTCTTTGGGGACATTATCTAGGTGATTCTTCTCATATCAATTAGTTGGATAGGATCAATGATATTCTCATTTTATTCTTGGACGTTGTGCAGCAATATCTTAAACATCTTGTTGTCATACATGATACAACTAACCCAACTATATATATTGTCAATAGTTAATTTGTTGTGCAATTTTGCTGTTTCTGCAACACCTATGCATTTTATTAAGGCTCCGGCTTCATACTTTCCTTTTTGCAGTATCAGGATGAATGAACATCCATTGCATGTTGCATTCTGGAAACCTAGCATATTGTGATTAAAACTATCTCAGCATAAAAGTAGAAACAATGATTCAAATTTATGTTGTGGCCTTCGTGTTGCAGAATGAAGCGGTCTTGAAGGCATGCTCTGAACCACCGCCTCCAAATGCACCGAAAAAAATTGTTGAGAAAAACATCATAAAGAAGGAGTGAGACCCCTACATTTATGTGGGAATTTTCTGATGTAACATTGATTATAGTGGTACTATACACTTTTCTCCGGGTTTTTTTACTGGGATATGACCATGGTTAGTAAACTGAACTTTTACCTTAGCAGAAATCTTTTCATGGGCTCGTTTTTTTGTCTTGGGTGTTTATTTCGTTACGGATTTTATTTTGTACCGAATTTTCCGTGCTTCTACAGAATGTCATGGTGTTATGGCCGCTGCACCATAGGACTTTGCCACCATAGGACCTTTTTGTCTTGGGTGTTTAGGAGTTGCTTATCTTTAGTCAATTTTATCTTCTTTAGTTTTAGTTTCCTAGTTAAGAGTTAAGTTTAATTCTAGCTGTTGATTTTATATGTCGTAGTTTGGTTAGAAATGAGTGCATTTGGAAATTTTGATCGATAAATATGGCTTTACAGCCCATGCAATGTACGGTGAAATTTCAGATCAACAGAATAGTCCTTTTCCTCTTCATCCGAATCTCTCCCCTTTCTCACTTCTTCCCTTTCATCCCAACTTTCCTGCGTCGATTCCTTGTGGTCCCCTTGAAACGACAACGCACGGATAACACATTGGACTGCCCCATGTTCATCTTCTTAAATGGAATTGAGTTCAATAAAAAATCAAATGAACTTTCCTTGTCAGTGATCATAACTTTTATTTAATGTTTAATCATTTTACATTGATGTCTGTTTAATGTTCAAAGACCAAGTGAAATGGCGAATCTGAATGTCTAGTTGAAGAAATTTCTCACATAGTAATCTATTGCTGATAATGAAATATGGCCACTTTCAAAACTTGCGAGGGCAACAATACTCAGGTCATCATGGCTGCTTCTCTGGTCGCGGCTTACAAAACTTCCTTATGTAAGACAATCGCATACATATAATATTTTCTAAGTAGTGCGATATCTGTGTTAAATTACCAGTTCTTACGGGATTCCTTTATTTGCAATGGCTCCAGGAAGTGATTCTTGAAATCTTGACCCATGGCTTATCTTTCGTCTCTTTTAAATGGCAGAAATATTTAAAATCTTTTGCGAGAAATTTTAAGAACATGCAACTGCAGTTTTTTGTTCTTCTCAAAGATCTCGTCATTGTATAGTAGCTCTATTATCGTTTGAAATGTAAACAACGTAATGTTAGTTTTAAGGGAAAATATGGGTCATCTTTGGTGGAAAACCCCTTAAAAGGGGACAAAGCAAAATACTGATAAAAGTGCTTATGATTATGATGGAACAATGTTCTCCCTATCGGCTTGGCTTTGAAAAGTCTACACCACACACACAGTAAGTACTGCCGGCCAACCCACGTGCTTGACAGACACCCCCAAGTCTGATTCATCCTCTCTTCCTCGCGGAGTTTTTTTGAAAGAGATTCGGAAAGAGAACATGAAACGGAAGTTTCAGATGATGACATGTTCAACTGGCAATATTGTAAACCATCCCTGGCAGCACGTACATCTCTGGTCGGCATTGTTTAGAGGTGGACGGTTCATTAGTTTACTCTGTAAGTGGATTTTTGTTTCATTTTTTATTATTGAATATGTTTTATTAACGACGTTTTACCAGCCATCATCTTCAACTCTTAACAGCGGCGACTGAGTCCAAAGAGGTAGTTACCTTGTGCTGTACGAAGCACCAGCTTCAATTATATGTTCCAAAGTATTTCAGGTGTTATTTAAAAGAAGAAGCAATCTGATATCCTTTGCATAAAGACAAACAAAAGGCAAAACAAAACAACTTGGTCACCCCCGTAGCGTATGATCAGACTCTTACGTGTAAATAAGAGAAGACAAAGTGTGATATCTTCGTCACTCTAATCTCTACGTCGTAGTTTGTGACAAATAGAGGGACTAACATGCAAGTGCTTTGGGACTACAAATGATGATGGTGGGAGTGGCCAATCAATGTTAGCCCCATGGGAAAATGTGTCACAGTTTCCCCCCGTATGGCTGGCATCGATGCCACGCGGCCCACACCCACCACATTGGGTGAGAGTGCACACCCAGCTGCTGCAAATACGGCCCTGCTGCCCTTGTCAGTCTTACCGTAGAAGAGGAGGGATTCAGTTCTTAAACCGGCTGTCAATTTTCTGTAACTAATTAACATGTTTATATTAAAGAAAAAGTTAACGTGCCTAGCCTCCTACGGGGAATATATTTTATGCTCTTTCTTAACAGTAAGCCTACTCTAAGAAACGTATGGGAGTTACCTATCTTGCAAATTGATGAAGCACGTGTTAGCCCATTTTAGGGTAATGGACAATGATACTAAAAATTGATGATGCCCGTGTTAGTGAAGGATAATGATATTAACATATGTTAGTATATATATTATTGATTTAAAATATAAAAGGTTTTTATATATTTTTTATATTTATGTTTACTGTCACTAGAGAGCGTAGAAAATACTTCTCACGTAATGTGCATGGCTTATAGTAAAATTGAGATTTGATATTAACATAGAGTGGGCAGGTAATTCAAACCTACCTGGGCACGATGTGTAACATCAAACTAAAATTAATGAAGCTCGGTCTTAATCCTAGTCATGCCACAGGTCTAATTTGGGTCGGGTTTTATCAAACCTAAACCCAATATTACATAAAAAAATGTGACCCAAACCTAATTTGGCCTGACCCAACCCAAACTCAACTCGTTTGACCATAATAGAATAAAAAAATAAATTTTAAATAATTTTTTAAAAAAATATTTTAAAAATTAAATTTTATATTTATATTTACATTTGGGCCGGGTTGGGTTTGATCACTTAAAACCCAAACCTACTATTCGAGTTAATTTTTATAAACCAAACCTAACCCATTAAGGTCGGGTTTACCATTTACCCAACTGGAGTGACATTCATACATAATGCATGCCTGAACCCAAACTCGTAATAACATGACTCTATCATATTTGTTTAAAAAAATATGCTAAATTATGCCTTTCCATTTGTAATAGTGTAAAATGAAATGGAAATTTTTTTCACCTTCAAAACAAATAATAACATAGGCTTTCACTTGTAAACCAGATAAGTGGACAAATTTTCTAGTGAACTACTTATTCTTTTTGCTCGGATTTAATGAACTACTTTATTAAACTGTAAATATACTTAAAAGGCATTTGTCATCCAAAACCATTAGTCGTGATCATATGGTGAAGATATATAAATTTCGTTTTGGGCATGAATTGATCCAGTGTATTCGAGTATGATCTCCATGCTGCAATAATTAATTTCTTTTAATTTGCGTATTCCATAAATTACGAGCCAACGGTGGTCCGTACTCATGCGGGCAATTTGTAGGAGTATTTATTTCCCAATAAAATGGACTTAACAAATTACAATTAATTTGTTCTTTCATTCAGAGAATAACCTGAAACTACTGGCTATTTAGCCAAAATAAAAAAAGAAAGCCCTGAACTATTGGTTTATTTCTAATTACCTTCTTAGAAATGGACAAGGGGACACTTTTTTCATGGAGAAGGAATCGTTTTTATCATTGTTTTTTGGCTTGGATGGAAGAAATCCTATAACCAGATTAAGGGCTCTTCTGCAGGTAATTGTTTTTTGCATAGCTTTGCTCACATCCTCATGTACCCACGACTTTGCCCTTTTCTGCAACAGAGTACCGTAAGGTGATCATCAAGCTGGAGAGAACAAATCAGCGAAATCATTTTCCCTCATCATCTGCAGATCTTCTTTGGATACATTGGTGCTCATCACGTGTCCTAGATGCCTTCTGGGACTGATTCCTTCCCCAGCTTACATTTGAACTGCGTCTGATAAAGGCATCTCTTTAGGCAAAATACAGAAGAAAAAAAAAGCAGAGATAGACATATGCTCATCTTTCTTCCTTTTCTCTCTTTCCTTGCACGGGGTCCTCTTTCTTTGCTGGAAAATCAGTCGCCTTTCCGGCAAGAATAGCTTTAAAGCTGTATGCTCAACAGTGATGCCATTCCCTCTGTGTCAACTCACAGACATTACTTTTAAAATGGGTGTTTATTTCTTCACAGATTTACTTGAGTGCGTGCATAAAGAGAGAAGTCAAAACATACAATGGTGATCAGCATATATGATTTAAAAGCTTGCTTCTCACATCATAGGAAAATGCTTATCATTTCCATAATTCTCATTAGCAAACGCAAGTCTCATGTTAAACACCGCCAAAGAAAAAAGAATTACAGTAAATAAAAAAAGCTCAATGGTTATTCTTGCTGCCGGCTGCCAAAACTCCAACTGGTGCAATCACAACTAACAGCCCCCACCCAATGAAGATGAAGAAATGTTGCTGCAGCTACTTATTTCTTCGTCGGGACAGCCAGCAGAAGACAGTTCGGTAATGACACTCGCTTCAGAATGAGAACTCGTACTCGATTCTGTATCCTCCCTATTCATGAAATCTATGAGCACACGGCTACTCCTCTCAGGACCACTAGCTCTGGCGTTCTCATAAATTTGGGTGATTTCTACCTCATCCTTCTTGCTTTTTTTCTTCAAAAATATGCGACAGAGAACCCACTCCTCCATTGGCATAGTCGATGTCTACAAGGAAAAAAATTACGCACGACAGATTAGAAAAATTTCTTACGCCAAATAATGAAGATTAAGTGTAGTTATATACGTCAAATAATTAAGACAAACACTACAAATTTATCAACCAAAACAACCATACTAGTAACATAACATCTCTACAAAAATATACGCAAGGCAAGCTGACCCATTAAATTGTCTTTCAACCAGAAAAATGGCCGCTCGCTCCCTCTATGTCAAAGGAGCAAACTGTTATTTATAACTGGGGTCCCTGGTGAATTTTTTATAACCAAATGTTTCAACAGGATTATTGTAGCCAAAGCCCACAATAATATCTTGAAGACCATATAATCACTAGGATTTTTGTAGTCCCACCAAAAACAAATAATGGTAACTTGCAGCTTGAGTTTAAGGCTTACTTGGGTGGAGTTCTTCCTCTGTGGGAAGGTACAGGCTCCAGACACCACATCGGCTAGGCGGTACTCATGCATCACCCAATCAGTTTTCGATCCTCTGGGAGGCTTCCCTTTGTAGAAAACCAGAGCTTTCTTCATGCCCACAACCTGGTTACTCCGTGAAGCCAAAACCTGTTTGTCGCACCCAGTGGCCTTCCAGTAGCCCGAGCTGGTCGCCCTATTCGCTCGACTTCCATTAGGATACTTGGACTCTCTCCTACTGAAGAAATACCTCTCTCGCCCGGAATCACCTTAACCATCCATTTAAAGGAAGCCAGAATCAGTAGTGACTCGGTCTTGTTGGGATTTACGAGTGAAGCATTTGCTTCTGATATGGTACGGTATGACTACAGAAGAAACTGCAAGGACCAAAATTACTGACAAAAAGATTCAATTTTTTCACTTACCAGGCAAGTCCCAGGGATCGAACTTGCGGACATCGAGCTCAGGAATGATAAAGGCGGGCAAGGGACATGAAAAAACTTTTCGTTTGAGGTACTGAACAACGAGCTCCTCATCAGTCGGATGGAACCTGAAACCCGGAGGCAGCTTCATCACTCCATTCTGAACAAAGTTGAGCTTCTCCATACCAGTCCGACCCAAGACCCCCTGCGCCTGATCAGGCTGTCAGTTGGGCAATATCAACAAGGCCCATCTCAGGGAAATCTAAATTCATTAGAAACAGGAGCTCCCTCTATGTCTAAGGTCTCCTTTCTCATTTTCTACACCTATGAACAAGAACAAGGAGACCAAACAAGGACAAGGGTCCGACTCATTTCATGTTAACAGTATTCAAACAGCCCACAGATGGTTCTTGTGGTATGAATCGTGCAAGAAGAAATAAGAAATCGCAACAAGGAGAAGGGGAGGCGAAGAGCAAGAGATCAAGGGAGGATTGACGCCCAGAAGAAGGCTAGGAGAAAGATGGGCTACACAACTGAAGCTGGGTTCCTTTTTTATAGTACAGGTGATGTGAAGGGGTTGCGAATGGTATGAGCGGCTTGGCGTGAACAAGACTCAATCCTCTTGTTCTTTGACGCATTTCAACAAACGAAATCTAAAATGCTTTGTTCAGGCAAAAAACAAAACGATAAAATGGATGAGCCAATCAATCGCAGCAAAAAGTCGCCGAATAATTGCGTTTGCATGGGGCCCTCCTCATGATGTCCAACGATGAGCGCCGGAGCACGGTACTAAAGGTTGGCTTTCCGGACTTCAAACGTAGCAGTGCACCTTCGTGGTTCGTTCGAGCCATGTGAGGTCACGCCTACGTTAAATTACACATTTGCGTACTGCATTCTTTTCGTCCGTAAAAAACTTTTTCATGTTTTAATTTTACGAGTTTATCTACAATCGCATTGAAGAGCGGCAGAAGCATATGAGAGTCATTAATATTTAAAATCGGTGCACATGTTAACATCAACGCTATCTTTAACATAAGCTAATATATACGTCATTATTTTTTTTAGATGAACGACTCTTTATATGTTCTAGGCGCTTTGTCATTGCCATTAAGGAACATAGTAAATACTCCTTATAGGGTAGACAAGTTTAAGCCACTCGCTGGCTACCTTAGTTTGGGTGTGCCATTTAATTTTGATCCAATAGTTTACAATGTGCACATGCCCTTGGCCGCTGGCTTAAAAATAATTGTGTACTCTCTTTATCCCATATTTATTTAATTTTTAAAATAATTAAAATTATTTATTTTAAAAAATTAAATAAAGCTATAAATATAAGACGAAGAGAATGTTCATTATTAATTTTGAAATGTAAGTATACTAAGTTACTTCTTAACGGTTGTTCAATAAAATAAAATATGGCACTTGATTTAAAAGATAAGGGTAAGATGTGAAGAGGGAATCATGCAGGTTGGGTGGGTTAATTGGGTCTGTTTAAAACCGTTGATGTTCAGAATTAACGGTCTGATGTATTTGACTGGGGAACAACATATGTAAATCACAAAGTTTCATGTGCCAATTGTTAGTAGTCACACTTATGTCCGCCGAAATAATGAGTACAACATGGGTGAAACTTTTGGCTAGCGCTTTGCTCTAGAAATACCTCATACTGGTTCTTTATTGTTCACTTTCTTGCTCTTAAGAAAAGATAAGAAAAGTTGTATCTTTTCTTGTAGCGTACATGACTGTCATCCATGCTCAGTCTAACTGTTCTCAGTTTCCTATGCCTTTGCAGTTTCATTGGCGCATACCAGCTTCCAATAAAGTTGCAACTGCCTTTTGCTACAAAAATTTGTTGCATAAATATGTGTCAGGTCCCCAATGTGTTTGCTTCCAGATCAAATCCGCTGGTCAATCTTCACCTGTGAAGTTTAGGAAACTCTGATGCTGTATTCACCCATTAGCTCACCAGTCACAATGACGAATTTTTTCTCGAGTGGTGCGTTAATAAGTGCCGTCGGTCTCCATGATTGATGATCCACTATTTATGAAGCTTCACTAAGTAGATTTTGATATTGTTTGTGCCGGAGTGATACGAGTTTGAGCACTAAAGTAATCCACCGGCATCATCTAGAGGACCCATGTTTGATTCAGCTTGGGGGGATATTTGGGTAGTAAGAAAACGAAAGTCATGAGGACCCATGTTTGATTCAGCTTGGCGGGGGAGGGGGTATTTGAGTTGTAAGAAAACGAAAGTATATATATATATATATATATGGAAAAAATTTATATGAGTTTGAGCTCATATACGCCTATGTAAGCCCGGGCTCTATGGGCTATCTGATTTACATTCGGCGGCCTATAATATTCATAGACATTTAAACCTAGTCGGATGTGAATATCTGATTTACATTCGGCGGCCCATAATATTTATAGGCATTTAAACCTAGCTGGATGTGAATTCGACTACCCATAGAGCTCGGGCTCACGTAGGCGTATATGAGGCCGGGCTCATATAAATGGGACTATATATATATAAAGTTTGCATGACCTTCGGCTTACGCATGTTAGAATGAGATTCGACGGTGGAGGGACAGAACACCAATCTGCCCCTTGAGTAATGTTTACCGTCAGATTGAAATCCAATAATTGATGATGCTCGGGCTCACACTAATGTGCGTGAGCCGAGGCTCATTCGAACAACACTCTAGATATAGTTTACTGATAGTTATTTATGTGACTTAGGTTATGTAAGAGTCTAAAATGAAGTTAAAGAAATGCAGATCTAACTAAAAATATGAAGCATTTTTAATACTCTTCACAAACAATGTGCCTAGCTTAAGGAGTGCATTGGATCCCTTGGTATATTAAGATCAATAGTGCATGCAATAGTGTACATTAGCGTCAATTAACGTGTACTAAGATGTGCACTTCAATATCATGGATGAAGGGATCCTATGCATTCCATATGCTGGGCGCATTGGCAGTAGGGTGCAAAAATGCTTCCTTAAAACTAGAGGTACTATAAGGTTGAGTATTGGTTTGACTAGGCTTAAGCTTGAAATTTAAACTACCGCCTCAAGCTCAAACAAGGTTTGAATCTTTTAGCTCAAACTTCACTTTATAGTAAACTTGAGAATTATCCGGAGAAAAAAATGTGAACCTTCGACATAAACTTTTTTACGTCTATGCTCAACATGGGCATTAGCATAGGCAATTTATTCATTTTTATAATAATCTAACCTTATTAATATAATATATTACTCCATCCTACATTAGTAGCTCCTTTTAGTAAAAAGGTTTGTTTCATATTAAAAACTTCATTTTATTCAATTTAAGTGGCTGAGTACTATAAAAGAATATCATATGTTTATTTTCCTTTCTCTTAGAGGTGGGTTTCACTATTTATTAAAAACTAATATCTCTGTTCAATATTAATAACTCTATTTAAAAAATTAGTTGTTTTTATTGAATGATTAAACCCACATCCAAAAGAAGGGAAAATAAACTTATGATTTTTTTTTTAAGTACTCAATCACTTAAATTGAACAAAATGAAGTTATTAGTATAGAACAATGTTTTTACCAAATGAAGCTATTAATTTAGGATAGAGGAATTACTATTTTTTTAAATGTAGTTATTTATATAGGATAGAGGTAGTATAATTTATTTAAGCCGAAGACTCAAGCTAATTGAAGTCAAGCACCATGGTCAAGCTCAGTTCAGTTTTTTGTTAGAGCCATGCCAACTCTATTATAAGATCTAACTCTACCATGGAAGGTTGTATCAATATGAATGATAGTATCGATATATCCATACACATTGATAATATGTTTGGTATGCTCTAAAATAGGCGTGAACCCTTTGATACACATAAAAAATATTATAATTAATAATATATAATTATAATATTTTTTTTAGAGCATAGTAAGATAATAGAAAACCGTGTCAACCTATATGCTCTAAAATTAGTTCATTTTGTAACTATATAATATTACTCTCTCTATCCTGTACAAACTATTATTCTCTTCGTCTTATGTTAAGTGCTATGATCTTAGTTTATTTTGGAACTAAATAAGATGCTTTATGAGTCATATGAATATTATGGAGAAACCCTTCAGTTAGATATTTAAGTAAATACAAAATTGTAATGTAATGTATTTTAAAAAAATTATATAAATTATATGAACCTACCCATATTGATCTCATATAAATTTTTTTAAAATATTTTTAATAAAACAAAAACATTGTCATCTTTTAGCCTTCGAAGAGGTTAGGTTCGAACCGTATTTTTATTTTTAGTTTTTTTAAATATTTTTTAAAAAATAATTAAATAATTAAATATCAATCCATATTAGCCATGTTGCATTCACGATTCTTATGTGGGGCATACCACCCTTCTATACATATTGATATTGGCCAATACTAGTACATTTCAACCAATATGCAATCGACCAATAAAACCTTCTATGAATTTGACTCAAATTAAAATTGAGCTCTAGTATAAAAAGAGAAAAAAAAGAAGTTCTAATCTTATATATATGTTCCATGAACTCGACTCAAATTAAAATTGAGCTCTAGTATAAAAAGAGGAAAAAAAAGTTCTAATTTTATATATATATATATATATATATATATATATATATATATATATATATATATATATATATATATATATATATATATATATATATATATATATATATATATATATATATATATATAAGCCCAGGCTCATATATGCTTACGTGAGCTCGGGCTCCATGGGCTGTCAGATTTACATCCAGTGGCTTATAATTTTTATGGGTAATACTCATAGGTTTAAACCTATGAATATTATGGGCCACCGGATATAAATCTAATGGGCCATAGAGCCCAGGCTCACATAGGCGTATATGAGCCTAGGCTTATATAAACTTTTTTCTATATATATGTATATATATATTCCATAAACTCGACTCAAATTAAAATTGAACTCTAAGTATAAAAAGAAAAAAAAAATTATAATCTTTTATTATATATCTATAGCCTAAGATTGAGCTTGACAGGCTCATTTGGGCACCGGGAGTTTAGTACCTCACGTCATGTCCAGGGTGAGAGGGACGTGAGCCCACCAGGAGTGGGTCAATAGGCGGGGGAAAGATGACACCTGCTGGCCTAACTTATGCCTGCCGGCCAACATCAACATTGCAAAAGGCTTCCCCCTCTTGGATGGCCATGCCCACTCCCCCACGGCAATTTTGCTTCCCCCCTCACCCCCCTCCCATGATGGACGCACATGCCCACTCACGCTTCTTGCCATTCAAGCCCTCTTTCCCATCCAATTCAATTTGGAACAACACTTCATGTTCATGCCCATGGCCCATCTGACCCCCCCCTTTTTAAGGTTTTCTTCTATTTATTTTTATTATATTCTCTTCATCTCAAATTAATTAACAACTCTATTTAATTTGTCAATATAAGTTAATTTTAATTTATTTTAGTTATTAGGGAAACGATGGAGGGGCCCAGCTTGGAGACCTACTTGTCCCCGGAACAACGGACATCAAAGTTGGATTTGGGGCTAAATGACAGGACTGCCACCTTTATGTGATTCTCTTTCAAGATCTACCAGATCTTTAAGCGACGACTTCATATTTCTGACATTTGTTACGTAACAGTTATGTTTAAGTTTATATTTTTACCCTTCTCCGCAATTAACTAATCACACATTATTAGTTCTGATAAACGACCACTATAACCTATAACAAGGAAATGCAATTAGCAAATCTACTTCTAATTTAGACCCAAGAACATCAGCAGGGTGAGGGAAGTTTTTTAATGCTATACTTTCACAATGAGCGAATGTACCAAGAAGTATTGATTTTTGAGATTAACATACTCTAATTTTAATATATGCACAGTCAATCTTAAAAACTGAACGCTCCATGATAAGCTCATAGAACATAAAAAAACTCTTTCCCCCGGTGAAATCAGTTAAACATTTAACTTCGAAGAAAGGAATATTTTTCAATACTTCATCGCGAGCCCACAACTGAAACCGATCCAAGCAAAACGGCAATTGACATCTTGCAATTATCGTGACCAATCTGGTGCCAACTTCTGCAGAAAAAAATTTCTTATTTCTTTAATCGTACTTGGGTTTTAGGAAACATCCATAGAAAATGGAAGGTAGCGTGAGTGATTGAGATTTTAGTTGAACTGGAAGCCTCAAACATTGACCTCTGCGGTGGTGGGCTTCCGTATAGGCAAGGGAAACGCTTTGAAAAACAGGGAGAAGGAAAAAAAAAACAAAAGGGAAGAAAGAAAGAAAGAAAGAAGAAGAAGAAAAGGGTCAGTGAAAGAGAAAGCTAAAGGAAGCTGGGGTCCCCCCCTAAGATTCCCACCCAAATAAAAAAAGTCGGCTTCCCTTGTGTAGAGTGGGGAGGAGGTTGGGCTTCCGAAAGCCCAAAATGCGGCTGCTGATCTTTTGTTTCCTTCTCTTTCTCTCAACTTATACCGATTTCTTTATTCCTTTAGTGATTAAGCAATAATAAGCTTTTATTTTTTGTGGTCAAAGCAGGTTGCGTGTGGTTGCTGAAGAGTGCTCATAGGATAGGGGAAAGAGCCGTCAAATTTTGCAATTATTAGCGTTTTGACGAAGTTAAGGTGAAAAACAAGTTAATAACTTTCCCATCCTGCTGTTTCTGCTAGTGGGTTCTTAAGGGAAAAGTGTCTTATCAATTCATCTCAAAGGGTGTAATGTTATTAAGTAGACATTATCCATTTCAAGTGGTTGCAGCATGTGTGGCCCTCAACTGGTCTGTAATTCTTATCCGAAAATTGCAAAGCTGGGAAAGATTGTGTAGTGGCTCTGGCTGACATCCTGGCGGAAGTTGATGTTTTGCCATTGATAGCTCAGATGTTTGTTACCTAATATCTGAGTTCTAACTTATCAAGGGGAAGAGGGAACCTCCTCCCTATGGCAAGTTTGTGAAATAAGTTAGAAGAGCAACAAGGCATGTGAGTGTCATTGAGTCAGGCACAAGGCAACTTGAGCTCTTCTTGCGTTCAGTCCATCAGGAAAAGGTTTTGGTTCTAGGCAGAAGCAACATCCTCTTTAATCAACCATGCATTGTGTGTCTCTCTTTTAGTAAGCTATCATTAATCACGTCTGCAGCCTTAGCAACAACTGCAGGGGTCCAGTTTCGGGTGTGGGATCAAATTGGTTGCCACCCATTACTCGGAAAAAGGGGTCTCTATTCTAGACCAACGTGCAAATGCACATGCTATAGCAATTGAAACTGCAGCACCACTTCGAAATTTGCCAGTGTTTCTTTATGATAATTGACAAAAGTTAATTTGAAGGCGCACTACGTTATATTTGGGGTCATTGTATTAAGATTTCGATCCGATAGTGCACATTACATCAGGAGTCGGGTGATTCAAACTCGCCTGCGCGGCGTCCTGCGTGGGCGTATACTAATGTGACTTACGATCATTGCATTTCTTAAGTTTCAAAGTTTATGTGCTCCAAATGTCAAGAAGATTAGATTACGGAGAAAAGAAAGAGAAATTTTCATACCTTGCTTCATGTTCGATGGCTGGCCTGAATGAAAGCTAATTAGGTCAAGCACTGCATTATTCTTCGTTTGATGCCATAGGTTTTTGGGTGACAGGGTACACTATAGTCCACTGTATTAAAAAAAAAGGAACGGTGGCGTGCCTGCATTTTTTCTTCTGTGCATTATTATGGGGATGTTGACGAGATCATTGAATAACCATCACCTTCCCAGATGGCTCAACTGCATAGGGTGAATCCAGACATTACGCCGCGACCCAATGTTGCAGGTGCCGGCCACCGACAGCGATGAGGCTGAGGTCATTCGATGGATGGGTTACAAGTGACCCACCAAATGGAATAAGGGCCAAATGCAGAGCATCATACGCATTCAATAACCATATATGCCCTTGTGAATGATGCATTCATCAGTTCAGAGAAGCAAAAGTTCATTGTATTTTGTTTGGGGAACATACTACATGATCACCATTGTCATTATCTTAGGACACCTCAGATGAGGGATGGAGATCCTCTAGAACCTCTCCATTGTTGCAGAGTCAGGAATGTCAAATAATTCTTTAGGACGAAGTCAAATGTTTGTGACACGTTTTCCGGAATGCAATTGGTGGCCTTTCACTTCGCATTTTGTCAAATTTACGGTGGGAATGATAATAATGCCGCATAATTTATGCAATTGAGCAAAGATCTTGAGACTTGAGATCAACTACTAAAAAGTGGGACAGTTTCAGGAAAAAAAAGTGGGAACGTGGTTACCAATTCAGCAGCTGAGAAGAAAATACCGGCTGTTTTAGTTGACATTTTTTCGATTTTGCTTTACGTTTTAGTTGGCACATATAGGTCCAGAACATAATAAACACAAATGTACTTACACACTGGAGATCAGTTGGGAACAAGAAAGCTCATAATGGCAAGCATAAAAAATTCTAAATTATGACTTCAGTAAGCTACTAAAGAGCCAGCCATTAAAAGTGGGTAACACAACAAATTCAATGTTACGTATTTGTACATCCAACTAAAAGGGTAACGGGTTCTCCTGAATTAAGGGAGATACAACTTTACAAAACACAAGTATAGTTAATAGCCAATGGCAAGAGCAAGATATTAAGGGGAATTATCTTGCCACACTTAATTAGGAAGACTCCGGTAAGAATTAGCTTTTAACGTTGCCTTTGGCCTGCCCTTGTAAGCGGCTTTCTGCACTTTCTGCTCTGTGAACGAGCTGCTTGTTCGAAAGTAAATGCCGCCCAGATACACAAAAAGCTCATCTCATGGCTTCTAGTTTTCTACCTGGAACAATAGTAAGCAGGAAACGAAGAATTTTTGGAACTCCAAGTTATAGCATCTCTAACGGCAGACGCCAAATCCAACGTGACTGACTTCATCTCGAGCGCGATTTCCCTAGTCAAAACGTTGCCCCTCACTTCATGTTTAAACTTCAAATATTTTTTTTTAATTTTTTAGTCATTATTCCTTAAAGTTTTAGACCCCCTTGTATTTAATATCTATGATTAAAATTTATTTATTGTCAAATTACTACATAAGTAACTGGAGATGTTAATTTGAGCGACTTAAGCATCTTCAATAGTTTGCTCTTACATCATCCACAATATCATCAATTATAGTGCATCTTCAATACCTTGCTCTTACATCATCCACAATATCATCAATTATAGTGAATGTGCCTACCATGTGATCAATGACTTGTCTAACGAGAAAAATACCCCGGGAGTTAACTCCGGGAGGACCAAAGCAGCAAAGTGGTAGAAACCGCCTTGAGTTAATTTCCACGTAGACAAATGGAAAAATTAAACTGTCGAGAATGCTTATGATCTTTGATGATTTTCGAACGGAAGCTTCCTCTAAATTCTCCAACCCGATGCATGAAAAGCCCATAAACCACTCGGGAGAATAGTTAATTTAAGCTACTCTACTTTTTAAGATGTCAAAGGCAATGCCATTCAGCACCTTATTGTGAGTGCACCCGATGTATAGTGGTCTATAAACAGGATTTAAAAAAAAAATTATTTTCTAATCTCCAATCCCAATCCCAGGTATAAGTGGATTTGCACCATAGCATAATTTTCGCCAAACTACTTTCCCCGTATATATTAGAGAATATCTACCCAGAGACCACTTCCGAGAGCTGCAGTTAGCTGTAGCTCTGAGAAGTTTTTTTTCTAAATATTACATTTATTATTTATAAGGACGCTTTAATCATTCATTTAGCCTACCGTTAGTGTGCATTCAGTACTGAGTGTGCATCCCACCCGCTTAGCTGCTCCCTTACTGTTAATGTGCATTTAGCACTGTCTTTTTGAGCTTCTTGCTCCTGTAAATCCGACTAGTGAAAACAAAATCTCAAGTTAAAATGCCTCCAAAGCTTATGCATGACATATATATGGTTCATGTGTTTCAATATTGATCCTCACTCTTTGTCATATATATTTTCTAATGGAAACTCCTTTTGGCTACTACTAGGAAGAGCATATAATTCTGTGCAGAAAGTAAAATTGTTATTTTGGCACTTTTTATTTAAATTATTTTGAGCATCATCAATCGTTTTTTTCTTCTTTCCATTTACGAAAAGGCAAGAAAATTCACTATGATAGAAATAGGCTTTTTTTGACGAATCATTTTGCGATGAAGATAAATTTGTCACTAAAAGTAATTTTAATGATGAAAAGGGTGATTATTCGACAACTTGGCCGATTTGTCACAAAAGGATGCATTTTTGGTGACATATTGGGCAAGGGATCACAAAAGGATGCTCTTTTTGTTATTGTATGGAGTGAGTTATAATCTACACCAAATACCCTCCTAAGATCTCTACAAGTCAATCAACAACCACACATACAACTAGTAGTAAATTTAAATGTGTAATAGGTTAGAAATGAAAGAACAAACCATAAAGAATACATAAATTATACAAAGAGAGGCAATAAATATGTGATCACCATTCTTGGCATCCACATTAGAAAAGAAATAACTTGAGCTTTTACTATCTAGTTTTCAAAATACCTTACAAGAGTTTGACACCCAAACCTCTTCAACTCCATACAAAGCTCTATTCTTTTCCCCTTTTGTTATTTTGTTCATCTCCCTAACCTAGAAGAAAATATAAAAGAGAATATATATTAGTCTATGTAAGTTATGACTTATTTCTTAGAATTATAAGTTTACCCCTTAAAAACCAAACCTAAAAAAATAGCTCATTGCCTTGAGTTTTCAAGCCAAACCCAACAATGTCCACATTGGCAAAAAAACTCTTTAGCCTTTTAGAAATTAATATTAATGTCACATACATCTTAACCTTGGTAAGAAATATCCTCTCATCAAATTTGCATCTTCACCCTCAAAGGAGAGGTGCTACCTTCAATCTTTAACATAAAGAGATATTGAGCAAGTCAAGGCAATACCTAAACTTCTCACTAGTCACCGGCTTGGTAAGCATATCAGCTGCATTCTTATTTGTGTGTACATTTTCAATGGAGATTTCATCATGTTGACCCAATCCCGAACTCTATGATACATCACCACAATATGTTTTGTCCTTGAGTAATATACATATTTCTTGGTCAAACAAATTGCACTTTGGCTATTGGAAAATAGATGCACCTTGTCTTGCTTCATCCTAAGCTCATTCACTAAGCCTTTTAACCAAATAGCCTCCTTAGAAGCCCCTGTAGTTGCCATGTACCTGGCCTCTATAAAGGATAAAGTTGTTGTGGATTATAGCATCGACCTCCAACAAATTGGCCCTCTAGCAAGAATATAAGCGTACCCCGTAGTAGACCTCCTCTTGTCAATATCCATGGCATCATCCGCATCAACAAATCTTACTGCACCATTTGAGCCTTCATTCTTCTCAAACACAAGACCTAACTCCTTGGTGCCATTGAAATACCTCAAAGTCCACTTTATATCATTCCAATGCTCTTTACATGGATTTGACATGGATTTGCAAACCACACCACTTGCTCGAGAAATATCTGGCCTTGTACAAACCATGATATACATTAAGCACCTATCGCATCAGCATACGATACCTTCTTTATTTTCTCTTTTTCCTCAACTGTACTTGGGCATTGTCTTGCACTCAAAGCAAAGTGCAAGCAAGTGGTGTAGAGATCAGTTTTGCATCTTTCATGCCAAACCTTTCCACCACTTTAAAGATATACCTCTTTTGTGATAACCACAACTTTTCAACATTTCTCTCCCTCCTTATCTCCATACCTAATATTATAATGGCAACACCAAAATCCTTCATGTCAAACTCTTTGCTCAATTTAGATTTGAGCTCATCAACCATTGATATGTGTTTACAAGTAATAGACATATCATCCACATAAAATAATAGCATGATTAGAGAGCTATCATCAAGCACCTTATAGTAAACACAACAATCATACTCACTTTTATAGTAGCCAATATGCAACATAAAAGAATCAAAGTGTTTATACCATTGTCTTGGCGAGTGCTTGAGTTTATAGAGCGACTTCTTCAATCAACAAATAAAATCCTCTTTGCCCGCTTCTTCAAACTTTTCTAGTTGCATCATATAGTTTATTTCCTCTAAATCACCATGAAGGAAAGCTGTATTTACATTAAGTTGTTCAAGCTCCATGTTGAACTCCGCTACTATAACTAAAAGCACTTTTATAGAAGTGTGTTTCATAACCGCAGAGAAAATCTCATCATAGTCTACCCCAACCTTTTGTAAGTACCCCTTTGTTACTAGCCTTGTCTTGAAAGTAGACTTCTCTTTATCATTCAATGTTTCTTTCTTTCTAAAGATCCATTTACATGCAACCGGTTCACGGTCTTTTGGTTTTGGTACTAACTCCCACACGAAGTTCTTGTGGAGATATTTCATCTCCTTTACCATTGCTCTCATCCACTTTTTTTTTTCATTTGATTCCATAACATCTTTGAATGTCGCTTCACCACCACTTTAAATAAGAGCAGAATGAGCCTCTTTAACTGGTTCCCATCCAAACCTATTAGGAGGCTTGATGATTCTCTTCTCTCTTCCTTGAGCAATTTTATATGGAACTTCTTGAAACTATTCTTGTTCCACCTGACTTGAACTACCCTCCTCCATGTGTGAGTTTGGAACTTTGGTAAAGTTATTTAATGCTATTGGAACTTCTTTCTCTTTGTCATGTCCTATTTTCTCTTGTTCAAGCTCCCTATTCAACATAATAACTTCATTAAATACTATATCTCTACTACAAACTTTTTCTTATTGACTGGATCCTAAAGTTTATACCCTTTCACCCTTTTTTCAAAGCCAATGAAAATATACTTATGTGACTTGGAGTCTAACTTGGACCTTTCATCATGAGGAACATGTGTGTATGCTAGACACCAAAAATACTTATGTGACTTGGAGTCTAACTTGGACCTTTCATGATGAGGAACATGTGTGTATGCCGGGTACCCAAATATCTTCAAGAGGGAAAAATCTACATCTTTGTTACTCTACACCTCTGCCGCTACTTTGAGGTCAAGAGCATTTGAAGGAGATCTATTTGTAACATAACATGTATAATTTACCACCTCCGCCCAAAAAGACTTTGGCAACCCCGCTTAGAGTCTCATACATCCAGCTCTCTCCAAGAGAGTTATATTCATCCTCTCCGCATCACTATTTTGTTGATGGTTCTTTGCTATTGTGAAATGTCTATTAATCATTTCATCCTTCCAAAATTATAAAAACTTCCCATTTTTATATTCACCCCCATTATCTGATCACAAGTACTTTACTTTTCTTCCCGTTTGGTTTTCAACTTCCGCCTTCCATTCATTTAACTTGTAGAAGACCTCAAACTTTTGCCTGATAAAGTAAATCTAAATATTCTTTTAAAAATAATTAATAAAAGTCACAAAGTAGTGATCTCCACCTTTTGACTTAACTTGGGATGGCCCCCACGCATTCAAGTGCATGTAGTTAAGAACACTCTCACTTTGACATTTTTTTATGGTATTAAGGACACTTTTGTTTGCTTGCCCACCAAGCAAAACTTGCAAAGATCTAACTTGCATGTTTTCATATTCTTTAACAAATTCCTTTTGGGAAGTTTATACATGTCTTTTTTCACTCATATGCCCTAACAGCATATGTTATAACTTAGACTCATCACAATCGTTATATTTCTCTATTGTGGAGACCGCAACTCTACCAAACACTATTCCTCTCATGAGCTTGTAAAGATTATTACCTATGATTGTACCTTTCAATAGTACTAAGACTCCTTTAGATACATTAAGAATGTCATCTTTTCTATTGAAAGTGCAACCCTTAGACTCTACTGTGCCTAAAGATATTAAGATATTCTTGAGTGTTGGCACATATCTAATATCACTCAATGTGCAAACCACCCCATAATACATTTTGATTTTTATGGTCCCCATTCTAATTGTTTTACATGGCTCGTCATTTCCCATCAATACTGAACACACAACATCTTTCTTGTTCCTTGACTTGGATAGGAAGTTGGGTTTCTTGCATTTGCCTCTTTCACTACTCTGTCCTTTATCACTTGATTCCTCTTATACTAGGAGACCTTCTGCATTAGAATCAATATTAGAAGACTTGTTTCTTGTGGCATTTGAGATTACTTAAGTCACCTCTTCATACTTAAAAGAGTATCTTTCCCAAAATATAATGTTCTGACAAAATGTCATAAGAGTCTCGAAGAGAACTCAACAACAAAAGTGATTTGTCTTTACCATCAAACCTCACTTCAAACTTGAAGAGGTCATTAATCATCAAGTTAAATGTATTAATTTGTTCCAACACATCTTTGCCTTTCTCCTTTAACCCGCAGAGTTATTTTTTAAAGTGTACTGTGTTTGATAAAGACCTTCCCATGTAGAGCTTCTCAAGCTTCTCCCACAAGTCTTTTATCATTTCCTCTTTACTTACATTATACAACACCTCATCGGAGAAGTATAATTAGATAGTGCTCACCGCCCTTTTATCTACATCAACTCATTCATCATCCTTAATTTTTTCTAGTTTCTTGTCCTTCCCCAATAAAGCCACCTTGATCCCTTGTTGGATTAGAATATTTCTAACCCTCATTTATCATAAACTAAAGTTATTTCGACAATCAAACTTTTCTACTTCGAACTTAATCCCTTCGGAGATAGTTGTTCCCTTTGAGGCCATTTGTCAAACACCTTGTGAGCGCTAAATTTCTCAATCTTGAAATAATAAAATTTCTTCACCCAAAGTGTATCAAATGAGTGGAAACAAGAATGAAATAAGCAAAGCTCTGACACCAATTGTTGTTGTATAGAATGAGTCTTAGAATCCACACCAAACACCCTCTTAAGATCTCCATAAGTCAATCAACCACCACACATACAATTAGTAATAAATTAAAATATGAAATAGATTAAATAGAGAGAATAAACCATAAAGAGTACATAAATTACACAAAGAGGGGTAAGAGATATGTGGAAACTATTTTTAGCATCCACATTGGAAAAGAAATCACTTGAACTTTTACTATATAGTTTCCAAAGCACCTTACAAGAGTTTGACACCTAAACCTTTTCAACTTTGCTTCAACTATAAAACTCTATTCTAGAAACTCAATGGATCAAAGCAGTGCTACAGTGTTTCATTAATAAAGCTCAATGGGAATGCTTTAAAAATGTCAACCAACCTCGAAGAACACCAAAATCTGGCATGAATTTGAAGCTACACGTGCCTGCAAATGAGTTTTTTGATACAATGTTTTCAATAGCATAATTGAAGTTCGAAAGGAGCCACTCTGTTCACCTATCTAGAACTTGATGTAACATGATCAAGTAATTTCGAAACTTCCCTATTTTAATGAAGTCATACATTGACATTCTACGGTAATGCCGATAGACAGACTTAAGTGGCCAAGACTAACAAAACAACATTTAGACCATGTGAATCCCAATTATGTAGATGATCATCCTTGACAGAACTAAAGAGATTAGTCATGTTCAAAGTGTAAGTAGCCTTCGCGCACGACTAAAGTCGATTTTCCGCGTGTGCGCGCATGTGTCTGACCAATGTTATAACTGTGTAAGTGGGAAGCCCATTATAGAAGGATAATGGAACAAGTGAAGATTGAACAGAGAACTTATGAAACATGTGCACTTTCTTATTAGAGAAGGATATGCAAACCATTTTTTAACCTCGTGAGAACCAGAGACGTGGGTAAAGACTTGTTCGTAACGCCCGAGCTGTCATTTGGAGGTAAATTGTACAATGGGACAAGCCAGTAGTCACCATAACAACAATTTCTTCCTCAAGAAACACGACTGGCTCCTCCACCGAAAAAATTGAAAATCAGAGTGTGTTCTATAGGAATTTTCTTTTCTATTTTACGTGTGATGCAATTAACCTGACTTCTGTATTAGCTCGGGAATGAGCTTGAGTAAGAAAGAGATTTCTCGTTGCGTGAAATTTGGCTTCGCGATGGCTGCTGCCTTCCCCTCCGATTCCAAATTTGATAAACTTCCATCAATTTCCTCCCCTTGCTGGATGAAGTCAGAAACTGCTTCAGTGATCTCCTTCAGCAGATCCACAATAACGCCGTCTACACCCATCAATTGCTGCATATATACTGCCTCGGGTACATTGCTGCAGAACAGAGTCGTGTGGCATAAGAGGCTCTGACAGAAGCAGGTCTAACAATTAAACTGTTCGACATAGATGGCGGGCACTTACTTGAGTTTCCCGTAGGTAAGAAGACCAAGGTCGGCCTCTTTGATTCTGGGTATGGCTCCAGGGTTTTGGAAAATCCCTTTCACTTCTGTTACCACACCTTGTAAGCCGTTCTCCAAGCAGAATATTGTAGCCGCGTCTAGTGAATTCCTCCTCTCGTCACTGTAGATTTCGGTTCCGCCATTTGTGAGGAAGAAAACCTGGAATGTACAGATAGGCGTTCAGTTAAGATATCACGTGGGCGTTAGTCTTCAATCACAAGCAGCATACAGGCACCAAGAGACGTGCCGCCATGGGACCTAAGTTTTAACGTAGTCCTAAGTCCTAACTTTACTGAGAAAATTATTTATGACCAAAATACATATGATGAAATGCACTTACAGGGTATGTACTCTGCAATTTCCGGACTAGCCGGGCAGCGTCGGGTTGGAAGCTTGAGAAGATAATGGGTCTATCATTGGCATAATCGTAGACAACCTAAAACAAGTGAAACAGACGAAGAATCCATCCGTAAGTTCAACCATCCTTCCATGATTTTTTAATAACGAAAGAGAGAAAAAACAGCCAGATTGGTGCAGACATAACATACCCTTAGTATGGTTTGAAGAACATGTATAAGCTCATCGTCTTGGTAGGCTATGTTGTCATCGAATTTCAGTTCAATGTTGAACCCCACAGACGCGTCAACTTTCTGAAATGCCTCTTGCAAAGTGCAAAGAGAATCATCATTCTCAACGCTCCAGCTAAAGGTTTTCCCGTCTTTCGATTTCCTGACCATTGATTTACCAGCCTAAGCAGATAAAGAACAATAAAGGCGATTAGTGACTACTGGTTTGACAAATGTAAATGATTTTGAAAACGCCAATTAGTTAAAAAAAAAAAAGACATTACAAATCCAGGTTCCCTCTGGGGCCCATATTGGAGAAACTCGGCCAAGGTAAGCTCAGTAAGTCTTATCTCCGAGATAGAACCCTGTAAAACGCATCAACGTGAACTGAGACGTAAATCGTAATTGAAGTTACATCTAGTACAATGAGATTTTGTTAATCTTATTTCCAGCTTTTCAAAGGACGCAAAGAAATAAGTCGACAATTTAAGAATCTTACCTCTTCTTCAGAGAGGATGAAGTTGTCATGGAAAATGACTGGACAGTCATCTTTCGTCACCTACAAAAATTACATTTACAGAGAGTCTCGTCTAAGCTTCTTTGCTCACCCAAACTTTTTTTTGTTTATAAAGAAAAGGGAAAAAGAAGAAGACACAAGCAACCTAATCAGTACAATGAAATTCACAAACTTCCAAATTCATAAAGAAAAAAACACAGTTTAAAGAAAAAAACACGGAAGGCCATGGACTATTTGCCCATTGTGACCTTGTATAACTAACTAAATGACAACTACTATCCCATATTTAAAATTTTAGAGATAAATTACACTTACACATCTAACCTTTAAGAAAATGACCCATACACCTTTTAATGTGAACATTAGATTAGAGAAGAACAGTGACAGCTGAACACCCCATAGACAAAATGACACATAAACCTTTTTACATTTTAAAGATGATACATACACTTCCTGCCGTTAATTAATTTTAATAAATTTTTAAATAAATAAAAATGATTATATTCACTTAACTATTAAGAAAATCACGATCTATAGGGAACATGTAAGATGGGTGCACATGCCATGTTTACGGCAGTTTAGTGAATAAGGTATTTTCATCTATTTAAAAAAAATTACTAAAAATTTGTTAACGGCAAAAGGCGTATAAGTATGTTTAAATCAGCAAAAGGTATAATTGTCGTTTTACTAAAAACTAGGAGGTATAAGTGTAATTTAATTTAAAATTTGGCACCACAAGGCTTGTGCCATGTCGAGACGCCCAAATGCTTGCGGATTAAGGTTGGTCACGGACGCAGGCGCATGTGACCTTGAACCTCTCTTACGCGGCGTGACGAGGTTGCCACACCATGCAGCGATCTCATTGATCATCAAGACTTTCCTTAATTTTCTACCTCTGATTAGTTCTTTAATTTTCTGGCCGGGCACTGATCCCTCTGATTAGCTTAGCTCCCGTTCAGTTTAATTAGATGAACCCTCCCTGAGGGAAAATGACATGTAATTCAAATTAAGATGAAATCCATGGCGATCACATGTCACACCGCATGGAGGTAGCAACTCGAACAGAGAAATCAACGAGAAAACCAACTTTGCAGCAATTTTGATTATCATCTGTAATGTGGATCGGAGCCATGTTCTAGGCAACGGATGGCTGATTATACGGCCGCCGACTTCGAGGATGAATGTTTGGTCTGCAACAGAATGCAGACGAATCCTCGCCGACAACAAATTACGCCTTTCGTGCTTGGCCTTAAGATTAACCCAAAGTGATTGTGGGTGGGAAACCGGAGCGCATTAGGTGCAGAGGAGGTGGAGGGAGTGAGGAGGACTCAGGGCTCAATTACCTGGACGTCAAACTCGACGAAGTCGACGGGGAACTTGGCGGCGGCATTGAAGGAGAGAATGGAGTTCTCCTTGATGACCTTGAACCGGCAGTCGGGCGACTGGAGCATGTTCATGCCGCTCCCCCTGTGGCCGATCAGCAAGAACTTAGGGGACTTCGCCGGCGCCTTAACCCCCTCCGCTACTGTCAGAGAGAAAAAAAACAAGGCCGTCTAAACCGTTCAATAATCTTATAACACATAATAACCGGAGGGGAAACGACAAAATCTTCCTCTCTACTCTTCGCTTTCTTCAGCTCACTCACCTCTGTAGGATCTGGCGGAGGAGACAGCAAGAACCGGATTCTCCGGGACATGATCGAGGTTGAGCACGTCAGAGACATGAACGGCCTTGAGAGCCATGAAGGGGGAGGAGGAAACGGGAAAAGAAAGTCTGACGGAGGAGAAGACGACGACGGAAAACAGGGGAGGAAGGCAGCAGAGGCCCAAGTGACGGAGGAGGGAAGATTTGGACATGGGCGTTTTATGGAGAGGAATCGAGTGGGAACAGAGCGGATAATTCCCTTGGAGCGGCCGGGTTGGTCACGCATATGCGCCAGGATATTCTGGCGGGCCCGGTTCCCTCATTGCTCCTCTGCTTCCAGAATCAGAGCTTTGCTTTCACGAAAATCCAACGTCCCAAAAGGGTAAATCGGGAAAAAAAAAGTCACGCAAAAATGGAATATTCCGTTCCTATTTGGGGCAAAGAGCTAACGGAGTTAGTGGTTCCTTTCGCGAACTGCGGAGCACATGTTCGTACCGTTAGGTTCCGTTGGGGTTTCCACGTATCCTCCTCTTTTATAAGCCTGGAATTAACTTCTTCCTGGAGAATGAAGGGAATATGCTGGGGAATATCTGCCTATGGCTTGCCCACACGTGGCGTACGTGGCAACCTGATCGAGTCGCCAATATTTTCGGACGCGGACGCGAGATCTCAGGCCGCCTCGGGCAAGGCGTGCGCGAGTATCACGGCCGCTGTCGTCGTTAGCCGCCAGCCACGGTTTCGTGGTTGGTTGAGGCCTCCGTGATCGGACTTCTCTGGAAGTTTGAATTAGCGAAAATGAATTTAGTTTGGGCAGCTCAAGGTTGGCGGGCGAGGGCGATTCTTGCATGCCAGGCTAGGCAGCTGCTGGCTGGATAAGGTTGTGCACAAGTCAGCATGTGTCACCCGGCCCTCCTTGCCTTTCTTTCACGCGCAATACTAATTCAATTATGGGAAATCGGAATCATGTCTGGGTTGAAATTGGGTAGACCAGGCCTCAGCCAGCTAGCTGGCTGCTTGGTCTTGGTAAGACACTTCATTCCACAAGACACGGTGTCATCAAGAGTTTAGAAAAATTATTAAATGGAGTTATTAATAGGATAGCGATATTTTCATAATAAAAGTGTTTACAAAAAATTATACTTGATTGGACTTAATAAGTAGGCCCCATGTAAAGTTTACGTGGGCTCGCATATCAAGATCAATCAAAATCCATGTGTAAGTAAATTTTTTGTTGTGAAAGTATTATTATTAATATAAGACAAGACTCGTTATTGCCAACATATTAGTGTGCTTATAATGGCTGATGATCTAGAATGTGGAAGGCTCAATGCAATCGTCTGTAGTAAACTGATAAATAATTAAAGATATAGTTTTATAATTACTCCTTTTGTCTTATATTAATTTATGTTTTCAAAAAGAAAGCATCAAAGTTTTGGACGTGTATAGGGAGGTGTGGAAAGGAAATCAATTATGCTGATACTTTTTACGGAGAGTTGATTGACAAATTGTTTATGAATAAAATAAAAAAAATTTGTATTCATATCAGACAAATTGTGGATTGAAGATCGACATGCACAAGCACTGAAGGGAGACATGATTGTTGCCAACAAGGCATATATGCAATGCAATGCCCCGCACAACATGAACATGTACGACGAGGATAATGTCGGACAGCTTTGCCAAAAGCTGAGCAAGCTAGAGCTAGTGGGTATCGTTTTATGGGTTGGTGGGGGTGGTGAAGGCAAGGACTATGGAACTAGGAACGCATCTTATCCTCATGCTTGCAAGTTGCAAAATTAAAAAACCGTTATGAACAGTCAGAGACACGTATGTTTGAAGTGTGCGATGCTTTGCCTAAAAGTATAAAGCATCTTTAAGTCCGTGACCAGCTTCGGCGTCATTTCTATTTCTATTTCTTTTTTTTTTCTTTTTCTTGTTGCGGGGTGGGGTTGTGTTGGGGGGTAGGGGGTAGGGGGCAGGGAGGGATGGAAAAAGGAATTTTCCCACCAGAGTGAGGCATGGTTCTCGCAACATCTCAATGATTAATGCAATAGATAATGACGATTGCTAATACTCTATTCTTTTTATATTAATAGTTTTATTTCTAATTTTTATTATTTTAATTAAGATGGTAATTAAGTCTTTTTTGCATCTAATAATAATAATTTTTTAGTCACAAGCAATTTTCTTCTTAAAATTTACTAGGGAAACAAAACACGTGTTTCACTTTTGTGGAACTTCGGTTTGGGCAATTTCCTCACTTTACTTTTTTCTGACCTACAACGATGAATACCTTGCCTGGTCCACCCCGCCTCCTCCCTCGCCCCGTCTCCCATGCTCCTCACTGACCAAGGCGGCCTCCGCCTCCTTGACACCGGCAATTGCACCCTCGGGGAGAGCTTTGATTACCCAAAAGACACCCTCCTAATGGACCAACATCTCTGCCTCCCTGTCCAGTCCAACATCTCCCTTAGGAACTTCTCCTTTTCCATCACCAGGGAGCATGCGATCCTGCAATCACTACAACAAAATATAGTATTAGCGACGTATTTATTAACGACGCATATTTAAGCATCGCTAAAAATAACTATTTACGACGTATACAGAAATGTTACCAACAAATGAACTATTAGCGACGCATACGAAAATGTGTCGCTAATACTACCATATTAGTGACGCTTTATTATAAGCATCCCTAATAGTTCATTATTTGCGATGCTTTATATAACCGTCACTATATATATATATATATATATATATATATATATATATATATATATATATATATATATATATATAATAGCAACGTTTTTTTTAAGCGTTGCAATTAGCGACACTTATAAAAACATCATTAATAGTTATTAATTTAAAATAAAAAAAATTAAATTTAAAATTATTAGCGACGCTTTAAATAAGCGTCGCAAATACCATTTATAATAAGCTTTATTAATTAATTAACTTTATTTAATAAATAAATATTAAAAAAATATAATAAACTTCCTAAATATAATATATTTTATTTAATATTTACTATTTGTATATACAATAAATAAATATTAAATTTTCAAAAAAACTAGTGTTAAGAATAGATTAAACTTTCACTATATTATATATAATATATTTTATTTGTTAAATATTATTATTTTTAAAATATAATTTATAATAAAAGAGAGTACATATATGGAGAGTGAGAGTGAGGAGAGAGAGGGATCGAGAGAGATAGAGAGAGGAGAGAGAGAGGGGGAGGTGAGAGAGAGGGAAGAGAAAGAGAGGGGAGGGAGAGAGAGGGAGGGGAGGGAGAGAGGGAGAGGGAGGTGAGAGAGAGAGAGGAGAGAGAAGAGAGGGGAGGTGAGAGAGGAGATAGAGGGTGAGGAGAGAGAGAGGGGAGGTGAGAGAGGAAATAGAGGGTGAGGAGAGAGAGGAGAGTTATTTTGGTTTTTTATTTTTTTAAAAAAATTTTAAAATAAAAAATTAAAATAAGTACTAATAAAAATAATTTTTATTTCTTTTATTTATTTTTGAAAATTAATTTTAAAGAATAAAAAATCTTAAAAAATTTAAATTAGAGGAGAGAGAGAGGAGAGGGAAGAGAGAGAGAGAGGAGGGAGGAGAGAGAGAGGAGAGGAAAGAGAGAGAGAGAGAGAGGAGGGAGGAGAGAGAGAGGAGAGGGAAGAGAGAGAGAGGAGGGAGGAGAGAGAGAGGGTGAGGGTGAGGGGGAGAGAGAGAGGAGGGAGGAGAGAGAGAGAGAGAGGAGGAGGAGGGTGGAGTGAGGGAGAGAAATTTTATTTTGATTTTATTTTTAAATTTTTTTATTACTTTTTAAAATTTTAAAATATAAAAAATAAAATTAAAATAAATACTAATAGCGACATATAATTTTATACGTCGCTAATATGATTTTATTTATTTATTTATTTTTAAAAATTAATTTTAAAGAATAAAAAATCTTAAAAAATTTAAATTAGAGGAGAGAGAGGAGAGGGAGGAGAGAGAGAGAGAAGAGAGAGAGGAGGGAGAAGAGAGAGAGAGGAGGAGGAGGAGGAGGAGAGAGAGGAGGGTGGAGTGAGGGAGAGGAATTTTTTTTTAAATATTACTTTTTTATATTTTTCAAATATAAAAATAAAATTAAAATAAATATAAATATAAATAACGACATATAATTATATATGTCGCTATTAGTACATGTATTAGTAACGTATACACATTTATATGTCACTAATATGATTTCCTTTATTTCTTTTTTATTTTTAAAAATTAATTTTAAAGAATAAAAAATCTTAAAAAATTTAAATTAGAGGAGAGAGGGGAGGGAGGAGAGAGAGAGGAAAGAGAGAGGAGGGTGTAGAGAGATAGGGAGGAGAGAGAAGAGGGTGCAGTGAGGGAGAGGAATTTTATTTTGATTTTTTAATTTTTTTATTACTTTTTATATTTTTAAAAGATAAAAATTAAAATTAAAATAAATATTAATAGCAACGTATAATTTTATACGTCGCTATTAGTACATGTATAATTGACGGATAAAATTCTACGTCGCTAATATGATTTTCTTTATTTCTTTTTTTATTTTTAAAAATTAATTTTAAAGAATAAAAAATTTTACAAAATTTAAATTAGAGGAGAGAGAGAGAGAGGAGGGTGAGGAGAGAGAAGAGCGAGAAGAGATAGAGGTAGAGAGGGGGAGAGAGAGAGGAAAGAGAGAAGAGAGAGAGGAGAGGGGAGGGAGGAGAGAGAGGGGAGAGAGGGATAGAGGGGAGAGAGGGAGAGAGAGAGAAGGGAGAGAGGGAGAGAGAAAGGGAGGAGAGTGAGAGGGGAGGGAGGAGAGAGAGAGGGGAGAGAGAGGAGGGTGTAGAGAGAGTGGGGGGAGGGAGGAGAGAGAGAGGGGGGGGGAGGGAGGAGAGAGATAGAGGAGAAAAAAAATTATCTTTATCAACGCTTATAAGCGTCGCTAAATAGGGTTATAAGTAGCGACGCATATCATTATACATCGCTAAGAGTGTCGCTAATATTTTAAAAAAAAAAATTTTTGCCGAGGGAGAAATTTCACCTGCGCCGTATAAAAACCCACCCCCTTATTTCTACCTGCCACTTTGCCGCCTACTTCCCCGCCGCCTCGCCTTCTTGCCACTTACCGACTCGCTGCCTTGCCGCCTGCCTCCTCTCCACCTCCTTCCCCTCTCTCCCCGGTTCTCCTTCTGCCGCTGTGCCACCTCTCCCCCAGCCAGCGCCCCCCTCCCCCAGCTGCCCCCCCCCCAGTTGCCCTCCCTCTGTAATATCCCTAATTTTCCCGAGTTTCGAAATTTAAATACGTGGAAAATAGGGTGTATAACCTATTGATATTCTTAGTAAATAACTTCATCCCTATATAGAATTTATGGTTGAAACTAATTCTATTAGGAAGTAGACAAATCGAGCTTCGAAACACCACCAAGAATGCGCAAATCGGAGTCCAGATGAGGGATATATGATCATTTGAAGTTGAACATATCATGCAAGACCCATTTACCCGATTTAAACAGGTAATTAGAATTCCGAAATTAATTTTTAAGGTCTCAATAAGGTGGCCTAATTGGGTAGGATTACCGAAATTCTAGAGGGGTTTGGAATCCTAATCCTTATGTTTATAAAAGGCCTTCTTAGGGCACAATTTGGGGGGTCTTTGCCCGATTTAAGGGGTGGACAGTGAAGGAAAAAAGAGAATTTTTCGGCAAAACTCCGGCAAGGCTCCGGCGATGGTGGATCGACGTCAACTCAACCATAGATGTAGGATTTCAGGTTGAGATTATTAGGGAATTTATTAGCTAATTTTATTGAAAATTATGTTAATAGTGAATTCTGCAAATTGTTTAATTTCTCTGCAAACATTGTTCATCGTAATGAAAAGTAATCTCTGCAGCCATGCCGACAGTTTGACGGCCGATGACCGGCTAGTCCTTTAGGTCTGGCTTCTCTCATCGGAGGGCCAGGCTCCAGTACGCAGTGGCCGCCAAGCAAGGCGCCCGTCTGGTCGTAAAAAAGGGGGGGGGGCTCTGTTCACGCTTTGGCCGTGCTGGTCATGGTTGCGCCGGCCGTTACTGTGTCGGCCATGGCTGCGCAGGCCCTTGCCGTGTTGAACATGGCCGAGCCGGCCATGGCCGTGGCGGCATTAGAAGCTGCTACCGCCGTTGCTCAGTTAAAAAAAAATAGGAAGGAGAGAAAAAGTGGCGTTTTGGCCGCCGGCCGACCACCGGACGGTAGCGGGATCGAGCTTGTCGGTTCTGCTGTGCTCCAGCGGTCCGAGGGTTGTGTGCCGCCCAGCCCTCCTCCGTAGTGAGGGGCGGCGCTGCCATAGGGCCTCTGGCCGGTCGCAGGGAAGACGACCCCGCGGGTCATCTATGCTCCCCGGACCGGGTTGGCTAACCCAACCTGGTTCGGTCCGGCCTTTTGAAAAAAAAAATTGATTACTAACTGAACCGGGTCCAGTTTAGTGTGTTATTTTGTTCATAAAAATTTGGAAAATTTTGTGAATGACCATGAATGTATTCCGAGTGCGGTGCCCAAGTTTCAAATCTGGGAAAATTCCCAATGTCTTTAAAATGACTAAACTACCCGTGTGAGTTGAAGTGTAAAATAATGATTAGTGACTAGATTTAGGGGCTCCATTTTAGGGGCCTATGAGTTGATATAAAAATTGAGAAAATTCTCAGTGAGAGTTTAATGGGTAACTAAATTATAGGCTAGTCCTTTTGGTGGGGAAAAATCCCAGTGAGTGGGTAATTGACCTTTTGCCCTTAGGTTTAATCGTAAACTGTTCAATAAACCTGGGTCGGTTCAAGGGGTTTACAACCCTGGCATATGCCAGGAAAATTACACAGTGTCCATGAAGTCAAGTAGTATACTTGAGTTCAATTTTGGACCCATTGGATGTCATTAAGGCCTTAAACTAAATAACAGAAATACCCCTATGCAAACCTGCCCGCATTCGCGTGGATGTTGTTAACGGACCAATGTGATACTGAAACCTTTTGAGAGGTTAAGGACTTACCCGAGTGCAGAGAGGACTATATCTAATGCTGGATAATTACTCTAATGCCCTTAGGTGCATTACGACTAGTTTCATAAAGATTTATTAAGATAACCCAAGGAGGGTTAGGGGACGAGAGCTCGAATGATTCTTATATCATTAATAAATTTTATTATTGATATTATGATATGCTTGGACCTGTGTAGTTATAATGGTTTATGTTGTTTTTTGTTTCGATTTTTTATATTGATGTTGTGATAGTAATTTATCACTATCTTTAGATTATTGAAAGATTAATTAATGGGGTTTGATAGCTTTGGATTGGGCGAGAACACCTAATCAAGATAAAGACTAAAAATATCTCAGAGGGGTTTGGGACTAGTTCATACAATAAACAAAGCCTTTGACCTGACGATTTTCCTTGGTTGATGAACCAATGACATGTTTTGAGTTGTAAACCTTAGTCTAGAAGGGACTAATAGGGTTTGGGATAGTCATTTAGAATCCTAGCTTATAGATGAGCAAGATAGGGTTTAGAATGGTTTCCTGAGTTTTAGCTCTTTTGAGGAGCCGCTGATTTGACCATGTAGTTGCACATCCCCATTGGAGGGAATTCTATGTGAGCCGGGCTCACCGCAGATCTATTGAGGATCTTTTAGTGTACACGCAATTGGATTACTTGACATCCTGCTTGGTTGGCTTTTCCCGCCACTTCTTTTCAGGTGTAGTTGTGGGTCATGCCCTTCTACTCCGGTCAGGTCCTTCTTGGGGTAGGAGGGGTAATGGTACTTTCTGGTGGTTTCCAGGGGCCTGGTGGATTCCTGGGTGTTTTGTTATCATTTGTCACTTAGGTTGACATCTGATGAGGGTGATGGTACTTCCTGGTGGATTCTAGGGGCTTGGTGGATTCCAGGGTGTTTCGTTGTCATTTGTCACTTAGGTTGACATCTGATGAGTTTGTTTGTCCTTCGGATTAGATGGGAATATTAATTATCGAACAATGGTTCGAGAGATAATTAATAACATTGTTTGATATTGCTTGTTTAATTAGAACAAGTGGATCAATTAAAGGACTTGCATAAAATGTAGGTTGCTTTAAAATACTTAAGCATTGCATGTGTGATGTTATGCTTCTTAGTATAGTGTAGCATTAGGCAGAACTACGTCTGGATCGATCTTGTTGGAAACATTGGAGATGTTGTCTGATGAGTACGTAGGCAACTAACATCAGGTGATGTTGGTCCAATCCGAAAAATATTAATAAAACCTTTTGTCCTATGGAAGCTCTTCTCCTGAAGGTGGAGATGCTCCATTGTGGTTGTGATTGTTGTTTGGTTTACTTTGTTGCAGATTTTCCAGGCGACGACAAGTGAGACCAAGAAGGGTGAGCACAAGAAGAAGATTCTGCGCTTTTGAAACTCCGGTACATTAGGGTATCTTTAGCGTGAGATTCAACTTGTTATTTATTTTCAGATGGATGACAGACTTGTACTTAGATGGATGAGCTGGTCTTTATGAATTTTTAGACGTTAAATAATATCATATGATTTGATATTTGTATTTGTGAACCCCAGTTATCATGACTTGAATATTTAATCGAATGGTTTGTTTTGTATTTAAAGAAAAAAAAATTCTCGCTACCTACCGTTTGTGTTTTTTTAAAAATGCTTTTAAAATCCGGCTCGTGACACCCTCCCCCCAGCCGCCCCCTCCCCTAGTGGGCCCCCCTCTCCCCCAGCTGCCCTCCCTCCCCCAGTCGGCCCCCCTCTCCCACAGCGCCCACCCCCCCTCACCACGGTGACCCCCCCTCTCCCCAACCAGCCCCCTCCCCCCAGTGCACCCCCTCCCCAGTCGGCCCCTGTAATAACCCTAATTTCCAACACGATCTCCTTATATATTTTGTTATTTATAATTTTCCTAAGGGTTGGTTAGAGCTCGTGGAGACGAGTGTAACAAGTCTTAAAATGCAAAAATTGGAGGTTGGGAACGAAAGTTACGACATCGGGAAACGTGTTCAATCGGCAGGACCCACTTTTGAAATTTGGGTAAAATGGTTCTTAAGTGGTCTAGTCTAGTAGGACTCGTCAATACGAGCTCAACGGTACCTAAAATGCGCAAAACCGAGTTCAGGATAGGAAGTTACAATTTTTGGAATTTTTATGGAAATTAAAAATATATATATTTATTTCGGATCAGCGGCTCGGTGCGCGCCGAACGCGCGACGGGCGCGCGTTCGTGGTGACGAACACGCGTTTATCACCACGTGTGTGACAAACGCACGTTCGTCACGCGCGCACCCCATTTTTGGCGCGCCAGTGGGCGCTAGCCGCTTTCTGCGGCTGCGCCGGCGGGCGCCCGCCGGAAAACACCCCCTCCTCCCCTATTTAAGCCCTTCTCCGGCCAGTTTTTCACCCACATCCGATTTTCAACCCCTTTCACTGTTTTCACCATTCCCGACCCATTTTAAGTCCGGTTTTTCACGTTCCAAGACCCGTTTCGTACTAATTCAAGTGTGCTCTACGTACCGGAAGGGTTATTTTCTCGAGACGACTCCTCTAAGACTTTGAAAAATGTGCCCCTTCCCTAATCCTCCACTTTCATCTTTTTACTATTTTCGGACCGTTCCCAACTCTTTTTAGCCCGTTCCAAAGCCCTACCCTACTAAATTGAGAGCATTCTACGTGTTGGAGTGGTTATTCTGCCGAAATTCTCGCTCGAAGGCTGATATCTTAAGGAGGGACTTTCTTTACTCTATGAGGAGATCTCGTTATATTTTGCACGTATTATAGGTAGGTAGTTTTAAATTCTAATCGTATGCCGAGATTTTTACTCGATAAAGTTTTACTAAAAGTTTTCTGTTACTTTATGAAAACAAAAGCTCTGACTTTAAAATCATCTCCTCTTTTCGAAAATTTCTCCGAGTTTTGGGCAATCGTGCTGTCTAGATAGTTCTCAGTTCCTCAGAGCTAAGAATTATTATGATTTTGGATACCACCAAATTTGGCATCTGGTGCGCACAGGATTGGGATGTCATGGGTAAATCCCTTCCTTTCTGTCTCGCGTCGCCCCATGGGCGCGGGTGTAAGTAAATGCAGTATCGCGACATTCTGTGATTGTGTTTTCAGATTTTCTGAATGATTTCAAAAGAAAAATGGCACGATATGTTCGTATCTGCACGAATCATATTCTTAGAACTTAATTTGACCTACTGAGTATGAATTTACTCACCTACCCTCAGACTCTGTAGGTGTTTCACTCGAATCTGAAGGAGTCGACGAAGGGTTTCCTTAAATTACAGTCTTGTACTGCTGTTTTTGTACCTTATATAAATTATTGTATTGACTAATGTACAAAGGCATGTGATGCCCAATTTTGGAAATCTTTGTATAATACAAAGTGTGTTGGAATTACTGTTTTAGTACACGGTGATCCTTGGCAATTGTAATTAAATTTTGTTACATTTTCAAAAATTATTTTCTTTGATTCAAAAATACGAGGGACGTTACAGCCCCCCTCTCCCCCAGGGCCCCCTCCCCCCAGCCAGCCCCCCTGTCCGCCAGCACCCCCCTCCCTTCTGGCTCCCCAGGGATTTTTTAAAAATAAAATATAATATTAGCGACGTATAGAGAGCATTGCTAATAATTCATTATTAGCGACTCTTTCCATATACGTCGCTAATAATTTTTTTATTTATTTATTAGCAACGTATACATAAACGTCGCTAATAATTCCTTATTAGCGACGCTTATGTATATATGTCGCTAATAATTTATTTTTTAAATTTTTTTAAAAAATTGATTTTCTTTTAACGACGTAAGGAAAGCGTCGTTAATAGATTAGCATTAGCAACGCTAGATAATATACGTCGCTAATAAGTTATTATTAGTAACATATATTATACGTCGCTAATACATGTTATTAGCGACACTTTTCAGTATACGTCGCTAATAGGTAACAACGATGGTACTTTTTTTGACGCTTTTAGCAATGTTTATTATATGTCACTAATAGTCAATAGCGACACATAATTGCATCGCTAATAGTCCTTTTTGTTGTAGTGAATGGGGCAACCAACAATACTGGAGCCTCTCCACCGACGTCTGGGCATTCTAGGATTCCACTGTGGAAGTATCCTACCTCGAGCTGAACGGGACGGGTCTCTACCTCTACAATGGCAATGGCGAAGGAGATGACAGCATGGTGTGGCAAGTGGGTCTCCTGCAGTCGACCTTCCATGTCTCTTTCTTGGAGCCCAACGGGAAGTTCGCAGTCTAGAGCTGGGCCCATGGAGCAAAGGTTCACCAGTACTTCCGCACCGTCGACAAGATCTAGTGCTCCATCTCCTCCACTAGCTTGTCCGACCCCGGCGACTCTGCCAAGGCCACAGGGGCCATCCAAATCACCATGGCCCAACTTGAGGACAAATTTTGCAATATTCTCGTGAGCCACAACAACCCCGTCAAGATCAACTCCCTCATGTCTTAGAACTCCTCCTCCCCCTCATACATCGTCACTGACCACATCTGGGACCTTGACTTCAGTGAAGATCAGGTCCCCCGGCACCGGCAGGAAGATGAGGAAGGCGAACAAAAATTATTCCAACAAGAACAACAAGAAGGTGAAGGAGAAGAAGGGAGCAGTAGGACTAGCTATCGGTCCACCAACATCAATGTCCGAGAATTCGAGGAAATCCCATCTGATGTCATCTACGACCTCTGCAACATCATTGATAGGATGATTGTCGTGGGCTACATGTGCGAGTGCTTCCAAGTTTACGGCAACGTCAAGTTCGTGGTAGATGCCAACCTCCGCCATCTTGGGGTGGAGAAGTAAAAGTGAGAAGCATCATATACCTATCTAATGGCTTAAATTAGGCTAAGTAGAATAATTAATATAAAATAATAAATTTTTTTATTAGAGCTATTAATATAGGACAGAAGGAGTATATATAACTTTGCTTAGAGCATCTCCAATGTGAGATGCCAAATCTCTATGGCGTCTCACGTGGTCATTTTTATTGTGGAAATGACACCCCTTTTGAGACGCTATTTTTGGCATCTCCATTTAGTACTTTTTTTAAAAAATAATACTTTACCTACTTCTTTTATTTTGTATTTTCTTCTTTCACTTAACTTCTCTTTTTAATATTAAAATAAAAAAGTTAACATCTATGGTTGGAATTTATAGTCTTTATTTTGAAAACCCTAAACTGCTATTTTTAAAGACCCCCATTGGAGATGCTCTTAATGTATATGCATTTGGGTAGCCACTCACAATCAGGCACTTATGTGGGAAGTTGATAGTATGGTCTGAAATGTACCAATGTTGCTGGCATATGTAATTGTGGTTAGCTAGCAAGTTGAAGGATGCCAAATAAAGGGGCCCTGCCAAATGGTTGTGATGGGGTGCATGTTAGAATTTGTGATGAATTGAGCTTAACATAAAAATCCTCTTAAGATAAGTGTCTACCATGCATCATAGGTATAATCCATAATCGGTTTATGAGATTGAGCCCAAACTCTTACGAGTAAGGCTGCGAATGAGTCGAGCTAACTGAACAAGCTGAACAGGTTTGGTTTAGTTCAACTCAAAGAGGGCTAGACTTGGGTTGGTTTGAACTCAAAAGTAAGCGAGCTAAGCAAACAAGGGTCAAATTGAATCGACTCGACTCAAAACCTGATCGGTTTAACTCAAAACCTAATTGGTTTGACTTGAGATTGACTCAAGCTCGACTCAATTTGTTATACATCACTTCTTACATATTAACCCATATTATATGAATTTCTTAACTTTTACCGGTCATGTACCCATAATATTATATGTTATTTTATAAAATAAATATATTATATATACATGAATGCATGGTATATAATATACTATATAATATGGTATATAATACCTACATTATGTTGTTGTACTTCAAACAAATATAAATCCTACTACTGATAAAATTGAGAATGTAGGTACAATAAAAAAATTTATTCCAATTCTACCCTTATTCATCTATATTATATTATTTAATTTTTAAATACTACCTTTAATCATCCTAATCCTAATAAATATAAATATGTACTTCTACTCACATAATGAATATTCTTAATTCAACCAACTATATTGGTTTAGAATTGGAGATCTAGTGAAGCATATCTAGATTTTGCCTACAAATATTTTTAGTGAACCAAGTCTAGATTTCTACTTATTAATTTAAAATTTTCACATCTTTTTCGCCTACAAATATATGTAGTGAACCAAGTCTAGATTGATTTTATTTTAACCCTAGATTTTGAAGTGATGCTTGCAACTTTAATAGAGTGGAATCGCGGTTGTTATAATTTTTTATTTTTGTAATATTGATGTGATTTTCCAAATTTAAATGGTTTTTTATGGGGAAATGTATTTGAGTTGTAAATGAGATTTGAGCCCAATTTAAACGTAGGTTCAAACCCCTATAATATATTTTCAAGATCAAACTTAAGTTGAGTTTCAAGTTCCTTGGTTGAACCAAACACGAGCTCGGCTCAAGCTGAGTTTTAAGAAATCGAGCTTGAGTAAAAAAACACCTTAAAACTTAGGATCGACTTGGCTTGTTAGCACCCTTACCTTTAAGTGTAAATGATAATAGTTACATTGTAGAAGAATGGAAGGTAAATAACCTCATACCTGAAATGAGAAGGAAATTGTATAGGTATATAAGGGTCAAGTTTGGCCTTATGAGTAGGCTGTCAATGGAACGATACAGTTATAGTATAACCTATTCCATTACAATAACTGTTCCATTAAACAAATGGTATAAGTACTTCTATAACCATTCATTCCACTAATAATCGGCCGATTAATCGGATAACCATTATCCATTACATTTTTTTAAATGTGCTAAAAAAGGCTAAAACAAAGATATTTTTTCACTTAATCAAATATTATTAAGGTGAGAAATCGATATCAGTACTACTATTGTTTATAGTTGTTACAAATAAATTATAATTATTAAACATGAAACATAAATGGACACATATTAAAATATATACCTAATAAAAGTATTTATTTTCTATTGATTATTTCTATTTATATTATTCCAGCTCCAAAACATATATCACTACTTGTTGCAGAATATTCCCAAATGTGAGAAGAATGATAATTGCCTTCTCACAACCAACTATCTTCAAATGTGTCTTGCATGCAAGAAGGAGACCACATGCAATGATGTACATCATCTAGCAGTGTTTCTTTGAAGCAATGTTTTAAAACCCAAATGAAACCTAACCCGGATTAGTGGTTGGGTTGGGTCAAGCCAGGTTGATTGGATGATGACATCGTCACCTAAAAAAAATTAAAAGAGTTTCCTAGCATTTTAATCACAATTTCACTTAAACCTGTTTGGTCATTCAAAACTTATCGAGTCCAACCTATTTCAATAAGTAAATCATTATTCCAAATTATGCAATCTCATATACAAACATGACTTGTAACATAATCATGATTCTAACCAATATATATCAAACCTCAAAATAAACCACCTACACCACTTATTCAAAGTTGAGCCAGTCAACACTGAAACCAAGCTAGTACGAGATTGGCCAAAGCCCAAGTTCGAGCTTTGATTTGAGCTAACTTAAGTCTAGCCTCAAGCAAAATAAAGTTGGCTCAACAATCCTTTTTTTAAGCATATTAATCATTTTCTTGCACAAACAAACAATGCATAAGTTTAATTATCAACAACAAAAAAAACACTTATGTGTTTGAGTTATTTAAACAGAATCCAAACTAATATGAGAGTTCAAAACCATTATGTACAAAGTGTAAGTGTAGCTAGTTAATATTCTAGCACATATAATTAAAGATGGACCTTAACCTAATGAGACTAGAGAAATTAGACAAAACAACTAAATGGGAAACATTGAAGCAAAGTGAGTTTAAGAGAATATAAAATATCAATTACAAATGAATATTTTTTATCAAAGAAATGCAGTTAGATATGAAATGTTAGAAAGAGCAAATTATCTTCTAAGGAACAACTTGTAACAACTATAATTAATGATTATAAGTAGTTAAATTAATTCAATAAATATTTGGGATTTGAATGATGTCATTGAGTAAATCACACTAGTGAATCCTGACATGAAAATTATTGTGAAGGACCATAAGTTAATCTATTTTGAAATTAAACCACTTAAGACTAATGAGAATTTTAAAATATATGTATGACAAACGGATAACGAATAAACGGGTTTAGAAGAACATTTTCTATTGCCTTGTATTTAGATAATGATCGAATAAAATTATCATCTTATTTACCCATCGAATTAAATTTAACCATACAATTTAACTTCTTAACAATACAATATAGATGGTAGAACAGTAGAATGAGTATCATTGGTAGCCCTACTTATGAGATTGGCCCTATGGCCACCCCAAATTTGTGTAAGAGACATGTTGGACCCATGCACCGTTGTAGGCAAGCCTACACACATGCTATTGCCACCAGTAAGCTTGGTTTGGATTGGTTTGCATGGGTTGGGTTCATTAAAAAATGAAACTCTTCTTTTTTGGAATAATTTATTTACAATTCATTAATTTTTACTAATTAAATTAATTGTAGTAGTATACAATTATTATGAATCCCTTTGAATATGTATGGTTGGAATATTGTATGTATATGTATTGTTGTCATACCCTCTACATGTATGGCTATCGTATCCCCTAATATACATATTTTTTATGTGTACATTTTTACGTTTTTTCTTATGGTTTTTATCTGCATAAAATTCATCATTAAGGAGTAAAGCATAGTTTTTTGATTCATTATGCATCTACTGTGTGCATATATGATCATTGTATCCTGGGAAGCAGACATCAAGTGGGTGCTAAGCACTAAGAAGAAGATGTCAACCTGCCTTAAGGAAACAATGTTAAATACTGACCTTAAATTATTTTTTCCATATAGCAAGTTCGACATTCACAAATACAAACAAGTAAAGTTTAACAATCTTAAGATAGATCTTCTAATTTTACGTTCAGTTTGCACGGGTTGGGTTAGGTTTATTAGAAGAATGAAACACATCTTTTTGGACAAATTTATTCACAATTAACTAACTCATTTTTTCTAATCAAATAAATTATAATAGTGTATTGTTATTATGCGTCTATTCAAATATGTAGGGGTGCAGTCTTGTATTTATATTGTTGTCAACTTGTCATATCCTCCATGCACACAATTGTCATATATACTTAGTATACCATTACCACATTTAAATACAATCTACTATTTTGTGTATATTTTTTACATATTTTCTTATGAGTTTTCTGTGCATAAAAGTATGTATCAAGGAGAGTAAAACATAATTTTCTAGTTTGCCATGTGTGCTTCTACCATGTGCGTATGTGATCATTATTTCCTTGGGAGGCAGATATCCAGTGGATCCCAAACACCAAAGAGAAGACAAAAATTCACAAACGCAAACAAGTGAGGTTTCTAACCATGCCAACTAATTAGATGGCTCAGTTGAGCTTGTAAACGTGTAATGATGTCATTCATGTTACAAAAGAGTTGTCTCACATATCACTACAATAAATAAGGGTGTTAACAACACTATTAAGCATCGCTAATGGGCATTTGTGACGCATATTTAGCGTCACAAATAACCCAGTGCATTTGTGACGCATATTTAGCGTCACAAATAACCCAGTCTCTATTACTAAATGACAACGAAAAAATAGGAATGTTGCTAGAATAACTTTTAGTGACATTTTTTTGTGTGCCCAATTATATTAGTGAGGCATTGTATGTGTCGTGATAAGTAGTTTTAGCAACGGTTTACTTTACGCAGTTAACAATTAATGTCGTGATGTTTTATTTAGTGTTGCTAATAATATAAGTATTAGTGACGTTCAAACTATAACGTCACTAATAATACTAATACTTGCATTTTTGCCAAATGTACATATTAGTGACATTTGTTTGAAACCGTTGCTAATACAATTAGCGGCAATGCTTATTGAGTGTCGCTAATAATATTTTTAAAAATTGATTATTTGTGACAATTGAGAGTCGACACTAATAAAAAAATTATTAAAAAATAAAATCCATAATAAAAAAGCATAGTTAATAGTAAGAAATTATGATGATAAACTAAATAGAAATAAAAATTACATTTGTTATTTCTTATTATCTCTATACAATCATGTACCTCTCAAATACAATTAAAAATCCCTGCTTAGAACAATTTCAGTTTCCTGATGCCAACAACAATAATAAAATCCAAAGTAAATCTCGTTAAAGTTTGCATTGGCTCCTTCAATATTAGCACATCTTCTCCACAACTTAGTTCCTTGGATAAAACAAGATTATCAATATATCAGTGGCTCCTTCAAGATTAGCTCCTCTTCTCCACAATTTAGTTCCTTTGATAAAACAAGATTAGTAATATATAAGACAACAATAGCAAATGCTTATCAAGCTACAACAACAATAGGGAAGAATGCTTCAGTGTCAATTTCGATTAAATATCATGTACCATACCTGCTTCCAACGTGGCTTATTCCTTTACTCATCTCATAGCTTGCATGTTGCCTGTAAGCTGGTGCCATGACCAGTATTCGAAAGTATTAATAACCTGAAACATAGAGTGCCCATTGTTGTATGAAAAAGCTGCATATCTATGCAAAATTTCCTTTCAAATCATAGGTAGTCTCCTTTGAAGCAGGAGGAACACGCTCATGCATATTGCGACAAAAATTTGGAGCCAATAGATGCCGATTGTTTAACAAGAGAGGAGTCTTTGACTACAGCCTGAGAATGATGAAAATCTTTGACTGCTTGTTTTACAGCTCTATGGTCCATCCATACTATGACATTACTCCTTGCATCGCCACTCCAAGACAGTACTGTAACAGGAGATCCATCTGAATCCACGGCAACTGCAGACAAAAACATGCATCAACATCCAAAATAAATATGAAAAAAATTGAATCGCAATTACATAGTTGGGCATGAAGGACTGAAATAAGTTCACAAACTAAGAAAACAATTAGCAGCAAATCCAAGACCAACCACCTCTTCTCCATAAATATCTGCCCGCAAGCATGCGGATTTTACCGCGACACATATAGAGTGCCTTATATCAGCAGAAGATTGCTAATTTAATATTAAGACCAAAAAAATGAGTTATCAAATGTCGTATCTGAGATTGTCAAGATTGTGAGTTACATATATTTAAGCTAGAATCATGTTTACGAGTTACATATATTTACGCTAGAATCATGTTGATATGCGCCCCGCATATCGGCCACGGGATTATACACCGTTAGCACTTCACTGTAGATGTCTGAATAGTGTTCACTTATGAAGTATGAGAAATAGGTTATCGTAGAAGGTAGGGTAGTGAAACATCCGGTCCATGGTCAGAAAAAAAAAAATCTGGTGCATGGTACCTTACTTTTATTAAGGCTAAACTGCTCAACTACGACATTTGACATTTCTATTGGCTAAACAAAACTTCTTACAACGGGAAATTAATTTTGATTGGGTAAGTGAGATTCTCTACTCTGTACGGAACCGAACTTGCAACGAGGTTTAAACTAATTTTCCAAATCAACTTCAATAACGGAACCGGCCATTCACACGTTATTTTCTCTATATCATAAGCCTTATAAAGTAAGATTCACTTTTTCCTATCTAATTATAAGTTATTTATATCTAATCATAAGTTGTGTATGACCTATATATATATATATATATAGGAATATCACTATCCTTCTATTTTTAGTTCCCTTCCAACGACTCTTTTTCCATAATTATCTTCAATCAATTATAGAAAGCAAGAATCCCTTGGTAACTTAGCAGCCGGGATCACTTCACAACACAAACAAGCTCCAGGTTGAATTCAATTTAAAAAAGTTATTTGATAGTATGTTGTCCGACTATTCACCTAGTTTAATTGTCTAATAGTCTTAAGGGTTTGTTTAGATTAGTGGAAACGGAGACAAGGAGAAAGAGAAAGAGAAAGTAAATCTAGGTGAAAGAGAAACTAGGAGATTCTTAAATATTTTTCATTGTTTGGTTACACAAACGATATTAGAGAAAATTGACAATGACAGTGATGGTAGCGGTGGTGGTGGTTGTGGGGGCGGCAGTTGTTGTAGTAGTGGCAGCGGCAGTGGTTGTGGTAGTGGCGGCAGCAATGATGACAATGGCAACTGTGGTGGTGGTGATGGTGGCGACATTGGTGGTGGGGGTGGTGGCAGCGACAATAGTGGTAGTGGCGGCAGTGGTGGCGGTGACATTGGTGGTGGCGGCGGCAACAACAGCGGTGGTGGTGGCAGTGGTGGTAGTGGCAGAGGCGATGGTGGCGGTGGTGACGGCGATGGTGATGGTGGCGGTGGCAGTGACACTGGTGGTGGTCGTGGCAGCGACGATGGTAGCAATGGTAGTGGTGGCGATGGTAGTGGTAGTGGTAGTGGTAGAGGTGGTGGTGGCGGCGGCAGTGGATGTGGCAATCGTGGTGGTGGTGGCAACAGTAGTGGTGACGGTGGTGGCGGCGGCGACAGTGACAGTAGTAGGGGTGGTAGTAGCAGTAAGACATAAGTATTTAGTACAATGATTTTTTCCCAAAATCCATGGGTTGATGGGTAGAAAATTTTTGGGCCAAATTTCCATCTATTTTCTCTCACTTTTCATTTTAGTTTTTCTTTCCCTGTTGCACCAAACAGTGGAAACTGAGAGATTTTAAGAAGATTCTTTTCCTTTCCCCCGCTTTCCACCAATCCAAACAGACCCTAAATGTTCAAATATCTTTCAATCCAACTACATTGGATGATCGTGTTCAACATATCAACTAACAAACTAAGTAATTAATGTGACTGACTATGAGGCCTTCTTAAAGGCCCATGCTAGGGCTACCACTTGGGTCGGGTATATAGTTAAACTCGACCCAACCTGACTTTAATGGGTTAGGTTTGGGTTAGTGATGCAGCGCTCTAATTGAAAACAAGAATCCAAAGAACTTTCGTTTTCTATTGATTGAAGCAATTATAGAAAAGGAAACAAGCTGGTATCCATCTCCTCGAAGGATCTTCAGCTTCCGCTCAGAAAACAGAGCCAGGGATTATACCCAAATGAACAACATGTTCAAAGTCAAACTAACATTCCAAAATGTCTCCATTACAAGTGGAATGCCCATTTATACTAAGTTCTAAACAACAGCAAATTTGAATTTGAAATGAAAGACGTTAAAATATGGACTCAAGCTCTTCACTGTATAACCCAAAGCTGAAGAAGGTCTTTAACAGATTTAACGGCTTCATCTGTTAAACCATAATGTCGCATTTGGCCCTTTCACTTCCAAAGAATTGAGCTATCCTGTTAGTAGTTACCAACAATGCCCCTGCTTCATCTGTGATCTGAAATAGCTAGTCAACGAAATGCCGCTTTCACTATTTCATTCTTGTGCTAAACCTGCTTCTGCATCAATCGCTATTTCATTCTTGTGCTAAACCTGCTTTTGCATCAGTTACCAAATTCAACTTAAATAGGTATTTGGGTTGGGTTTCCATTTAAGATGATCCAACTCAACTAGCTTAAAGTTATAAATACTCTCTCCATTCCACATTAATAGCTTCATTTGATTTTTAAAATAAACTAAAATTAGTTTATTTTTAAAAACTAAATAGAGCCATTAATTTAGGAGAGAGGGAGTATATTTTTTTATTTTTCCTTTGTATTTTAATTAAACCAGCCCTACCTAACCTTAATGAGTCAAGCTTAGATTGTAAATTCATCCCAAATAGCAATTTGGGTAGGGGACCCAATGACATCCCTACCCCTACCTAAGTCACGCGTTCTAGCCTACATGTTCTAATGTGCATGTGAATTGCACTCATGTGGTACATGATTGGGCACAAATGCACGACCAACATTAGCCATGAATGAATATGAATATAAAAATAAAAAAACTTTCATTTCCTTCATTCGCGTTTAATTGCCAATTCAATAGTTATGCTAATTTTTTTAATATATAAAAAATAATTAAATTATAAAAATATATGAAATTTTCTAAATGACTAAATTACCTACAAATTTTTATTTCTATTTAAAATTAGTAAAAAAGAATCTACTTCTTCTCCTTTATATTAATAGCGTTATTTAGTTTTAAAAATAAATTTAATTTAATTTATTTTAAAAATAAATTAAAATTATTAATGTAAGACGGAGGGAGTATTTTTTAAAAATAAAAAGTTCATTGCCACTGGTTGTTGTTGTCAAAGGCAACTTCCTAACAAGGTGACATACAAGAGGAGGGTGTGAGTTGGGAGGCAAGTTAAAATTTTGAAGGGGCAAATTTTTATTAAAAAAAAGTTTTAATCTTATAATTTTATATATTTTAATAAATAACTTTATTAAAAAAATTACAATATTTAAACATTCTAAGTTTCATCTTTCAATAAAACCCCTCCAACTAGGGGTGTTAAAACAACCTTTAAAGTTCGATTCAACTCGCGTTTGAGCTTGAAGTTAGTTAAGTCAAGCTCAAATAGATCTGAACATGTTCAGCTCACTCAATTCATGTCTCCCATGTTTCAACTCTTTCTAACAAATATATCATTTTTTCTTTTTTCATGTATAACTATCACGCCCCGGCGATGCCCGACCCGAGCCGAACCCGGTCCAGGGGCCGGTCAAACGCGCGGGGGCGACGAAGTGAAAATTGAGAAAAATGATCTAGCGGAAGACTTAATCCCTAACCACGGGCGATTAACAGAAACACGGAGTGCGCACAATCCTTTGAGCAAGAGTAAATAAAAGGGAAGAAAAGGGTGTTGCTTATCACAAAGTAAACAACAATCTCAAACCCACAAACTTAGTTAAGTAAAGCCCACACCGGCTCAAAATAAGTCATAATCATCACAATTGTAGTATATAACAAATCCAAAACAAGAACCCTACACAAAGGTTCGAACATAAAGCATGAAACAAACGCAGGTAAGTCACGCAACGATCTCCATCATCACACCCAAACTACCTCTGACCTTTCCTCATAGTGGCAATCCTGTCCGTCTGCGTGTCGCACCACGCAGCCCCAAATCAAAACACAAAAGAGGGGTGAGTTTTAACACTCAGCAATGGTTTTAAATATCACTGTCAACGTAGAAAATACGATAGCTTAGAAATGAGATCGTTCAGATCAAAGATCTACATGGTGCATCACTTTCTGATCACACATTCATATCACCTAACACTGCATCATAATGCATAATTCAACCTGCATGGATGTATCTCTAGCATACATATTCCCACATGCATTCACATCATACCAATCCCGCATGGATGTATCTCTAACATACATATTCCCACATGCATAATATCATCACAACCTGCATGGATGTATCTCTAACATACATATTCCCACATGCATAATAGCATCACAACCTGCATGGATGTATCTCTACATACATATTCCACATGCATAATATCATCACAACCTGCATGGATGTATCTCTAACATACATATTCCCACATGCATAATAGCATCACAACCTGCATGGATGTATCTCTAACATACATATTCCACATGCATAATATCATCACAACCTGCATGGATGTATCTCTAACATACATATTCCCACATGCATAATAGCATCACAACCTGCATGGATGTATCTCTAACATACATATTCCACATGCATTTTATCATCAAAGTCAACATGCATGGATGTATCTCTAACATACATATTCCACATGCATAACATCAAAATCAACATGCATGGATGTATCTCTAACATACATATTCCACATGCATAACATCAAAACAACATGCATAGTAACAAATCAAACTCCATCAAGGAGTAACCACACAATAATGTCACACAGACGGGAGCATAGACAAGGCCACGAAGGCGTGTCATGGTCCAAAATTCTACACAAGAATTCAAGAAAGATCGGGGTTGTCAATCCCTAATACTGCTCGCCCTGGACAATCCTGGCCAAGGATGTCCCATTCTCACACAGAGAATCTATAGCAGGGGTGTTCGCCCAGGGACATCTCCTGCGGAGGGAAGAGCCCGAGTTCTCACACAGAGAACCCTAGAACACGTGGTAGCGGGGTGCACCCAGCATACCACACTAGATTCTCAGGGTCCAGATGACACACATAATAATATTCTCACATATCCGCAAGACAAGTACACAACTCGTCCCCACATCATTCCATTAAACAAGACTCAACCCGGGGAGTGCACTTGTTCCACACAGGAACTTCAAATCAAAATATGTCCTTTCGGACCAATCAATTTGCGATTAATCCACGACCGATCAACCCGGCACACAATTTCATCACATTGCATCCAATCGGTCAAATTCGATTAATCACGATGAAGCCTCAATTAAAAATCCATTTTCATGATGCGTGCAGCATGGTACATGCGTGGGCAAAGCATACATGAATCCTAATCATGATAAGTGCTCTCACCAGCCCCTAATGCATCATTCATAATCACAATATTAAGCTTCACATCATCATTTAACCCCACATGTGTGTGTGTGTATCTAGTAGAAGCATTTCACATAATGCATATCAACATGCTTGAAAATCAACTCACTACCACACTACACATGTGAATTTCTATCTAAACATGAATTCCAGCGGAAATCATAGTAGAAGAATCGTTGAAATCATAGCTAGATTCAAAACTCAACCACAAAGGCTATACACATTTAACATCACTCATTTCATCATTGAGTCATGGCATTCACCAACATCCACACACCATTAACCACAATCTAACATGACAAATCAGTCCAACAATGATTATAGTCCTACTGAAAATATATGCTTAACCAAAGGAAAACAATCGTTCCTAATTTCAAGATAACGATTCCAACATCATACCACAAAACATAAGTCATTCCACCATCTCTAAGCATATAACTCAACTCCACAAACTCAATAGCATGCATTTCCAGTAGCCTAACATAGCTTAAAACACTCCACATTCATATAAAATTGGCAAGCCAAAGTGGAATCACCAAAATAGGCATCATACACACAACATACAAATTTCCTGTGTAGCCGATCGATCGCCCTTCAGGCCGTTCGATCGGTTACACGCAAAATTTTGAAATTTTCAGTTTAGCCGATCGATCGCCCTGCAAGGCCGATCGATCGCCAACACGGCAGAACAGTCATCTTCTTCCTTTCGCAAAATCAAACCGAAACACCATAGAATACACTTCAAATCCACATCTAACACCCTAAACATCATCAAAAGTCCTCCTTGACTTCCAGAATATCAAACCAAACCATAATAATGCAAAACCCTAAGAAATCGGGATTAAATAATTCCATTTTCTAATCTTACCATTAACACACTAAATCAAGCATACCATTTCGAAATAAGCAAAAAAATGAAGAGTTTTACCATGGATAAACAGAGATTTTGAAGACCCATTACCTCAGCACTTGATTAAGCTCGGATTGAAGAGTCACCCTTCTTGAAATCCTTGAAAACACAATGAGTTTGAATTAAACTCTAATGGAAATCGATTTACTCAAGAAATCCCTAATTAAACCTTAGATCTAGGGCTTGTTGGTAGTAAAAATCAAAATTTGAATGCTAGGGTTTGTAGTAAAACACAAATCAGTAGCTTTTGATGGTCAAAAACGAATTGAATCAAGGGGAAAATGGGAGATTTGGAAGAAATTAAGAGAAAAGTCATGGATTAGTGCTTAATTAGAGCAAGCTTACCTAATCGGCTTCTAATTCGGGCCTAAGTGGGGATTAGGCCAGCCTTCCTTCCTTAGCCTATTCCTAAAAATAGAAATGGCTCAGGTTTGCCCTTTTATAGTAAGGGTTGGGGTAGGCATAGGTAAGTTTTGGGGTGTAAATACGAAAAGTAGGCTAAAAGTGGGTATTTTGCAAATTTAAGCATAAATTAAGCCTAATAAAATTCTGAAAATTTTTGTGTGACCTTAAGTATATGTCTAGGTTCATTTGACACAAAAATAAATTTTTTGACCGTGGGCCCACAGGGGTCCCGCCAAAACCCTAATTTTTGGGAAAATAGTGAAAATTCCGAAAAATCTCAAAAATTCACATTTGGTTTAAAATCACTTAAAACCACTAATATTGAAGTTAATTTTGGTTAAAACTAACACAAACTCTATTTATTTACGAAATCACCGAATAAGATCAGAAAACACGTAAATCTCACGATAATCCATAATTAAAGAAAACCAAAAACCGGTTTAAAGATGAGGGTCCTTACAATAACTATGTTAAGACTTTTTGTTAGAAGAAAAAGATAATATATCAAATGAGAACTAAAACTATTTTTTATAAAATTGTACTCTCACCACCCTGTATTAATGATCTAAATTAAAAAATTAAAATCAACTAAAACTAATTTATTTGATTTTAATATATTAGACTATTTTCTAACCATATTCATATAAGTTTTCTCTAAATACCTCTTAAACATTAAATATAAAATTATTAAATAATATTAAGGTAAAACAACTCAAACTCGATTCAAGCATGACTCGAATTCAAAATTGAAGTTTCTGACCCAAACACTCGCGCAACGATACTCAACTTGTTAATACTTAGGGGCTGTTTGGGTACTGAATCATGAGAAGATTCAGTCGATTTAGTACTGAATTTTTAGAATCCTATTTGTGTACAGAAGCTGGCTGAATTAAAATTTTAGTACTGAAGTTAGATTTAGGCCGTTTCAAGCCTGAATCGGCCTAAATTATTAAATCACCTCACTCGATTCAATCTCCTAATCACCGTTTTAAAAATTATAGATTCTATATTTTTCAATGGTTATCGTTTATATCTATTTGAGCCTCGATAAATGTGCCATATAGGTAGGGCCCACTTTAAAAATTCAAAATTACTTACCTTTGTGGGATCTTGTTTAATAGAGTTTGAATTTGGAAGTGTAATGGTATAAAGAACGTGCATATTCGAGCTTGAGAGAGAGAGAGAGTTATATTAGTTTAAAGTTTTAAAATTAGGTTTGACGCAACATCTAAATTTATTCTAACAAATTCTCTTACTAAACATAATTCAGTTTCAGCGGTAAATTTTTTGAATTAATTCACTATTGAATTAATTTGCTAATGAATTACTGAATTAATTCAGTAATTCAATAGTGAATTAATTTGAAAAAATTCACGCTAAAATTAAATTATGTTTGATAAGAGAATTTGTTAAAATAAATTCAGATGTATCGTACTCAGATATGCACATTCTTCGTACCATTATGCTTCTAAATTTAAGCTCTATTAAATAAGATTTAACAAGGGCAGATAATTTTGAATTTTTAAAGTAGGCCCTACCTATGTGACAAGTTTGTCGAGACTCAAATTAATATAAATGATAACCATTAAAAAATATAAAATTTTTAATTTTTAAAACAGTGATTAGGATACTAAATCGACTGGTAATTCAGTAATTCAGGCCGATTCAGGCTTGAAACGGCTTGAATCTTACTTAAGTACTAAATTTTTAATTTAATATAATTTCTATACACAAATAAAATTTTAAAAATTAAATATTAAATTAATACTAAATCGATTAAATCTTATGACGATTCAGTACTCAAACAGCCCCTTAAATGCCCCTACGGCCAACCATTTCCCGGCAAAATCGGATTCACCCGCATTCCGGTCCAGTTCAAAATCGGAATCCATGCCCGGGCCGGGATTCGCAACCGGGCGACCAACTGTTGATAAATAAAAAAAGTTGCTTGCATCACCATTCTAGGGTTTAAGGATCGTAGGGCTTTGCAACGCTGCTGGCAGGAAAGGCGGCAATGGATTCTTCGCTAAACTCCCCCGATTTGAAGAACTTTATCGAGGTAAGGTTCTTAAGGTTTCCATTGTCTAATAGTTGAATGTTCATATCCAGCTATTCCTAAAAAAGTTGCGCCTGTGATGTAAGAAAAAATATCCAATTTCATAAATTTCCCTCTTCAAGAGACTTCAGGAACTTTAGGTTTACCTCAATCTTTAGGATTCTTGAGGTGAGAACATGAATGATTCTTCTGAATGAATCTGATTGTGATATTTTCCTGTTTTCTGGTTAATATTGCTGTCTATGAGGTATCTTCTGCAGCTGGTTTAAGTTTAAGTTGGGAGTTGAATCATCTTTGCACATACATGGTCGCTTGTTGATCTGTAAGCGTATGGATCTTTACTGAAACAAAATGGCGGTGGCTGTTATTTAAGGAGTGTAACGTTGAGAATGAATGGTCATTTAGATGTCCTGCATATACATCAGTTTTCAGTGGTCCTCAGAGTGAAAAAAGAAACACTTTCTGGCGTTTCTCAGGAGTTTGATTGTAATATTGTGTATGCTTTGGTTATTACGAAATTTTCTTGTTTATCCTTTTTATCTAAAGGGAAAGCGCTTATGCGATGCAACCTTGAGGGTATGTAATATCTCTGTACTTGTGCCTCCAACATGGAGCATTTTAATGATATGAGTGGGAGGTGGAAATGAGACAATGGGGATAGCGTAGACTTACAACTCATATGCATAAATAAATAGGTTGTCCGGCACAAGGCTACAGGCTACAAGTCTGCTTATGATCTTCCAGGAAATTTTATATTGGCTATCAAGTGATTGCTTAAGATATGGACCTCATTACAGTAATTAGTTCATTCGGGTTATATTTGTTCTGGAATCTGTTAAGGATTGACTTGATAAGCCTAGTATGAACAGTAAAATTATTGATTGGGAGTATATTATCTGCTAGAAACTGTGATAATAGGTTGTTCAGTCCGGAAATTTTTCTAATTAGGTATTTTACGTGGATGAAAAGTGATTAGTGTACTTTTGGCCACATTAATGGGTTCCATCAGGCTGTATTAGTGAGAGTCTTCTAGGAGGCTTGAGACTGAAAACAAATGGTTAATTTCGTTGTTTTTTTCCAGTTGCATCTGGGAAGCACTCTGGTTGCTTTGGAAGTTGAACCGTTCCATTTTGTTACTGTAAGGATTTAAAGCAAAGCGTCAACCTGACATCCATACATGGTTAAATGTTTTGGTAGAGCCTGGTATCTTCCGGTCTAAAACTATGATTGTCTTGGTTTTGTTATTGTGCTTTCTGCCTTTTGATGGAGAGTTGGGGAAATGGCAAAGAAATTATTTCCTCAAATTGATTACTTTAATGGAGTTGTCCTAGTAGTTTAATTGTTCAAATCATGATTCCTGTTTCTTTATATTCGAAGCTTCTGACACTCACCCGATAACACCCTGGATAAACTTCTTATAACAGGAAATGTAATGTTTTTTGTCCTATTATTTCCCGGCGGTTTACTGAAATTTTTTCTTTGAACTTCCCATGCAGCAAGAGAATCAGAGTATGATGATTGCTCAGATGGTTGGCAAGCTAACAGACGTGTACTGGGACAAGTGCATCACTGGCACCCCAGGCAGCAAGTTCAGCTCAAGTGAATCAACTTGCCTCACGAACTGCGCACAACGTTATATGGATATGAGCCTCATCATCATGAAGCGATTTCAGTCAATGCACTAAGGGTTGTTTTCGTTTAAGATGTTCCTCATGCTACGATTAGATTTTTATGAACATTTGCTGATGATTCCACTTTTCAATATGGATTTTAGGGATGTCAGATCACAGATGAGACCCTTATTGTAGCTCTGAAACTAGGAGATGAAAAAGAGGAACACTAAGGAGTTTCGAACCTGTGCTAGAAATTTGTGCGTTCCTACCCTATGGTACTTGATCATTCTGTCTCTTAGGTAAATATGGTGGTTGCCGGCTCCTTATGAAACTGTACTCCAGTCTTCAGATGATTAGATGTAGGACATGATTCCAGTCCGTATTAGTTCTTAAGTCGTTTTTGTCGAACTTTTTTTACATACGTTAATGAATTATGTTAAACAGCGTGGGTAGCCCATAACGTGTAGACCGGTAGGGACTGTTAGATAATGTGGGGCCCATGTGATCTGAGGGATGCTATCTTGAGCACTACGTAAATTTTCTTTCGGTGGTGAATAAAATACATTGATGTATAGTAGACCCTGGTCCGGCATCCGAACAATTATAAATATGAATGCTAGGAAAATGAGTCAAGTGCCAATGTTGAAGCCCCCCCTAGGCTGCATTCTGGAGGTTGTTCCAACCTGCCCGGACCATGGGCTCTGGGGAGGCCCTCTTCTTTGGAAGTTTATGAAACAAAAGTTTTGTGAAAGGGATTCCTGCAGCCAAACTCCCCATGAATCCGTTTGACTTGTAAATTAATATGAACTCTTGTGGCCAGCTTCCTCCTCTGCGCCTCCGAGCTGTTGTCCGCTGCACGACGTGTGAAGAGCATCACCCTTCTAGTGTCTGGGATAATGGCCAAATTGAACTGTACTTTCGTCCATTTGATACCCCACCCCCACATGGCAATCTCTCATTTAGGAATACTCCTTTCGCCCATATTAATAGTCTTATTTATTTATTTAAAATTTAATTTATTTAAAAAAATTAATATACACTGGGTGCGAGTGAGGATTTGACTCATGTCAGATGACGAGGCGGGCATGTGATTAAAACCCGCCAGCCGCCTGAGTTGAGTATTATGGGCTGCACGATTTGCATCTCTCACCAGTGTATCGACATGTGTAAGGCGCGACTCATACGGACTATTAAAGTGGGACAAAGGATGGATAACCTACACACTACTAACCTAATGTTGGGCGGCGTTAGAAATTAATTTGCGATCTATCTTTTTTTAATGGAAAAACAATTGTAGGCGAAAGGATGCAGAAGTTTTAAAGAAGAACACATGCAAGTGAAGATAGAAAAACGTCTGTGTCTTCCGACGTCGTTTATTGCTATCTTACTATTTCTTACATGTTCGGATAGAAAGCATTAATGGGAGAGGACAAAGCCATTAATTTTCTGACTGCAACTTAACGCTTGCGTTCATCATCGCTGCACTTGTTTGTTTTCCAACCAGCATTAAATGCTTTACGCATCTCTGCTCTCCACCTCTTCTTTCCAACCCCCTACTCTCTATTGTCTCTATGACTCTCTGCAACTCCTACCACCTTCCATTCAATGCAAATCAATGTCATCCACCATAAAACCCAGAACAGAGCAGTAAACACTAGGACCCTTTTTGCTATATTTTCATTTCCTGTAGCCACTGTAAGTTGAGGAAACGACAGTCAAATTCTGTAATTGGTTATCAAATGGAACAGTTTTTTCTTGCTAATTTGATCTCCTACTGGTATTTTAACTGCATAGAAGATAGCAGTGCACTCGCGTTCAAATTGTAATAGAATGGTTTAGCAGAAGGCAAAAACGTAAATGGAATGTCAGGTCGGTCAAAATAACCAGCAAATAGATTCTAACAAAAGGAGGCATACACTCAAGAGTCGAGCCTAACTGATAATAGATGGCCCCAGCATAAGAAGAAACCATGATTTCGAGATCAAAACAAAAGATTTTCGGCCAAGAGAAAACAAAATCTGCATACTACATGATGGCTACTGCTTATGCAACTTATACATCACAAACGGAGTCTACTGAGCTTTACGAGCTCTTCTTCTGCCGGGGAGACTTGTCCAAGAGTTTCCTTTTGAGGTGGAGGTGGAGGTGGAGGTGGAGGTGGCGGACTTGGTCGAGGTCTTGCCGGGGGAGCTGCACAGACCGGTATCACTGAACGAATACTAACCGGAGGGGCAATCCCATACGAATGCAGAGGACCACTTGGACGGATTCTTGGAAGAGGAATGGATGGGAGTTTTGGTACTTGTGTGCCGATGGGAGGAAGAGACGGTCTGGACGGCCCAGCCCTTCTGAGATGTGAATTGTTTAGCAGACAGAATGAGCTCACATAATTAGAATTAAGACTTCGCAGGTCCTCTGCAGGTATTTTACCACCCGTATCGGAATCCTTCCCGCCAAGCCATTCGTCTTCGTCCTTCTGATGTGCTTCCAACAAGAGCGGTGCGTCTCGTAACTTGACTGGTGTTTGGCTTCTGACTTGGACTGTTGCAAGCGGATTTGAAGAATGAAGAGTGCCTACTACTGGCATCTCTTTCACATTTGTATCAGACTGTTTATAAAGAGGGATTTTTGGAGGTAGTATTCTGGAAGGCCGACATGGTGGCAAAAAGTAGTTTGGTTTAGATGCTGGATTTGAATACTTGAAGCAATCAGCGTTGATGGGAATTGGAGATGAATTGGACAAGTTTTCTGCACCACCTATCAATGCAAATTTTCTTCTCATTTGCTGCTGATCTCTTTGCACTGCTGAAAGTTTCTCATCTTTGGGCTTCAAATTTGAAAGAAATGTAGCAACAACTACTTGCTCTGGTTCCTCACTAACCTCAATCTCTCTCTGATTAGCTAAGCAACCCTCTTTTGCAACTGCAACGGGTCCAAACAAGATAAAAGGCAAATGGAATTAAATTTTTTAGATAACAGCGATAGGAGCTAAAATTTAAGTGTTTTCCTCTCGTCTTACTCTGTTTTAAGGCAGACCAAGAGGCCATGGCAGCATTTTTTTCCGCCTGCTTCTTTGTTTTTGCTGGTTCACCTGTGAAACTCATTCCGACCAGCTCTACCGATGAAATGAATACAGGTAGGTGGGCGGGTCCTGATCTCACAGTGGTGTAAACAGGAAGGTTTAGACCTGCTCTGTGGGCAGTTTCTTGTAGAAGGTTCTTAAAAACTCCAGTCTCATCCTATATGGAACAGTCATAGAAACAGAAAAACAGAGCAGTTGCGTGTTTCAGAGCAGGTGCAAAGAAGAGTATCAAGACAGATTGAATGAAGAAGAGAAACAAAATTGTTATTGTGTAGAAGGGGAGGCCAGACTTACAAGAACTCTGGCAGCAAGATGCCTCGAAGGTTCTCTGGCAGAGAGAGTATTAAGAGCCACCTCTGCTGCCGAATGCTCTGCTTGTCTTAATGTGGTGCAATAACTGGGCCCTTGGAAGATTTCGCCATTAAAATTAACCGAAGCTTTGAATCGAGGCGCATGATCTGGTCCTTCCCGTACACACACATAAGAAGGAAGATTGAAACAGCTCCTCTGTGCTAGTTCCTGCAACTGGTTCTTGTACATGCCTAGCATCCAGAAAAGCCATTAGTACACCGAACAGTCACACACGAACGCATAAAACCACCGTGAATAACACAGAAAAATGACAACACGGTAATCAAAATCAGCCAAATGCATAACAAACTAAGGAAACGAGAAAACCCACCTGCAAAATCTGACTCTTGCTCTTAGACGCGTGACATAAGTAGCAGTAGAAGGAAGAACTCCCCAGCCGAATAGGAGAAGATGAGAGAGCGGAGAGGAAGAGAATTGGATTCCTTTTGTGGTGCTTACTGCGGGGTTTACTCGCACGCTATCCCAACGGAGCACGGATCTCCAGCACGGAGAGCCAAAAACCAGCCACTCTCCTTCAGCTCCGCCATTAATGTGCATTTATAGCACTGTAAGCTTTTGTATTTTCCCTCTCTAACATCCAAAATCCTGATTGGCTTCCCTTCTGGGGGTCCCATTGGAAACAGAGTCAAATTATCATCAGAGGTCCTCTCTGTCTCCGGTTCTGTTTCCGGATGTCTTCCAGGCTACACCATTACGTCTACGTGGGATTTCTAGTGCCGTTGATGGCATTCAACTCCGTTATGGTTGCCCGATATTGGGTTAAAGAAGGAAAATAATATTCCTCTATTTTTTTCTATATTAAAACCTTACACCAACTTTTAATTGATCGGTCAAGAAAAGTAGATCCTCCTGCGTTGTCAGTTGCTATCCAATCAAAAATTAGAGTAGGCTCTTAAGTATAAAAAAATTGAAGTAAAAATTTCATTGTCCTTAAATAAATGAAAGCCCCCAAATAGGGCTTATTTATATTAGAGATGATTAGCGGAGTTACACAGCCACGTACAACAGCCTAAGTTTTTTAATTCGATTATCAAGTGCCAAATTAGTGAAGGCGTGACAGATTACTTCAGACAGGACCCCCGAATGGATGCATGACTGGTTTAATTTTCAACTTAATTATGCCTAGAATTTGGATAGCATAGTCTTTGTCATTACAGATAAAGAAGATATTCTGCAACCCTGAAAGCAACAACATCAATTGCAATAGGCCTCCTGATAACTTTTGAAGTAATGGATCCTTGACCAGAAGAAACTAACAAATCTCTCTCTGCCAAAATCAGATTTGATTTCATCTTTGCCAAATCCATTAAATAGTACATTTGGTAACATAATACTTGCTAGCTTTGCCAACTAGTGCTAATCATTACTAGTACATTTGGGTGAATAAATTGCCAGGTCTCAATTTTTAAGCCTTACAGCCAATGGTACTTTCTCTTGTCAAAACGGTCAATTTATGAGAATACTTCCTTCTGATACGTCCATGATCAACCCGGAACTCTTTCAACAGTTACATGTTTCAACTAGTCTAACCAAAAGCAAGCTCTGATGTAGGGTAACATATTAATGGACCGGCATTGCCCCATTACTAGTAAATATATTATACATATATCAAATGCGTCAAATCTTACTCCCTCCCGCTACCACCAGTTCTGTACACTCAATTGCAAACAATCCTCAGTCCACCTAACAATCGTTAAAACGCAAGGAAAACCAGAATTACAACACGAGATTCCGGAGAAAAAAAATCTTTCAACTTTTACACGGCTCACAATTTTATATTTGGCTTACTTTTACTGTACCTCCACTAAATTAGAAGATAACTTACTGTACCTCCATCTAATCCCAAATCATCATCCCACTGGATTTCTAAGGTTGATGATAATTTACCGAGTAGTTATTGTCTCTGTTGGTAGTTTTTGAATACTCTACTTCAGCTGACAAAGCTAGTAGCTCCGGAGAAATTTCCCAGCTACCACTCTTCTGACCCCAAGGGGAATGCCTTGGGTGAATTACGGCAGGGGCCTCTCGCACTGGATCAAACATGCCCTGACTTAATTTTGAGGACCCATAGCCACCATTGGTGCCGCCATCCTTGCCTTCAAGCATACCAATTATCTGCTCATTCACTAAGTAATCCATTCCTGCTTCAGCATCTGGTGCCCAGACCGGTTTCCTTCCCATCTCCACATCCTCCATACTTTTTCCCATGTTTGGACTGATAAAACCTGCCCCCAGAGATCGTGTATGTGAAGCAGATGGCTCCTGTACCACCCTCGCCCTGAATTTGTTCTTTGAGGGAGGGATACTTGAGCAGAATATTTCTAGCAGGTTCTTCACCACCCCTCTGTTATATGGGTTGACTCGCCTATCATATCCGTATCTAAAATTTTCGTAAGTTGTCTGCCAGTGCACAATAGAAATCAAAATCAATCATCAACAATTAAATAAGTCACAACCTTCTAAGCTCATCAAGCAAGAAATTCTATCATCACTTCCATGAAATTTAAGTCTCGAAGGGTCTCATACCTGGTTTGTACTGATCAGATACAGATGGAAGACTGAAAGGCCACCTACAAACCAAACAGAAATAAAAGTGTAAACGATGAGGACAATGGAAGCAGGAGTCTTGGCCATTGCCTTCCAGACTGACTTATGTTCTGCATCCATAATTTTCTTGATATAGACCCAGGAGAAGCCAAACACATATATGCATAGTACAGTTGTCGAGAAGACAAACATGAAGAAGAATCGATAATTTCTCTGCAATAACAATTGTGAGAAGCAGTCAACAACTTAAATAAGGAGCACATGCAAATAACAGGTTACGAATAAGCTTCAGAATGCAAAAGAACTCGTGTTGACATAGGAATATAGCACAATGAATGGAGCACCCTTTCATATCTATTTCAGTGGATATAAGCCAAGAGTTGGTAAGTAACAAGTGAAACATAGGGAACATAATATAACTTTGTTGGGTCTTATGATATAAGAAACTTCACTAGTGGAATTCATTTTTTTAGTTTATTTTCTTTAAGAACTTAGATGAACACAATGAAAAATTGACAGTTTGCCAATCAATCACAACATGAATGTAGATTCAATGAACCCATTTTCCCCCCCTTTCCATTAATGTTCTACCTGCGAATCCTTAAATACTGTGGTTATGAGCACCCTTTCATGTCTATTTCAGTGGTTATGAGCCAAGAGTTGGTAAGTAACAAGTGAAACCTAGTGAACAAAAAATAACTTTGTTGGTCTTATGGTATAAGAAACTTCACTAATGAAATTCACTTTAGTTTATTTTCTTTGAAAACTTTGAGGGACAATGAAAAATTGACAGTTTGCCAACCAATCACCACATGAATGTAGGTTCACTTAACCCATGCCCCTTCCCCCCCTCTTTCCATTAATGTTCTACATGCAAATCCTTAAATACTGATGCAAAAAGAACTCAAACTTTGCAAATGGGCGACTTGACATATAGGTAACTTACCAACCCAATACATTGCCCAACCCAAGGGCAATGGTGATCAAAACGTTCCACACAGTTGTTGCAAATTGAGCAGTGTGAACACCGAGGAGGTCGATAGAGCATGCAAGTATCACAATATTTAATCTTCACAGTGATTCCATTCACAATTACATCTTTCATGTGAGGTAAACGCAGCTGAGGTGTTTGAGTATCCCCAATGTCAGTAATTTCTTCAATGATTTCTGGTTCAGGAGGATGAACATTTCGTGGCACTATACCAGGATCTCTCCCAGATGTGAAAAGGAGGAGTCCCAAGTCCTGAAAAAAAATGCACGGTAAAATGAGAGAAGAAATCAACCACTAAACAACCATGTAACAAGTAAAAATTTAGGCGCATAGGCCAGAGCCACATGTAGAAATCCTCAATCTTGTCCATGATTTAAAAATCTCTCTGTGGTCTTCCAATGTCTACCCATCTTCCTTCTTGTACTATGACAGAGAGTTAACAGTTATACAGTCTATAAATGCAATATACCACATTCACTGATATGACACGACTGATTTACAGTATAAGGAGAATTGTTTAACTTATTTCTATATCAATTTTGTCAAATGTTTTTCAAGAGAAAAGTCCCATAGTGAGATTTTTGCGCAGGTCTACAAAGTTACACAGACCTAAGAATATGTGTCCATTGTAATGATATAAAAACTAGAAAAATGTCTTCAAATTTACGCCCATACTCGGCATACATGATTGTAATATTGTAGTTCACTTCTCACGTTTTGAGTAATTTATTAAGGAACATTTCAATATTTCTAATATATTTATAAAAAATTGGTTCAATTATTAATGAATTAATATATGGGTTTGTAAAATCAACAATCTGAAATACTTCGAGAACAAAGAAAAAAATAATTTGACTGTGTTTAGCCTATGTGTTGACTATTACTTCATCAACATGGGAGGTATATCGGAATTCAAGTTAGATAGTACCAAACCTATACCAAAGTGATGCTGTATTTAATTCTTCAGTTAAAGATTCCCTGTCCAAAGTGATGCCGTATTTAATAGTTTTTTAAAATGAACTAAAAATAGTTCATTTTGAAAAAACAAATGTAGCTATTAATATAGGACAGAGGAAGTAATAGCTAATGATCATCATAAAGATTGCAGGTGGAATCTTTAGTAGCAGATCTTTTCAAGTAAAAAAGTCATTGAAATGAATACTGGAAGAAAGAGAGACAAACAAGAATAATGTACATTCATAGCATGATATTCTTCTATTACTTTAAAGTATAAGATAACCTTCGACAGAATGTTAATATCCTCCAAATCTTTGTAGATTGTCTGAATGTAATAAAATGAACTTTTGTCACTTGCATCACAGGTCAGATTTTTTTTCTCATAAAGCAAAATTCGCACTGTGATTATGAACATGTGAATGTGGAGAAAGATTTGTAACTAAAAGTTGCTCCAGTGGTGGGGAGAAAGGAAACGATATGCATTTGGCAATTCAGTCCAAATATTTACTCACATATAGTGTAAATGCAACAGCAACTGCCATAACTGATGCTCCCAGATGATGAGAAAAATCAGTCATCAGTTTTCTAGCCACAAACACACAAAAAACTATGACTGGAGCAGCAATCAGGGATACAGTAAACATCAAAGATCTTGCATCTGGTCCATATATGAAGCGGCCACCAAGGCAAAATACCTGCATCTCATATAATCAGTTACAAATCCAATGAATAGATAAACACTTAAACAATAAGAAGAATTGAGCTTTACAGTTCTATAAAAGCCAATTAGATGCATCAAACACCAAAAAAGGGGAGAAAAAATAAGGAAAGGAAACACACCAATAGCCAATAAGCAACTACTAATGTTGATGTACATGCCACATGATTTGGGGTTTATATTTGAAAGTTGAAACTTATTGAAAAGCTGTTTTAAGTTGATATATAAGGTAGCATTTTGTCCTTTTGCCATTTCTTCTGAATTTTTTATAGCTTCAATGAAGGTCATAGTGTGTTTTTATGTCGAAAACATGCCAAAATTGAGATTATGAGAACCATACGTGATGGAGCACGTATCTTGGTTTTGTATTTGACATAAGTGAAAGTGGGAAACATGAGCTGTATAATTTGTGTTGTTGCTGCTAAATTTGTTTCCTCTGATTTGTTTCTGAATTAAGGGAAATTGTCCTCCACAAAACGGTAATTAGGGCTAAATAAATGTACATCATGAGTAAATCATAAGATTTAAGTAAATGGACAGGTTCAACACGGCGTCAGTGTAAGAAAAAGCAAACTTTAAACACAGCATTCCTTTGAGAAACTCTATACGATCAAACGACAACGAGAATATAAAGCCGAAATGAGTGAACTTATTAGAAAGGCAACTCAAGACCACATGTCTTACACCATACTCTGTGGCAACAGCCAATTACACTTGACTTCAAAGCCTCCAAATTTGAAGACTCAGCAACAAATAGAAAATTCAAGAGTGACCCATATAACCAATTTATACCATGATCCAGCCAGAGTAAGAAGAAGGAGCTCGCAAAAACCCAAAGAGAGCTTCCGGTACTTACATTGCTGCCCTTCCAAACTTGGTAGGCCCTCGGCGCCGGCAAGTCAACCGGCACCGGATTCGGACACTGCTGTGGCGGCGGGACGACGTGCATTTCTGCTAGTCTCCGGTCGCCCCAGAAACCAATAACGGAGTTCTACAAGATCATCGGTCAGACTGATAAAAATGACATTCGAAGAGTCAGATTAAACGATAAGAAAAAGCCGTGAAGGTTTTGGTCCTCTTTGGCCTTTCCTTGTAGCAGTCAGCCATGGGGACCTTACTTATTCCCGTGTGGGAAGTCGGCAGGGGAAGGAGAAGCCGCACCTCCCAGGGGCATGGAGCACATGCGTATTCTTCTTCCATACGTCACCTGCGGGGACAGCGTAGATTTCGCGTAAATTTTTGGTAGCATGACTCAATCAGTGTTTCATGAGAAAATTTTCAGTGTGCCTCGCACACCATGCTCGCTCTATATTTTACCTACGGTCTGCCCCAATAATATTTCATAACAAAAAAGCACTCATACCTAACCGCGGGAAGCATTTTTAATGCTTCGTGCTCACTCTGAGCCGAGCATAAAGAACGCTTTGCGAGGCGTTAATTTTCAAGATCGACGGCGCACACGGTGGCGCACATTAGCGTAAGTAATGCTTTTACTAATATGCACCACCGTGTGCGCCGTCGATCTTGAAAATCAACGCCTCACAGGCATTCCTTACGCTCGGCTCATGCTCATCGCGGAGCATTAAAAACGCTTCCCTAACCGCAGGCGATGGCAACCTAATTCCCTGCCCCCCTTTTCCTTCTTTTCTATTTATTAGAAGAACATGCCATGAAAGTCAAGACCAGAATATAAATTGAGATAGACATATATGCAATTAAGGCACAAGGCGCAATATTGTGGGCTTATACATCTTCCCACAGACCTGTATGTAATGCGAGGTAAGATATCAATATTGCCACTGCAAAAAAAAAAATCAATATTTAACTATTTCTCGCTATTTTTGAGGTACTCTTGGTGTGCCTTATCAAGTCTAAAAAGAAATGGGCACTAAGACCAAATACCTTCGTATAATAAATGGGTGTCGATGCCTCTATACGACCTTGCTTTTCAAGCAATGAGAGAGAGTGAGAGATGGATGAATTAATACAGTGGCAGGTTGAAAAATCCAATTTAAAGCAAAAGTCATGAGAACTAACTTGTACTGCTTGTTGCTTTCTTCCTCCCTAGTATGTAACATAAATAAGCAAGAAAATTAGTATACCTACAACAATAATCAATCGTCAAAGGGATTAAAAGACATGATATTTTTTTTATCCTCAATAAAGTCAACTCTCTTTTTCCCCATTGCATTTGGATTTTTTTCCGACCATCATTTTTTGCACCAACGCCAGGGAAGAAGTTTTGCATGGGTGCCAGAGAAAAAAAAGAGAAGGTACAGGGTGTTCCGGTGGCTAAATAGAGGGTGATTATAAAGGGAATGATTTATAATAAAAAGCTCAATCTTTTTTTTGTCTTGGGGGATAGTAGACGTGTTCATCCTCATATTATTTGCTCCAATAAGCACTAAATACAATCAGAAAATTGATTGTCTAGTCAATGTTGTAGCTTTTGGCACAGTATCACGGGGCAGCAAAGCATATTATTTATGATACTTACTAAGGTGCACGCATATGTGGGTGTGTTATATATTTTATATATACATATTGGAGGAATTGCCTGCAATGCATGCATATAGGGTGTGCAACATTGTGAGCAATTCTTATAACTCATACACACTAAATAACAATATACTCACACATGTGCATACTCTAACACATCATAAATAATATGCTTCATTGCCCCATGACAAGTTAGAACCCTTGGCCGTCACATCGTTACTCTTGGCCATGATATGATAACAAGGGGCTCTAGCTCATAAGACAATGCTGAGAGTTGAAAGTTGCAGTATTTGCTAGACATCCTCAATACAATATGTGGTCAAGTTTCATGATCTATTGCCCCTTTACATGACCAAAAACTCTTCTCACATATTAGCGTCTAAGCAACACATGTAAAACACTCCCACAGCACCACCTCCCATGGGTCTCACATCAATGAAAAAGTTGTAGATAATACTTTCGCTAACATGCACTATTGTATACAAGCACTAGTGCGCTAATACTTTCGCTAACCTGCACTAGTGTATTCAAACACTTGTGCTAACATGTACAGGTGTATTCATTATCAATCCTTATATGACAACTTATATAAAATAGAAATAACTCCCAAAAAAGTACTCCACTAGTTCTCAATAATTTCTCTATAGATAAGGGACACATCAAACAAAGTTTATGTATAAATTGAAAGTTGTATGGAGTAGCAGCATTGTTGTACATCATCCCTATTTATTGTGTATTTACTATGTCCCAAAGTAATAGCTACATTTAGTTTTTCAAAATAAACTAACTTTAATTTATTTTTAAAAAATAAATATAATTCTTACTATAGAATGGAGGGAGTATATTACTTCTCCCACTGTCAATTCGCTCATCCTTCTGCTTTCATAAACTAATCCACACGCAATTCTTCATAAACGACCTACTACTAGTACTAACATTAAACTCGTGTCATTCAGTACTAGCCTGTGCGAAAAAGACAAGGCAACTTAACTTAATCTTGATCCAATTTTTAAATTTATTTATTACAATAATCTTGATTCAGTTGAAGAACATAACTATCGCAAGCTTTTTAGTTTTACACCTTTCGGTAGTTAGTGACTAGAGAAAACATTAATATTTTTAGTTTAAATAAAACCCATTGCTACTAAGACTACATCGCATCCTATTTCTTAACAGGAGAAACTTGAAATGTGTGGGGAATGCCGGGTAGTGTAGTTGCGTGGACTCAACAACATTGGTTAGGATCAATTTTGAAAAGAGAAGGTAACGATCGATATAGCTAGTCAGTGACCATCAAGGATTGGCATGTGCTACTGCCTCGTTCTCTCTACCTTTTTCAGCTTCTGGGTGCAAAATTAAATACTAAAGTCTCCAAGCGGTGGGAGGATAATCGATGTCTCCCACCAAACACTGGTGTCCCACTGTTATTTATATACTGCAAGTGGAGTGCTCAAATTCGAGTGATTATGTGCTCAAACAATGAGTTCTGCCATATAGAACCTATCTGATGTATTGAAATAGGCAAAGAAGGTTGTTTCAAATACGTATTCACCTATATGAATAAATACCACTTGTGTTGTAATCAGCTGGTGAACCTTCACTATGTTTGCCAACCGTGGATCAGAAAAATTGATAACACATATTAACATATAAGTCTTACATAAAATTCAACTAGGGCTTTAGACACTAACTACAAAAAAGATTTGTTAATCTATCATTAATTCTAAAATTTATATTCAGATAAAAATGCCCTCAATCGCCATCTTCCTCACTCCCAAGATCGAGCTCAATCTAGAACCCCCCAACAAGCCCCTCCTTTTCTCTGCCTCCCCCTTCTTCTGGAGGCGCCTCATATAATATCAACCTATACTTTCTTGCCATGAACCAGTGTCCAATTGTCAAGGAGCCACTTCTCCATCATGGGCGACGACCCAGACCATGTTGGGTTGCTCGTAGTACTATGGCCTCTCATCCAATCAGAAAGGAGTGACTTCTCCATCTTGGGCTATGACTCAGACGATGTCGGGTATTTCTGGCGGGTTGGCGAGTTGTTCGAGCTATTAATGGAGAGTCACAGGAAGGTGTACTCACACGAGGGGGAGAAGGAGGCCAAGTTCTGGAACTTCATGAGGAACCTGAAGTATGTGGTGGAGAGGATGTCGAGTAGCGCCACGGGTTGTTGGACTATATAATGGGGCTGAATAAGTTTGCCGACATAAGCAATGAGGAGTTCAAGCAGGCTTACTCAGCCAAGATCAGAAAGCAAGCAGGGAAGAAGATAATAAATATTTACTCACTTTGTTATATACAAATAGAGTAATTTACTCTCTTTGTTATATACAAAGAAAATAAATATTTACTATCTTTATTAGGAGGGAGATGCCAAAGCTGGTGTGGACAAAGAGGGAGACGGAGGAGGAGACATGAAGCATGGAGTACAGATCTGAAGGGAGGAAGAAGGGGAGCAACAATTTAGATGGAGGAAAAAGTGATATGGGCGAATGAAGAAAAACAAAAAAGAAAAAGAAAGGGAAGAGGACGCAGTGGAAGAGGGTATGGTAGAGGAGGTGCCAAAGCTGCTATGGATGGAGAGGGAGATGGAGGAGAAAGAGGCCTAGAGCATGGAGGAACAATCTGGACTAAGGAAAAAAGAAGAAAAAGAAAGGGAGGAGGGAACAGTGGAGGAGGGTGCGGCCAATGGCCAATTGGGTTGTTTTCACCATGAGGCTAACCTAGTGATGGTGATAACCCTCTTCCACCATGAGGCCATGAGGATACCTACAGGGTAGTCCTCGCCTAGCTGTAGGTATCCTCTTTGCTCGGCTTCTCTATCATTTCCAAAGATGCCACATTTCCCTCTCTTCATCCCATCATTCCGCGCCCTTACACCCTACCCTCCATCCCTCCGCCTCCACACCTCTCTCCACCATTCTTGTGGTCTTTGCTTGCCTCCTTTCTCATGGGAAAATGATATTTTATGTTATGATCCTATTGAAGGTGGTGTAAAGCTTTTCGTGTAGATAAAGTAGAGTAGGGCTATCAACTTACTTTCATATGCCACACTAGCCCCTCTACTTTACATTTCACCCTCTTCCGCCTCCCTTTTATTGGTTACCAACAAGTTATCACTCCCTCCGTCTTACATTAATAGTTGCATTTAAATTTTAAAAATAGTAATTTTCATTGAACGGTGATACTCACATTTAAAAGAATGAAAAATATACTTATGATACTAATTTTTAAGTACTCAATAACTTAAATTCAATAAAATGAAGCAATTAATATGAAACAATTTTTTTTAGCAAAATGTAGCTATTATAGTCGGACAAAAGGAATATAAGTTTGGTATGTTGTGATCATCCTCTATGAGTGTGTCGGATTGCTCATCCGAGATGGTGGTTTTGCAGCGAACTTTGTCCATAGGCATCGGCTTCCTGATGGTTAGAGATCCAAGGGCTTCATAGTCGCGGTTCTTTGCTTTGGGTTGGGTCCAAGGGATTCTGGTGTTTAATCTACCTTTGGGTAGTCCTGGAGCATCGCAGCATAGACCGACCCATTGGACCTTCGAGTTTGAGATCGTATATGGCAGGTGTGGTCATCTCTGCTTCCCATTGGTGCAATCAAAATTTTCTGTCACTCGCTTTCGCTAGTTATTTGTAAGGCTTTTTGCAGCCGGCCTTCGTTTGTGCAGCAAATTACGCTTGTTCGTTGTTGTGTTATTAATAGAAAGTTCTAAATCCAGAAAATAAACATTAGAAACTAGAGCATATTTGCGTATGTATACAATGAGGTACAAAAATGACAAGTATATTAAGCAAGTCGTTGTGTTGTTAATAGAAAGTCCCCGCCCCCCCTCCCAATAAAAAAAAGAAACTAGAGCATATTTGCGTATATATATGATGAGGTACAAAAATGACAGCATATAATGCAAGTCTAAATTGACCAATCGAGCGTTCAAATTTTGAAAGAAAAATCATTTAAGATAGCGTGTAAAATATATACTATGGGAACTCAATTTACATATTTTCACTAGTAATTTACAAGGAGGCTAGGCGATTCCTTCTGCAAGGCTATTAAGTTCAGTCCCACTTAACTTACTCAATTTAACTCACACTCAAAACTAGAAAAACTTTCATTCGGATAACATTTTCTCACAAGAAACCAAATTACACATCTCACCCCTCTCCATGAATCTTTCTAACAACTTTGGATTTTTCCCCAGTAGGACCTGTAACTCCAGAAACAAGCTTAAATAATCTAACAACAAGATTAGCTCTCATCAGATACAATTAATAACATCTATAATACAATAATTATAAACAACGTGATTGCATTCTCTAAGTTTAAACGTGACATGGGAACTAATACCACTGTCACCCACCTCCTTATTACTAATACAGTACGATTCATACAAACCAGGCATTTTTATAGCTTGGAAAACGTGGGCTTTCGCTTTCGAAGATAGGCCTCCACCGCCTCGTTCAGATCACCAGAGAGAAGCTGCCCGGAGTTCCAGGTTGCGACGTAGTCCAGGCCTTGCTCCACGGTCAAATCCCGGCTCCGCAGCAGTACAGCTTTTGTCCCCGTCACCGCAAGCGGGGACTTCCTCGCAATATCTGCCCAAGACAGCAAAAAGGCACAACGATGGGCCCATTAGTCTAGAGAACCCACCCACCAACGGCCCAGTTGATTACAAAACCCATTACAAGGTTTACCTTCACAGATGGCACCCACTCCTGCTTCCAACTCCTCGCGACAACTGAAGACCTTGGAAACCAGGCCCATCTCCTTCGCCTCCGGGCCCAGAACTTTACGGGCCGTGAGGGCCATCTCGGCGGCCCTCCCGAAGCCCACGATCCTTGGGAGCCGCTGCAACGTCCCGAGATCCGCCGTGATCGCCAAGTCCACCTCCTTGACGGAGAAGGCGGAGCGCTCCGTGCAGTAGCGGAGGTCGCAGGCCGTGATCAGGTCGACGCCGCCGCCCACGCATGCGCCGTCGACCTCGGCCACGACCGGCTTACGGCACCGCTCGATGGCGGAGACGGCGGACTGGAAGCTGAGGATTAGGCGGCGGAGGCGCTCGCTGGCGCGGCCGGGGTCGGGGGAGGAAGGGGCGGAGAGGGAGCGGAGCCAGGAGAGATCGATGCCGGAGCAGAAGTGGGCGCCGCGGGCGGAGAGGACGATGACGCGGACGGAGGGGGAGTGGTCGAGGGCGGAGAGGGCTGCTGGGAATTCGGAGAAGAAGTCGAGGGAGAGGGCGTTGTGGACGGAGGGGCGGTTCAGATAGAGGTAGGCCACCGCGCCTGATGGGGGTCTGGGCACGATTTCTAGGGTCTTGAACTCCATCTTCTTCAGCTGGTCCTCCTCCATTTTATGTTTCAGAATCAGCTAAAGCTCAATCGATCTAGTTTGATAATTTGAGGACACGAAAATCGGCAATAAGAACAGCGACGAGGAAGGAAAGGACGAGGCCGGGCCTGGTATGGCGCTACCGCCAGGAAGAGTTTTTCTGCTCGTAGCTGACAATGTCGTTCAACATCGACAGCGCGTATGCTTAGCGGACGTTAGCTTACTTAGGCAACGTCGATTATTTGATTGTTACATGGAGAACATGAAAAACTCTTCGTAAATTATTGTGGGCTGTGTTTAAGTGGCTGAGCCACATGATACATGGCTAGGGGGTAACTATTCGTTTTTTATTCGTGTTGCCCTTCTTTAATAGAAGTTTTGGCTCCACCCCTAGCCATGTTATAGATGAAAGGGTTTTTCATATTTTTACTGACAATGAGCTGAGCAAAACCCACACATAGAAGCCCTTGATATTTAATATTAGTAGTATACATGCTATTGCACATTAGCTTATTATTGACGCTAACTTACATTAGTGTTACTAAAGCTAATATATACTATTGCGTGCACCGTCAATCTCATGGATCTTCTATGTATAGCTTACGCTTGACTCATTGTATTTAGTGGGGAGCATAAAAAATGCATTTGTTAGAGACCCTTGTTGTTACAGTTTGCAAGGCAATAATAAGGCTTTATTAGTATCTATGAGAATAAGTCAATGTCAAAGGGTTTATTAGTAGATAATATCGATTATCTATATCTATGATAATATCAATGTGTTAATGATATACTTAATATAATATATATTAAAATTATTAAATTTTATAATATATTATTATAATAATTCTTTTAAATACAAGATAGATGGGAAAAGATTATAAATGAAAATAAAACACCAATTTTAATAACACGTATTGATTGGGGAGAGGGGGGGTATGAAATTCTTAAATGAGACTAGCCAATTTTACAAATAAACTCATATGATATAGTGCATAAGACTCATCATGATTGTGTATTGAAAAGGTGAGACTTACAAACTATTACTTCTTTTGTCCCATATTAAGTATTTTAAAATTAATTCATTTGAAAATCAAATAAGACACTTAAGATGAGATAAAAAAATATTATGACAAGCTTATAAGTTATATTTGTAAATAAATGCATAGGCGTGAACTACTATGATTAGGAAGAAAAATTTGTAAATTACATTGACCCACCCATATTGATCTCTTATAATTGTACTTATTTTTTAATATGAGGAATTAGTTATTATGAGCTCAGGTTCACGCGTGTCCATCATGAGCCCAAGCTTTGAGGGTCGTCAAATTGAGATCCAACGACGAAGAGTATTGTAGGGGCAACCTGCCTACCCTGAGTTATATGCATCGTTGGATTGAAATCCAATCGCCAACAAAGCCCGGGCTCACGCTGATGGAGCTCATATAAACGGGAGGTGTAACATTATCAACTTTAAGCCCTTGATATTTAATATTAGTAGTACATATGCTATTGCACATTAGCTTACTATTGTCACTAACTTACATTAGTGTTACTAAAGCTAATATATATTAATGCGTGCACCGTCAATCTCATAGATGAAGAGCTCCTATGTATGGCTTACGCTTGACTCTTTGTACTTAGTGGGGAGCATAAAAAACGCATTTGTTAGAGGCCCTTGTTGTTAGAGTCTGCAAGGCAATAATAAGGCTTTATTAGTATCAATGAGAATAAGTCAATGTCAAAGGGTTTATTGGTAGATAATATCGATTATATATATCTATGATAATATCAATGTGTTAATGATACACTTAATATGGATACAGATGGCTACAAATTTTTAATATATATTAAAATTATTAAATTTTATAATATATTATTATAATAATTCTTTTAAAGACAAGATAGATGGGAAAAGGTTATAAATGAAAATAAAACACCAATTTTAATAACATGTATTGATTGGGGAGAGGGGGGAGACCAGCCAATTTTACGAATAAACTCATAGGATATAGTGCATAAGACTTGTCATGATTGTGAATTGAAAAGGTGAGACTTACAAACTATTACTTCTTTTGTCCCATATTAAGTATTTTAAAATTAATTCTTTTAAAAATCAAATAAGACACTTAAGATAAGATAAAAAAATATTATGACAAGCTTATAAGTTATATTTGTAAATAAATGCATAGGCGTGAACTACTATGATTAGGAAGAAAAATTTTGTAAATTACATTGACCCACCCATATTGATCTCCTATAATTGTACTTATTTTTTAATATAAGGAATTAGTTATTATGAGCTTAGGTTCACGCGTGTCATCATGAGCCCAAGCTTTGAGGGTCGTCAAATTGAGATCCAACGACGAAGAGTATTGTAGGGGCAACCTGCCTACCCTAAGTTATATGCATCGTTGGATTGAAATCCGATAGCCAACAGAGGATGGGCTCACACTAACGGAGCTCATATAACAGGAGGTGTAACATTATCAACTTTAAACCTATGAAGAGGTTAGATTCAAATAGTGGTTGAGCCTTTTTTGGATATTTTTTTATAAAAAAAGACTAAAATAACTACAAGAGATATGTATCGGTCGTATTGATAAGATACACTCGATTCTTCCCTATGAATTGTACTAAAAATTATCAATACGAGTATGTATCGACCCATATTGACTCATACACCTACACCTTTGGTGAAGAATTGATCAACAAATCCTCAAAGTATTACACAAAATATCTCCAAATTTCAAGTAATATACAAAGTGTCCCTATGCAAATGTAAACCTTCACACATGTGGCATAAATTATCTAAAATATATTTTTTCTCATTTCTTTCATTTTAACTTCACCAAGTAACTATTTCTCATTTCTACCACCTTCACCACCGACTCACCCGCCTCTACCATCGGTTACACCGTCTCCACCACCAACTTCGTTATCTTCGCCATTGGCTCTATTTTATCCGATTTCATTTTCTCCTTCTCTACCCGTCACCTTCTCTTCCTCCCCTCTTCTGCCACCTCCTCTTCTTATTTTTCCTCTTCTTCCTCCCTCCCTCCTCTCTCTTTCTCTCTCTCTTATCCTCCTCCTCCCCCTCCCCTTTTCCTCCTTGGTCGCCACCTCTTCCTCCTTGTCGGAATCTAATAAAACTAGATATGAACTAGCCGGTGGAGTGATTAAAAAATTATTATTTTTATTTACAAGCTTAAATCTTTAAAAATAAACCTATGAACATGTTAAACTACTCAAAAGCAAGAATGGGTGATACACATGTTTTTTATACATTTTATTCTCCTTTTACCTTATTTGCTATCATATGATTAAACTAATTTAGGGTTAATTATGATTTATTTATGTTAAGACATATATTAGTAGTTTGATTTAATTATTAATTAATTCGGGTGACATTGGTATATTAAGTGTAAATTTGAGTTAAGTAGGGATTTTATTTAATTTTTACACAAATATGGCTTATTGTGTTTTGTAGGTGGATGTTGCATGAACAACTTTCTTAATGCTCATGTTTCTTAGAAATTATTTGGACACAGTTTGGATGCCTTCAACGAATCAAACAGTCAACAAATGCATGTCTAAAATTTGCTTTATTTTTATTTTATTCATGTAGTTTGTTAAGATAGTTCGTTGTAAATATTTAAGGATACATTGTCACTCGTCGGCTATCGACTGTCAATATGAGGTTCGAGTTAGCATCAGAGAAAACTTAAAATTAAGTAAAAATAAAACTCACATTTACTTTTAACATGTTCACTTTTTAAAATTTAAGTTTGTAGATAAAAAAATAAATAAAATTTTAATCACTCCATCGGCTAGTTTATAACCGGTCTTGTAGATTCTGGCAGAGAGGAAAAGGAGGCGACTGAGGAGAAAAATGATAGGAGGAGGAGGAGGAGGAGAGGAGAGGAGAGAGAGAAATAGAAGAGGAGGAAAAGTAGGAGAGAATGAAAAAGAAGAAGAGGAGGTGACATAAGAGGGGAGGAAGAGAAGGTGACGGCAGTGGAGAAGGAGAAAGTGAAATTTGATGAAATAAAGACGGTGGTAAAGACGACGAAGTTGGTATTAAATGTGGCCGATGGTAGATGCAGTGGAGCCAGTGGTGAAAGTGGTGGAGCTGAAGTCAAAAGTGGTTGAAATAAAAAACAATGAGTTGGTTAAGCTAAAAAGAAAAAAAAAATTTAGATTATTTGTGCTACATATGTGAAAATTTATATGTGCATAAAATTATTTTACGTATTACTTAAAAATTAAAGATATTTTATATAATATAATATATTATAAAGCCATTTTAATCAATTACAAGGCTAATGTACCGGAGTGTTTGGAAATAAGCAATTAGGCAATAGCCCTTTGGGCTGGACATTGTCCTCTCCTAGGTTTTTTATTTTAATCTTTTATGGTTGCTCCACTCTTTAAGTAATTGAGTCTCATTATAACGGGAGTCCAAGCATCGTCATATGCCAAATTTTGGGGACAGGTAGGATTTATCAACCGCACATCCAGTCTAGCTAGAGACACATGCATTAAGATTGCAATCTGACAGCTCCGCAAGGTGCGCCATTGGGTTCATGTTATGTTAACTTTTTGTAAAGTAGCTTATAGCCTTTTTGGGAACACTTTTTTATAATATTTTTAAAATAATTTAATATAAAGATGGGACAGCTAAAAACCTATTTTTCAAAAATAAAGTGTAGGTCAGTCCGTTTTGCAAATATTCCCTAGACAAAAATCATCCCCGAGTTGCTTGTTTTTCCAAAAGCATGGAGTTGAACATCGGACCTCATCGTTTCTTCCTCTTATATCCCTGTTAGTCGTTCCACACACACATCCAGTTCTTTTTTTTGCTCTATCACTGCGCTCACCGATGTTGTATGATTGCTCCAAGTCCAATTGTCGGGTCCATCCCACGCATGATCATCAACAACACCGGACTCCGCCCAGGCTATCCATCTGTTGGTCACTGCTCCGTTGTTCGCCCCTGCCTCACCGTCAAACTTGGCCGGCTCCACTCATCTTGCAGTTTTTGTAGTCCTAGATTGTAAACCCGCATACAGTTATAAAAAAATAAAAATAGAACTGATCCCGGTCCGGGTCTGAGTCCAACTCAGGCCCATCGGGCATCAGTTTGCAGGAAGAGTCAGGGGAAAAAAATTTCCTTCCCCCAACATCTACAAACTGGAGAAAGAGAGGTTCTCCTTCTCCCCCACGATCTTTGTTTTTCCCCCCTCCACAATTCTCCTCCCCTTCTCCTTCATGTCTCTTTCCTCCTCTTTATAAGCCCACGTCCTCCTTCCCTCTCGCACTATTAGTCCCCTTTCCCTAGTTCAACGAGAAGCGAGTTTGACAATCTGTAGGCAGTGACAGTGGGGAAATCTAGGCGGCGAGATGACCGGGCTGAAAAAGGGAAAGCAAAAAGGTAGGATCTTTTGACGATTTACAGTGCCTTTCTCTCTGATTTGGGTTAATTCCCTTCTTCCCAATTTTGAATTCACGTTCACAGTGAATGGGCTCGCGCAAAATTGTTTAAATTGCACCTCTTCCTTCTCTTGTGTTAGTTATATGTTTTCAACCACTAATTAGAGTTTGGTTGTGAATTTTCTTTAGAAATTTGAGAAGATCAGTGACTTTTCTTGAACATTGGGCATTGAATTAGGCCAAAGTGTGGTCCCTCAATTAGAACATGAATTGTCGTCTTAGCATGAATTATGTTGTGATAGTATTGTGGTGAATGAAATCCTAATACCATGCTTATGCCCAAATTTTGATGTTGCAAGTAATATATGTCTTGATTAAGTGTGTAATTCCCAACGTTTGATGTGCAATACTCTGATTTTATTCCATAAAATATTATGTAGTTTTCTAGCATGATTCATATGGTTGAAGTATGAGTTTGGTCTATGAGCTAAAACTGGTGAAGCTATATCAGTTATATGATTTTGTTATATGTTAAGATGGGTTTTAAACTAATCTCTAACGCTATATATACAATTGTGAGACTGTGACAATTAGAGATATAGTTTCCTATCTCTCTCTCTCTCTCTCTCTCACACACACACACACAGATATATATATATATATATATATATATATATATATATGCTGTATATTTATGTATGTTGTCATGGGTTTGTGGGGTATTGTTTAGTGATCAGTATGCATCATAGTGAGGGGGTTATTAGATTCACCTAATTGGATTTGTGGCTGTCGTGGGAAGTTTTATTGAATGAGTTGGAACTGTGTATTCTTTTTTTATTTAATTCAAATACATTCCTTGGTAATAAGATATAAATTCCTTATCAAGCTTTAAGAGGCACGTAAGAGGAATCAGTTGTACTCCAATGCATGATATAGGTCGATGCTGAATTGTTAGTTAATTGTTTGAATGATATGTGCAAGACTTTGTTGTAATATATATATATATATAGAAAAGTTTATATGAGCCCAGGCTCGTATATACCTATGTGAGCCCGGGCTCTATGAGCCGTCAGATTTACATCTGGCGGCCCATAATATTCATAGGTTTCATGAGTATTATAAACCCATGAGTATTATGGACCATTGGATGTAAATCCAATGGCCCATAGAGCTCGGGCTCACATAGGCATATATGAGCCCGGGCTCATATAAACGGGGCTTTTATATATATATATATATATATATATATATATATATATATATATATATATATATATATATATATATATATATATATATATATATATATATATATATATATCACCTAGGGAGTGCATGACACCCTTTGTTGAGATTCTTTTTTTTATGGAAGACTTTGCTAAGAATAAATGATATTATGATAAACATTATTAATGTGAATGGTATGTTGATTGATTATGAATTGGGTATGTGAGAGGAATACATTGCCTAATTGGTAGACTAGGTATTAAGAACCCACCTAAGAGTGATGGGTTGTCAAGGGTAGTTAATATCTAGGTTGGGTGCCTTAATTTCAGGATTCAAAATAATAAGACTACTCAGGGATGAGGGTGGACCCCAGCCTTTGGCAATTCCCTCCTAGTTTCACAAGTCATTACGAGTGCACGCGTATAACAACCCATGGTGCATTCCCACCGGCGCAAATCACGGATCACATAGCTAATTCTCTGGGTGTTATATGAAATGAGTTACGTAGATTATAAGTTATGAATGACGAAGTATATGGTGATCAGGTAAATGTATGAAATGATGGATGGTTAAGTTTAAATGAGATGCATATATATATATATATATATATATATATATATATATATATATATATATATATATATATATATATATATATATATAAATCATGTTAGGTGTATTATTCTAGAGATTGATTGATTATTTGTTGTTGTTGTGTAAACGATGATTGCTAAGATTACAATGTATATTTTATTTGAGGCTCATGGAGCTTTTAGCTTATGGGTGGAGCATCCATTCCATAGAGCATATTTTTGCGCGCAGGTTTAATTGTTGGACGCGTAAGAACGATAAGAAAGATCGAGAGATCACATTCACAGGGATAATGAAGGGAATTAGGATTGGTTTAAATTCTTTTAGAACATTAGTTATGATGTGTAGTTACCGATGAACACCTTTTGGTGAAATTCAAGTGATTTAGATTCATTAAAAGCAGTAGGTTTTACACAAATGTTTCATATTAAATTCTTTATCCCTTGCAAAATACGTTATTATCTTGTCACAGCTTGAGTTAAGGGTACTCCGATGGCATTTATAGTTTATGGACTTGTGGCGACCGTCAGAAAATAATATACGTCATATTTTACGTAATTATTATCTCGCTCGGCACGTGTTACATTGCACGTGGAACCGAACGTGACGGTCCACCTTACGGATTACAGAACAAAAATATCGGCATAAAATAAGTTGGTATAGAAAAGTTTGGAGTTGATGCACAGCTAAAATATTACATATAACGTAGCAGAAAAGTAGGACCTTGTCCAGAATACACTGCATGTAGAGCAGTCATATTACAGAATTATAACATACATGTCGAAAATATATTATTACAGAGAAATGTATTTAAAAGAGACTAATCAGATAACCCTTCGGTGGACCCCTCCGCGTTGATTTTACTACCTGCAGAGTCTGTGGGTGGGTGAGTATTTTTTTATACTCAGTAGGTGGAATTAAAATCTAATTTGATGCTAAGCAAAAGATAGTAATTTTATTTTTTATTTTTTATTTATTTTTAAAACAAATTCAGAATAATTTCGGAAAACACCGATTTGTCCGATGACGATAAATCCAGAGCCATGATACCGAACGGCGTTCCTCCGATGCTCATGGGGCAACAGGAAGCTCAGAAGGCAGGTGTTTTCCCATGATACTCCATACCTATGCGCGCGCCAGATACCGATCATTTCCTCGGTAGGTATCCAGAATTATTATAATTCGAGGCTTAACCTCAAATTTATTCGGAAAACGTAAATACCCTGACAAAATTTCAGGGTATGTAAACATATCATACGTATGACATTTCTTAGAAAATTCAAGCATATGAGCATAACGAAATAAAACTGCGTATAAAAACTAGAACATATAAGCAGAGCATAGGTTAGAGTTTAAAATCCCCTACCTTAAAGTTGGCGTAGAAAATTCGCGGTTGTAGAGAGCTGATATAGAAAATCCGGTCCCACCACGGCGTCCGGCACTATCGCTTTAGTTAAGAACGCCTTTGAAATGGTTTAAATCGGACTTAAAACAGTCCAGAACGGAGAGTCAGAAGTTTTTGCGGAAGGTAGAAGTGAATAGTAAAGAAGAAAAAATGAGGTATATATAGTGGATGGGGCGGAACTGACGCGCGACGCGTGTCAGACACGCGTCGCGCAGCGGACAGCGGACCCGCGTGAAACCGACGCGTGGAACCGCGCGTGTCGCGCGGTGCCGCGCTGCGCGACACGCGGCTCCGCGTGTCGCGCGGACCGCGCCGCGCGGTTCGCGCGGATCACCGCGCGGTTCGCGCGGATCACCGCGCGGCGCGGACCCGCGGGCCCGACGCGCCCCGCGAACCGCGCGACGTCGCGTGTCGCACGGTCAGCGCGCGGCTGACGCAATGCATGCGTCAGCCTACATTAAAATATTAATATATTTTTTTTCTTTTTTTCCAAAACTTTAAATTGCTTTAACTTTTTACCTATATATCGGAATTGTACGTTCTTAGTACCGATGGATTCGTATCGACGAGTCCTTCGAAACAAGACCACTCAAGGATAGGTTTTACCGTAGTTTTATCGTGGGCCCGCTTATGATGCGCGCTTCCACGATCGCTACATACGGTCACTATCTCCGAATCAAGTGTTTCAAAAATCTTTAAGTTCGGTTTTTAAAGTTCTACAACATTCATTTAGGTCCCGAAAGCAAAATAACGTTCTAATAATATATAAAAATTCTAATAGTAAAATTTACCTCGGATCTGGGTTGTCACATTCTTCCCTCCTTATAAGAATTTCGTCCTCGAAATTAAACTTGCTATTCATCAAAGAGCTCAGGATATTTCTTTACCATTTCACTTTCCAATTCCCACGTGGCTTCTTCTGACGAATGGTGCCGCCATAACACTTTGACTAATGGAATCCTTTTTGTCCTCAAGATTTGTTCTTTTCGATCCAATATTCTGACAGGCTTCTCTTCAAATGTCAAATCAGGTTCCAAGGTAATCATTGTTTGATCTAAAATGTGAGAAGGGTCTTGTATATACTTGCGAAGCATGGATACATGAAATACATTATGGACCTTGTCCAACTGAGGGGGTAATGCCAATCTATAAGCTACTGGTCCTATTTTGTCAAGAATTTCAAATGGTCCTACAAATCGAGGACTTAGCTTTCCTCTCATCCCAAATCTCATAACTCCTCTAGTTGGTGATACCTTCAGCAGCACAAGCTCGCCTTCACGGAATTCGAGGTCTTTTCTTCTTTGATCAGCATAGCTCTTTTGACGACTTTGTGCGGTCTCTAATCGACTTCGTATAAGCTTCACTTTACTCACACATTGTTGCAAGAGTTCTGATTTTACTAATTTTCCTTCCCCAACTTCACTCCAACAAGTTGGGGATCGACAGGGTCGTCCATAAAGAGCTTCATATGGTGCCATACCAATACTGGAATGATAACTATTATTATAAGAAAATTCAATTAGTGGCAAGTGTTCATCCCAGTTACCTTTCCAATCTATGGCACATGCCCGCAACATGTCTTCTAGTGTCTGAATAGTTCGTTCAGACTGACCATCAGTTTGCGGATGGAATGATGTACTTAATCTGAGACTTGTTCCCAATTCTTCTTGAAACCTCATCCAAAAATGTGAAGTGAACCGGCTGTCTCGATCTGAAATGATCGACAAGGGTACACCATGCCGACTCACAATTTCTTTTATATACATTTTGGCCAAGACATTCAATGTCTGAGATTTCTTTAAAGGAAGAAAATGGGCACTCTTAGTAAGTCTATCCACTATAACCCAAATGGATTCATGGCCGGCCGATGTCTTGGGTAAGCCTGAAACAAAATCCATAGAAATGTGCTCCCATTTCCATTCTGGAATTTCAATAGGATGAAGAGTACCTGATGGTTTTTGACATTCTGCTTTAACTTGCTGACAAGTTAAGCATTTAGAGACAAATTCTCCAATGTCCCTTTTCATCCCTTTCCACCAAAAACTTCTTTTGAGATCCTGGTACATTTTTGTTCCTCTTGGGTGGATGGTATATTGAGACCTATGAGCTTCATGCAGCAATTCTTGTTTTAATTCAGTACTGCAGGGACTACTAGTCGTGCTTTAAATCTTATACCATCTTTAGAGTGTCTATTAAAATCAGGCTTGCCTAAGAAGGTTTGTACTTCTACATCCTCTTTTTGCGCCTCCAAAATGCGCTCAACCAATTCAGATTTTATTTCCAGATTAGCTACAATTACCTTCTTGGTTTCTAGTTGTAATTGAGGTTGTATGTCTATTACCTCTTCCATCAATTTCCATTCTTTTATCAACAGTTGAGCTACCATCCCCGAAGTCTTTCTACTCAAGGCATCGGCCACTACATTAGCTTTTCCTGGGTGATATTGAATAGAGAAGTCATAATCATTCAAGTATTCAATCCACCGTCTTTGCCTTAAATTTAAATCCCTTTGAGAGAAAATGTATTTCGGACTACGATGATCTGTAAAAACTTCAAACTTCTCCCCCATACAAGTAATGTCTCCGAGTTTTAAGGCAAAAACTACTGCTGCCAATTCAAGATCATGAATGGGGTAATTACCTTCATGCTTCTTTAATTGTCTTGAAGCATAGGCTATTACCTTCTCATGTTGCATCAAGACACATCCAAGACCCATTCTTGAGGCATCACTATAAATTACAAATCCTCCATTACCGGTTGGTAGGGATAAAGCTGGGGTGGTGGTTAATCTTTGTTTTAACTCCTGAAATGCCTTCTCACAATCTTCATTCCATAAAAATCTCACTCCTTTTCTGGTTAACTTTGTTAAAGGTAAAGCTATTTTTGAGAAGTCTTAGATAAATCTTCGATAATATCCAGCAAATCCTAAGAAACTTCTAATTTACGTAACGGTTTTGGGTCTTTCCCACTTCACGATTGCTTCAATCTTGATTGGGTCTACTGATATTCCATTATTAGAAATGACATGACCCAAGAACACAACTTTGTCTAACCAAAACTCACACTTACTTAACTTGGCATATAGCTGATGGTCTCTTAGAGTTTGAAGAACTATTTGCAAATGTGTTTGATGTTCTTCAGGAGTGGAAGAATAGACTAATATGTCATCGACAAAAACAATCACAAATTTATCCAAATAAGGTCGGAAAACTCGATTCATAAGATCCATGAATGCTGCAGGAGCATTCGTCAATCCGAATGGCATCACTAAGAATTCATAGTGTCCATAACGGGTACGAAATGCTGTTTTTGGAATATCTTCATCCCGTATTCTCAACTGGTGATATCCAGATCTTAAATCTATTTTTGAGAATACTTTTGCTTCTTGTAGTTGGTCAAACAGATCATCTATTTTGGGTAAAGGATACTTATTCTTAATAGTTACCGAGTTAAGCATTCTATAATCTATGCACAGTCTCAAAGATCCATCCTTTTTCCTGACAAAAAGGACTGGAGCTCCCCAAGGTGAGACACTCGGTCTAATGAATCCTTTATTTAGCAATTCCTGCAATTGATTCTTTAATTCTTTTAACTCTGCAGGTGCCATTCTATAGGGTGCCTTAGAGATAGGTTCTGTATCTGGTATTAACTCAATATTAAAGTCTATCTCTCTCTTTGGTGGTACCCCTGGAAGATCTTCAGGAAATATATCTGGAAAGTTCCTTATAACTTCAATATCCCCTATTTTGGGAGATGATGATTCTTCCAAGATTACACTTGCAAGGTACGCTTGACATCCTTTAGATATCAAGTGTTGTGCTTTTACCGCAGAAATAATGCATACTTCTGAAGGTTCTCTATTTCCATGAAAGGTAAATTCCTCTCCTTGCATATTGAATATCACCTTCTTTTTCTTACAGTCCACCAACGCTTCATTATCAGCTAACCAATCCATTCCTAAGATGACATCGTAATCGTTCATACTTAAGAGTATCAAGTTAGCCTTCCAGATTTGGTTGTCAAAGGTTATGGACACATCTTGCACAAAGTTTTGAGCTATAAAAGTTTTTCCTACAGGAGTTGACACTTCTAGGATATAACCTAAATCCATAATTGGATGATCCGTACTTAAAGCAAAATCACAGGATATGAAAGAATGCGTCGATCCTGGATCTATTAAAACTTTAGCAACTTTATCCAAAATTAGAAGTGTACCTTGTATAACTCCTGCTGAAGTTTGGGCTTCTTCTGCAGTAATGGCGAACACTCGCCCTTGAGCCTTTGGTTTTTGCTCCGGTTTGATCTCTTCTTTGATCTTCTTTTTAGGGCATTCCTTGATCTGATGCCCAGGATCTCCACATGCGAAGCATCGCCTTTCAGCAAGATAACAGATCCCTGATGGATGAAATCGGTTGCATTTGGAGCATTTTTCTAACTTTTTCTCTTTTTGATTCTGGGGCGGTGGTCCAAAGGTTCTTGGAAATTTTTGATTATTATACTGCTTAGGGGTTGTGAATTTTCTCTTCCGGTCCTCCATCCGGCTTCCTTGTCCACGATCCTTTTTCTCTGCTACGAATTCCTGATATTCCTGTTCCAGTAGTGAAGCTAATTCCACAGCTTTAGCCAACGTAGTAGGTTGAAATCCTACTATTCGACTACGAAGTCCATTATGCAATCCTCTAACAAATTTTCTCGCTTTCTTTAGCTCCGTTGAACAGATTTCGGGAGCGAAGCGTTGTAACTAAACAAATTTATTTTCATATTGAAAGACTGTCATATTCCCTTGTTGGAGATCTAAAAATTCTTTCTCCTTCTTTTCCTGAACGTGAGGCGGAAAATATTTGTTGTATAATACCTCTCTGAATTCTTCCCATTTGATATTTCCTCTATTTGGAAAGAAATTCCGTTCAGCTGATGGCCACCAAAAAGCCGCTTCTCCGGTCATAGCGAAAGTGGCTATATCCACTTTCCTATCCTCTGGGACTTTCAAAGCTTTAAAAATTCGTTCAACTTCAAATGTCCATTTTTCAGCAGCTTCTGGTCCATCTACTCCAGAAAATTACGAGCGATCTTCTTAAAGCGCTCGAGTAAATTATCCTTCTCACTATGACTAGCCGATTCCCTAGAGTTACTTAAGTGATTAGGGCTAGGTTGCAATCCTTGAGTCTGTAAATGTTGAGTCATTCTTTGGATCATCAGGTCAAAGAAATTGTCCATGTGGTTTTCCGATGCTTTGTATCTTGAGCAGCATTTTCGGCTTGAGCAGAAGTATCAGACAGTTGTACTTCTTTGTCAGAAGACATGTCAGACAGATTGTAATAACCTTAAATTCATAATAAATTTTTGTAAACTAGAAGTTTATATATAACCATTTTCGTATTTACATCGTACAAAAGAAGTGTATATAATACACTTAGAAAGCCAAAAGATTACAGTCAAGCAACAAAAGTGTTTTAACCACACGTTAAAAATAAACCAAAAACCAAAAAGGGGGTTAAAACACAGCCACACATATTCAGATGTTTAAGGAAAAAATTTCTTATAAGGGCACTGGAAGAAGAAGTGTCTGTTCTTCTCGCAGATAGGGCATAGTTCGGGCAATGGGTCGGTGTACCATGGGCATTGACAGAAGTAGTGCCCCCTCTGCTCGCATAGTACACAAATTTCTGGTAACTGGTCTGTGTACCATACGATTCCCTTTCCCCTATCTCCCCAACGTGCACCTTCCGCTTCCATCATCTCTTCCGCTTCTGGAGGCAAGAGGTTCAGATCGACATCTATCATAGGGTTATGTACCCCCTCTCCCCTAATGATATTTTCTCTCACTGCTTCCCCCTCTGGGACCACCCTCATCTCTTCTTGGTCAGCATTTTCTATTATCTCGCCCTCCTCTGGAATATTAATCAGCATATTGTTCTAGAAATATTCATCATCCAATGGATCAGCCTCCAATGGTTCCTCTTCTGCTGGTTCTGGGTCCTCTTCCATAACGTCCCCCTCCACCGGATCTTCTTCCTCAGGGTCCTCCTCCTCAGGGTTCTCCTCCTCTAGGTCCTCTTCCTCAGGGTTCTCCTCCTCTAGGTCCTCTTCCTCGGATGTATCTCCCACATCAATGGTTGTGTCAGAAATATTTACTATTTCCTCTACTTCGTTTAACGAAAGAGGTGTGTCTGGAATATTGACTATCTCCTGGATCTCGTCACTATTTTGGGGAAGGGCGGTGGTGATTTCTGAGGTGTTTGAAGACTCTGTCATACTGCGACTCTTTTTGCTTTTCTTTGGTGGTGGTTTTCGGGCTGACATATGATATAAAGATCCCGAAATCAGTCTCATTTTCGATTTTCCCATTAACTGATTTACCATTACAAAACAATATATATATATAAGAAAGCATCAAATATATTTATTATAATAATAAAAAAATAACTGCTCTAGGAACAGTGGAGGCAAGTGCTCCGATACCAAGTGTGGCGACCGTCAGAAAATAATATACGTCATATTTTATGTAATTATTATCTCGCTCGGCACGTGTTACATTGCACGTGGAACCGAATGTGACGGTCCACCTTACGGATTACAGAACAAAAATATTGGCATAAAATAAGTTGGTATAGAAAAGTTAGATAGTCCTTTAAGAAAAGTAGACGTTTCCACTTTGAGCATGGCATGAAGAAGATTTGAAGACAATGCATCAATATGTTGGTCTTCACTTCTAATCTTAAGCTACCGCGTTACTCCCAAGTGTCTTATTCATGATTTACAGGATTTTCAAGCTACACGAGGAGGTTCAAATACTAAACCCTAAATCCCGAATGAGGTGATGTGACTAGCTAATTAAATGTAAGGGTTGCAAATTTGACTCTTAATAAGTATAGCGCGGTGGTGTATGGATATTGCGATGAAGTAAAAGAAGCTTCAGCTTTTTTGACATGTAAAGAAGTCTGAATTTCAGATATTAGAATCTTGCATTAGGATAGAACATGGATTGCAAACTCTGTGTGCTAGGCTGAACCTTGCTATTGTTGGTGGTGAGAGCTGTCAATGTACTTGAACCAGCTAGTCATAGCAGTACTTAAGTTGACAGCTGCAGTCATTCTTCGGTTAAATGACTGACTTAACTGAAGAACACATCTGATCACAGCTGTCATATTTCCTATTCTCATTTTGAATCCTTGGACAACCTACTAGAAAAGTACAGTAATCTCTGAAATGTGAATGGCTGGCATGGAATAGTTCCCATCAGGCATCTAGAGTTTCTGTAATGTGAAAGCTCAACTAACTAATATGCACTTGAATGAACTGCGATCTTTTTCTTGCTTTCAAATAACGAAAATCTTCATATTCAAGTGAAGCACTTCCTCTGACAGCAAAAAAAAAAAAAACGAGACAAAGTGAAGCACTTGCTTGGAGGACTCATATAATGGTTTTGCTAGATGTCGATTGAAACGGATATGGTCGGAGCTCTGTCCATGTTCTCCGGCCTAGTTTTGCTATTCTTAGGGTCAATGGGTTTCCCTATAAGTGGGGTTGATTAGAGATGTTTCTACAACCTTCCAGGTTTTCTCTTCCTTCCTGAGCAGGGCATCTCGTCGGACACACGAAACCAACAACGTCCATGTATATATTCAGGTGCCATGTTTCTTTCATGTTTTCACGCATCTAATGAGAGGCAAGCAGGCAACATGTCCCAATGCATAGGGAGAGAGTGTACTTGTCTCTGTCAACTATGTCCCGAGGTTCAGTTGCTACCCATGGAAACAAACATGAAATTACCTGTGAGACTAACATGCCTGCTGCAGTCGACGTTTTTAAGTTGTAAAATTCATATGTACACGTACGGAGAACACAAAGCACAAACTAAAAAATGGTCATGCTCCATTGTGGGTCCAATAAGGTCTTGTTAGGGCCATTGTAAAATACAGTGATCTTTGAGCCTTGCTTGACGTCTTCATATGAGTTTTATAACTTTCCGCCTTTTAATTGGAGTTTCAGGAAGGAATCCCATTCCCTCGCAAGCTTTTTTAGATTATTTTCATTTCCAATTGGAAGAGACATATGAATTCAGCTAAAAGTCGAAGCAAGGGAGTTGTATTTTATGTAACATTCAGTGCTTCCATGCTGGTACTCCATGACATTAAACGGGTAAAAGCTGCTCATGATGGAATTCCTTCTTACAATCTCAGTCTCCCTCCCCCGCTCCTCTTGCATGTCACTGTATACAGTTCTCACTTGATGAATGATCATAACAAAAAAATCAGGAACAAAGTTCATTCATTACACGTAACAGAATGTGTACGAAAGAGACAAAACAGAACCACGAACGGAGTAGAAATTTTCAACGCTAATGGACAATATACAAATAAATTAATTGAGAAAGGCAACCATCGCTGGAAGAAAGCCATCTAGCAACTTAAAAAAGACATGATATTTGTAGTGGAAATTCTCACTATAACATTAAAGAAAAAAAAAGTTCACTATAACAACCTTTAAAAGAGAGTGAGATAAATAGATGAGTAAAATGCTACTTTCAAAGGTCGAGGTAATTCTTTTAGTGGCATTAACAGGTTAGGTGACTAATTGCATGGAAAAAGTTTTCATTAGTAGATCACTCATATTTATGCTATTAAATTAGGTCTCTGACTACAAGTCTACAAGATGTATGCATAAGGAGTATTAACTAGGGATAGATAATTTTACTTAAAAAAAAGAAGCAGTACACCAATAGTTGAGCTGCTCCCAGATTGCAATAACTGTTTTTGCACAGGAAAAGTACTGCTGAATGGAACCAATCAATGGCACAACTCTAGGAAGTAGGCCGGCGTGGTGCTCGTGGTCCTCATTCATCCAGATATCCAGGCGTGCTTTACTAGCAACGCCCTTGTCTAAGTATCTTGCGGCAGATTAACAGCTCATTAACAGTGGAGAGTGAAAGACTGCGGAAGAGAAGAGGAAAGAAGAGTAATGACAGACAGATAGTAATATGGTTTGAGTGGAGACAGGAGGCCTGACGTGGAGACGAAACAAAAGGAAGAGGAGCCGTGTGTGGTTCAGCTGAGAAAAATGGAAACGGCCTCAGGGGGGAGGCCATTGCCATTTAGTGTGGCTCACGTGGAAATCTCCTCACTCCTTCCCCATCTCTCTTGTATTGTATGCACAACCGGTAACGTAAAAGCCCCCGCAACTCCACCTGTTTGGTTGGGCAACGATTATCCTACGCCACCTCCTTATGCCCGGAAATATTTTCTATGCTCCCTGATCACAGTGAGCCTAGTGTAACGATCTCAAGGGAGCCGTCCATCTAAAAAATCAATGGTATGTTGGTATATATATGAGCCAATGATATTATAATGTGCACATTTCAAATATCAACGGATGCCTTCTTGAGGCTAGGCTCAATGTAGTAGAGAGCACAAAAAAATGATTCCTGCTCCTACAATGATGCACTGGCCTAACAACAACTATGAATACAGCCTCCCCAAAGAAAAGGGGCAAAATGGCCCCCACCTTCCTTCCTCACTTTTCTTCTCCTATTTAAGCCTCCTCCCACCTTCCCCATCCCTCAATACTCACCCCGAACTTCCATTTTGCAGGCCATTGGCATTGGCAGCTCCCTCTCTATTCATTTCGTTCTTCCTCTTCATGTCCTTTTAACCAGGAGGAGAGGGAAGAAAGAAAGAGAGGGAGAGAGTTTGCCAGCCTCTGGTACCGAGTGGCTCTTCCTCATTTGGTGCTTTTCGCCAGCAGAGTAGCTAACCCTGTCTGTGCTTTCTGTATTCAGCGAAGAAGTGAGATAGAGAGATGGCCCTCTTCACTGTTCAACATCCATGGGCTTTCACCTTTGGCCTCTTAGGTAGACAACACAATTAAGGAGCCTTTCAGCATATAAACATATACTCTATATTATCTGCTCCAGTTTGTATCTTGATCAGCTTATTTACTATTAGTTTATTTCTTCATTCCTTTTTTTTTCAATTCGAAACTTGAGAACATGAAAACAATTTTCTCTGTCGAGTTTTGAAAGTCCTCTCTTTCTTTGTGTTTTTCTTTCATCTTCCCGATAAGAAGCAATATTTGTAAAAATCTTTGCATGGATTTGAAACATTTCCATCATGGACTTATTCCTATGGTATTCAATCTAAAATACTAGATTTGAAAGGTACGCTCGATATAAATCAGAACTTTCATACATGCAAACACTTACGTAACTGCATATATGTGTAGATATATTTTATGTAAATTCATCAGTTCATAATATTGATAAATGTCATTATGTTCTTTTGTCAATTTTTTTTTGCTTATATCAGCTTTAAATCGTACAAATCTTTAAGCTCTCTTTCCTTGTCGATGGGCAGTATTTCCACCAGTCCACACAATAATGATTACTAAAAAGGAAAGTTTACCCAACTTTAGGCTTATGCAGCTTTCCGTTTCTCTTTTTGTATCCATCCCTCCAGAATTCGTCGTAAATGGAAAAAGAACTCAGTTTTCACTTTATGCGTACGTCCTCCTGTATCTTTTTGTTTTCATTTGACCCTTGGTACTAGTCTCTGAGAATCTAATTAATCACAATCATCGAGTTTTAAAAAATATACTCCCTCTATCCCATATTAATAAATAGCTCTATTTGTTTTTCATAATAAACTAATTTCAGTTCATTTTGAAAAATCAAATGGAGAGTATATCTGTTCTGGTGTCATTCTTTTTTTAGGGTGGGGAGGAGGGCACTTTTTCTCTTTTACGAATTCATATATATTAGGAATTTTTTCTTTTCAATGCACATTTACTTATATTCCTTGTCTGATAGATCATAAGCCCAGAAGCTGATTTATTCTTTATCGTTCATTTTAATAAAAACCGAACCGGTTATGAGATCGTATTAATGAGCAAAATACCTTGTATAGGACCTAATCCTGTCTTATGTACCTAATTATGAGAAAATCACGTCCATTTATTTCATGTACTGCATCTGATATATAATTTGATCGCAACGTATATATCTTTTTTCAAGACATATATACTTACAATCAGATGCTTCATTCTTCTATATGATTTTCATTTTTCTCTTTTGCTTTCATCAATTGTGAAAGATATTTCTGAGGCTCTCACTCCGTTGTCACATCAATCGTCTTCCTAATCTATTACTAATGGCCAGTCACATACGTTAGTTGGCAGTAAATTTCATGTTTAATTTCTTTCAATTTAAAAGCTTTAATTTCCGACACCTAATATATCTTTACTATTCTTAATCATGACCTAACTTGAAAATATATTGCTCCTTCTGCTTTTTTGACTCAATTAATTAACATATGTATAATGTTTCCAGGTAATATTGTCTCATTCATGGTGTACCTTGCTCCTTTGTAAGTAATCTTTTCCTTATTCCGGCATATCTTTGTCCCATATGCAGGATCAAAATTTTGCTCCCAATGTCTAACGGTATTTCTAAATGATTGCTATCAGCCCTACATTTTATCGAGTTTACAGGAAAAAATCGACCGAAGGGTTTCAGTCGCTACCTTACGTGGTGGCACTGTTCAGTGCAATGCTCTGGATCTACTACGCATGCCTGAAGACAGATGCTTCCCTTCTCATCACCATCAACACGGTGGGTTGTGTCATAGAGACTGCGTACATAGCCATGTACATCACATATGCACCAAGAAAAGCCAGGGTACACCCAATCAATATGGTCTCATGCTCATCCTATTCATTGTTAGAAGCATTAAAAGCTTAGCATGCAAACGCCTCTAACCATGGTGCACACTTTGGTCTGCAGATTTTTACAGCCAGATTGCTGTTGTTGTTGAACATAGGGGTGTTCAGTTTGATTCTTCTTCTTACTCTTTTTTTAGCGAAGGGATCAAGCCGCGTTCGCATTCTTGGATGGGTCTGTGTGGCCTTCTCTGTCAGTGTATTCGCTGCTCCATTGAGCATCATGGTGAGGCTAAACATGCGTGATTTTATGTGAAAAGAAATTTGTTCAATTTCATATAGTCATATTTCATGGCTGCTATGTCTATGTATATGAACAATACTACCCTTATGTACGACAGAGACTTGTGATACGCACAAAGAGTGTAGAGTTCATGCCGTTCTCCTTGTCCTTGTTCCTCACAGTGAGCGCCGTGATGTGGTTCTCTTATGGCTTTCTCATGAAAGATTTCTACATTGCTGTAAGTTAATTACTTCTCCCCTCATATTTATTACAAAGTTTTTGTTCTTTGGCCGGATTTGTTAAGAAGTTTACATAGATATGATCGCCAAACACTTAAACCCACCTCTCAAACAAAGTAAGAAGTAAGAAAAACTATTAGATTCTCAGAGACTCAGTTGACTACGCAGCTGCCAAATATACTGGGATTCGTTTTTGGAGTCGTTCAGATGATACTCTACCTCGTCTACAAAGGCAGCAAAAAACACATAATACAAGAAGAGAAACTGCCGGAGCAGCTCAGTGACGTCGTTAAATTGGTCGCATTGAGCACCTCGGAGGTGTACCCAGTTGATGCACAAGTGAAACACGCCGAGAAGGATGTGAGCGAAGATCAAAATCTTCATAGACAACCAGATCTACAGACTGGGAAGAGCATCGGCCACCAAACTCAAGTGCAGTTAAGCGAGTGCGAAGTTTGATTTGTTTGCAGGTTGTCACTGTACTCCACTCTGTCTTGTGAAAGACCACAAAAGCTCCAAAGTCCGAAGTGTGTTAAGCTGGCATGGTTCTTGGCTTTCCTCCTATGTAAGCCTAGAATATCACAGCTCAGACACTATAAACATCTTCTTTGGTGTACCTCTTAAAACACATCCAGTCCATTGATGAGGATGCCCGGGAGTGCATGCCTCTTACGCCTATGTTTGGTGTCAGCATGGGAGCAAAATAAGGCGTCCGGGTTGGCCAAATTATGCATGTACTTCTATATCTTATTGTTACTCTGAAATATTTTGTATCTTATTATATTGTAATCGTGATTAGTCAGCACTCAGCATTGCTTGTACAATTAGAACCTTCAGTTCACTGCCTGGCACCCCACTAGAGTAGGGACAAATTTCTTCTTAATGCTGAATGAATGGGCCTATGCAAAACTGTGAATTCACATCCCATGGTGAAGCGTTACTACTTCGGTGGTGAAGTTTCACTCACCGTTGATGGCCCCGATTAACGGTTGAGTGTAATTTTCAACTATCTAATGCGGTTCTGTGTGCAACTTCGATACGAGCTCATTAAATGGAAATTTTTTTTGGTCCTACCTACTTATTGAAATTTGCCAATTGGTAAGAGCCGTCAGATCATTACGATAGTGCACACACTAATACATGTGCGCTAGCATATAAATCCTCAAATTTCCATGATCGACACCTTCCCTTAACCGAGGATATCCCCGCGGACATTCTCTAGTACGACTATAAAGTTTTTCATTAAAGGTGGGTGAAATTTCACTAGCGATTGCATTGGTGAGAAAAGAGGCTTACTGCTTCACATGTGGATTTAAGTTCTTAAAGTGTTGGTGTAAAGGGAACTTCAGTGAATTTTTGGTAAAGAAAATGTAAAATTTGGGTGCCACTACAACAAAATATATCATTAGCGATGTTTTTACTAGCAATGCAAATAAAAGCGTTGTTAATAACTACTACTTGAGATACATAAATAAGCGTCGCGACACTTTTTATTAAACGTCGCTAATAGATATATATTAGTGATGTTTGATATAAAGTGTCACTAATATTAGAATTATTAGCAACGCTTTATAATAAGTGTCGCTAATTATATGACTATTAGCGATGCTTAAAACAAGCGTCGCTAAAAGATATTTTTTTTTAACAAAAAAAATCATTATTGTTATCGACAGATTTTCTAGAGAGTCGCTAATATGTTTAATAATAATGACGCTTGGTAGAATGCATCAGTAATAGTTATGCTATTAGCGATGCTTAATAAAAGCATCACTAATAGTAATGAATGTAAAATAAAAAATAAAAAATTTAGAACTATTATCGACACAGTTAACCAAACATCGCCAATAGCATTGGTAATAGCGACGCTTGTTTATAAGTGTCGCTACTATCTTTATTAATTAATTTTATTTAATAAATAATTATATAATAAATAAAATTTAAAACATTAAATAAACTTCTTAAATATAATATATTTTATTTAATATTTCACCATTTATATATAATATATTTTATTTCTTAATTTTTTTATTAATTTCAAAATATAATTTATAATAAGAGAGAGAGAGTGAATAGAGCAAGAGAGAGGAGAGAGAGAGAAGAGAGGAGGAGAGCATGTAGAGAGAGGGGTTGAGGAGAGAGAGAGAGGATAGAGAAGGGAGAGAGGGGAGATAGAGAGGGGAAGGGGAGAGAGAGGAGGAGAGGGAAGGAGGGAGGGAGAGAGAGAGAGGAGGAGGAGAGGGAAGGAGAGAGAGAGAGGAGGAGAGGGAAGGAGGGAGGGAGAGAGAGAGAGGAGGAGGAGGAGAGGGAAGGAGGGAGGGAGAGAGAAAGAGAGAGGAGGAGGAGGAGGAGGAGAGGGAAGGAGGGAGGGAGTGTAAGGTCCCTGATTTTTTTATAATTTTCTGTGATTTTTCTGGTCATTTTCGGCAGGAAAATGTGATGCTTCAGTGTATTTGTATTTGTGTATTTTTCTCCATATTTATACCCGTAGAGTCGGGTGTGGGGCTTAGTCGCGGGTCGTAGGCTTCGCCACGTGCTTACGACGCAAATTTTGGAGGTTTGACGCGTAACCAGTGAGTTAACGCGTGTTGAGGATATGATTGAAAAAAAAAAGAACAACAGAACAAAAGATCGGGCTCGGCCTGATCCAGAAATTTTGGAACAGTTCCCCCCCCTCTCTGGCTTCTCTTTGTCCCAGCTGTTGCCGACCGCCGGTGGGCCACAGGGCCACCACCACCGGCTCCTCCCCGGCTGTGCGACAGCAGGGGGGCCACCGTCCCGGCCCCCACGGCCGCGCCGCCTCCTCCCCGGTTTGCCCTCTCTTCCCTCTGTTTTATTTGTATCGCTGCCGCTGTGAGCCGGCGAGGGCCGACTGGCCTCCCATAGCTCTACCCTGGGCCGACGAAGGCAAGACACCACCCCTCCCGGCCCAGGCGGCCTCTCCTCTGCCGCCCTAGTCTTTTCCCCCTTTTATGCCTTGTTTTCGCCGGTGCTTCTGATTCGGTGAAATAGAGGCTGTCGGCGGTGAACTGCGGCCGACCGGACCTCTGTCCGACCCCGCCTTGGTCCAGCGACGATGATGGGCCACTCCTCCCGACCCCAGGGACCTCCGCTCCACCACCCCACTCACCTCCCTCCAGCCTCGCCTTGGTCCGGCGAAGGCTATGGACCACTCCATCCAGCCAGGTTCCATCCCCTCTGCCGTCCTCTACTCTGCCCAGTCCGATTGCATTGTACTGTGGGTGGATTTTTCGGTGAGTTGTCACCGCCATTGTTGGTGGTTGAGGGCGACTTAGCCACTGTGGGATTCTCCCTGGCCTAGGGACGGCCCCACCCGGACCGGTTCAACCTCTGTCCCTTCTGTCTCTCCTATGCTCAGTTCAGATGTCCCCCATTTTTGGTCTACGTCTGTTTTGGACCGTGTGACTGTCGCTATCAATCGGACGCCGGATTTGATTTAGCGGATCTTTGTTCAGCTCCGCCCCAGCCCAGTGACACCAGTGGGCCACCCTAGCCTGGCCCCACCTAACCCGGTGTTATCGCCTGTGACTTGTGCTCTTCCTTGTGGCCCGTAGCCACAACTAGTTCCATCTCACCGGCATGTTTGCCTGTTGACCCCTCTTGCCCATTTTACGCCGTCGGTACCGGATGACCTCTGGCAAGAATTTGTATGACTTACCTTGACTGAAGGTGGAAGAGTTCACCTGCACAGGCCTTGGCTAGTGACGGCCTCGTGGCCTTTGCTCGACCCTGAACCCTCCCCCTTGCTCTCTGTCGTGCGAGATGCACAACTACCCGCACCATTAGTTTTGGTTGTGGGTAGTGATCGACGACGTCGCCACTTAGATTGGCCACCGTTAGGGCCTTAGCCCTGTTGGCCTTTTATGGGCCTTGGTTCACCCCTTTCAGCCCTCTCCCCAGCCCCTTTGGGTCGCGTGCGCATGTGGCCACGCATGTGCTTTTGGGTTTAGGCGCCGCATTCGCACCGCCTGACCATCAAATGGCTTTGCCATCGAGTGGAGTTGACCACTAGAGCCTCCACCACCTCTCCTCAGTCCTCGAGCATTTCCCTACACTCTCTGCCCGTATGTGGGCCCTTGTGATGCAAAATCGTTGCCATTGGGTGTTGTCCACGGCCGATTTCGATGTCTTTGTGGCCGGCTGAGTACGTCTTAGCCACCGACCGATCTTCAGTGAGTACACCATCGACTTCTGGTCGCACTGCTGCTTATGTTGGCACGACATTTCTCCCGGCCGCCCTAGTGTGCCGCCGTGGATTGCGGATTTTACCGCATTGACTTTTGACACCTCGTTTGGCCGTGATTGTTTCTGGCACTTCCTAAAATCCTCGGGACAGCAACTCTCTCAACTAGGTAACAGTTTTGACCGCCAACTCCGCCGCCGACGCCACCACCGTCGTGTGCTCACCATCAAACGTCATGATTACGAGGTAGGGGAGCTTTGAACTCATAATTTCATGATAGCATACTTTGAATGAGTAGCAGCATGCTATGATTGTATGATTCCATGCTTTGGATGTTAAGTAACGATCAGATTACATGATGTGCATGTAAGCATGATTATATGGTATGTTGAAATGCATATGACATGCATGTTAGTTGTAAGTATGTTGGATGTATGTATGTACTAGTGATGGCTAGCGTGTTTGTTGGTAAGCTTCATATGTGTATGCATGTGCTAGTGATGGCTAGCGTGTATGTTTGACGTATGTATGTATGTGGTAGTGATGGCTAGCGTGCATGTTTGAAGTATGTTTGGATTATGCATGTGGTAGTAATGGCTAGCGTGCATGTTTGGAGTATGTAAGGATTATGCATGTGCTAGTAATGGCTAGCGTGCATGTTTGAAGTATGCATGGATTATGCATGTCCTAGTGATGGCTAGCGTGCATGTTTGAAGTATGTATGAATGTGTGTGCATGTGCTAGTGATGGCTAGCGTGTATGTTTGACGTATGTATGTGCCAGTGATGGCTAGCGTGTATATTGACGTATGTATGCATGCGCTAGTGATGACTAGTGAGCATGTTTGTAAGCTACGTATGTATGACTGTATGTGTATGTTATATGTATGTGTGAGACATACGTATGTATGATGACTAATTGCCTATGATATGGATATGTGTAAGTGTATGTGGGCAAAGGTATGGGCGATGGACAATAAGAGGTGACAGAGGTTTTGTCTAGATTTGGATATGGATGTGTAAGTGTATGATGGATGACAGAGGATATGGGTATGACGGGTGAGGTTTGTCAAACAGTAAGAGTGTTCATAATTGTACAAGCATAACATACAAATTATAAAGTGAAAAGTAAGCATAATAAGTGAGATATAAGTAAGAGGGCGACAACTGGGCTGGCTCTGAGGAGCTTCATTTGATGATGTCAGTGTAAGATGATTTGGCCATAAGATGGATGGCGAAGTATGTAAGACTGTAAGGGTTTGATGTACTATGTGTTATGATCATGATGTGGACGAATTAAGTGAAGTCTGTTGCCCCGACGAACTTGGGTTTTGGATTGAGCTCAGCTTTGGTTTGATCGGTGGAGCACGGTATGCTTGAGTGCTTGTGTGGCATAATTGTATTGCATAATGTACTTAATTCAAACTTGAATTATAAGCACAACTAATGATAGCGTTGTGAGTTTGAGACCTGAGGGTTCAACGGATTAAGTTCTGTGTTTGAGCTGGCTGCTAATGAGTTGGCTGAGTATTTCTCATGTCTTGTCATGGTGTTTATCCTGCGGGATGTTGTCTGTGTGCTGTATAGAGCACCGGATGTCTGATGCTTTGTTGAGAGTGACATATGTTTCTGATTTGGTCTGCGTGCTATATATGCCCAGACGTTTTGTAAGGACCCTCATCTCTAAACCGGTTTTGGTTTTCTTTAATTATTAGTTATCGTGAGATTAACAAATTTTCTGATCTTATTCGGTGATTTCGTAAATAAATAGTGTTTGTGATGGTTTTAACCAAAATCAACTTCAATATTAGTGGTTTTAAGTGATTTTAAACCAAATGTGAATTTTTGGGATTTTTTACTATTTTCCCAAAAATTAGGGTTTTGGCGGGACCCCTGTGGGCCCCACCGTCGAAAATTTTATTTTTGGGTCAAATGAACTTAGACATCTACCTAAGGTGATACAAAAATTTTCAGAATTTTTCTAGACTTAATTAGTGCTTAAATTTGCAAAATATCCATTTTTAGCCTACTTTTCCTATTTACACCCCAAAACTTATCCATGCATACCCCAACACTTACTATAAAAGGGAAAACCAGAGCCATTTCCGTTTTTGGGAATAGGCTGAGGAGGGAGGCAGGCCTAATCCCTAATTAGGCCCGAATTAGAAGCGTTTTAAGGTATGCTTACTTTAATTAAGCACTAATCCATGACCTTTTTCTTAATCTCTTCTAAATCTACCCTTTTCCCCTTGTTTCAATTCATTTTTGGACATCAAAAGCTACTGATTTGTATTTTACTACAAACCCTAACATTCAAAATTCGATTTTTACTACCAACAAGCCCTAGATCTTAGATTTAATTAGGGATTTCTTAGGTAAATCGATTTTTGATAGAGTTTAATTCAAACTCATTGTGTTTTCAAGGATTTCAAGAAGGGTGACTTCAATCCGACCTTAATCAAGTGCTGAGGTAATGGGTCTTCAAAATATCTGTTTATCCATGGTAAAACTCTTCATTTTTGGCTTATTTCGAAATGAGTTGCTTGATTTGGTGTGTTAATGGTAAGATTAGAAAATGGAATTATTTAATCCTGATTTCTTAGGGTTTTGCATTATTATGATATGATTTGATGTTTTGGAAGTCAAGAAGGACTTTTGATGATGATTAGGGTGTTAGATGTGGATTTGAAGTGTTATCAATGGTGTTTCGGTTTGGATTTGCGAAAGGAAGAAGATGGACTGTTCTGCCTTGTTGGAGTTTGAATGGCCCTTCTGGGCGTTCGAACGGAAACACTGTCGGAACGACAGTTTTTCAGTTTAGCCGATCGAACGGCCTACTAGGCGTTCGAACGGCAAAACTGTGAAATTCAAATTTTTACATTTAACCGATCGAACGGTTTGAAGGGCGTTCGAACGGCTACACAGTAAATTGTATGTTGTGCATATGATGTTTATTTTGATGATTCCACTTTAGCTTGCCAATTTCATATGAATGTGGTGTGTTTTAAACTATATTATGCTACTGGAAAGGCATGGTATTGAGGTTATCGAGTTGAAATATATGCTTAGAGATTTATAGAATGGCTTATGTTTTATGGCATGATGTTGGAATTGTGATCTTGAAATTGTGAATGGTTGAGCATATTTTCAGTAGGACTACGACTTATTATTGGACTGATTTGTCATGATAGAGTGTGGTTAGTTGGTGTGTGGATGCTGGTGAATGCCATGACTCAATGAGGAAATGGGTGATTGCATATGTCATTAGCCTTTGTGGTTGAGATTTGAATTGGGATACGATTTCAACAATTCTTCTCCTATGATTTCCGCTGGAATTCATGTTTAGATGGTAATTCACATGTGTAGTGTGGTAGTGAGTTTAATTTCATGCATGTTGATATGCATTATGTGAAATGCTTCTACTAGTTACACATACACATGTGGGGGTTAAATGATGATGTTGAAGCTTGATATTGTGATTATGAATGATGCATTAGGGGCTGATGAGAGCACTTATCATGGATTAGGATTCATGTATGCTTTGCCCATGTATGTATCATGCTGCATGCATCATGAAAATGGATTTCCAATTGAGGCTTCATCGTGATTAATCGAATTTGACCGATTGGATGCAATGTGATGAAATTGTGTGCCGGATTAATCAGTCGTGGATTAATCGTAAGTTGATTGGTCCAAAAGGACATATTTTGATTTGAGTTCCTGTGTAGAACGAGTGCACTCCCCGGGTTGAGTCTAATTAAATGGGATTATGTGGGGACGAGTTATGTACTTGTCTTGCGGATTGTGAGAATGTTATTATGAGTGTCATCTGGACCCTGAGAATCCAGTGTGGTATGTCGTGTGCACCCCGCTACCACGTGTTCTAGGGTTCTCTGTGTAAAAACTCGGGCTCTTCCCTCCGCAGGAGATGTCCCTGGGCAAACACCCCTCCTCTAGATTCTCTGTGTGAGAATGGGACATCCTTGGCCAGGATCGTCCAGGGTGAGCAGCATTAGGGACTGACAACCCCGATCTTTCTTTAATTCTTGTGTAGAATTTTGGATCATGACACGCCTTCGTGGCCTTGTCTATGCTCCCGTCTGTGTGACATTAATGTGTGATTACTCCTTGATGGAGGTTGTGATAATATAATGCATGATGGAATATGTATGTTAGAGATACATCCATGCAGGTTTATTTGATGGAATGCATGTGGGAATATGTATGTTAGAGATACATTCGTGCAGGTTTATTGATGAGAATGAAATTTGTAAGGATTATGCACTATGATGCAGTTCTAGGTGATATGTATGTGTGATCAGAAAATGATGCACTTTGCCAATCTTTGATTTGAATCATTATATCGCTATGCTATCGTATTTTCGATGTTGATAGTGATATTAAAAACCATTGCTGAATTTGTTAAACTCACCCCTCTTTCTTGTGTTTTGATTTGGGGCTGCGTGGTGCGACACGCAAACGGACAGGATCTCCTCTTTGAGGAAAGGTCGGAGATGGCTTGGATGTGATCTTGGAGATCGTTGTGTGACTTATCTTCTTTTGTTTCATGCTTATGTTTAGGACCTTTGTGTAGGGTTCTTTGATTGTTTGGATTTATGTCACATTTTACAGTTGTGATACTTATGACTTATTTTGAGCCGGTGTGGGCTTTACTTAAACTAAGCTTGTGGGTTTGAAATTGTTGTTTACATTGTGATTAGCAACACTTTTTCTTTCCTTTTTATTTACTCTTGCTCAAAGGATTGTGTGTACTCCGTAATTCTGTTAATCGCCCGTAATTAGGGTTAAGTCTTCCGCTACATCGTTTCTCAATCTTCCTTCGTCACCCCCGCGCGCTTGACCAGCCCCTGGACCGGGTTCGGCTCGGGTTGGGCATCGCCGGGGCGTGACACTTTTGATGCTCTGTTGAGAGCGATATATGTTTCTGACTTTGTCTGTGTGCTATATGAAGCCCAGACGTTGAATGCTCTGTTGAGAGCGAAATATGTTTTCGTTTTGGTCTGTGTATTGTATAAGCCCAGGCGTTTGATGCTCTGTTGAGAGCGTTGTATGGTTCCGCCCAAGAGTGGCACTGTATGTTTCTGCCCAAGTGGCATTGTATGTTTTATGCCCAAGAGTGGCACTGACACTATAAGACCCATTATGGTGGGCAATTCTATGGCACTATAAGACCCATTATGGTAGGCAACTGTATGACCCCTTATGTGTGGGTGTTTATGTTTGCGCGCTCAGGTAAGTAGTATCATGGATCTACTCTTATTTGTTTGATCCAGTGCCCCATGAGCATTGGTGTGCCTTACCTTCGGAAAAGTCCATGGCGTCTAGTCACTCCCCGGAGGTTAAGGTGTTGCCCCAGTGACATTCTTTTCCATTTCGATGTTGGAGCTTATTAGTTGTAATGAGCTTCAGTGGTCGTTGATATGTGTACGATTATGAGTATGAGTATGACTGTATGAGTGTGAGCACGACTGTAAGAGTATGTGTATGAGTACGATTGTGAGAGCATGTTTCTGAGTAAGACAATAAGTGTTTAATTACGAGTATGATTGTACGAGTAAGGTCGTACAAGTATGTGTAAGCTGTATGAGTAAGCATATGATTGTACGAGTAAGGCCATACAAGTATGCGTATGTTGTATGAGTAAGCGTACAGTGGTACAAGTAAGTTTGTAAGACCCCTGAATAAGGGTATTTGTGTAAGTTTAATTTGATGGTATGATTTTGGCACGATGGTGCATTTGGTATGATTTTGCCACGATGGTGCATTTGGTATGACTTTGGTACGATGGTGCATTTGGTATGACTTTGGTACGATGGTGCATTTGGTATGACTATATGTGTATGTGCGTGATTATGATTATATTATGTTGTTTGTTTCGTGTTTGAGTTGCATGAACACATGAATTTATAAACTTAGTGAGTTCACTATTTTGGTTTCCCCTACTAGGTATTTTCTTACTGAGTATGAAAATTCTCATTACCCAACTTTTTAGCCCCGTTGTACGGGAGGTTTTGTAGGTTGTGCGGAGAGCTCCTGGAGATGGATGCTCGCTTCCGAGGTGGATTGATTCCCTTGGACTCAGGTATATGCTTGACTCACTGCAAGTTTATTTGTGCCACGATCTCTTGTATTGGGCGAGACAAGACGTTAAGATGTTTATATTCTAGACTTTTGTTTGGATCAGATTGTGGACTATTATGGGACTTGCACTCAAGGATGCCTGGGAGATATTTGTATTTAAAGTCTATGATCATAGCAATTTCGTCGTACATGTGTTTTCGAGTAGCGCCTGAGGATATTTGCTTTGGCCGTACGATGTTTGACCCTATGATGGAAATATTTAGATAAAAAATTGATGTTTAGTGTTTTAAATTATAAATTGTTTTATCAGGTTTTGATTTCGTCATTTTTCCTCCGATTTATAGACGTTATATTGCAAAAATTTTCTGTGAATTTTGAGGAAAATGTATGAAAAATCTCGGGCATTATAGGGAGAGAGAGAGGAGGAGAGGGAAGGAGGGAGGGAGAGAGAGGGAAGGAGGGAGGGGGGGGGGGAGAGAGGAGGAGGAGAGGGAAGGAGGGAGGGAGAGAGAGGGAAGGAGGGAGGGAGGGAGAGAGGAGGAGGAGAGGGAAGGAGGGAGGGAGAGAGAGAGGAGGAGAAGAAGGAAGGAGGGAGGGGAGAGAGAGAGGAGGAGGAGGAGGAGAGGGAAGGAGGGAGGGAGAGAGGAGGAGGAGGAGAGGGAAGGAGGGAGGGAGAGAGAGGAGGAGGAGGAGAGGGAAGGAGGGAGGGAGAGAGAGAGAGAGAGAGAAAGAGAGGGAGGGAGGAGAGAGACGAGAGAGATGAGGAGGAGAGAGAGGGGAGGGAGGGAGAGGGAGAGAGACAGAAGAGAGATGAGGAGGAGAGATAGGGAGGGAGGGAGACGGAGAGGGAGAGAGAGAGAAGAGACAAAGGGAGGGAGTGGAGAGAGAGAGATGGAGGAGAGAGAGGGAGAGAGGAAAATTTTAATTTTAATTTTTTATATTTTTTATTTAAAAAATAATTAATAAATAAAATAAATAAAAATATATCAGTGACGCTTATGAATAAGCATCACTAATAATACCCTTAGTATTAGCGATGCATATTCATATGTGTTGTTAATAACCTCAGTAGTAGCGACACATATTCCTATACATCGCTATTACCTTATAATTTATGATATTAATTTTAAAATATGTAGAGAAAAAAAAGGAAAGATGATATAAACAAAGAGAAAGAGACGAGAGAGAATGAGAGGGAGAAAGAGAAGAAAGAGAAAGAGAGGGAGGAGAGAGGGAGAGAGGGGGGGAGGATGCAAAGACTTTCATCTTAAACCAGTCTACAATTAATTTTATTTATTATTTAATGGTTATCGTGTGGTTTAAGTCTTTTCTAATTTAATTTAGTGGTATTTGAAAATAATTGGGGTATCTAAATGTTTTAATCAAAATCAATTTCATATTTATGAGTTTCAAGTAATTCAAAACAATTTGTGAATTTTTAGGAATTTTAAAATTTTCGGATATTTTTCAAAAATTAGGGTTTGGTGGGACCCCCCTATGGGCCCTACTGGTAAATTTAGGATTTTTGGTCCAAAATGTCTCATACATCAAAGGAAGTCATAATAATAAAAAAAATTAAAATTTTTCTAGTTTCTAATTTGAGCTCAAATCACTAAAATACATATTTTTAGTTAAAAACCTTATTTATACTCCAAAAGTTAGTTAGGTTTACCCCATTTTTTTATATAAAAGGAAATGGCTAAGTCATTTCTAAATTGTGAATAAGTTGTGTAAAGGTATTTAGAGCCCAATCTTCAATTAGGCCCAAAGAGGAAGTAATTAGAGGTATATTCTTCCCTAATCCATACTTAATTATTAGGGTTTTTCTTAATCCTCTCTTAATTTATCTTCCTCAATTGATTCAATCTGATTTCAAACCATTTAATCACTATTTTATTCTTCTTTTCCAAACCCTAACCTTCAAAAATTCGCTTTTATGCTTCTAAAGCTCTAGATCTAGGGTTCGCTTTTCAAGGTTAAATTGAGTTTAGCTGTGTATTAACATAAAAATCATGCTTTTGGAAGGTTTTGGAGGTAATTGAAGGATTAATCCGACTCAAATCAAGTGGAGAGGTAATAGGTTTTCAAATCTCAGCCTTGTTGTGGTAAAAGTTATGATTTTTATGATTTTACTTGAATGATGCTTGATTAGGGCTTTAATTGTAGATTTATGAAATATTAATTTCTTATCTTGATTTCTTGTGGTTAGAATGGGTTAAATTAGCTTTCTTGAATGTTTGATTAAGTTTTGATGGTGTATGAGGCTTAGGATGAAGGTTTTAAGGTTCTTTAATAGTGTTTTGGTTTTAAAATTTCGAAAGGAAAAAGAAGGCTCGAACTATTCGTTTGGGCCGTTCAAATGGCTTGCCAGGCCAATCAATCGGATGCATGGCAGTTCTGCCATTTTTTATTCTTATGATCATTCCGGTGTTTTTACTTTAATTGATGATTCTAATAGTTATGGGAAGTGTTTTATGTTGGAATTAAGCTATTGGAATGGTGTGGAATTGATAATGGAGATGTATAAAATATGCTTAAGTATTTGTTATGTGGTATAATTTGTTGATAGTTATACATGTTAACATTTCATTACCTTGAATCTATGAATGATGAAATTCTCATGATTAGAGCAAGTTTCCAGCAAGGACATTACATGTTAAATGATAAGACGTGTCATTTTATAATGAGAATGGATTGTACGTAATGATGTTATTATGTCATGTCTTCATGTGTAGAATAATCATGCTTGTAGGAGTTGAACATTTGATTTGACATGAATGAATTTTAATTTTATGGTAGATTTAACCTTGATTTCAGTTGATAATTGTGATTTGAATGTCTTAAAGAATGTGTGTATTACCTTATGAGCTAATGTCAAAGCATTGATCATGTGCTTAGGTTATGCATGAACACACACATATAGGGAATCTACTATAAAATTGTAGTTAATTATGATTTAATCATGATGCATGTGGGGACTGACGGGAGCACATTCCATGTGTTGGAATTCATGTAGATCTTACTCACGGATGTATCATAATATCATGTATCATAGAACGGACTTCATGAATAAGATTTTACTATTGTTTAGCCAGAATTGATTGATTGTATGGAATGATGTGAGATTGCGTGTCGGATTAATTAATCAGTGACTTAATCGAAACTTGGTTGGTCTGAAAGGACATGATTTCAATATGAGTTTATGTGTGGAACATGTATACTCCCCGGGTTGAGTCTAGTTAAATTGAGTTATGTGGGGACGAGTTGTGTACGTGTCTTGCGGATGAGAATATTGAGATTGTCATCTGGGCCCTGAGAATCTAAAGTAGTACGCCTTCGCGCACCAGCTACCATGTGTTCTAGGGTTCTCTGTGTGGGAATTCGGGCTCTCCCCCACAACATGAGATGTCCTAGCACGAACACACCTGCTCGAGGTTCTTTGTGTGAGATTCGGACTTTACTGTGTGTACTATTCAGGTAAGCAAATTTAGGGGCAAACCACTCCGACCTCTTATATTTCCTGTGTGAAAATCGGACCACATCTCGCCTTTGTGGCCCTGACTATGTCCCGCCTGTGTGGCAATGCTTGTATTTACTCATTGATTGAGGCATTCACCATTTGTGATGATGCATGTGTATTATAAATATTATGTCCAAGATTGCATACTTTGTGTAGGGACAATTTAACACATGTGATTAGGAGTTATTATGCATGATTGTATATTATGTGTTTAACACGTTTGTCGTGCAGGGTGAATGAGGATGTGATAAGAATGCATGATCTGAATTGTGTGATTGAGACACTATTATACATGTTTATGTGATATGAATGCATGATCTGAATTATGTGATTGAGACACTATTATGCAGGTTTATGTGATATGAATGCATAATCTAAATCATGTGATTGAGACATTATTATACAGGTAGATATAATATGAATACACAATATGAAATCGTGTGAATGAAACACTATTATGCAGGTTTATGTGATTTGGTCGCATGATCAGAAAGTGTGTGAAAGACACTTTTCATATGGTTTATGGTGTGATCATGTTTGATTTGATTAGATGTGAACTATTACCTATGTAGGATGGAAGTTAGGTTATAACTTGAATATTTATGATTTGACTTTGATTGGTATGTCACATGCATGCTAGCTCTTCTGTTTATGGATATATAGGAGATTAGCAATGGAATGATTAGAAAATAGTATATCATGTTAATTACGGATTTGAATTACTATATTGTCATGTCATTAGGTTTTTCTAATCATTGTCGTCGTACTCAAACTGTTATTGAGTTTTGTACTCATCTCACTTTCTTTGTTTTGTTTTGGGGCTGCATGGCATGACGTGCAAACGCACATGATACATTATACGATGAACGATATGACCACTCATGGGATTAATTTCCGTCATTTCTTGATGACATTTTATTTCCTTATTTTCATCTTTTTAGACCTTGAAAACTCTATTTGGTGGATCATGTTTGTTATTAAAACTTACTTGTTCTAGCTAGATGCCTCTGACCTTTTTAGACTTTAAGTCATGTATGGGCTTCTCAGATGTTTATGTGAGTTTTGTGTGTGATGAGGATAATTATGTTATTTATTTTATCCTCTTTATTTTTTCCTTATTACTCTTACTCAAAGGTTATGTGGTGCACAACTTCGCTAGTTAAACTACCTGTAGTAGGGGCTAAGTCTTCCCTATTTATTAATCACTTTCAATTATGTCGCCCCGTGCTCTTGATCGGCCCTTGGACCGGGTTCGGCTCTTGTCGGGCAGTGCCGGGGTGTGACACAGAGAGAGAGAGAGAGAGAGAGAGAGAGTGTGTGTGTGTGTGTGTGTATGAGGGAGAGAGAGGGAGGGAAAGAGAGTGTGTATGAGGGGGGAGAGAGAAGAGAGAGGAGATGCAAAATTTTAATTTTAATTTTTTATATTTTTTAAAAAATTAATCAAATAAATAAATAAATGAAAAATGTATGAGTGATGTATATGAATATGCGTCACTAATACACTTGTTATTAGTGATGCATAATAATATGCATCACTACTACCCTTGGTATTAGTGATACATACTACTACCCTTGGTATTAGTGACACATATTCCTATGCATCGCTAATAACCGCGGTAGAAGCGGCGCATATTCCTATGAGTCGCTACTACTTTAAATTTATGATGTTAATTTTAGAATATGTAGAGAGAGAGAAAGGAGAGAGAAAGAGAGGGAGAGAGGGGGGAGAAGAGAGAGAAGACATAGAGAGAGGGAGAGAATGTAGAGAGAGAGTGAGTAGAGAGGGAAGAGAGAGAGAAAGAGAAAGAGAGAGAGAGTGAGAGTAGAGAGAGAGGGTGAGGAGAGAGAGAGAGAGGAGAGGATTTTATTTTAAAAAAATAGTATTTGCATCGTTTATTAGTAAGCATCGCAAATACAAGCCTTATTTGCGATGCTTAATAACAAACATCACAAATATTATAATTATTTGCGACGCTGTCGCAAATATTTAAATTAATTACAACACTTACAAATAAGCGTAGCAAATAAGTTTCCCTATTGCGACGTTTACATATTTTAGCAACAAGACCTATTTTAGCGACGTTGTAAAATACCGCACGGGCAATTTTGCTCGTGCTGTATTTATCTTGGTCCCCCCATCTTCTTCTCTGGAATTCCCCTTCTGCCGCCCAAAGCTGCCTCCGCTCCATTGCCACCATCCTGGCCCAATCACCGCAAGAGCCCCCCCTCCTCCCTCCCCCTCCCCTGTCCCCCACTCTTTTTTGGATTCCCCCTGCTACTGCCCAAAGTCGCCTCCACCCCATTACCACCGTCCCGGCTCAGCCACCGCCGGGCCCCCCCCGGTGCCGGCTTTGCCTTCCCCCTCCCCGGTCCCCCTTCCTTCCAAAACCCCATTTTCCGTTGTGGCATGTTCCCCACCCCCTCCACCGGGGAATCGGAGGAGGTGGCTCTGGCTGCTAGAGAATTCGGTTCCCCGCCCGATTCCGGCACCCCACCCCCTCCTCCCCCTCTCCCCTCCCCTCCTCGGTTCTATTCCCCCCCATTGCCGCCACCGGAGGAGGGGGCTCCGGCCGGTTCCCCGCCGCATTCCGGCACCCCCTCCTTCCTCCCACTCTCCCCCTCCATCCCCAGTTCCATTTCTCCCCCCCCCCCTCCATTGCCATTGCCGGAGGAGGGGTCTCTGGTTACCGGAATTCAGCGCCTCACAATCCTTCGGCCAATAATGTGTCACTAATAATTTACTATTAGCGATATTTTTCTATACGTCACCAAAGAAATATTATTAACGACGTATAAATAAGTGTCGTTAATGGGACATTATTAGTAACGTTTGGTATTAAGCATCGCTAATAGGCAATCATGACTAAGTTTTAAAAAATATTACTAATAAGTATTAATGATGCTTATAGTACTATTAGTGACGCTTAAAAGCGTCCCTAATAATTCTATTTACTATACACGTGTGCATGTTAGAAAAGATTTTACAAATAAAATTAACGAAAAAAGGAGGTTAGCTTTTACCATGGAAAGAATACACAAAATGGGGGCAGAAACTCTGTATTTTCTCTCCACAAAATTGATAAAAAAAATACTGAGCCTACGTCAAGTTTCCTACGTAATAAACTGGCTGTGCATCGGACTGTGCCTTACAAAAGTCATTGCAGGTTCTTCTTAGGTGGACTGGAACCAGATAATGAAAGGGACCTGCTTTTGCGCCTACAATGAAGCTTCTCAAATTTATTATTTTTACTTGTATCAGGTATGCCATTGACGCGTTGGCTATGCCCACTTTGGTATCATCGACTTTCAGATAATAATTATGCAATTCCGCCTTCGATACTAGATCAGGCAAGAAAATTTAATGCGAAAGGCATAAAATCGGGCTTTATGACTAAAGCCCAACCGGTCTTATAGGTTAGGTAAGGTTTTATTCACATCTATATTATTTTTAAAAAAAATTATTCATACCTTATATTATTTATTTTTTTATTTATTATTTATATCTTATTTATTTTTTATTTTTTATTTATTATTTATATTTTATTTATTACCCATTACTCATCGGCGGTGACAAATGTAAAAATTTTATTCTAAGGGGGTCCAAAAATATATGTATATTAAATAATTTTTTTTAAAATAAATTATTAAATTTTATAATAAAAATGCTATTAGAAATATTAAAAACATAAGTAATTATAACTATTATAACAAGAAAAACAAGAGCTTTTGATTGTATATTAAATGTTATTTTTATTCTTATTTTATTTTATAAGTATTTCTCCTTATTGTCCAACGAGGATTAAGACTATAGCCTCTTACAACTAAGCCTATTAATAAGAGTCAAGACAATTCTAGGTATGATTATTTAATAGACTTACTTTTTAATAGGTCTCAATAAGACCCTATATATAAGTAAAATTATACATATCTCATAAGACATGGCCTTTGGCTATAATGTAGATCCTCCCCTACTCATTAGGTAAATGGGCAAGTAACTAGTAAAAGGATAAATGATTAATAAGTAAAAAATAATAAGTAATACAAAGTAAATTGTTGTAAATAATTTATATTTTTAAAAAGTCTATCTAATGTATCACAAGTTCAATTTAATGAAAATATAAGTAATATTACATATACAAATCTTACAGTTTATTAAAAAAAATATAATAAAAATATGACACCTTATACAAACTTATATAAAAAAAATATTAAGGCTTGAAAGTAGTTTCTATTACTCTAAAGTCTTTTGCTCATCATACCAAAATACTATAAGGTACAAGACTAAACTCATTACATATACAAGCCTTACTTTTTCGATCAACTATAACAAAGTAAAAACTAAATAATTATTAAAACCAAAGAATATAACATCAAAACCTAAGAAATGAAATTATCACTACTCACTCAACACAAAATCCTCTTGCTTATCATTTAGTTTCTTGTTGTGATTCATCGAAGATAAAATTTATATTTACTCTTTAAAATATATATTTTATGCAACAAGCATAACGTGAAAAGATTGATTGTGTTCTCTTCCATTTTTTATCATAAATTCGTATTATAAGTTTATATATATTTCTTAAAAGCCTATTCAACGTATCACAATAAAAATATAAAATATTCCATATATAAGACATTCTCCTTGGGTAGCATATGTAATTATATTTTTATATAGAATTCGGATAAGGAGTATGGATAAAGGGTTATCCATACCCTACCTACATAATAAATGAGCAGTTAAAATTACCTACTTATTTTACTCATTATCTATTTATCAATTACATACCCACAAAATTTGGATCTAGCAAGAAGACAAATAAATAATTACCCGTTGACAGCCTTACTCGTGACCAACCAGCATAAAGCTTCAAATATAGGCAACTTATTATCTATATACAAGTGGCCTTTTATGTACCATGTTTAGAGCCTTATGTAAGCTATGGTGGAATTCTCGTTAGGGGGTTTTCTCAAAAATATATTTTCCTTCGAAAAATTGGTATAACCCCTATCATAGGTGATTTATTTTGTCGAAATTAAAAGACATTTGCAATGGGACAACAATCTACTCAAGAAGAAGACGGGCAGCTACAAAGAGAAAAAAAAAATCAGGAATCCAGAATCAGAAATTAAACTGAAGATGGTTGGGAGGCTTGACAATCGCATGAAAGCCGAAGCACTAGGATCTCATTGACAACTTTGGGAATTTCACAAAACAAACGGTTAAAAGAACACAAAAAATGTAAATGATATTGCGCATGAGCAGATTCTAACCATGAGTCGATGCAACAAAAATGAGGTTGGGTCAATATAAATGCAGCAAAGGAAAATCCCTTTTATGTAGTAATTAAGAGAAAGGGAGATCTCTCTCACTTGTACAGTAACATGCGACAAGGCCTCAATGTTTATGGATCATCAGTCCCATGATTACAACAATCCTCTTTCTGATAATGTACACTCTTCTCTGTTTAAAAATTTTGATTCTCTAGCGATGTAGCAAGGCGCAAGAGACGCTACCATTCCCCAGCTGTAATAGGAGAAGGAAAAGAAAGGGAAAAAAAATAAAGCAGGCAGCCCTACTCAGTTTGCAAAATTCTAAGTACTACCTTGCATGCTGGCTCGCCTTTTCTCCCTCCAATTCTCTCCCCACAACTTGGCTTCAGCAACTGCTCGCTGTCGTTCGATGTCACGGTTCAGCATCCTCGCTGTCTCCTTTGGGGAATCATCTTTCTCAGACCCACTCAAGTCCCACCTGCGCCCAGACCCACCCCCATCTTCACTCTTCAAAATTCTTCCACCTCGGTCCTCTTGCCTTTCTCGTCTCCTCTCATCCTTGTCTTGTATGATTAGAGGAGGGGCCGAGCTGGTTTCATAGGAGTGAGTTACCAAATAAGAGAGAGCAGTCACAACATCCCCAATTAGGGGCCGGGCAGCTGCCTGTTCTTGGATGCACATGTGTGCCACTGCAAGTGCCTGATAGAGGCCCCGCATGGGATAACGTCCTTCAAGCAGGGGGTCTGCCAGTTTGCCAAATCTGCGCCTATCGTTATACAGGGGACGAGCCTGAAAATACAATCCATTTTCCGTTCAATAGTTGATTATTGTGATACAATATAAGATCTGAGTGCCTGATTTTGTTTAGGATAATCTAAAAGACACAAATGACTTTCTTTCTTAATAATGTATTCTATAATAACTCTAGATTCATCTGCCAATTTGAGTAAATAAGAGTAAAGTACTTGGCATTAAATTTTCATGAATTCCACACAAGAAACAGATAAAGCTCCTTCAATCTTCAATATATTACCGGTGTCACTTTCAGAATGAGAAGAATTGTTGGTGATATAGAATATGAAAACAGGGTTAATATCATAAAAAATAATTTAATAAAAGCACAGCTAGTAGACATACCCATGAAATAAGGTTTTGTTCTCCATGAGGCCGAGTACTATCAATGGCCTTCCTGCCTGTAATCAGCTCCAGGAAGACAACCCCAAAGCTATATACATCAGATTTCACTGTAAGCTGACCAGTCATTGCATATTCAGGGGCACAATAACCATAAGTACCCATGACCCTAGTGGAAACATGAGATTTATCTCCTGTAGGACCCAGCTTCGCGAGCCCAAAATCAGAAAGTTTTGGTTGGTAACCTTCATCAAGTAAAATGTTTGATGATTTGAAGTCCCGATAAATAACAGGAGGATTTGCTTTGTCGTGCAGGTATTCCAACCCTTTGGCTGCTCCAGCGGCAATTGCCATCCTGGTGTTCCAGTCTAAAGGTCCTTTCTCAGGTGGAAGATCTGCAGAATAAATTTCATCTACTTCCAATAAAGTTGTGATATAAATTCAAAGTGCACAGTATTAAGACCAAAGTTGAAACCCAACAAGTATCATATGAATTTCTGTAAAGAATACAACAGTATACTACTCTGCATATTAAGTACATTGGAAAAATAGTGTTTTTTATTGAATGGTGAAACCCACGTCTAAGAGAAGGGAAAATAAGCTTATAATACTCTTTTTTAGGTACCCAACCACTTAAACTGTACAAAATAGAGCTATTAATATGAAACAAATATTTTTGCCAAATGGAGCTATTAATATAGGAGGAGGGAGTACAAAAGTATCAAGAGGTAATGTATGATCAATTCGGCTACAATCCATTATTTCTATAAATATGCTTGTCATTTTTTTCCTTTTGAAGAAAAAGGAGTGAAAACTGTTACCATGCAAATGATCTTCCAATGACCCCAAGGGCATAAACTCGTAAACAAGAAGACGCTGGTCTCCATCAGCACAGTAACCAATCAGATTGACCAGATTGGGGTGATGCAGGAGACTGAGCATGAGAACCTCCACGAGAAATTCCCTGTTCCCCTGTAGCCCGTCTTTGTCTAATTGTTTGACAGCCACCACCTATTCACCAAATCACAAAAGACATATCCATTTTAAAATACAAAAGCGTATAGTCACTAAGATTGCTGACAATTTCCGATATGCAGACAAGTTCTTTCCATTTTGTTTTTTCATGAAACCATCTCGACTATACTATAATCTGGGACTAACGAGATTATTATTATAAAAAAAAATCCACCATTTTTTTGAAGGTTAAGAAGGATTCTACCTGACCAGTGCTCTCTAGACAGCCTTTATAGACACGGCCAAATCCTCCTTCCCCAAGAAGGCACTCTGGCCTGAAATTTTGCGTGGCAGCTGCCAGCTCCCTAAACGTGAATGTTTGTGCAGCAATATTAACATCCGGTGCACCCTTGGGGCTGATTGTTTCTCTTCTTGATCCAGTCTGAGTTCTCGCTTTGAGCCTGTCAGCTCCTTCAATCCACCCAATTAGAAAAATTAACATTCACAATACATAAGTTTTGATATGATCCTGCCCAACTCACATATTAAATTGAGAATAAAAAACGGTCATACGTGGAGATCTTATTGCGAATTAAATGAAAAATAAACCAGAAAAAAGAGGAAGCTGACTAACATAAAAAGGTCTGAAAAAATAAACAACCGAATTCGAAATATGGCAGAATCCTACGAAACTGACCTGAAGGTAACTTAGAGATATGAGAATCACCCTGAGGTTTCCCTACTGGCCGGTCGTGGCCACCTGGGTTAGCAGGATTCAGCCCCTCCTCCTCCTTGGAATCAAAACAAGGAAAGCAACCCATCTCGCAATCAATCAGAAATCACAACCTTCAGCACCAAGAGACCAAAACTCCACTCTCAGCTTCCCATTCAATTATACGATCCTCATGTTAGGCTTCCTTTATCTTACCCAATCGAAATAATGCAGACAAAAGTTTTAAAAAGGTGGAAACTTTCCAGGGGATTCTCTCAATCTAAGATCTGGTTCCAAGGACGATCCGGAAGAGGATAGAGAAAGAATGGATTCCAAGGGAAAGGAGCCAACTTGCTGCTATGTTTTATACGCAAATGATGTTTCGCAGGAGGACCCAGCCGGCTACTACACAACCAGTCCAGTCAGACAAAGAGGACGACCGGCATTTTACTCAGCACCGTATCATATGGGGGTGGGTGCACTCTGGAGTCTGCCCTCTGCAATATCTTCCCATCGCCCTTTCTTACTATCTACGGAATCTCCGCGTGTATCTCTCTTATGTAACCTTTTTATCTACGCTTCTGTGGCATTGATTCTACGGGGAAATGTTATGTGGGATTTATATTTATTTTATAAGAGCTTTTAACTATTTTCATTTATAATAAGTGCTGTTTTTTACTTACGCTAGCGTGTGTTAACGTGTACGATTATTAGAATTGACTATTAGGAGTAAATCCCCCAAAGTATTTAGGAAGTAGGGTTTTTTTCCAACACATTAGACTACGTAGCAATTGGGTAATGTGAAGAATTTTTATTTTCATATAAATTTATATATTTTATAAATTGGTTTATGTTTGGAACCAAGTTATACAAAAATTCAATAGTATGTCATGTTTTTTAACTTGATTTCTTGCTATATTTCAACAAATTTTAGTTGAGTGATTAACCAAACACATATTGCAAGTTACTAAGACTTTCTAAAATGTCATCTATTCGTTTGAAATTTCCATAATAGGACCATGGACAATCTTTAGGACTAAGATATCCTTTGTTAGGTGGATGCCCTAACTTGGATGGACTAGTGGGGGCTGTGGGACCATCCCACCTAATTTAGATATTTTGGGTCCACAATCATTTGGCCCTTGTAGGCGTAGGACTGCAGGAGACTGTTATAAAACTCAGACATATACCCAATTAAGCAGATTAAGCCCTATAACTGACAAGCCGCTGTGACATCTCCCATTGCAACAATTCAAATGAGGTAACTTACACGAGGGCCCACGGCCCATTCCTAATGGGCCTGTTTTAATTCTCCCGCATAGTAGGGAGTAGTCATGATTGTGGGCCATCTGTGGGGCCGACATGTGCAGGTGCTCGTGTATACGCGGAGCAGTAGCTGAACAGCGCAAGCCGCGCGTCTGTGCGTCGCAAAATTCTCTCAAGGAACGGGGGCAAGTCGACTGACCCGTGCCCCGGCTCCCCGCCTCTCCTTCCGTCACCCCCGTCCGCCACTTCCATCGCCTGCCTCTAGGGTTCAGCCGCCTCGTCGCTTGCCATTGGTGGTGGCGGCCCCGGGCGCTGCCATCTTGTTGCCACTTCCGTGCCCACTGAATTTATGTTCGTCCTGCCGCCGCCCAGGAGTTGCCCCGGCCTTTATCAGCCGTAGGGGCTTCATTGGGTACTCATCGGACTGCGTGGCGTTTCAGCCACTCGCCAACAGCCGTTTTGAATGTGAGAGGTAAAGTTTTAAGCTTCTATGTTGCTAATTTTTTAAAAATGAAACTGTGGATTTTTTGTTCAACCCAATTTCCAGAACACTGGCGGTTCTTAATTTAAAGAGTGGTTCTTGTGGATTATATATCCCTTCTTCTTTTGAGTCGCGAATTGGTTAAGTTGAATTTTTTTTACTTTTTCCGTTCTTTCAAATAGGGAGCAGAGATTTAATGTCCAGTGAATGTTGATAACTTTTGCTTGACTTTTTTTTTTTTTTAGATCTAACCCTCTTTTTTTTTAAAAAAAAAAGGACAAATAAAAGGCATGCTTATGCAAGGTAACAAGGACGAACTCGCTGATTTTGTCAGTTAATTTCTACAGGTGGAGATTCATGTGAAGTGAACTGTTACTTTTAAATTAGTCTTTGTTAGTGCTGTTCAATTATGAATAAAGTTTCCATATCTTCCGTTGTAACCCAATTGTGCATTATGCATAATCTAGTGCAATTAGGTGAATGATGCTCATAAAAACGAGTTATAAGTTTAATTGGATTTAGTTATTACTTGTGTTTGGTGGGCTCCAACTTCTTATATTTGTCTGAGAATAGGAGGACATTATCATCATGATATATAACACAAGTACAAAAGGGATGGGGAATGTCTCAAGGAATCCCGGGGAAGATAGGGTCTTTGGAACCCCGAACATTTTCATACTTCGTCCAGACCTATCCCGAGTAAATATCCAAAAGAAGAAAACACGTGAGGGATAAAGGAGATGAATAACTTCCTAATAGCTCTTATTTGAGTATTTTGAAATGTTACAAAATGCACATTTACCTTGTCTAGTTAGATATAGTTATGCTTCAAATCTATCTACTAAATTTTTGAAAACTTTGGTGGACAAAAAACTTATCTGATTGATTGGAGCCTCATGCTTGGATTTCTTACAATTGATCACAGAATATATTTGTTTGTTAGATTCATTATATCTTAGCTTTTTCTTGTCTGAACATATTCATTTACTTGGTCATGCTCCGCGTTCTTTAACTGCAATGCTCATTCTGTTTTACTTTTTGTCATGTCCTGTGTTTGCAGATTTCGTTTCTACAAGCAGAATACATATATTGGAAATGGGCAGTACATTTAATAGCCAGATATTGGTTGACAAACTCGGGAGGCTGAACAACTCACAACAGAGCATAGAGAGTATTGTCTTAATGACAACTTTTTTCTAGTATCTGTGGAAGGCCATATAAAGTGGATTGCTTATTCAATGTGTTTTTTTCCTTCCAATTCTTCCTCTTTGTTAGAAGAGAGGATAGATCTACTTGTAAGGATTGTAAGGTGGCTCTTAGAGAATCCTTAGCACCATAACATAGGAATGGGAGAAGAAAATTAGTGACTAAGTGGAGCGAAGTTCTGTGTGGTGGAACTTGAAAGGTGGAAAACTCAACCCTTTGTTGAGAGGTTGTAGGTGGAATGAAATTGGAGTTAGGGAAGGGGAGAAGGATATATTTAAGATACCTAAATTAAGGGAGGGGAGAAGTAGAGACTTAGATCGAGTTAGATGCATTAAGAGTGAAGATCAAAGGGTAATAAACTACTAGTAAAAGATGAGAACATTAAGGAGAGGTGGCTGCAGTATTTGCAACATTTATTGAACAAAAATTATGGTGATGGTTGAGATGTTGGTGTAGTCTTTTTAAGGAGATAACCTACTGTGGGAAATTTGGAGTAGAGGAATTGGAAGTATCTTAAAAAGATGAGGAAAGGTAAAGCCATAGGACCCAACAAAATTCTTTTTGAATTGTTGAAGTGTGTGGGAGACATCGAGGAAATGTATATGGTCGTCTCATATTTGATGTATCTAGTATCTGTTGGGAACTATTTCCTAGTAAAGCTAATAATGTAAGTCTGGCACAGTGAAAATTTGAACAATATGCTGCACACCTCTGTCTCTGTGATCTGAACGTGCTCACTCATACACTTTCTAGTTAATTCAGTTTGTTTAGTACGTATTTATCTGGATTTTCATACCAAAAAATAGCTTTGTGAAATCCAGTGGTAACTGGTGCTCTCAAATATATTTTGGGCTACTTCCTTTGCTACAAAAAATAAAGTGAGCAAAAAAGAAAGAAAAAAGAAAGAAATGGATATAGGAAAATCTAAATAGGTAGTTCGCTGGCTGATGTGAGCTAGGAAGTGGTTAGCATCTTACCTTGGGGTCTCTTTTTGTACTTTGGGACCTATGAAGTGTTTTAAAAGGCTGCATTATTTTTACGGAGAATTGTCTATTGAATGGGAAACCCTCATGTAGGTCCATAGATGCTCATTTTGTATGATGGGGTTAATTTTTTTCGTGAAAGTTTGATCTTATTTCTGTAATTTTGTCATATATATTGACCAGACTGATTGTTTATAAATGTAAGAAAAGGTTATCTTTATCCTTGTAATATTAACCAACAAAATGGAGAAGGCTAGAGAACATACTTACTTCTCAAGAATTTTTTTTTTTTTTTTGAAGTCATTTTTTCCCCAATTTATGTCTTATTAGTTTCATAGGCTATTCATATGTAATTAATATTGGCATTAATGTAAATGTTGTTATTTTATTATTATTATTGCTATTATTATATTATTATTATTAACTTCATGTTATCTATGAACAACCAGCTCTGTCACACTGGTGTATCTTCCACAGAAGGAATGCAAAACAAGTCGTAGAGACATGGGCACATCGATTTCATTGTTCGGCACTGGATCAACGCGTGTCTTTTCTGTACCTTGCAAATGATATTTTGCAGAATAGCCGGAGAAAAGGATTGGAGTTTGTTACTGAATTTTGGAAGGTTCTTCCAGATGCTCTTCATGACGTTCTTGAAAATGGAGATGATTTTGGAAGAAATGCTGCACTAAGACTGGTATGTAAAAAACCCATGTGCGCTATTTAGTTACAGTTAATTTTCTCTTGATATCTTAACAGGGAATCTGCTTTAGCTTAGAGCAACTCAACTATTTTGAGTTAGTGGCTCATTTTTATGTCTCAGTTTGTAAATGAAATTATAGATTTTTCAACAAAAAAATTTACTGGTTAAAAATTGAGAAAAGATGCATTGACTTGATAAATAATGCAATCTTTCTGTGTAGGTACTGAATTTGGGAAAGACTCATTAAACAAACCCTATAAGTTATCTGCCAGCCTATTTTTAGTGAGTAATTCTCTGTCGGGGACTGGGAAAATGTAGGATCAAATCCCCGAGCAAATAATGTGTGTACTCTCTCCTTCCTAAGTTGAATGCTAAATTTGCCAGAACATACTTTTTGAGTAACCTATTTAATACTATTAGTTCTTCACTAAATTTTAAGTTTCAAAAACGTTTACATCAATTGGCATCATAAATTTTCCTCCTGACAAATTGAGGTTGAGGGGGAAAAGATATTTGAAAGTGTCAGCAATTAGTGCCATGTATTTGACAAACACTATGTGACATAGAACCCGTCAATGGTTATTAACCTAACAAACAATCAAAACCAAATCAACACTTCCCCGTATGCACAAGCATGATTACGCGTATGCAATCGCAAGTGCAACGGATCATTAATCAAACTGTGGACCTCCTAGCTTTGATATAATCTTAGTAATTAACTCTCCTAAAAGCTTAAGCTGTAAATGGAAGGACTTAACAATGAATATTATCCAAACGGCTGTCAAACCAAACAAAACCAACAAAACTAGCATGGTTCTCCCAATGCTAATGGCTATATGTAAACCAAACCCAAGTTGGTTAATGAACTTACGCTGGTGCGGTTGGAGTTGGGTTGGAAATTTTCCGTTCAAGGCTGGCAATTCAGGTTGAAGTTGACTAGTGTCTGGGTTTGGGTGGATCCCATCCTGACTCACTGTTTACAAGGTGCACCATTGCTATTATTTACAATTAAAACAGCGAGATAAGTGATGAAGACAGATCTGATTACCAATTTAACAAATTTCTTGTGATTTCTTTAGTTTGATTAGAAGTTAGTCACACTTTCTTGACCTTAGAGAAGGATTGCATATTTGCTTGACTTAATTTTCTGTCTACCCAATCAAGATTTTCCATTTTAACCTGTCATCTAATTATGGGGGCGTTTGGTAAACAATTTGAAGTAGAAAGAAAATGGCTTTGTAAGAGAATTGATTTTTGACAAAAAAAGCAAAAGTATGATACGTTTGGTTAGGGTTTTTTTAGGATGATTTCAAAAAGAAATCAAATTTAAGCTCACTTTTGATTTTCACGTAAAAATGACAAAAATACCCTTCAACATAATGGGTAAAATAGATTTGACTAATAGGTAAAACATCTTTTCACACCTTTTCATACCAGAAAGCGATTTCTTCAAGAACTTTCCTCAGGAGGTGAGTTCTTGAAGAAAGCAGATTTTGGGTCAATTCGTTTTGAATTGACTCAAAAGTTGACTTATGCCAGGAAAGCGATTTTAGCTTTAAATGAGCCTTCCAAACGGTTTTCACCTTAGAAATCACTTTCCACTCTAAATAAATCACTTTCCACCTTAGAAATCTGCCTCCTAAACGGGCCCTATACAAGCAATCCCTGATGACTTGGCAATTATGATCACTCCTTTGAAACTTAATGAGATGTACTAAAAGTTAATATGTTTTCTCAGTTAATTTCAATCTATAGGATCAATGCTCTTTCTGTGTACCGTTTATGTTGTCATTAGAGAAAAGTGTCTGTTGTCCCAGCCTTAACAGTTGTTCAATAATGGCTTGACAAAAGACAAAAGGCAATCTTGCTGTTCAATAATGAGTTTTACATTCTGTATCAGTTAGTATGGTTCTATGGAGTATGTTCCTCTCTATTCAATAAATGATGATTTCATTATATGGTTTACCAGATTAACATTTGGGAAGAGAGGAAGGTTTTTGTTTCTCGGGGGCATAGTCTCAAGGAAGAGCTACTGGGAAAGAAGTTTGAGAATGGGGCCAGAAATGAGAATAATGCTCCCAGTAACAATGTAATATGCCCAATCTCTATTTTACATGCATATAAATGTGTATATTTTTAGTCCGCAATGTTTAACTTATTTTCCTTTATTTGTATAGAAACCACCTAAAAGACCTGGGCTGGAAGGGATCCTTTCATGTTACGAGGCTGTATATGGAGGCCCCGTGGATGAAGATGCTGTATTGGACAAGTGCAGAACTGCTATTAGCTGTGCAGAAAAAATGAAGGATCTTGATGGTGAGTATCTTTTTTATTTGCAATGTGAAGTGTCTGACCTTAGTTCAGTTGGTAGAGCGGAGAAATTTTAATGGCTTTGGAAGATGAAGTTCATTGAACAACACTGAATTATTTATTTAAGTTCTGGTCGTGCTTGGACAATAAAACTTCTAATGTGCTCTTGATGTACTTTTACATTACGGTAATGAGGCTGGAGACAATACATTGACATACTGGAGAGCGCTTCTATATATAGTTTTTGTTCCTTTTGTGCATTACAGGCATTTTATATGGTATTCAGCATCATTTATAATTTTTTTCCATTTGACATGCGAATATCATAGTTAGATGAGTGCCATGTAAAATGTGCAAGGATCTTATGCTGGATGTGTGATCCTCTTTTCTGTGAACAACTTTGTTGATGGGTGATCGCTGTGCATAAGTTTTTACACTTCATAGGCCTCATTTGTCTGGTAAGACTTTTCTCTGGCGATTATTATCAAATCTGATGACCTTTCACCTGTCATGAACAGACAACCTCAATCAAACTGACTGTGTGGAGAAACTACGCCGGTATTGTGACGCCCTGAGAGAAAGCATAGAACAGTTAAAAATTGCGGAATCATCTAGAGCAGCTCTTGTATTACACTTGAGAGACACACTTCGAGAGCAGGTTTGGACTATGCAACAGATGTTGCAAATCTTTTATATTTTGTTTATATTGATCTCAATATTTATGAAATTTGATTTGCAGGAATCAAAATTGGGTGAAGTTAGAGATCAACTTCAGGTAATCAAATGTGAATTTTCAATGTTACAGGTGACTTTTTTTGTGATAATAGGACAAGAAAAGTAAATTATCAAACTAAATAGTTTGCAACAGAGTAGTAACCATTCTTTTCAATATCCCAAACCTGTATTTCATACACAATTTTGCAGTATTCTATTATATCAACTGTATCATATCAATTATTGCTGTAAATTCTTCTTTGTTTATGATAACTTTAGACCAAAGTGGAAATGAGACATTTGCATCTTCATCTGTGAGCTTCATATGCTTGTGAAGAATGAGGACGGGTGAAGAAATGCCATACCAGAATACTATTATATTATGTTGATATTGTTGATCCGTAATTTTTTGTGAAGAAATGCCCTGCTGAAATGCTATTAGATTATGCTGATGTTGCCTGATCCGCAAATTCTTTTTGTAGTATGTTGGAAACTATGACTGTCTGACAATTGGTGTTAAAAAGGTTTTTATCATTCGTGATGTTTTTTTCTTTTTGTTTCTTATTTTTTGGTTTATGTTTTGGCTTTTGTAAGTTTTGCTGACCATATAAATATGTTGATCTTAATTTAACATCATATAGTTTCTTGATTTTTCACTGGAAAAATTGGACTTATACTTTTTAATTTTGTGATGCACGGAGTAGCAATTGGGGCTGCTTTTTCATCTGATCTCATATATACAGAACCAAAGAATAGGTCATTGCCATGCTCGTTCTTTTGGCTGTCAATATACAATTTCAGAACCAAAGAATAGGTCATTCACAATCCTCATCAGCATACATCTCCCAACTATTTGTGCTAAAATGTTATGAAGCGAAGCACATAATTATCCTCGAACTTGTTCAAAAAGCCCATTCCGTGCAAAGTGTTTTATGTTCATTATGTACAATAAACCTTCTTGTACTTGGATGACAGCAGTAGCGTTTACTCTTAGCACCATTGATTTTGAATTTTTTGCTCAGTTTATATGTGCCTTTTGCACAAGATACTTGTTATCAGAGCTTCTGAGCATCTCCTAGCTCGTTTTCCTGATAATAAATTATACATTTGTTGGCTACTATTGCAGGCTGCTCAGCTTCAATTCGACCAAGCAGGGTTACTGATATCTAACAAGGGGTTGTCACTTTCTGACGAGAGGAAAAATGGGTCGAACATTACATTTTCAGATAAACCCGCCAACTTTGCATCTGAATCTACTCAAGATGGAAGTGGAGAGCTGAAACAATCAGCACTGCCAGTTATCTACAATCATGAGTTGACTGAAAGTAAAGTACCAGGTGAAGAAGAAAAGAGGAGAACAGAAGCAGCTGCTGTGGCAGCAAAACTTGCGGCCTCAACTTCCTCTGCTCAAATGCTTAGTTATGTCCTCTCTTCTCTTGCATCAGAGGGTATTATCAGAAATCAAACTGGTGAAGCTGCTTCAGTAGACTGCAACCCATTGGAGAAGAAACCTAAACTTGAGGATAGGCCTCTGTCAACACACATCCCTTCTACAATGGTCCCACATCTGCCACCACCTCCGCCTACGCTGCATCCCAATGCACTTCAGCAGGGTGGCTCCGCCATCTCTAGCAGACTGCAGAATGTTTCACCACCAGTTTCCCTTGTGCAGCAGCCACTTTTGCCACCTATGGTACCATCCATGCAGCCTCCACCATTGCCGCCTACAATGCCACCCTTGCAGCCTCCACCACCACCAACGGGACAGTTTGACCAGACGGCTGGATCTATGTCAAGCATACCACACACTTATGGTTCAGCAACTTCAGCTTTGCCTGAGTACCCAATGGCAAATATCCACTTTCCTGGTGCACCACAGTACCCTCACCCCCCAGGTCCATTCCAGAATGTTTAGATATCAAAGTGCTGATTGTTTAACCATGCATAATCACCACGGCGAACTCCAATTCGTTATTGCTCATGGGTATTACTACAAAGAGGTTGTTAGGGATGATAATATTGGATGATAGAGAAGATAGGGAAAATAGGTTTGATGTTCTAATTAGCTTCTTAACCACAATTGACCTTGTACCTAAACAAAGGGACACTCCGAATCACAAAACCGGAGTTGATGAACGATGTATTTAAATGTTTTTAGTAGAAATAATAGATGATCAAATATTGTGTATTTAAAATGAACTTCAGATTTTCTGATACACTTATACCACAATGTTGCGGGCTAAACCTACCGTCTTTTAAACCCAGACTGTAATCTGTGCGTTCGGACTCCTGGGAGCCAACAGTTGATTGTAGCTTGAAGTTAAAAGGAATGCGGTGGCCAGATGTCATGATTTGGACTTTCACATGATTCCAGATTTCAACTTAGTACGAACCACTTTAGAACAGCATGTTATGCTCGGCCTCGTGAAACCGAGAACAAAGGCCATTGCCCATGAAATTACAATCTCTCACTGACAAAAAACAGCATGTGTTTATTGGAGTGTTTGGAACCCAGACGGGGTCTGCATTTAGGCGCCCTTCAATCTTGATCCCAAAACTGCTACAAGTGGTGGAGCAGGTTCAGGGCCTTTGAAAGCGTTGTTGTGTCACCTACATTATTCTTCTTTTGATTAAACAATCCGTATAATAGCTCACCTAAGTGCTCGTACAAAAAGAAAGAGAATTAAGGCTGCTATTTGCTCAAGTTTTTTGCACTTAACTCACCCAATGCGGAGTCCATGTAGAAGAAGCTCTCTTGATGATGACTCTCAATCGCATGACTCTTTGCATTGTGCCTCCCAGTCTCGTGTACTTTTGGAATGAATCAACGGCAAGTAAAATAAAAGCTGCCCTAGTCACTAAATACCACAATGATGATGATGATGCCTGGTCACTAGGAAACAAAGGAACGTGTGTATAAATAGCGTGATAAAACATATTATGTGCAATCGGTTCATTACAATTATAAAGTTCACAGGAGTTTGCTCAACAACTGGTTAATGCATAATGAAAAAGTCTTGGACACACGCATGTACGAATTTTAATTTCCCTGTTTATTAAGGAAGCATTTACTAGCTTTTTACTCACATAATGCGCAGTTTAAGGAATATATGAGAGCTATTGATATTTGAAGTTGACGATGCACATTTTAGTGCGTTAGCGTCATGGCTTCTTGAATTCAACGGTACACACGTTAATTTCAAATATCAACACTCTCATATATTTCTTACTCTAAGCGCTATATAATAAAGAACATAAAAAATATTTCCAATTATTATAGGCAATTGGGGTGAAAAGAAAAAAAAAAGTAGGCCACATGAAAGAGTGAAGCGTCTAGTCATTAAGAGGTCCAACCCAAGAGGATGATGTCATCCTTTTTTTTGAGGCCTCCTAGTACTTGTTCAAGTCTGTGTCTCCCGGGCTAATTGAGTGGATGAGCAACCAACCACCTCAGGTTCTAGCCCCACCACTGGCCTGAGGAAAGCATGAATAAGACTTGAGAGAGACATTGGGGACAGCCTTTTTTCATCACTCTCTAAATGAAAAAGTGTGCAGACAGAATCATCGCTCTCACGGCGACGGCCCTCACATTGCCATGTCAGGAAACATAACATTTTACCTTTTTGTTTAGGCAAAACAATAAATTTCAAATGAATCTGACCCTAGCTCCTGTTTTTTTTTTTTCATGAACCCTAGGTCCTTTTTTAATTCTAAGCTAGAAACACCACAAGCTATATTCTCTCTGTCTTAAATTATTTATTTATATTTAAAAAATATGATATTTAAAGAAGTTTATTTATCAAGCTTTTTACTCTATTTATTAATTATTAGGAGAAGAATAATATAAAATAAGATAATTAATATAGAACAAGATTTTCTTAGAATCCGAGTAATTAATATTGGAGAGAGAATATAATAAGATTAGCAATTGACCTCGGAGGGCTTTTAAGTGACAAAAAAATAATTAGTAATCTAACATCTTGCTCAATAAATAATGATAATACTAGAATTCAAATCCGCTAGTAATGCTTCATTAGCAAACTCATTGGTGAAGCTTTACTAGTTGTTGATGATGTGTAGTGTGCAAAATCTATGCATATATACGATCTTCTACTAGTTTTATATGTTACAATATGCGCCACGAAGCCATCTGCTGGTAAAGTTTTAGCATATTTTTCATAATGCTACATCTACTCAGCTAGCAAACGTGTACACCCCTAGGTGGTGGTTTTTTATTGGAAAATGAAAATGATGGTTTTGTGAAGGCTACTTTAAATGTCCATTAAAGACTTGCCACTTCATAAGTATATGGATTGGTGTAGATTCAGTGTACAATTATCAGCTTCCTTCTCAATAGATAACATACACAGACAAACCTCCCTGTATCAAATAAATGTGCAGCAATCCCGTGGAAACCAATCCGCTACACCATACCAACCATGTTTAGTACTTATATTATCCATTAAAAAAGAATGATTTACCAAAATAACCTAAGAATATCTCATAATACACAAAATGTCATTAACTTTATCATAATGCAAAAAACAACCTTTATCCATATGTGAACCCAAAACACGTGGCAATAATTGTTTAAAATACCTCTCCTTTAATTTATTCTTTTTACTTTTACTAATTCACTATTTCCCTCTACCAAATGGCTCAGGCTATAGACTCTACCACTTCTACTACCGACTCAGCCACATACTCTACTACCTCCAAAACCGACTCTACCACTGCCTCCATAGTCTTTATCACTTACTCCACTTTATTTGCCTTCCTCTTCCTTCCCCCCTCTTCTACCATCTTATCATCTGCCACCACCTCTTTTTCTTCCTTTCCCCCTCCTCTTTCTCTGCCTCCCTTCCTCCTCTTATGCTTCTCATCTTCTCTATCCTCCTCAATTGTCTGCTCTTCCTATTTCTTAAAATCTAATAAAATTAACCACAAACTAGTCGACAAAGCTATTAAAATTTTAATTTTTTTTATGTATAAACTCAGATTTTAAAAATTAAACCCTAAAATGTTAAACTACTCTAAAACAAGAATGAGTTTTATTCTTACTTGATTCTAAATTTTTTTCAATGCCGAACAAACCTCGTACTGTCGATAACAAATAAGATAGATTTATTATAGTAAAAAGGTAATAAGACAATATTATAAGTGGTAATATCTCTTTCAATATTTATAATAAATTATCTTAACAAATCAAATAGATAAACAAAAAAAAATTAAATTTTAAATACATAATTGTCGACTATCACACATCAGTAAAATAAGTCACTTGTGCTAGAGAAGGAGGTAATTGGCATCGAAGAAGAAGATCATCAACGCCAAATAAGATGGTGGTCTTCAGCATCGAATGATATGACAATTGATAATCAATAGTCGACAATTGATAGTTGAAAGTTGATGTACAATCGATAGTCACGTATTCAAAGTTTGCTTTTTTTTTTTATCTATTGAATTTATTGAGATAGTTCATTATAAATATTAACGACAGAGACATTGTCACTTAGAATGTTATCTTAGTGCCCATTTATTATAATAAATCTACCTATCAAGTGTTAATTGCTAGTATAAGGTTTATTTGACATTGAAAAATGCTCAAAATCAAGAAAAAATAAAATTATGTTATTTTTAATTAGTTTAACATGTTTATAAGTTTATTTTTTAAGATTTAAATTTGTAGTAAAAAGATTATTTTGAATAGCTTCTTATGGCTAGTTTGTGGCAAGTCTTGTCAAAATCTAAAAAAAAATAAAAAGGAGGCCACCAAGGAGGAAGATGAGAGAAAACATGAAAAGAGGAAGGGAGATTGAAGAGAGAAGAGGAGGGGGGGGAGGAAGAAAAGGAGGAGGTATGACAGAGGAGGAGAGGGTAAGAAGACAAAGCAGTTGAGCGGAGTCGGTGGCTGAGCCGAAGCCAAGGCAGAAGGTGAAGGGAAGCACGGAATTGGTAAAATTGTAAAAAAGAAAATAGAGGTGGGGTAACTTAGATAAATTTTTTTAAAATATTTTCCAACCACTAACTAAAGCCAGATTGCATTACCATTAGCCACGCGGAGGGAGGGAATACAAGAAATATTAGATCTGTTTAAAAGTTTATGTGTAATCATTTCTTTAAGTAACATGACATTTTCTTATTGTTACTAAACCTTAAATCATAAAAACTCGTTAGGCCACACGCGTCTAATTTTTAATGTGTGGGGGTTGTTCCTCTGTGTGATATTGTTGGTAATAGGAAACATTAATGCACGGCTATTTGAACAAATCGCTCTAGAAAAATGTCGACAATAGAGATCCCCACCCCACAAATCCCATGTTTTTCCTCGTACAGTGAGACAAGCATCATCGGTCATTACCATCGTTGCAAAACCAACAAAAGATGCAATATATCCGTATGAACATAATCTTCACCTCTTTCTACAGGATGACACGATTCTCAATTACAGTGACTATAGAAGGCAAAGATGTAAGAAACTAGTAGACAAGGAAAGGCGTGAAAGTTGAACGACTAGATCAAAGTGGCGACAAGCAGCAGTCAACCAAACAGACGTCAGCCGCAAGAGGGAGAAAGAAAGTAAATGTTGCAGACGCCCACGCCAAACGATGTACGCAAACATGCCGTCATGTCCTCCCCTTGCCCTCCCTGTGCCGGACCCAGCTTCATATTTTACTGAGATCAGACCAAGTTTACATGGAGGTGGAAGAGCATTAACGTAATGATTTGACTTGCTCAGAGATTAAATAATGGATGGTGGTGGGGGAGGATGGTGAGGGGGAATGATTATGGAGGCGGAGCATGCCCAACAGAGTCTGACGGGCGCCTGACGAGAAGACAGCGAAAAGAGAGGACAAGGGGCGCGATGGACGACGACCTACCACCGACTCTCTCGCCGGAATTCGCCGAGTCCGTACCGCCTCCCCCATTTGGGTTGCTACTCCGACCCACTGCTTTTGTCGGGCAAAGGCATTTAAATAACAGTAGAAGGAATGTTCTGTGTGCATATTATGACAAGCGAAAACGACGAACTCCCCCAGCTTCTTTGCCTTTCTCTCTCCACGCCCCTGTCACAAAAGTTATCCAGAGAAGAACATGAACAGATAAATCATATACAATTTCATTTAAGTATCAATGAGCTCATTCTGTATGCATGCGTTTGTACGCTAAAATATATCGAGTACGTACATTTTCTAGTAAATTACAGGTTCACAGTATAAATCAAAGCAGATGAAGAACTTAGTCCTTCTCAGTGAAGTCATTTTCGGTAGCAATGGCTACAACTAAGAGACCGGGCCCAGAACAGAGAAAGCTTATGCGATTCCTCAGCATAGCTGTTCTCCGTCTTTCTCTTCAGTCCTCACTCGATCGCAAAACTGCATCAATTTCCATCTGTTCAGGTTGAGTAGCATCTGGACGTTTGGCACTGGCAAAGGAACCCAGGAAGGAATAAAATCAAGTGTAGTATACGTAGCCCACCCCATGGATGATTTCCATTTGACATTATTATCCAAAATCTATGTGCATGTATTTGTACATTCATTGTACATAGTTCGTAGGATCCTCACTGCATGCGTTGGCCCTAATCCGGATATCATAGATGCTTTCAGCCTCATCTTTCTTTTTACATATAACAATGGGGGGGAGAGAGAGAGCAGTATCTGTTCCTACCTTTTTTGCGAGGAGGGCCGACAAGAAGGACGCACCAAGCCGTCTTTTTGCATCAGCCATAGCCCAAGCATCCCTCCTGGAAAAAGCCTGCCAATCCTCCACATCGTCTCACCTTTTTTCTTAAAAAAAAAACTTTGATGATCTGCTTAATTTGGAAAGGATAATCCTTCTTCTTCTCGTCTGCAACTTTTAATCTCGTTCCATATTTATTTTAAGGTGAGCTGCTAGATTTTCACCCGTGTTTTAAAATGTGATTAACAAAGGATTAACAATCCTGATATCCTCCGACTTGTCTGACCTCACCCCGACAAGAAAACGATTTCATTGCTACAGAAAATCCCACTCACTCTTCTTCCCCACTCTTTAGTCTTCTGCATGCGCTGACGCCAATCCCCTCCATGCTCTCCATACCCCCATTACAACATCAATAGAGAAAACCATTTTATCCTTCCCAAACTGACCCTCCAATCCATCCACTCTACTCGTAAAGGGATGACCTTTTGTTCCAGAGAACAAATATGTACAATAAAAAAACATAACGTATCTGCCCTGCCCATTCTTACTCCCTCACTATAAATCATCCTCCACAACCAACCGTTTCCCCACAGGATTCATTCGTTTCCTTGTCTCTTTTCCTCCGCACTTGGTCATCGTTCTTGGTCACCAAAGAGTCGAGGAGGTTTTCCATTTGAAGAAGAAGAGTAGTGCAGGTGGGGTGAGGAATGTATTACGAGGCGGCGCAGGCGTGGGGGGTGTACATGGGGGAGGCGAGGCATGAGGTGGGAGGAGGGAATCCGATGGAGAGGGTGAAGAGGCTGGCCAGCGAGAACGCGGTGGTGATATTCAGCATAAGCACCTGCTGCATGTGCCACGCCGTGAAGCGGCTCTTCTGCGGGATGGGGGTGCACCCCACGGTGCACGAGCTGGACGAGGACCCCCGTGGGAAGGAGATGGAGCGGGCACTCATGCGCCTCCTCGGCTCCCCCTCCCCAGTCCCCGTTGTCTTTATAGGAGGCAAGCTCGTCGGCGCCATGGACAGGGTTATGGCCTCCCACATCAACGGCACCCTCGTTCCTTTGCTCAAGGAAGCCGGTGCTCTTTGGCTCTGAACCCATTTAAGATTAAAAAAAAATACTGAACTCGGGGAGGGATGGCTCTCTTACTGCCGTCTCCCATTTTGATTGCTTAGTCCCTGTTTTTGTCCTGTTTTTAGGCTTTCTTCTTATGTATTTGCTTTTTCTTTTCTCTTTTCTTTACAATGATTGATAAAACTGATCGAGAACAAAGCAAAAGCCATTGGGTTCTGCTTGTTAACTGATCAGAGAGTAAGAGTTGGAGGGAGAAATGTAATCTGCTGACTTGTTTGTATAGAAAGAGTGAATGATAACTAGTATTGATCAAGTTCTTGCTATCATTTGCCACCTCTATTAACCATTCTGGTGTTGTGTATATTCCATTAAACGCGTTTTGATCCTGTATGTGTAGAAAGAGTGAAATATAACGAGTATTATTCAAGTTCTTGTTACTACTAACAATCCTGCTGTTGTACATTCCCTTAAACGCGTTTTAAGTAATCATCTTCGTCGTCATCTTCATTGTTTCTTTGTTTGTTTTTGCCCTTTTTTTTAACCGTGAAGAAGGCTTGACGAGCTCGGTTGCACTAAAAACCTGTCAAGTTCCGAGTCCGTACGCCCACGCCTCCCTATCTTTTAACCTTTTTGCAAATGGGGCCTTGCACACTCCCAAAGAAAGAAAAGAATGCAGATGCTGACGAGATATTTTCATCCTGCTCGTTTGTCTCCCACGTAATCCTAAGCTCACTGCAGGGCTGCTGCGAGCCGCATGGAGAAGCGTTGCAGTATTGGTGGATATGTCATTCCTTTTGTTGTTACTCTGCGTGTCCGTCCATGCCTTCATGTTCTCACGGACATGTTCTCACGGACCTTTAAACTTGTCCATTTTTAGCGATAAAGCTCCTCTTCTTCTCTAACAAGGGAAAGAGTGAATGAATTAAAGCTTCAAAATTTGTTTCCAGATCAGGAAACGTTATGGGTCCGTGACTCTTGATGCCACTCCACTCGCAGTTCTTGACGTGGGCGAGAGCTCTTAGAGTACACAGGGGAAAAGAGAGTTTAGGGGATTCTTTTTAGCTTTTCTGCTCCTACTTAGGCATGGCCTCTGGTTCACATTGTATCATAGTATCATATTATCCACAACTTCTTTATCTTGAACCGTCACAATTTCTTTGGTAGGTGGATGCGCCCCCCTACTGCCATTGCCACCGAATTAACGCATCAGGATGTAGAACATGCTTTTTTCTTGTGTGTAGGTTAACACAGAGGCTGGCCCAGAAGGGACTGCTTCTTGTGGTAGAAAAAAGTCGTGGGTGCACGAGCATAATAAGCCAGGGCAACGGCACCCATAAGGCCTCTAAATGGAATTACTGGATTATGGCCATATGGTGAGTCATCTCCAATCTGAATGGCTGCCTCTTTGCTTGGCCATTTTTTACCACACTGTACGATTGTGACAATTTTTTCAGTCCAAACAAAAAATTTGGCATTTTGCTTCTATTGTTAAGGAGCGAAGATAGTTTTCTTGTAGGTAGTTAGCTCAGCCATCTGAACAGACATCTTTTTTAAAAGCGGTATAAGCGAACAAAGGTATTATGCCTCACAGATGCAAGTGAGGAGTTAAAGAGAATAAAGGATAGAAAATGGTGCCACACTTTATCAGTTACAATATATTTGGAAATTTTGGAGCCAAATACAAAATCAAATTCCTAGGGGTCAGGATGAAAGTATGAAACTACTCTCCTGAAGGAGCACATCTGCTGCTACATTGCCATCAACTTCAATATCAACGTGACAACTTATAAATAAGGAATACCAAGACGAAATTCTGATCAACATTAGAACTTCAGTGTCCTACAACAGGCACTCGCCGAAGCAAAACATTGAACTGAATCAAGGGCATGCTGCATTAAAAGATAATAGAAATCCCTGTCCGTCACACAAAGCGTTTCTTGAGCATACACATATTAAGCAGCACCGCCCAAAATGTGATCCAGCAAATTTCACGAGGTGCCATTTCCTTCCTGACTAGTCACTGTGGACACTGACAGAAGGCTAAGTCAATGCATTTGAAGCTTCAGCATATAGTCATCTTGGATAAACCTGTTCAAGGCTGTCTCGCAAATGTGGCCTAAAAATTTCTCCACCCCAATGCATATTCATGCTCCAAATCAGGAGGGGCATTTTCGACACAACATAGTCATATTCACAAAAGGGGAGGATTTCTTCAATGATGATTAAAGAAATGCCCAAGACGGGTATGGACACTCGTACTCCCAGCCAGGGCCGGAGTACCTTACACAGTGGAGCCATATTGGCTCCTCTAGTCCATCATATCTGCAATGCAAGGTAAGGGAAGAGTATAAGTATAGATATGTAAATGATAAATTGGTTAAAAAAAAAGCATGAAAATGTTACTTGCCTTTGAAACTAATATACATTTTGGCCTTTTGTGGTATGGAACTATGGATATTTGTTATAGTGAAGATTCGGTTTCATTTTAACGTTTAAGAAATATATGAAACATGATCTTGCAGTATCAACTTTAAAGTTGCGAGGCGCAACACAACCAGACCCATTGCATGGGTAGGAAAAAGAATTGACAATAAGGGTTTGCAATTTTTTGTTAAATATATGTTCCACAAGTTTACAAAATCGCATGATAATGTGAAGCATGATATGCAGGCTGTCTCTAACTTCAAATAGCTGACAGATATCATGTTAACATACATAAAAAGTACCCAATTCATACATTAACCAAAAGTGTCTCACCCTTTAGGAGTTAAATCTGGGCAATTTGTACACATTGGGTCAATGCTAAACTCTTCATCTCCATTAACTTCTGCTCCAGAGAAATTATTGTCCCAAAACTGACCAGCTTCAGAGTTTGTAGCCTTACCCAGGATGGCAGCTCTATCAGCCCCAGTTCCATGAGTGGAACGTCCAGGAGCAACTTCAGAGTGATACAGCACATCATTGGCTATTGGGTGGCCTGTGTGCAGCAGATGGACTCGAATCTACATAATACATATTTAATGAAAGGTCACTAGTTGGTGGCAGTATCTATAGTATAAACAAAATAAAAGCCTTGGCAAATGAAATGTAATAAGAATTCCATATTGGACATTGAAAGTTCAAATGTGCTACAAAACATACCTGATGAGTCCGACCAGTAACTGGTTTGCATAAGACTATACTTTCCTTACTGTTTGCGCTAATCCGAGAAAATTTTGTACATGCTGTTTTACCCTTCAGAGGTTGCTCATCGTGGCTGTCTTCTACCTAATACATAGAGAAAAAAAATAAAAAGGCAATTTACTTTAAATTAAATTTGTTCATGTTTTTGCCAAAAAAAAATGATAATTAATAGAGAGCACTTATGGCATAAAAACACTAGAATGACTTCTTCATTCTGACAAAACATGGTGGAAGTCACAATTATCACTCTTGCACCTACAATATCTGTTATCCTAATCTGGTGATGTGCAAAATGTGACTGGGCTGAAGGCTTGCACTGAAGATTCATAAGGTGCACATCTATAATTTATTTAAAAACTTATTTTTATTACTTCTTAAAAAAGAAACAAACATGAAAAATTAAAAGGTTGTCTTCTTCAAACCACAATTATGGCATTCTCCACCTTGGGTCACATTTTTCTTATAGAGAGAAACATGCTTTCATATCGTCTAAACCCCGAAATGAGATGGCTAAGGAGAATAAAGGTTCCTTTCAGAATATATTTGGCTACACTCCACATTTTGCAGGTTGAATTGGGTTCAAACTCCAACCACATATGTTGACTTGGCAAGTCTCAAGGGATAGAGCTGATCCAGCTAAACGCAGAACCAGAATTGCAGCACATCAGCTCATTATTTCCAACTTGAAACTGGATAATGCCAAGTTAGCTTCATGTTGCATTGTTTCAAATAGACACATGACAGAAGCAGGACAACACAGCATAACCATGGACTTCACGGAGGGCTAAGGCACAATAGTGAACAGAATGAGATCAAACCAACTTAAATCATGATGTTCTTATTCCTGCAATCTCAGATCAAATAAAAAGAATGTGGCAAAAACCGACAAGAAACTTTACCTCAACTGAGCTCCTTCCTTCTCGAGCATCATAATCCACATTTGCATTGACAACTATCTGGACTAACAATATACACAAAAAAGCAATTTGTATTTATACTGACAGCATGTGACTTTACACGGTATATAAATATATAACCCTTTTCATAATGAAAAAAATCTAATCATACACCCTATCTGCCTGCAATGCTCTGTTCAGGCAAGCCGGCAGTGTGGTGATTTCATTTAATTTTGATGACAACTAACTGCTCATCACATTTTCTTATCATTTTTCTTACAACTTGTAAGTTGCAACATCTTCGAGACACATTTGTTCAGAGACAATGATGTTCCTTAGCCTCCAATCCAAGTTGTTTCCACATCTAGCAATGGCCCATGTTAAGAAACACCAAGCTCTATAATGACAACAATTCATAATAGCGAAAACATAGTCTGCACATAGGTACTGGCTAATTCTTCTGTGCTCAAGGACGCACCAGGGAAAGGCAGAGGCAGAGAGAAGCAAAGGGCAGGGTGGAGAGCAACAGATGGATGCAGGGTGGGGCAGAAATACCCCCTTGTGTTTTGCATAGCTTCCCCCAGTGCTGTGGCGGGGAAGAATAACGGGGGTCTAAGAAGATGAGTATGTGGCCATCAGATTTAAGATCTGACACAAAGGGCGAGTCCAGCTCTTAATAATATTTTTGACCATCACAGTTTCACATTGGTCAACTCATTTCGGACTGCTCAACGTGGAGCTTAGGGCATAGAGTAAAGTTCATATGCAACATTTAACATATTAGCAACCAGTTTATCAAATGGATCCAGCAAATATTCTGGCACTGATTGCATGACAAAGTAAAATAGGAAGACAAAGTAATGTGATACTAACACTTATAAACAGAATAACATAATAGTCTACCTCTTCCTCGGGGAAAACTCCAACTACCTTGGCGACATATTGTTTCTGCACCTTGCCAGACTCAATCTTATAGAAGTAAGAAAACAACATTTGTCAAGAACACAAGAAACAGTGACAACAACATAACAGGGTAAATAGTGATTGTATTGGGGATAATTCCGCAAGGTTCCAGTAATATTTGAGGATGTAAACATGCACATATATTCCAAACAAATATCATAATAAGGTAAGGTACCTGCTGCCTAAAAATGTCAGCTTTAGTAGGATTTCTAGCCAGTATAAGAAGGCCAGAAACCAAACGATCTAACCGATGCACGGCTGTCAACAGAGAGATTAGGTCAAGGAAATATGAATCACGAGGCATGTGTCTGTGCATGTTATAAAGAGAGATAGAATAGGCAATAACAGACTTCACTAAAAAATTCATGATGTGCACTTTATTTGATTTATATGGATACGAAACAAAGGGGCTAAGCCATATTCAGCTTGTAGAATTCCTACAACAGTGTTTTTACGGTACTGTCCACAAGGATGGACCTGCAGATGGTGGTAAATTCAAATAAGGTAAAAGAAAGAATCTGGCAATTGTTTCGACAAATACCACAAGATGATGGAAAAAATGAGTAAGACTTCATCTTCTAAATCATCAGACTTCTTCGTTTTCTTTTTTCTTTTTTTTTTTGAAAATGAAGGAATTTGCAGCTTCTAATAAACCGTATCATTAGATCAAAAGAGAGTGTTCTTTTGATGAGAGATTATAAAAAAAGCCCCAGAATTTAAACAGCGTTAACATAAAAAACTTCAGAAAGTCCATCAGTGACAGAATTTCAATATAGTGCGCAAATCTTCATCACTTACTGGAACAGATGGTGGTTTACAAATTGTTAGAATATCAGGTTCCTTGTGCAAAATTTGCACATCCCATGCCAAAACTGGTGGTTCGTGCCTACAGCATAACCTCTGCATTAATAAGCTATCACGGAAAAGCAGCAGCAATAAAAGCGTGAAACTTTAATCTGCAGAATCAGGCTATCAGTTGAAAGGAAGATATAACAGCAGCCAAGTCTAGTATGATGATTGATGGGGAACAAAAATGTATTTTACCAAAAGAGAAAAGTGGCAAGAGACAACCAATTTTTAACCAAATCCACTTCCACGGGTCTGAATATAAAAAGCAAATTGATCCATAGCAACAATTTTTTTTATGAAAAAAAACATCAATCCCACTGCCCCTTATACTTCAGAGCTTCCAGCTAAAAACTTTAAAGACATAAAAGAAGGAAATAGCCGAAGAATCATGAAAGAAGCTCCAGACAACCAAAAGAACCGAACCTGTGTAGGAAGTGGCTGATTTTCTGTGAGGACTGAACTCTGTAGGAAGTGCTTACATTTTGCCCATCTACTTGAATCCTTCCCGCTTGGACCGCAGCTACCTGAGTGCTTACATCAAATTTGAAACAGAGAACAAGAATATTCGGGAAAAAAAAGGAAACACAGACAGCCAAGTGCAGTGATTCTTTCCTCAACAAACTACGCAGAGCATGCAATTTTCAATAAAACCAAGAAAAAAATGAATCGGGAAAAACAAAATTGTAGAACTATAATACATAGTATTCAAAAGGCCGTCCTTTGAACTCCTCGGCGAAGAGGTCCACGATAGTTTTCCCCGCCCATCGGTTTTTCACCTACAATTCGCCCCGATTCAGTACATACACAGACAGAAAGCTACTTCATTTTAGTGCGTTTGCAAAAAATCCAAGCGGAATACGAGTAAACTTATATAGAAAGAGGTGGATAGAAGGGAAGAAAGGCAGTATACATGAGCGATGAACTCGAAGTAATAGGGTCGGACATGGCGCCTGCCTGCAGAATCCCGTCAAAAAAGCAGAGGGAAATGAGACCAAAGGCCAAGAGAAGTAGAGTAGAAATGGATGAAGGTTTGGGAGGAGTGGGAATCAAACCATGGCGGAAGATGTAGTCCTGCGGCTCAGGCGGGTTGGCCGGGGTTTGCCACACGATCTCCATCAGCAATACTACTACGAAATTTCCATGACGGGAAGGGGGAAAACGCAACACACCGCCGTCGGTGGGGACTCGGAGAACTGAAACGAGCCCCGCTGACTTCCTTCTCGTATTAATTAGATGAATTTTTTAATAAAAAAAGGGGAAATATTGCAAAAGTAGGCCAAATATATGAAATAATCTCGAATTAAGTCAGAGGTGCCATTGGCAAAAACTAATTTGGCACTCATCACTTAGACCACATAAGAAAACTCGCTGGTTTCTAACTTTACCCTGCAAAGTATATTTGCCGCGAAATGAACTTGTATCCCATCCTAAGAGGAAAGAGATGCATAGATGTTTTTTAATTGATTTAATAAATGATAAAACTTGTTGTGTTAGTTTAATGTTCTAAGTTGCATCTAGTTGGGTATGCTTAAAGGATGTTGGTGCATTTAGCATATGGACTTAGTAGTATTAGTTATTTGTATAAAAAGTGTTGGGATATTCACATAAAAGAGGGCAATTGAATATTAATCTCAATTATTATATTATTAATTGTATATAAATATATTTACTATTTTATCCATAAAAATGCCATAAAAAATAAAATAAGAATTAGAGCCCGATTCAAGGCGCATTACATGTTGTCCTTGAAACATATATGCCACCTTCCGTACACAGGCGTTCAACTACGTTTCGTTCCTATGATACAACAAACCACTCAATCAATTTAATGGTGTACTTCTAAATAAATCGACTGGATCTCAATCAAAAGAAATGTTATTGCTCAATTACAGGAGAAAAAAGGAAGAAATGAGAGATTTTTTAGTTTTCTCATAGAGAGTAGAAAAAGAAGGAAAACCTACTGTAATTTTCGTTCTCTAGTACTCAAGGACTCTCTCCCAGTCGTTTTTTGAAAAAAAAAACATGACTTGAAGCCAAAATGGCTTGATTTATCATTATAACCATCACGACTTGAAGCCAAAATGGCGATTTGGTTTTATGTTAAGTCAAACAAAGCGGCTAGCTTCCGGTTTTATATCAAGTCAAAAAAATCAATAATCCCCACCATGATTGATAAAAATTTAGCCTAAAAAAATAATCATTAGACACATGAAAGAGAAATTGAGCAATAGTACTTTAAGTTTTTGGCGACAAACACCTTACGAGTTTAAACCTACACCCAATCTGGTAAGCCGCCACTCTCACAAGTTCAAAGTGAACTAAGTCTTAAACTTAAAGTAAGAGCTTTGACAAACTTAATAGTTAAAGTAACACCCTTTTCAAGATAATTCGGGGTAGCACTTTACAGCCATGCGCTTTATATCTTTTCATGAGTTGTACATTAGAGAACATGCACACATTCTCTTTAATTGCAACCTCAGTGGCACTTATATAGGTGATAGTCTTCAAGGGTAATATGTATAACAATACCCTGTTATATAAGCCTTGACTTTATTAAGACTTTTGTTAACCTATTTCATATGCATTAAAAGCACTCTCATTATAACACATGAATGAGCATATAATATTTCATAATGCTGTATCCAAGTCATGCATTAGCTTATTTTTACCCATTGAATCTTTGTAGTGGGATCTCCACGCATAGATATTGGGTTGCTATTAATAATGACTTAATCATAAATTTTTAGCCTTATTCCCCTATATGAGTTAAAGATTTAGCTTGCTAACAACCCTTTTGTGAACAAATCAGCCAAATTATCCGCTTATCGTATGAAACTTAAAATAATAATTCCAGCGGTAGTCAACTTGGGCAAGATTTTATATCTTAGTTTAATATGCATTGAGGACCTTTTATTATGATTTTTACTTTTAACCTTATCAAATGTTGATTGGCTATCATAGTGAATCAATATTCCTGAAATTAACTTATTTAATCAGGGTACATCTATTAATAGATCCCTAGGTCATTCTCCTATTCTACCAGTTTTTTCAAGAGCTACTAACTCATCATCCACAGTAAATCTTATTATCATTATTTGTTTGAAAGATTTTCATGCAACCACCCCACCACATAGTGTAAACATATAACTACTAGTGGTCTTGGTTTCATCAGAATCTAATACCCAATTTACATCATTGTATCCTTCTAATACAGTAGGGAACCCTGAATAATGTAAGCAGTATTTTATACTTCCCTTCAAATATCTAAACACTTTCTCAATGGCAATCCAATGATATTTATTAGGGCTCTTAGTGTATCTACTTAGTATTCCCACAACATTAAATATTTCCGGTCTACTGCAGTTAGCAAGATAACTCAAACTTCTTATCAGCTGTGAATATCTAAGTTGTGATACACTTTCCTCACAATTTTTGTTTAGTCTTACACTCGCGTCATATGACATATTAACAAATTTTCTATCGAAGTATCCACGCTTATTTAGAATCTATTCCACATAATGTAATTGACTCACAACTATTCATTGATAAGTTATATTAATCTTTAAGCCCAATATAACTTTAGTAAGACCCAAATCTTTTATATTAAAATTCTCGTTAAGGAAACCCTTAACCTTATTCATATAATCTTCATTACCACTAAATAACAATATACTATTATTATAATAATATAATAATAAAAATATCAAAGATAATTTTTTTTTAAATGGTCAAATTCTTTTTAAAAAATAATTTTTTAAAAAATTACAAAAAACATCTATTGTAACGACAATTGTTTAAACAACTCGTGGATGCAACACTAAAAATATAATATCATAAACTTATATTTTTTATTATATATATTATTATTTAATAAATTATTTTCTCTGTCTTATATTAATAATTTAATTTAATAAAAAAATTATTTTTAATAATTATTAAATTTAAATAATTAAAAAAGAGTGTTATGAACTTATTTTTTGAATAATTTTTATTATTAATAAAAATCATTCTATTATTTTTTTAAATATAACATAAAAAAGTATTAATTATTTTTTTAAATATACGTAGCTATTAAAGTTGGACGGAAAGAGTATATCATAATAGCAAACGACAAACCCCTTGGTAAAGTTTGATTCGAAACAGTCTGACATAAATAGTGAGATTCTCGAAAGGGCTTGACATAAATCGAACTCAGCACCTCACTTTCCCGATCCTGCTATTAAACCCTGATTAAAGGTAAAAACAAAAACTAGAAGCGGATTAGGCGAAAACGATCGCCAGTCGCTTCCGTCATCTAGGGTTTTCTCCGACATCATTCTTCATTTCTCTCGACCCCCATCATCTTCTTCGAAGCTTAGTCCGCCTCCGACCCTTCCGATCGAGCTCCTGGGCTGGCTTCCAACTGCTTTAATTTACTTTATCCGGCCAGGAATTGTTGTGGAGCTTGGCTTCCCGGAATCTCTTACTGGCTGGCAACAATTTATGTTCTTCGATTTCCCGGGCCATTCTACCTCGTGCTTCTGATTTGACCAAATTGAGCTTGTCGTCGGTCAAAATTCTGGCAATTATCAGCTGCCCAGACGGTAGACTGAACTCACTGCTCTCGCGCTTCGAATTCTGCGAGTTGGTAATTTAAAGTGACGAAGGTGATTTAAGGGAGTTGGCTCCTTTTTGCGAGTTTCTTCTGTGTCGGTTAGATCTGGAGAGTCCCAAATGCCAGACGAGGATCTCGTCGAACTGAAATTTCGACTCTATGATGGGACCGACATCGGCCCGATACGGTATTCTCCGGCCTCCACCGTCGCCATGCTGAAAGAGAGAGTTGTTTCAGAGTGGCCGCGAGGTTGGAGTTCAATTTCCTCCTCTTTTTTTTTTGCTCTATACTACTGCTCTCTGTTTAGACTCGTGTTAAACTCTTTTGTTCTAGTTGTCGATAGATTGAGCATTGATTTTGTGGAGTTGGGATGATTATAATCTGCATTCAGTTAGCTACTTCTCATAATTTATGTTCCATACACTTTGTTTTTGTCTGTGGCTTAGCAATTTTTCACTTTTCCGATCGGACTATGTGCTTATTTGTTCCGTTGGTCGAGAAAAAGTGTGAGTTTCGCGGACTTTGGGACTGGCTATTCACTTTAGCTGTCTCATTTGTCTATAGCTGCCATGGATGAAACTGTTTCAGCATAATGATGACACTTTTTTTTTGTGTACTTGTTTTACTTTTTCATCAATAAATGCGTTAGTTTTCTTCTATTTGGACTAATCCCATTAGATGTTTGGATTACATCTATGCATTATGTCCCAAATAATGATTTTTTGTTTTCAATTTTATTATTTTTGGGAGTGAAATCCGAGTGTTTGCATACACCATATGTGTATAAGTTGATGGGCTTTCCTTGCACACTAAAAACAAAGCGAAAAGGAAGCAAGAATTTTGATTCGGGTTCTTTGTTTAATGTAAGAGACACTGGAAGTTGCTTGTCATGGTGCATTAATAATGAAACTATTTTCTATAAACCTAATGTCTATGTGGCTATCTCCTTCATGGTAGCCTCTCATATGCCTATGTCACGGTTGCATTCCACGTAACAAGGCCACAATATTTGCCCTTTTTTCACTGACGTGCCACATATTGATGGACTGACAGTTTATGATTACTAATAAGCTGTTCTCTCTAACTTTGCATCGTCTTGTAGCTTTTCTGTTTTGTAGATTGCTTTAATCACAACTGTTTACGACTGCATGCTCTCTCTCTCTCTCTCACACAATTTTTCTATGTTAATTCTGGCTGCTCTTCTTGTATTCTAGACAAAAAAATAATACCAAAGTCGGCAAATGATGTGAAGCTAATAAATGCTGGGAAAATTTTGGAAAACAACAAGACTATTGCTCAATGTAGACTACCGTTTGGTGAACTTCCAGGAGGGGTTATAACCATGCATGTTGTCGTGCAGCCATCTCCAGCAAAAGCGAAAACAGGTATTTCACATTTTATTTTTTGACATATTACCACCCTATATGTAGGTTTTATGTGAACACCAGCTTTTAAGTTGAATTATTGAATCAATATTACCATCCTTGAAAATTTATGCTCTGCTGACTTGCCAGCATATTATGAAGTGTTGTACATTTTTTTTTACATGTTCTGGAGCTTAAAATTTACTTTTGTGCCTACTATAAAAAATGCCAAAGGAGCATGTTGGTTCCTGTGGGTGCTTGTATTTCAGTGAGGATGTTTGCTTAATTAGCTTGTACAAATCTGCAAACCAATGTATGTCAGATCTTTTCTTTCATTTCCAATACAATTCTGTTACCATTTTGCTAACATCTAAAAAATTAAGGCATGTTTTTGACATTTTCATTTGTTTTCACTGCCAGTAAGAAACTCTAAATGAAAGAGCCAGGGTGATCTTCTCTCCCAAGGGCTATATAATATACTCCCTCCATCCTATATTAATAGCTCCAATAGAAAAAAATTACTGTTCCATATTAATTGCTCTATTTGGCTTAATCTAACCTGTTAGATGCTCTAAAAAACATCTCAAAAGCTTCTCACACAAAGCAAAGAGACTCTAATGTTGGTCATCAAGCTACTGAGCTGGCAGCTTCAAAAAATGCCAATCTGGCGCCCGTGATTGGTGCTATCCATGTCACCGTGTCCCAGATAGGCATTTTCTTGAAAGCCTTCTGCCCATCGCCCAAACTACCACATTTGGCATACATAAAAACAACAGTGCTTAATAGGAATAAGTCAGACTTGGACTTCAGGAAGTGGGTATGAACCATTCTTCCTTCTTTCAGTTTGTTCATCTCGGCGCATTTCTTGAACAGTCTATTGTACATCTCCGGACCCGGACTGAGCGCTATTGTACATCTCTGGACCCGGACTGAGCGCTATTGTACATCTCCGGACCCGAACTGAGCGCTCCATGTCCGATGCGGTCGAGCTCATGGAGCCCCATCTGCAACCCTGGTCTGGAGCTTCCACGGAGTGAATCATTGTACTGGGTGATCATAAAAGGGTCGACTTTCTGGAATTCCTCTGGGGCCTCTGAGTTTTTCGAATTGTGCTGGGTGGCAAAGGTCAAAAATTTGAAAGAAATTGATGGGCTTGGCCGGAATCTTTTGCCTGAATTAGGGTTCTGGCAGCGAGAGGGGAGAGGAGGAGAGGGTGTGCGCGGTGGAGGGGAGGGAGGAGGCCTAGATCTGGAGCCTGAGATCTGGAAGGAATCATTGCCTGCTCCCAACCGCCATGACCGAAAGCTCACTCTGAGATTGGGGAGTCCCGAAGAAAGGGGGATGGGACAGGGGGAGAGGATGGAGATGGAGCGTTATCTGCAGCCGTCATTGGAGGCGGAAGAAAAAACTCAAATTGTCTTCTTGTAAATATCTGACTATGAAAATTTATCACGTTGTTAGTTACGTAAGTTCCACCATCTTAATAAAAATGACTAACATCAGAAATGGAGCTATTAATATAGGATGGAGGGAGTAGTACATTGGCTTAAAAATTGTTGTCTTTTTGTAAATGGTCTACATAGCTGTCCTTAATTGAAACCAAGCACGCCCTCTATACTTAAAAAGGCTTTGAATGAGTTAACTGATAACCGTGCAAGAATTTTTTTAGCGCTTGCAGTTTTTTCATGCTCCTTGAAGCACCAGTATAGACTGCACTTGTAATCCGTGTTATTTTATAATTATTCAAATCCGAAATTTACCTTACAACCTTCTAAATGCATAAAAGGCTATGGACTTGTTGCAAGCCCATCTACGGATTTCAACAATAAGAGTTTACTAATCAATGTTTAAAGGCCTTTCATAGCATCAGATCTCCCAGCTAAGGAATAACCTGAACATGTTGAATATTGGCCTCGTGATTACTGTCTTTTCTAAACAATTCAAAGCATCTGCAGTTCAAATTATATAGAAGAATAAATAGAAAAAATGGCATGTTCATAGCATATGGTTGGAATTAGAATTCTGAATTTCAGTGCTTTTTGCCTTACAGAGAAGAAGGTGGATGAAATGCCAAGAAAGAATGGTTGTTCCTGCACCATATTATAGACAATGTCAGCAAGCAATCAGAAACACTCTTTATCTGATTTCCGCATTTGCTTGCTGATTGGAGTGGTATCAGGTGCTCGGTTACATCATCAATCCACATATAGAATTGATTTCTAAAAAATTAGCTGTGGTTGATTGTCTCGTTGTGCATGTATTTGTAATGCTGCCTTCCGCTGTTATATATGTTGCATCTTCCTGTGGCTGTAGTAGCTGTACATCTCGTTGATACCTATATTGTGCCATATCAATAGGTAATTTCTCTGTAAAATAGTTCTGACATCTTAAACCACCAAGGTTGGTGTACCCTTTTACTTGTAATGCCTTTTTAAGTTTTGGGTGAGCTAATCGCTTGGCTTTGTTCTTGTCTCGGGTGCATTCAGAATCAATATCGAATTGCTGTGGCACCGATTATGTAAAAAGTCACACCAAACCCATCCACCTGCTCTTTAGTCAGCCCCACCCCACCTAACTTCTCCGGTGTATTCAAATTTGGTAATCCAGATTCCAGTGCGATTTAGGGTTTTCAAACGCCTGAAGAAATGTATGAAATATGCAACACAAAGGGCATCTCCGTAAAAATTCTTTGATTAAATCATTTGCCATCATGAAAATATAGTGAGGAAGATTTACGATTATACTGATGTTGTTGGTGGTCTGCCCAAAGACAGGTAACAAAATTCGAGATGGAGTTCACTTCAAATGGAAGGGGCTGATGTTGGACAACAGCGTCCTGGTTGACCGAAGGAAAAGTCAGTAATTTAAAGGGCCAAAAGCTTTTCTTTTTATTAATTGGATTTATAGGTTAATTTGTTAATTGTGTCAAGGTAGGTTTTGTTGGCGTTTAATTTGATTCAAAAAAAGAAAGGAAAAAGATAGAAGTCAAAAGAAAGTTTTAATAAAAAATACCGCACACGTAGCAGAAAAGAAAAAGGAAATCAACAACGCCATGCAGAAGCAGCAAGAATGGGCCTGTCTTGCCACCCCAAGAGCAAGCACCCCTTGTCGTCCGTCAACCTATACCCATCACAAGGATACAACCCTAGCAAGATCTTGGACTGCGTCACTGCGTTTGCACTCAGTGGCACTCCCTTGAACCCCTTCCCTTCCATGATCTTCCTCCACTTCTCCAGCTTTTCGTGCCTCTCATTTCTCTCCGCCCCCTCGCAGGCCACAATGTTCCGTATCTCTGGCGCAAATATGTACTGCTCGAGCTTCGCCCTCTCCGGCGAGTTGGCCGGGAACGTTGCGTCGAGTGAGTCGAAGATGGCAGAGTAGTAGTGCAGTGCCTCCAGGAACCGGCCCAAGAAGTATGGCCCATTGTGGCTGGCCTCCTGCTCAACCAAGGTGACAATATTGGGAGCCTGGTCCCTGATCATGCCTAAGAGGTTGCCCAGGCAATTCCCTGGCACATGGTGGAGGCGATTAACCGAGTTCACGGCCAGTGCCTCGCCCACCCTCCTGTGGAACATGTGGGGCTGGAGGTCCTCCAGGCTCTCGCCCACCGGATGGAATGCGAAGGGCACATGGAGAGAATGTGCAAGCTCTTTCAAGCGGCGTCCGGTCTCCCTCACCAACTCCAGAGGGGACCCGACTCCGGTTATACGGAGGAAAGGGGACCCGCCGGGACGGGCTGCCAGGGCCTGCATGAATGCTGGCCACTGGTAGCCCTGGAGTATGTCGAGGTCGATTACGTGAACTCGCTCCTCCGACTCGAAGGCCTCGAAGATGGCCTGGTTGGCGGTAAAGTGGGCGAACTTGATGTAGGGGCAAGCTTGATAAAGAATCTGGTAGATCTTGAGGATCTCGAGGGAGTTGCATGGGTTGGAGGAGGAAGTGGTTGTGGGAGAGGTGCTGGTGAGGGCAGCGGTCAACCTTGCACTCAGGGCCTCGGTGAAGCAGGCGGCCACTCTCTGCATGGAGTCGCCCAGTGGGGTGACCACTCGGTTGAGTTGGTGAAGGTACCTTCTCGCCAACATGAAGTCCTCTTTGGCCACGGCCTCTGCGCAGGCCAGCAGGAGGTGCACCAGTTCGAGGCCGCTGTCTTGGTCCTGAAAGAAATAGATTAAGCCAATGATCATGATGAGCAGGAATTATAGGTTTTTCATCTTAAATTTCTTGTCCATTACTCCATTTCAAGTTTCAGTTGGATGGTGAGGAGTCGCCTACTTTAACTCCATTATTGTTATCATCTTTTTTATGGGGACTTTGCCTCCATTACAAATACCGACATTTGTAATGGTGGTTCTTTTAATCCCCACTACCTTTCATTTCCCGGTTCTTTGGCATCAGAGACTGAAGATTGAGCGACAGACCTGCTCACACCCACTAGGGACGACCTCGGCCAGTCCTTGCTCAAGGGTCTGATGTTGCTGTTGCTGCTGCTGCTGCAACAGTAGCTGCAGTTGCTGTTGCTGACTCGTAGATTCAGGTTGTAGGAGAGTTGAGGAAGCAGTCTCGTAGGAACTCATCTGATAGACCTCCCTCTCCAGGTTCGCTTGCAGACTGGCCGGACCCATGTCACCCACCGACCCACAAAACCTAGACTGTAATGGCGGCGGCAGGCAATCGAGCAGGCCTGGAAGTGATCCAGACGGATCAAACCTCTCTGAGGAGCTCCCAACACCTGACATCTTCGTTGTGGGATAGGCCGTTCCATAGTTGTCTCTACTGTAGTCGTCAAGAAGAGAATCCAAAGGTGGTAGCATGTAGCTCTCAGGGTGCACAAACGCCTGTGGGGAATTGTAGACCTTGTGCAGTGGACTGTGTGGCTTTCCTTTGTTAGAATGAGCCATGGACACAGAACTGCATGAAGGCAGAGAGCTGCCTAGTGAGCTTTGTTGCCCATGCAAGCCTTGCGCGTAGCCATAGCCGTTACTACTGTAAATAGAATGCTGCGAGAGAGGAGCCCGCTTGGGCGAAGAGAACATCCAGTATTCACCCCTCTTGGGTGAAGAGATCATATACTCACCTCTCTTGGGCGAAGAGATCATATAGTCGCCCCTCTTAGGGGAAGAGATCATGTATTCACCACTTTTAGGTGAGGAGATCATCCAGTCACCTTTCTTTGGGGAGGAGATCATCATCAAGTCGCTTCTCTTTGGAGATGAGATCATGTAGTCCCCTCTCCTAGGGGATGAGATCATGAAGTCCCACCTCTTTGGGGAGGAGATCATGAAGTCGGCCCCTGAGTCGATCTGATCGGCAAACAATGACTCCCAGAGAGAGTTATCCGGCGACTGAACTTCTGCGTCAACCTCCTCAAATTTGATGCTCTGGAATGAGACAGCGGAAGGATTGTCGTGGTTGATTTGGTCCACCAAGTCGGAGGAAACAACAATGTTTGATTCGGAGACTGAAGCAGTCGGTGAGTTGGGTTGGGGCTTGCTGCAGCTTGAGATATCACACCTTGTGAGCTCACTCTTGAGGCTCCCCATGCTGCCACAGAGGGAGTTTATCATCTTCTCTTCAAATTCCTCCCAATGGAAGCGAACCAAATTGTTTGAATGCCAAAAAACAACTAATAGTCCTTTGATCAATCAAAATTTCTCAAAGCAAGCTTGCCATCTTTTTCATCCCGAGCTCCTTGGTGGTGCACTTGGAGGAAGTAGGACAATACAGAGATAGAAGGGGAGACGCACGTCCTGGTTCTTTTTTAACTTCTTTCCATCGAAAGGATTTGTCCCTTTTGTATCACGTCTTACAATTGATAAGGATGAGCAATCGAAGACAAAGCTCCAGGTCTTTTTTCATGCTTTTGGAGCATTCTTCATTACCATTCAGCTCCACTTATAAAAAACCCAAGTCTAGCTGTATAATAAGATATCCCACTTTGTCATTTTGAGAGCATTTCTCCCCTAAAAGTATGTATTTAGTTAGGGGCGTTCGGACAAAAATGGATATGGACAAAAGATTGTTCAGAAGTGTCCGTTTGTTATAAGCATATCCTGTTTGTTATAAGCACACCCCTTTGTCTGTGCCCATGTGTGTACACCTCAGTCCGTATAATATTTTGTTCCAGTTCTCCAGAGCAAACATAAATATATACTAAAAAATTATACTCTTAGGATCCAATAGCTAAGCAGCAGTATGACTTATTCTTGTTTTTTTACTAGAATCTCTATTACCATTTAAATTGGGTTGATACGTATGTTTGTGCCTATAGTTGCATATATGTTAGGGAGAACAAAATAAGTTATTCCGTGTCCATGTCCATGCCCGCCCAGGATATAAAAAATGGCTACCCTATTTAGAATGGACGTGGACATAGACATACAACTAGATGAAAGACGTTCATGAGCACCCCTAATTTTGCTTTTAATTAACTTGAATAAACGAGAGAAGTGTACACCGAGGAGTAATAAGAAAAGCAACGAAGGGCGGGTCCCTCTTCCTTGGGCCGGCCCAAACAAGGATTTTTTCTTCTTTGATCATTTCTTTCTTTTTTCGTTCCTTTTGCTAAAACCCAAAACAAGGGAATGGTAACTGGTAAGCACATTGCACCGGCATTTTCTGATGCTCAGTAGTTTAGAATATAATGGCGGGCGGTATGATGAAGAGGAGGCAGAAAGAGGAAAGAGGGAGGAGGAGAGAAATGCCGAAATGGCGAGAGAAACAGACAAAGGGATGGAACGAACTGATCCAGTAAAGACGAGAGGTGAGACTTTGGCGTTTCCGTCGGATGTGGCGTTGGTGGCGCCGCCTGTGCCTTGGATTTGCCAAAGGAGTGGAGTCCTTGGACTCGTCTTCTCCATTATTTTCCATCTCAAGGCGTCATCTTCATCAGTACCGTGCCTAGCTCCCATAAGCTAATCATGTAGATTTTGCCTTCCCGATCTTCTGTGCTTTTATAACATTGTTGGCAAAAAGAATCGTTATAATATGATTTACTATATATAAATGATTGGAACTTGTGGTGATTAAATGATTTGATGTGAAAGAGGAAGCCCCCTTAGTGTGTCATTAACGATGGAAGCAAGGATTTTGGAGGTTCTCCAGCCTTGGCGTTGGCGTAACTAACAGAAGAGTGTGCAACAACATTTGGATTTTGTGTAAGAAAAGTGAGAATGTTACAATAAATGGCCCCTCGGAATGTTACAATGAACAGCCCCTCAGATTCTGAATAACCAGGTACCGATGGAACACTTCTTGTCTGCCGAAGGTAGGATTGCCCAGATACACACAATAATGCGATTTCCTGTTCCCGGTAGCTTCGTTGTTTATCAGCGATCAGACAGCGGCTGCATGCATGCCAATGAAGATAGAGTGCGGATAGTAACTCAAGGACCATCCTAATGAAATTGATTTATGTCATTCATTATTCTATATGATGGTTATCCCCCTCAAAATTCATTGAAATACCCCAAGCGCATCTACCTTTCCCTGTGTCCCTTCATCAAAATCTTGAGGGTGTGTTCTCTTGACCCTAGCAGTGTATCACGGGGTAGCAAAATGGACTATCCATGATATGTGGTAAGGTACACATACCTGTGTAAAAGTGTTATATACTAGGTATATATGCATTGTGGGAATTGCTCATAGTGTTGCACACTATGTATGTATGTGTTGCAGGGAAGGTCTGTAATGTTGCGTAAATGTGTGCACAATGTTGTGTAGAATGCATACAATGATGCACACACATAATTGGTTATGTTGAGACATATGATTGGCTAGCACATCTTTAGAGTCTTAAGATGTCCCCTCCCCCCTAAAGAGTATTAGAGAGTCATTTAGAGTGTTTTGGGGCCATTTGCCAAACTTTGGAGGAACCATACCTGTACAACCACTTTGGCTGCCACTCTAGCAAAATAGAGAAAAAAAATTACGCTATATAGGGAGGACATGGTGAGCTGAAATGTTAAGTTGTTGGTATGATGCCTAGCCTTTCAACTGGTTGTCTCGAATGACAACGAAGGCTTTGTTGTGTTGCTAGCTATTATGCCAGGAGCCTCGTCCGCTGGGAGATGAGACTTTCTGACCTACGGGGTAGCCATCCAGCCTTATAGTCGTGTTGGAAAGTATGACCCTTTGCATGCACTTGGCTGAGATGGAATGTTCGGATGTCCGAGTTGCTTAAGTTGGATCCGTGGATTGCAAGGAGGTGTCCCCCTCCGGCTAGCTCGCTTGGGAAATGTCCCGACATGTTCGCACATCTGCCTTGGGATGGGTTCATTGCTTAGCTTCACAAAAGCTAGATACTTGGTCGATTGACACGAGGCCATGACCTTGACTAGAAAGGGCTTACTTGCTTGGCTATTTGGCCTTGCGAGTGCCACACGGTAAGTGTTTCCCGGGCGCCTCCATGATAAGTGGTATTAGAGACAAGGTTTCGTCTTGTTAGGTGACCAAGACGAACATTTGGACAAAGAGACGAAAAAAGTTGAATGCAAGGTTTTTCGACTTGGCAGTACGAGGAGGATGGACTAACGTGGAAAACACATGTTGGAAATGCAGGCTGAAAAGGATGTGTATGTATGATGGCTAATCAGGTTCCTTCTTAGTTTGGATTGTGCGAGCAGTACTTGCCATCATGGGTGCAGTGTTTACAAGGACCTCATGCAATAGTATTCTTATTCCCTAGTCGTTGGTGCAACAATGTTATCGAAGCTATATTGATCGTGTTGGGACTAAAAAATGATGTGAATGGCGGCAGGCTCTTGCTAACGGTGCGGTATAGGATGTATCAACGACAGAAAGCCTTGTGAATCTTTGAACCCTCTGCAGACAATATTGTGGGTGGAAGAGCACATTTAACCAAGTTGATGGGTATGTAGCAAATTATCTATACCGGTGAAATATGAGATTCCTTGATGTGAGGATGGTTGGGATTGAGCCCTAAGTGGGGCGGTTGTGTTGTGAATCGACGCGCAACCCTTTTGTGGACAAAGAGTATGACAAAGGTCAGTCAGGTTCTTCTTGCTAACGAGGTATGAGACTCGTTGGTGGGCAGTTTCAGGTTGACTTGGTGCAAAGAGAAAATGCATGTTGAAAGCCGTTGATCCTGGGAATGGAACTTCGTGGGCCAATAAGCAGTGAATTATGGGACTCAAGTATAATGGATACTATCCGGTCCAAGTGATGGAAAAAAAGAAAGAAAAAAAAATAAAAGGAAAAGAGTTTGGTACATGATGGCTAGGATAGTTGTGCCTTTGGTTGGGAGCTGTTGTAGCAAGAGGCAGCACAGTTCTTTGGGTGAACATGAGTAAGAGACTCCCATCTTGTTTCATTGGGTTAGCATGCAAGTGGCATATCCGAAGCATGTTTGATTGGGGTGATTCAATAGACGTGTTTTCACCCTTGGGTTGCTGGTGGCCCTATATGCCATTGGTTGGCAAGGCATCACTCATCTTGGATTGCTAGTTTTAGGTAGCGGCCTAACTAGCGAGGCGCAGTGGATTGTTGCATCGTGAGCGGTGTAGGAGTTTGGTGACCAAGTCGGTTATGCAAAGCTTGAGCAAAGTTGGTGCTCCTAGGGTGGAGTAGACCTCTAGAGGATATCGCTAGAAAAAACTTGATGGTATGCTTCATCAAGAGCGGTGTAGTAGCTTGGTGACCATGCCGGTCGCGCGAAACTTGAGCAAAGCTGCTGCTCCTAGGGTGGAGTAGGCCTCTAGAACGTATCGCGAGGGGAAACTTGATTGAATTGAGTGGTCAGGAACTTTGTAAATGGCGAAGACCCAAAAGTTACAGGACAAGATGAGGACATTGCTGCATTGCTATAACAAGCTTTGCTATAAGTGGGGGCGGTATTCGATTCTTGGGAGACGTCAATGGGAGCAAACAAGAGTATTGAAGCCTGACGTCATCGTGTCAACTTGTTGGTGGGAGCTGCAAGGTGTGGCTGGAGTGTAGGTAGAAATTGTCCGAAGTGTAGGCAATTTACCAGTGTCTCAAGTACAGGACCGACTTCAAAAGAGGAAATTGGGCATCATTTGGTGTATCCTTTCCCGGTTGATGTGCAACACCAACTCAAGTGGAGCAGTTGGGCGCACCCTACTTATTAAAGCAACAATAACCTCAAAGTACTTTTGCCTGTGCTGATGGGCAAGGTGCATTGAGCAGAAAATCTGTTATGCAATGGTTTAACCGAATCAAGGGCTTATGTGTGGAAGTTAGTTTTTCCAATGCATGCAATTCATGGGATGATCTAAGCCTTGGTGTGAACAGATTTCAAGCATCCCTTCGTCATAATTCTGTGCCATGGTTAGAAACTAGAATAAAACCCCCTGAAGTTGTACCGTTGATGAGGGTGTCGATGAGTCAAGTGGGGGAGAGTGTCACGGGGCAGTGAAGCGGACTATCTGTGACATGTGCTGGGGTGATTACATATGTGGAAATGTTGTATACTAGGTTTATATGCATTGTGAGAACTGTCCATAGTGTTGTGCACCATCTATGCAAGCGTTGCGGGGAAGACCAGCAATGTTGCATAACATGTGTGTGTAACGTTACGTAGAATACACGCAACAATGCACACACATAGTTAACTATGTTGAGACACATGGTCGGCTAGCACATCTTTGGAGTCTTAAGATGTCCCCGCCTCCCTAAATAATGTTGGAGAGTCCTTTAGTGTATTTTGGGGCCGTTTGACAAACTTTGGAGGAACTATGCCCGTACAACCACTTTGGCTGTCACTCCAACAGAATGGAAAAAATCTCTTATACTATATAAGGGGGACATGGTGAGTTGAAATGTTAAGATGTTGGTATGATGCCTAGCTTTGTAACCGGTTGTCTCAGAAGGCAATGAAGGCTTGTTGTATTGCTAGCTATCATGTAAGGAGCCCTGTCCGCTGGGATATGAGGCTCTCCGTCCTATGGGGCAGTCGTCCGACCTTATGGTCATGTTGAAAAGTATAACCCTTGCATGCACTTGGCTGAGATGGAATGTTCAAATGTTTGAGTTGCCTAAGTTGGATCTGTGCATTACAAGGAGGTGTCCCCCTCTGGCTAGCTCGCTTAGGAAATGTCTCGGCACATTTACACATCCGCCTTGTGATGGGTTTGTTGCTTGGCTCCGTGGGCTAGACGTTTAGTCAATTAGCATAAAGCCATGACCTTGACGAGAAAGGGCTTACTTGCTTTGCCATTTGGCCTTGCGAGTGCTGCACGGTAGGCATTTCCTGGGCGCCTCCGTGACAAGGAGCCCCAATTACATCAGAAGTAAACAAAATAGATTATGTACAATCAGATTGTAATGGACTATATATCTGCTAATTAAACCTACTAAATAGCAGCATAAGAGCTTCGGATCATTGTAATGAAATCATTTATCTATTTGATTTCTTCAAATCAGCTGGCAAAGTTTCACCCATCGTTTGTTGGCTTAAAATTGATAGCACATATTGTAACACACAAAATCTTTATATGTTGTGATTTTTATAATATTGTGCACCACTGTTATAGATTTTGGGTGGTGAAACTTCACCAACAACTCTATTAGTAAATCTTCACCGGCGACTCTATTAGTAAATCATCATCGGTGGATCTTAGTTCACCAGCATTTCCAAAGATCAGCTGCACTGCCAATGGTATGAAAAAATGGTTGCCTTGGTGGGTCCCCATTGTGGAGCCCTAACTCAAATGCGTAATTAAAAAACTTATTTATGCTGTAAGTAGATAAAACTGCTAGCTTGCACCGATGATCTTCCGATTGACAACCATGTTAAATAGGAATAAATGCCACATTGTGATCCAAGAATGCCCAGTAATTTCATGTATAATTTTTTTATTGGTGTGGCTTGGTTTTCTTTTTGCCCTCCTCAGTCCAAGCATGTGGGCCCCAATTGTGGGCCTACAAGCCAGTAATGGATCCCTTAAATCAATGTAGCTATTTAGGGGTCGTTTGGGTACTGAATTTTTGGAAGATTCAGTTGATTCAGCCTCAATTCAGGCTTGAATTACTAGAATCCTGTTTGCATATATAAGCTGCGCATAATTAAAAATTAAGCCCTGAAGTTGATTCAGGCCATTTCAAGCTTGAATCGACATGAATCACTGAATCACCTCTCTTACTCACCATTTTAAAATTACAGATTCTATTATTTTTCAACGGTTATCTCTTATATCGATTTGAGCATCGAAAAACATGTTATATAAGTAGGGCATACTTTGAAAGTTCAAAATTACCTACCCTTGTGGGGTCATGTTTGATAGAGCTCAAATTTAGAAGCGTAATGGTACCAAGAACGTGCATATATGAGTTCGAGAGAGAGAGAGTGTGTAACGCCCGAGATTTTTCATCCCTTTTTCTTAAAACTCATAGAATTTTTTTTCCATAAATCGGAGTCAAAACGATAAAATCAAAACCTGTATAAACAGTTTATAATTTAAAACATCATACGGTTAAACATCGTACGACCAAAGCAAATATCATTAGGCGCTACTCGAAAACACACGTACGAATAAATTGCTATGATCATAGACTTTTAAATACAAATCCCTCTCAGGCATCCCTGAGTACAAGTCCCATAACAGTCCACTGACTGATCCAAATGAAAGTCCAGAATAAACATATCTTAACGTCTCGTCTCACCCAATACAGGAGATCGTGGCACAAATAAACTCGCAATGAGTCAAGTAGATACCTGAGTCAACGGGAATCAATCCACCGCTGAAACGAGCGTCCATCTCCAGGAGCTCTCCGCACAACCTGCAAAACCTCCCGTGCAACGGGGCTAAAAGTAGGGTGGTGAGTATTTTCATACTCAGTAGGAAAATACCCAGTAGGGGAAAACCCAAACGGTGAACTCCATAAGTTCATAATCACATGCGTCATGCAACTCAAACATGAAGCAGTCAACATAACATAATCATAACATGCTCAAACGCATACGATCATACCAAAGGCACCATCGTGCCACAGACATACCGAAGGCACCATCGTGCCAAAATCATAATATCAAATCAACTTACACAAACACCCTTATCCAGGGTCATACAAACTTACTCGTACCACCGTACGCATACTCATACAACATACGCATACTTGTATGACCTTACTTGTACAATCGTATGCCTACTCATACAACTTACACATACATGTACGACCTTACTCGTACAATCAGACTCGTACGACCTTACTCGTACAGTCTGCACAAAATCATACTTACTGTCTTACTCAGAAACATATTCTCACAATCGTACTCATACTCTTACAGTCGTGCTCCTCCACACTCTTACAGTCCTGCTCATACACATACAGTCGTACTCATACACATAATTGTACACATATTAACGACCACTGAAGCTCATTACAACTAATAAGCTCCAGCGTCGAAAAGGAAAAGAATGCCATTGGGGCAACACCTTAACCTCCGGGGAGTGACTAGACGCCATGGACTTTTCCAAAGGTAAGGCACACAAATGCTCATGGGGCACTGGATCAAACAGGTAAGAGTAGATCCATGATACTACTTACTTGAGCGAGCAAACATAAACACCCACACATAAGGGGTCATACAGTTGCCCACCATAATGGGTCTTATAGTGCCATAGAATCGCCACCATAATGGGTCTTATAGTGCAAGAGAATCGCCCACCATAATGGGTCTTATAGTGCCAGATAATTGCCCACCATAATGGGTCTTATAGTGCCAGAGAATCGCCCACCATAATGGGTCTTATAGTGCCATTGCCACTCTCGGCAGAAAACATACAGTGCCACTTGGGCAGAAACGTACAGTGCCACTCTTGGGCGGAAACATACAACGCTCTCAACAGAGCATCAAACGTCTGGGCTTGTACAGCACATAGACCGAATCAAAACATACTTCACTCTCAACAGAGCATCAGACGTCTAGGCTTCATACAGCACACAGACAAAGTTAGAAACGTACATCGCTCTCAACAGAGCATCAAACGTCTGGGCTTATACAACACACAGACCAAATCAGAAACAACATCGCTCTCAGCAGAGCATCAGACGTCCGGTGCTCTATACAGCACATAGACAACATCCCGCAGGATAAACACCATGACAAGACATGATAAATGCTCGGCCGACTCATTAGCGGCCAGCTCAAACACGGAACTTAATCCGTCGAACCCTCAGGTCTCAAACTCACAACGCTATCATTAGTTGAATTAAGTATATTATGCGGTACAATTATGCCACACAAACTCACAGTCCTTGACTGGTCAAACTGAAGCTGAGCCCGCTTCGAAACCCAAGTTCGTCAGGGCAGCAGACTTCACTTACCCGTCCACATCATGGACAAAACTCATCATACAACCAACCCTTACAGTCTTACATACTTCGCCATCCATCTTATGACCAAAACATATTACACTGACATCCTCAAATAACGCTCCTCAGAGCCAACCCAGTTGTCGCCCTCTTACTTATATCTCACTTATTATACTTATTTTTCACTTCATAATATGTATGTTATGCGTGTACAATTATGTACACTCTTACTGTCTGACAAACGCCCAACATACAATCCAACCCAAACCGATCCATTCTAATCCTTGCCCGTCATACGCTTATCTTCTGTCATACACTTACACAACCGTATCCAAATTCAGACAAAGCCTCTGTCACCTCTTACTGTCCATCGCCCATACCTCTGCCCACATACACTTACGCATAACCATACCATAGGCAAAAAGCCATCATACATACGTATGTCTCACACATACGTATAACATACACATACGGTCATACATACGTAACTTACAAACATGCATGCTAGCCATCACTAGAACATGCATACACACGTCAAACATACACGCTAGCCATCACTAGCACATGCACAAACATTCATACATACTCCAAACATGCACGCTAGCCATCACTAGCACATGCACAGACATTCATACATACTCCAAACATGCACGCTAGCTATCACTAGCACATGCATAACACATACATAGCATACTGACATATTTGCTAGCCATCGCTAGCGCATACATAATCCACATCCATAAAAACGTGCATACATCTCATGCATATCAATCATACCATACAATCATGCTTACACGCACTTCATGCAATCGGATCATTACTTAACATCCAAGCATGGAATCATACAATCCTAGCATGCTGCTACTCATTCAAAGCATGCTTCATGAATTTACGAGTTCAAAGCTCCCCTACCTCGTAATCATGACGTTCGATGGTGAGCACACGACGGTGGCGGCGTCGGCGGCGGAGTTGGCGGTCAAAACCGTTGCCTGGCTGAGAGAGCTGCTATCCCGAGGGTTTTAGGATGCGCCGGAACTAGCCACAGCCAAACAGGGTGTCAGAAATCAATGTGGTAAAACCCGCGATCCACGGCGGCACACTAGGGCGGCCGGGAGAAATATCTTGCCAACATAAGTGGCGGTGCGATCAGATGTCAAGGGTGTACACTCTAGAGATCAGCTGGTGGCTAAGACGTGCACAGCCGGCCACAAGACGTCGAAATCGGCCGTGGACAACACCCAACGGCGATGATTTTGGTCAACAAGGCCCACATACGGGCGGAGAGCGTGGGGCAACGCTCGAGAACAAAGGAGAGGTGGAGGACGGCTCTGTGTCAACTCCACTCGGTGGCAAAGCCATCCGATGGTCAGGTGGCACAAATGCGGCGCCTAAACCCAAAAGTACACGCGTGGCTACATGCGCACGCGGCCCAAAGGGCAGGGGAGAGGGCTGAAAAGAGGCAACCCAAGGCCCACAAAAGCCAACAGGGCTAAGGCCCTAGCGGTGGTCAATCTAAGCGGCGACATCGCCGATCGTCACCCACAACCAATACCCATGGTGCGGGCGGCTGTGCATCTCGCACGACAGAGGGCAAGGGGAGGGTCACGGTTGAGCAAAGGCCATGAGGCTGTCACTGGCCAAGGCCTGAGCAGGTGAACTCGTCCACCTTCTGTCAAGGTAAGACATACAAACTCTTGCCAGAGGCCGTCCGGTACCAACGGCGTAAATTGGGCAAGAGGGGTCAACGGGCAAACGTGCCGGTAAGATGGAACTAGCTGTGGCTACGGGCCGCAAGGCTGAACAAGGCCCAGAGGGGTGGCCCATTGGCATCACCGGGCCGGGGCGGAGCCGAACTAAGGTCCGCTAAATCAAATCCGGCGTCCGACTGATAACGTCAGTCACAACGTCCAAAACGGACGTAGACCAAAAATAGGGGACGACCGGAGAAAACCCATAAGGGCGGAGCGGCCATGGGGTCGGAGGCTAAACCGGTCCAGGCGGGTGGGGTCGTCCCTGGGCCATCGCCAGGCCAGGGTGGAGCCCACGGTGGTCAAGTCACCCTCACCCGCCAACAATGGCGGTGCCAGCCCACTGGAAAATCCACCCACAGTACCGCGCAAATCGGACTGGGCGGAGCAGAGGACGGCAGAGGGGATGGAACCAGGCTGGGTAGGGTGGTCCACTGCCTTCGCCGGAGCAAGGCGAGGCTGGAGGAAGGCCGAATCGGCCATGAATCACCGTCGGCGGCCACTGTTTGCCCAAAACAGTGCGTCGGCGGAACAGTGCAAAGAGGGAGGAAATGAGATGGGGCGGCGGGGCCGAGGCCCACCGGGCCGAGAGTAGTGGCTCCTCGTCGTCTCCGGCACAGGGCGGAGCCGTGGCCGGTCGGGCCGTGCCGGCCCGTGGCGGCGGCGGAACGGAAAGATACAAAGGGGGCGGCAAACAGGGGCAGTGGGGAAAACGGAGCTGGACGGCGGAGCAGAGGCCGTCCGGGGCCGGGGGGAGTGTCCTCCCGCCGTCGCCGGCCCATGGCGGAACCATGGGCGGCCGGCCGGCCCTCGCCGGCCCACGGCGGCGGAATCCAAAAAAGACAGTGGGGAGGCTAACCGGAAAAGAGGGCGGCACGGCCATGGGCGGCCGGGGCAGTGGCCCCTCGGCATCGTACCGCCGGGGTGGAGCCTTTGCCGGCGTCTTGCGGCCTGCCGGCGGCCGGTGGGGACAGAGAACCGACGGGAAGGGGGGGCGGCGCACTGTTCATTGCCCAGGAGGTTCTGGATTGGGCAATCCCGATCCGAATTTTCTCCTTTTTATTTTTTTTCTTTTTTCTTTTTCCGAATGTATCCCCAACGCGCGTTAACCCACTAGTTACGCGTCGAACCTCGAAAATTCGCGCCGTAAGCGCGCAGCGAGGCCCGTAGCCCGCGACTAAGCCCCACACCCGACTCTACGGGTATAAATATGGGGGGAAAATATACAAATACACATACGCTGAAACGTCACATTTTCCTGTCGAAAATGACCAGAAAAATGGCAGAAAAATCCCAGAAAATTGTAGAAAAATCAGGGACCTTACAGAGAGTTATATTAGTTTAAAATTGGGTTTGACGTGACATCTAAATTTATTATAATAAATTCAATTACCAAACGTAATTCACATTCGACAGTGAATTTTTAAATTAATTCAGTTCCCAAACGCCCCTATGGGCAGGGGGGACTCTTGAATTTGAGATCCAACAATCGTTCAACCTATTTTAGAGGCATGGGACCCACTACAAAAGTTTTGAGCCAAAAGGAATCCCTATTGGCCTATTCTAAGGGGCCGCATAGCATATGCAATAGGGTGTCCACCACTTAACCTACCTTTTAACCAGTTATAGCTTATAACCTGTTGTATGTGCCACACCCCCATGCAATAGTGGGCTTACCTTTGAGAGGGAATTTTTGCTAGGTTTAGTTATATATTTCAAGTATAGAATGCTGTATCGGTATCGATAAGAGTATCAATGACCATAGATACAAGTACACGATGATGGTAGACTTGATGTGCATCAAAATGACTACGAACCACTAATACATATTAAAAATTATTAAAATTGATAAGATGTTATCATAAAATTATCTTAAAAGCATAATAAATGAAAAAAACATTATATGAGAACCTACAACACCAATGTTAGTAACATGTGTTGACTAGAAGGGGGTTTGAGTATGTGATTCTTAGATAAGGACCCCCTCATAAGATTCTTAAATGAAATGAATCAATGTTATGAATAAACTCAAACATGGGCTAACTTTTTTTGCAGTGCATTAGGCTTATCATAATTGTGTATTAAAAATATAGGTTATACAAACTATTACTCCCTATGTCCCATATTAAGTGCTGTAAAATTAGTTCATCTTTGAACCAACTAAGACATTTAATATGAGTCAAATGAATATTATGAAGAATCTTACAAGTTAGATGTAAACCCATGTTTTGAAATAACCGAACGCGTTTTTTTTTATTTACCTGCTTGAACCCGGTCCATAAACTTGACTACGGTTTTATTTTTGAGGGATCGGGGGAGAGGAAATCATCCTTCCCCTAGCCCTAACTTTTCTGGAAAAGAGAAATCCTTCCAGCGACCCACTTTTTCTTCTTCTCCCAGCAGGTTTCTCCCTCCCTGCATCTCACTCAGCAGGTTTCTCTCTCCCTCTCTCAACGCTCTCTCTCACAGCCATCTCCCTTCCCCTCCTTCCATAGAACTCGCCCCAACCTTTCCCTTCCTCTTCTCTGGCGGGCAGCACCACTTAGGGAGGATTCTAGCGGCCAACGATGGTCATGAGGGTGGTTTTGGACAACAAGAGGGCTAGGCTACAAGGGGAAAGCAAGAAAGGTAAGTTTTGGGGTAGAATTTTGTGTATTCTTCCCTGATTTGGAAAAACCCACTCATACTCCAATCCCGAAATCACTATCCACAGCAGAATTTGGGCAAGTGAAAATGTCCAAAATCATGTATTTTCTTCCTCAATTTTATGCAATTACAATTTATTATTCTCAGCCTTTAATTAGAGCATTAATTTGGATTTTTATGTTAAGTTTTAGAGGAGAAGAGTAGCTTTTGGGAGTAAGCTTTGGAGTAGGCTTAGGTGAGGACCCTCACCTATAACATTGCTTGTCTTTCAGCGTGAATCGTTGATTGATTATGGTTATATATACATGTGTGAGACAAATTCTTCATGCTAGGTTTGTTGTGAAATATTCATTATATGGCTGATGTATGTTTGCAATATTTATGATATGTTCTGTAGTAAATACAAGCATGATTAATGTTAAAGATACAAGCTGAGTGGATTATGAGGCATTGTCTAATGTATAGAATATATTGTCTAATGTCTGATATAAAAAGGTTGTGAATGTATGCACGGTTCTATTGTTGATTAGATGTTTTGATTCATCTATATGAATTGTACTATATTGGAATTATAATATGAAGTAGAGATGTATTTTGTGCAACGACAGTCATATGCGTAGGTTGTGATTTAATTATAGGATGTTACAGGTTATACTCAAGGGAGATGCGAAATGTTGACTGTTTGATATAGATATGTATATGTATAATTGCTACTCTTTACAGGTTGTAATGAATTGGGTCAAATACCAACTATGCGTAAATAGTGCATATATATGTTATGACAGGTTGATGAGTTAAATAGATGATATGGATGAATCATGAAAGTGGTCGTTTTGATTTGAATTGTATAGAATCTATTTTCTCTTCTTATGGGCATGTGAGAGTGTTGTATTGTATAAATGGTAGAACATGAATTAATAACCAACCTAAGAGAGAGGTTGAACAAGGGGAGTTAAGGTCAGGGTGTAGGGCCTTAACTTTAGAAACAAGATAATAAATTTTACCCAGGTGCCATGTAGGGATGAAGGTAGACCCTAGCCTTTGGCAGTTCCCTCCCGGTTTTCACGGGTCATTACGAGTGCACTCGTATGACCACTCATGGCGTTTTCGCACTAACACAACCCACATATCATAGCTAAATTCTCTAGGTGATATGGGGAATAGGCTGTGTGTATATTATGTTTTACGAGGCATATGGTAATTATGCAAACTTATGTTATAATGAATGATTATGTGAATGTTGAATTAAAATGATCATGCATATATGATGGTTATGTGTAGATATACTATGCTGAGTTTGAATGTGAATCTTTGTCATTGTATGATTGGTAAATGCTAAATTACAAGACATGTTCTGTTTGAGCTATTATCACAGAGCTTTGGCTCACGGGTGGAATGTCCGTTCCACCGGGCATATTTTTGCACGCAGGTTTGTTTGCAGATTTGGATGTGTAGGAACGTCAAAGAAGGGTAGAGTTTCCATTCACGGGATTGAGCATAGAATTTAGGAGTAGTTTGATTTTAATGCTTATGAGTAGGTCAAGTATTTACTTTGTAGCTGCAGATGAACACTCTTGGGTGAAACTCTTTTGATTTAATTCAATAAAAGTTATTCATGTTTCAAATTTAAAATCTTTATCCCTTGTAGTATATGTTATTGTATTGTCATAGCTTGAGCTCAAGTGCACTCCAATGGTGTTGGCGGTCTATGGACCCTTCTCAGGGCACAGGCTGTGACATTAGATGTGTAAGTAAATGCATAATATTGGAGCACTATATTTAAGAAAAAATTATGTAAATTATTTGGACCCACATGTATTGATCTCATGTAATTTAAAAAAATTATTTTTAATTTGACAAAAACATTATTAACTTTAAACTTTTGAAGAGGTTGGGTTTGAATTGTGTTTTTTTAGGAAAAATATTTTTTAAAAAGTTAATAAATTAATTTAGTATCGTTATGTATGGCCGTATTGATTTGATATGGCCAATGTGTATCAACTTTTCAAGTAGTTACCACCCTCATGTATTGTATCAGCCATCATCAATAAGAGTATGTATCACTCAATATACATCTGTATCGATCTATACAACCTTCCATAGTTTCAAGGCCATCGGCCTAGTATGCGCAGTGAAAGTTGTGTGTTTGCTCCAAGCATATGGGCTTTCAATATAGTTATATAATCGTAGCATGCCTATAGCTCAGTAACATTGCATTCCTCTCAATTTTGGCGTACTCTGGGCTGGGTAGAATTAATGAAGGGCTTGGCCAGGCGATAAGTTGACAAGTCGTAACCTCATTGTTCGACCTCTATAGCTCTATCTTTTGGGTGAAAAAAAGCCTAGCTATGTACATTTGCTCTCTCCCATAGGCTCACTATATTCTTTTAAATGTCTTAAAATTGTTCACTTGTTTAATTCAAAAAATATAATGTCCATTGCTTTATCTTATTTTATTTTAAAAATTTAATAAATTATTATTGTGGGACTATGAGAATAATAAAATATTTTGCTTGTAACACAAAATACCCATCTACTTTCATCAACACTCAAATATGATCAATTGTCTAACAGGGGGTTAGTCAATCAAAATTTTAAATACTGGATTTAAAATATGAGATTTTAGAATATAATCTAAATTTTAGATTTGAACTGCAAAATTTTAAAATATTTGGATAACCAAATCTTGTATTACTAGAATCCTGGGATTTGAGATGTTGATTTCAAAATAATTAACTCCTAAAATTTTTTTATCTACAATTTTAAAATTTGACTAATCTATAATTTGAAAAAATACAAGAGGTGGCCATGAGCGGAGTAGGCAATAGGGTATGCGGAGGAAAAAAATCAAAATAGAGAATGGAAGACAACTGCGGTTGGAGGGTGAGAGGAGACGTTACCTGGCCACGATGGTTTCTCCGGCAAGGATGGTGGCCTCCGCCAAGCTCCAGTCGTCGCATGAAAATGACAGCCTCCTCCAAGCCATGGAAGGCAGTATCGATACAGATAATAGTATCGACGATCATGGATATGGGTATGTGCCGATAATATGTTTGGTACATGCCAAAACGGTCATAAACCCTTTGATATACATAAAAAAAATATTATAACTAATAATATATTATTATAATACTTCATTTTAGAAGGTCGTATACACTGATACGAGTGCTCTAAAATTATTTCATTTTAGAACCATACACTTTACACCCTCTGTCCTCTACAAACTAAACTATTATTCCCTCTGCCCCATATTAAGTGTTCTAAAATTAATTTATTTTAAAATCAAATAAGATATTTAATGAGCCATATGAATATTATTAAGAAACTCATACGGTAGATGTTTAAGTAAATGCATAATTGTGGAGCACTATATTTTTTAAAAAATTATGTAATCTATATAGACCCACTTATATTGATTTATATAATTTTTTAAAAAATATTTTTAATATAATAAAAACATAGTCATTAGAAGAGGCTGAATTGGAATTATATTTTTGTTTTTAAGAAAAAAATTAAAATTTTTTTTTAAAATAAAAATATTATAGTATAAATATATATCGGCCGTATCGATACCGTATGCCCAATATGGCCAGTACGTATTGAAGATACGTGTGGGGGGCATATCGTCCCCCGTAATGTATTGGTTTTGTCCTTTAGTGCATGTCAGCTTCCATTTTCTAGTGCGTGCTGACCTCACTTTTCCAGTGCTTATGTCAACTCTAGAGGTGTTGTTATAAAATCTCACTTGTATGTTATAAGTTTCTAAAAAAATCCTCTTAAGTTACAATCCTAAGATTTTTAATTAACGATATATTTTAAATATAAGAATCAATTATTTAACCACTAACGCTGTATTTAAAATATTATATTTTAAATCTTAATATAATAACACTGGATTGTAAATATGACATAGACAATTCTAAATGACTAATCGGAAATTTTAAAATATTAATATTTTATTTTCAAATCTTAATTGACTAACCCCCTATAAAATAAAATATAAATATGACCAATTGTTTGAATAAATAAATAAATAGATAAATAATGCTTCTATATCCCTCCCAACATATGTTCAATACCCCTCCAAAATAAAAAAATTATTAGTATTTTTTTATTACTTAATATCCCATGGTTACTTACTATTTTTGCTTCTGGCCACCCCAACACTCATGCCTCCTCTTCCTCTTCTTATCAATGGTGGCTAACTGGTAGCAAAGATTTCCAACTCGAAGCTCGAGCTTAAAAAATAAATAAGCTCATCAATCATACAAAACCCCTGCCCCTTCTCACAACTTAAATTTTAACAGAAATATAAAATGAATAAAACAAGAGCCCGCCTCCAATCAAATCCTGTGAGGAAAAGTAAAGGCTAAATTGACATGCAATGTAGCTTTGGGAAAGCTTATTGCCCAAAAGACCCCACAATTTGCAGCAGCAAATAAGACAACATCAGATAATAAAAAAATCCAAATTCGGCCGTCTCTATGAAATCTCACGAAACATAAGAATCAAAAGAGCATCAATTTCACTGAGAAGCATGGATTAGGAGCAAATGGTAACGAGGGCTAAAGGTAGGCATGCCACCGGGTCTAGTTTAGGTTGGGTTTTGTCAAATTCGAACCTGATATTATTTAAGAAATAAAAAAATTAAATTTAACCTAAATAGTTATTCGATTTAAATTTAAAAACTCAAACCTCACTTATTAGGGTCTAGTCAGGTTTTACCATATACCTAACCCTAGTGCCATTTATGAGGGTTCTCAATCTATAGCAATTGCAAGCCAGTGACCGGATATGGCTACTTGCACCAATAGCCAAGGCCACGGCCATATCTGGGATGGAAAAAAGAAAATAGAAAGGGGGGAAGAAGAATATTAGTGTTGTCGTTGTCGTTGTAGTCGCCTTCGCTAGAGTTTAAGAATGAAGTTGAGAATGAATAATAGGATGAGGAGGGTATGTATGAGCACTTTTTTAAATTTTATTGGGGCGTAAAAAGAGTAGGGTCCTGAATATATCTCAAGGGAGAAATAAATGCGTTCATAAATAAATATTGTCAGTTTGTTCGAACCATAGAAGATCACCTGCGTGATGCATCAATGGCTAGATGACCATTATGATTTGATGTGAATAGGGATTTCTTTGTCGTCGAAATGCTGGTTGGCAGTCGGGTCTCTTTTTCTTAAGATGTGAGTTGGTTGATATTTTTCCACTTGGTTTAACGTTTATATTAAGTGAAAAATTATACTCATTATAATATAGCTACATTTAAAAATATAACGGTTTTAATTGAATAGTAAAACCCACCTCTAAAGAAAAAATAAGCTTATAGTACTCTTTTTTAATATATAACTACTTAAATTTTATAAAAAAGAGCTTTTACTATAGTATAATCTTTTAAAATAAAATTATTAATTTAAAACAAATAAATTATTATTTTTAGTAACCTCTATAGGTGTAACAGGCTCTAGTTGCTTTGGATCGGTTGTAAAGCAATCACAGGTGAGTGCTCTCATAATAGTCTTCGCGCGTTGCAGTTGTGAGAGCACTCACATGTGAATATTTCACAACGGATTTGAAGCGAGCTCTACTTGTATGGTTATGCGTTATTAATAGAAACTTCCCAATAAAAAAATTACACAAAAGGCTAACAATCAACACAGCCCAATCTTATCTTAATTATTAAAAAAAATGTAAGAATACACTATGGACAAGATTCAAGTATCCCCTCCCTCATTTTATTATTCAATTTAATAAAAAATACTATTGTCTAAATTTAAGCCAAACCTTTACGTTTAATTTTTTGTCTCTCTCTCTTTTAAGCTAGGACTTGGGACCCAGGTAGTCCCAGAAGGCCAGAACAGGGTTCACATGTCTCCCTTTTTCAACTTGTGTGAGTACCAAGGCAGAGAAATACTCTGCATTAATGAAAGAATATAGAGTAATGAAGAAAGGCCGTGGAAGAGAATGGCATGGGAGCATCTTAGACAACAACTCCAAGTCTCCAATGTTCCATTCCGTGGTGTCTTATCGTCTTTTACCCCTTCCCCTACCTTGAAACTTTGAGAGGAAAGCAGAGTGTGTCATGCCAATGTTTTTCCTGCCCGTGACTCCTACCTGTACACATCATTCCATCCCGCAACCTGCCAACCAATTTCACGTGTTTTTGTAATCATACGAAGGAGAGTTGTCCACCCTTTGAAACTAATTTATAGCTATGCCGACAGCTCACAAGCCGCCATTGATAAGCTATAAAGATGTCCAGGCTTCTTTATACCAAGTACAGCTTCATAGACAAGGTTGTTAAGTAGCTAACATAAGCTACCACTTCTATAACAATTTCTTTTGTCCTGGGAGGAGACTCAACCAACTATGAAGACAAGTGTGCTCCTTCTCGCCGTTCTATGTTTCAAATCACTCTGTTTCGCTCAAGAATCAGCAGGAGCTTCAAACTTAACCGTGGTGGGTACAGTATTTTGTGACACTTGTTCCAGCAAAATTTTTTCGAAGCACAATTACTTCTTGGAAGGTATTGTCACCGTCCCGAATGTTCAGTAATTCAACTATGTTGTTGTTTGTAATGCAGAAGATAACTGAACGATTTTTACTGCAAATGTTCTCAGGTGTAGAGGTGCATGTGGAGTGCCGATCCAGAGAGAAGACCTCAAAAGCTGGACGGGTTTTGTTCTCGGCAAATGCAACCACTAACAAATACGGGGTTTATGCGATCCTCCTTCCATCTTCTGAAGGGATTTCATGCATAGAAAAGCAAGCAAAGCGACTAATCTGTCGAGCAAGCTTGGTTCGAAGTTCTTCTTCTTCTCCATGCAATCACCCTGGTCAAAGGAGCTCGACGAAACACATGATGCTCAAATCCAAACAAGCTCATATTTGTGTTTATAGCTTAAGAGCACTAAGTTACAGGCCACCCAAGAGAGATTTCGCAGTCTGTGGAGCTTACAAAGAAAAGATACCTCCAAAAGCGCTGAATTCGTCAGAGTTCTTCTGGCCATTTATTCCACCATTTGGATTCCCTTTCCCCTCATTGCCGCCTTTGCCTCATTGGCCCTCACTGCCTCTCCCTCCGTTACCTCCGCTGCCTCCTTTTCCCCACTTTCCACCATTTCCGTTTCCATTTCCCCCCTCCCCCTTCACAATGCCACCATCTCTGCCATTCCCTTTTCCAACTTTACCACCATTGTTTCCACCTCTAACACCTGTATTTAGTCCCCCTCCTCCACCCCCTCCGCCACCTCCAACTTGGTTTCCGCCTTTACCCCCGCTGTTTCCACCTCTAGCACCATTATTTAGTCCTGCTCCACCACCTCCATTTTGGACACCATGGTTCCCTTTCTTCCCTCCATCACCTACAGCTCCACAAAACCAGAACCCTTAATAATAACTTCAATCAATAGCCCCCCAAAAAAAAAAATCAAAATCCTCCTTAGTACCGATAGGAAAATTTTACTTGCATATGACTAATTATGGTTCTCGATTGTTTTTTTTTGTTTTCATGTGAGTAAGATGCGCATTGTATGATAATTTGTACTACTTTGATGTGTGAAGCTGGTGCATAAATGAAGGAACATTTTGATTATCATATACGATAGCTTGAATTCTACTACCTATTCTATTCTGGGCGAAAAAAATAAAAATCTTCCACTCATGCAAGCAAATACCATAGCGATTAAACTTATCCAAAATACAAAAGAGCAGCACATAGGTGAAGTAAATAAGTGAACATGTTGATAAACGTATCCAAGACAGTGCCCAAGAAAATTCTAAGAGTACACATTTTTTCTGAATCAACAGCCTATGTCTCGCATGTTCAGTCCAGAACCTAACACCGTAAGGGCAAATTTCAGGTTCTGCGAAAAGGCAATAAGGTACTGGCCCCAAACAAGCTATACAACAGGAAAATCCTACAGTTGGTCCAAGTTATTCCTTCAGTTAATACTGGGATATTCCTCTGAATTACACAAAAAAGGGAAACGTTCAAAGTAAAGTCCGTTCCCCTGGTTATCTGCCAACCAGAAAACAACACTCATGGCTCAACGAAACAAAATTTCACAAACTAGAACAGAAAGCCCGAAAATAAAGTACAACAAAGAGCAAGCTAATAGTCTACGGGCCGCTCAAATCTTCTTAAAAACCCTATCTGCAGAAGCTATTGTCTGTTCAACATCCTCCAATGTATGTGCCAAGCTCGTGAACCCGGCCTCAAATTGTGACGGGGCTAAGTAAATCCCTTCTTCTAACATTCCCCTGTGGAACCTCCCAAACTTTGCCGTGTCGCTCTTTTTGGCATCTTCAAAGTTGTGAACAGGGCCTGCTGCGAAAAAAAACCCAAACATTCCACAAATATATCCACCACACATTTCATGCCCAGCTCTCTTTCCAGCCTCTATAATCCCTGTAATAAGTTTATTTGTAATCTTATCCAAATATTCATAGGTTCCTGGCTGCTTTAACCGTTTGAGAGTGTGGATCCCTGATGTCATAGCTAGAGGGTTTCCACTTAAGGTCCCTGCTTGGTACATAGGCCCTGCTGGAGCAACCATTTCCATTATATCCCTTCTCCCACCATAAGCGCCAACAGGCATGCCACCACCAATTATTTTTCCAAGGGTTGCCAGATCAGGGGTCACACCAAAATACTCCTGGGCACCACCATAAGAAAGACGGAATCCAGTCATAACCTCGTCAAAGATGAGGAGTGCTCCATTCTCTTTGGTTATCCTGCGCAGGGCATTTAGAAAATCGGGTTGGGGTGTAATGAAGCCGGCATTGCCAACCACTGGTTCAAGAATAATAGCAGCAATCTCTCCTTTGTGGGTCTCGAATAGGTTTTCAACGCTGGAGATGTCATTATAGGGGGAAGTTAAGGTATCTATAGTAGCAGCTTTAGGAACACCTGGAGAGTCAGGGAGCCCTAGGGTGGCAACCCCACTACCTGCCTTGACGAGGAATGGGTCTGCATGACCGTGGTAGCAGCCCTCAAATTTGATGATCTTTGGACGACTAGTAAAAGCGCGGGCAAGGCGTATAACTCCCATACAAGCTTCAGTGCCTGAGCTGACAAAACGAACCATTTCAATGCTGGGAACAGCAGAGATAACCATCTCTGCCAGTACATTTTCTAGTAAGCATGGAGCACCAAAGCTTGTGCCCTTCTTAAGGGTCTCAATGACTGCTGCATTCACCTGTTCACAATACCACCATTAATTATCATGTAGATATGAAAATATGTTGGGCGATGTAAAATACATAGATATGATGAGCAGATACCTCGTCATCAGCATGGCCAATAATAGCCGGACCCCAGGATCCAACATAATCAATATACTCATTTCCATCTACATCCCATGCCCGAGATCCCTTAACAGAATCAAACACAATGGGCTGTCCTCCAACAGATTTAAAGGCACGGACTGGTGAGTTCACACCTCCAGGCATCAAGTCCTATAGTAACAAGTTATTCCACAACTTAGCACAGTCAAATAAGAAAAAATCTAAAGTGAAAAAGTTTAACATGGCATTGTGAAAATAGGCCATAAACTGAAAGTAAATAATTGTGTAAATTTATCAGCTTCAAACCATTTAAACAATATTAAAATCGAAATACAGGTTGAAAACCCATCCAATATCTCAGATGCAAATATTTGAAAGGAAATGTGAACTGTTGTTCATCTCTCATATTGGAGATTATTATTAACTACTAGGATCTCCCAATCCAAATGATGTTAATGTTGATATATGTTAAATAAATCAAAGGATGCACTTGTGAGGAATTCCGTTCATCATGTTTCAAAAGAAAAGGAGAAAAACATATTTCTTTTGAAAGCTGTTTTAGCTCCATTGACATACATGCTTAAAAAAGAAGGTAAAAAAATGGATTATGATTTATCTCCTTTACAGAAGCCATATAATCATCACCCACAAGTTAACTAAAGACAAATGCTTTCAACCAGTATTCAAGTTCGTGAGTGGAAACATTACATTATGGCCCTAATATATAACAAACATGAGGGCCTCCAGTTGTATTAACCTTCTTTGTGGCATTAGAAAGAATACACATGGGAATGGAGGGCCTCCTCAAATATCAATGGTACCATTTCACTAGCTCATCGCTCACTCATAACAAAGTAATCGATATCTACTATTTTTTTCAGCTGCACTCAGATTCACTAAGAAGCATAGAACTCATTAATTATGGGAGCTTTTCCGTTTTATTGAAACTTTGGGAAATCCCCTATTCGACACTAAGCACATTAATAAACTGAATCCTAGAAGAGTAAAATCTACGAGCTTTCTGCTGAAGTTAACGGGTTGAGCCGTAAAGCAGACACAGCCACACTCATAAGCTAATAGAATTGCATAGGCCGATCTCAATGGTTTCAAGTACGGCCAAGTGAACCATTCTACTCAGGCATATCAAACAAATGTTGCATGTACCCAGAACGCCGAATGTCAAATTCAAATATCGGGGGAAAAACATAATATTGCACATTGCCCATGTCCGCAAACATCAAAATACTGATAGAATCAGCTCAACTGGAAAACCTAATTCTAGAAGAATAAGATCTACATGTTGAGCCGTAAACTAGGCACAACCATCTCAATAGCTTCAAGTACGAACAAGTGAACCATTCTATTAAGGCATATCAAAGAAATGCCAAATGCACCCAGCGCGCCGCATGTTGGATTCAAATATCGAGAAAAAAAAACAATTTTGTACATTGCCCATGTCCACGAACATCAAAATACTGAAAGAATTAGCTCAACTGGAAAACCTGGCGCCGAAGAACAAATAGAAAACAAAGGAGCTCCAAAAAAAAACGTGGGAGTCCAAATTGTTCCAAAGGGAAGAAAGGGAAATGAACCTTGGCAGCATTGAAGATCTCCTCGGATTTCTGGAGTGTGAACTTCTTCTCGCTGACGGAGACGGCATTGACTATTTGGGGCGAGAACGATCGGCGGCGAGGTGACAGAGAAGGCTTGGAGGAGGGAGAGACCTTCGAAATCCACGAGACGCCGATACCAGGGACTGCGGCCATGGCAAGGATTGCAGGCTCTGCTTCTCCCCCGCTTGAGCCTTCGCTCCCTCTCGCTTTGGCAGAGAAGTCCTTGCCTCGGTGGGGAGGATAAGACTGCCAGATTTCAAAAGGCGGCTAGCTGGGCCCGTAAATCCAAACCCTCCCGGGCCAAAATGTAGGGTCCAGTGGGCCCATGGTAAAGCGAATTGGGCAGTAGATGACGGGTCGGTCCGAGTAAACGGAGTTGCCAAATTGGACCATGAAGATAAACCCAAGAAATGAGCTAGTGTTGTTAGTCCATGAAAGAGATAAAATCGTATAAAGATTTAGTTAAATATGAATTATCTGAATGTTAGGTAATGAAATGTCTTCAAGAAAGTCCAATAGCCTGTTTGGTAGCCTTTTATTTCACTTTTTCGTTTCTAATTTTAAAATTGGAGACGGGGAACGGCTGAAGTTATTATTGGCCATTGCAACTAATTTGCAACTAATGTGGGAGTGGGTATGGGTTTTGGTCTTTGGCAAGGAGCCTTTAGACTTCTAACTTGTACTTAAAAGTTATTAAAATCAAAGGCTAGCCTAAAAAAGCAACAAATCACATTTTAGCAAAAAAAAAAAGCACGGGAGCTTCACGCCCTCGTGATGGCTAGCATGCAACTATCAATCATGTCTGAATGCATATAAGGAATAGTCTCATATTAATAGTTTAATTTAAAAATAGTATTTTTTATTAAAAAGTAAGACTTACACAACTAAGAGAATAAAAAGTAACAACAAGAAAAGTGTGGGGATTTTGCCTAACAACAAGAAAAGTGATGTAAAGCAAAAGGCTAAATATTTAAAATTTTATTTTTAGTATACCTAGGTTAATTTATTCCTTTTCAGTGTGCCCTTGCACTACAATCTTCTATCTAAAATAACCTTAATTTGTACTAAAATTACTGTCCTTATTTTTTAAAAAAAGACCAAAATTACCTTCATGTTCTCCCGTTCCATATCAATGTCCTAGCACACTTTTCTTAGGTGTAGTGCATGAACAAGGCTAGAAGATCATAGAGGAGATGATGGACAATTTTGTAGATGAACTTATATTGAAGGGTTTTTCAATTTTTAATTGAAATAAAGAGAAGTTTTGTACTTTTCTACAAGGGTATATTAAATAGAAATTCAAAATATAAAGGCAAGGTGGAAAAATAAATAAATATCATAAGAGCATGTTCGAAAGAAAAATAACAGTTTGGAGGCATGTTGAAGGAAAAAGTTAACCTGAAATAATTGAAATAAAAATATGAGAAATATATATTTTCCTGAAGCAAAATTTACTAAAGCATATCATCAGCTCGTTGATCACAAGTTTCCACTCTGCATGCCCAAAATTAAAAAAGAACTTTTCACTCGTATTTTATCATATCATTCATATGGCCCATCAAATAAATGCATTAATAACATTTCTAGTTTAGGAAATGCAGAGCTATAACACGTTTGCGACAATGCTCGCTGTGGTCTGTGCGTGGCCCTGCACATTAGCTGCAAGCGGGAAGAGGAAAGCAAGTAGAGCTGAAAATAAATGGATCTGCACCCATCGCATGTGCAGTTATGTGTTCGGAACAAACCTTACTATGTTAAGTTTTCTTATGTATTAATTTTGAGTAATGCTATTCATGTGAAGATTCTCACGTCAGGCCTCACACATTAATGATGTGAAAGTGATGGTGTAGTGTTTTAACATATAAATTTGCATCGTCGTCATAGAGAGGAGAAATAGTTTCCTCTCTTTGATATGACATATTGCACTAAAAAATATTTAATTTTTCCTCCAAAATACCTCCTAAACAGCACCTTAAAAGAGGTTATCTAGCTAATGTTGTAGCTTCAGCACTCCAGGGACCTGTCATTTTGAAGCTGTAGCGCTGGTTTGGTTTTTTTCTTTTTTAAAACTTAAAGTCTACGTATGAACCTACAATTTAGTTTCAATAAAATGTGTTTTCCAGTTTTTGCTTGCTTTCTTCATGGATAATTAATTAATTAATTACCTTAGCCAACCGAATAGAGAGCAGCCCCTTGAGTGGGATGTCCGGAGGCGTGCAAAAATGGCTGTCGGACCTCACTCCATAATCTCGAAGGATAACACATTTCCCTTGTCAGTTGAAACTTTTTTCTTCCTCTCCCCGCACGAAATGCTTATTATAATTCACCGACTTCTGCATTATAAATGATAATTCTATGCCAAACTATGCTATTACGGTATTAAAGTTGGGTACGTATCCATGTTGTACGAATACCATATTCTTTCTCTAAAAGAATCGCTGTAAAGTGTCCACGACCCTTCACCTTTGTCCAGTGGCTGTCTAGTCTAATGTCTACCGTATGTGTCTCCAAATGTAGAATTCATACCATATTCTTTCTCTAAAAGAATCGCTGTAAAGTGTCCACGACCCTTCACCTTTGTCCAGTGGCTGTCTAGTCTAATGTCTACCGTATGTGTCTCCAAATGTAGAATTCATAACCTGTCAAGGGAAAGATCGGTGGTCAATCGCCCAGATGTTGAACTGAAAATCAAAACGTCACATTCTTATGATACAGTCCGTATAGCGACCGTGTGGCCAAAGATTCTCTTGCCTTGTCCACGATCTCGCCCTCGCCGTTTCCCAATGTGAAGGCTTTTAAGTACCTCAAAGCTATGGCATTGCATAGGGGCCTCGTTGCCTCTCACAGCTCTGAGTGTGAGCCATGAACCACACCGACTGGCCTTTGAACGGGCGAGCGATTTTGCTTGACATGCGCTAAACGCCTGATTCCACAATGAAGATAAAAAACCAACTGGGAACTTGGAAGTGCATTCTCAAAATGACAAAAGTCAGTTGGGGGTGGCAGTAACGCAATATTTCAGAGCGAATTGGGCGAGAAGATGGAAAAAAGGATTGAAGGAGGTCACCCTCGTGTTAGCAATCAAACGTCACGTCGGAAGTTTACCTAAAAGAGAGGGTACAAGGCCCAAGACGAGGAAGGGGAATGGCCTTTAATTGCAGCATTATGGGAAATCGCAGTACCAAGGTACTACTGATCATTAAATGCTTACGGCTTGAGGTCGGCGTGTGCTGCAGAAAGAAAAAAATTTGGTGGCTGGCAGTGCCTTTTCTCGCTACCATTCCATTCCTTTTTGGAGTCTACCACGACCCTTCTGCCCAGAGGCTCGAGAAGTGATCAGAGTTTTCTTCTCCATATTTTCAACAAAACGACTTTCTGCGGTAGATCTGCCCGTTGTGCCCACTCTTTCGACAATACCCTGGCTGGAAAGGAGATGTGTTTTTCGGAGTCTTCGCCAACTCAATGGTTAATGTTTGCATACAAAATGGTCCGTTGCGTAAAAGGAGTAAAGCCCGAAGCGGACATTTTTCTTCACACAAGAACAAAAGATGAAAAGAGAAATCAGCAGCAGCTTAAAGCAGTAGAGATGCAGAGCTTCATTGAACGCCAAGACAGGCAATGAACTTCAGTTATTAATCGATACAGTGGTGGTTCCTACAGTGATTCGAAGTGTTCAGAGCAGAAACATCACTCAAAAAGAACATTCCCATCTCAGTCAATGTAGTCTCTGAATGTACACATCACATCGTCAGCACGAGAATAATGCTATATAGTAAGCATATGTACAAATCAAAACCCTGCACACATTCTCGACCTTCCACTGTTCAGGAAGTCTCGTGGAGCTCATTTAATACAAAACAAGAAGAAAATAGATCAATGCTGTTTGTTTGTATGCCTCAGTATCTTCTGCCATCCTCTCTGCCTTGATGAATACGCACCTACCCTGGCAAGTGCAAATGGCAACTGACAAAATGTACGAATGTGCTAAGAATCAAAACAAGAAGCCCACCATCACCCTGCTCGTGTGGATTGTTACGGAGGCGAGAGGCAGGTGAGGGAGGAGACGGAAAGGGGGTAGCGGTAGGTGTTGGCGTACTGGAAGGAAAGGCTGCGGCCGGTGGAGAGAGGCGCGCCGTCGTTGACGAGGCAGTCGTTGTAGCGGAGGCGCTTGAAGACCCTGGGGTTGATCATGCGGGCGGAGCTGAACCAGCCGCAGCTGAGGTGAATGCCGGAAATGGAGCACCCGGAGACGCCCACGTTCAGTATCTCCACCGTGAATGTCGGTATGCCGTTGGGCAGCGGCGTCGTGGCCCCCTGGTACACCATTATGTCGTCCTTGCTGCAGGTCTCCCCTATCCTGTCAGTCCTTTTCGCCCCTGCTCAACACAGACCACCAACCCCCTTAAAACAACAGAACACCATCTGTAGTATATTAAAATAACCACCAAATACAGACAAATCCTATCCCAGGAAAGAAAAGGGAAAGCTATTGTACGTCGTTCTCGGCGAACCACTACCACTGGCACTGGCCCCGGCCAGAGCACCAACGTGCACGGGGATGATCGTCAAAAGCAAACGCGGTGTTCTCCTTTCTTAAAAAGGAAAGCGCAGAGCATTTTCATTTTAAAATGGCTGACATGCTCCGGACCAAACAGTTCTCATTCATTTCTGATTCATCATACCTAGACCGGTGCACAATGATGAAGAAAAGAAGAACTAAACTAATCCACACGGATTTTGCATAAAAAATGGCAATCAGGGAGATGAGAAATAGAATAGAAAAGGAAACAGAGAGGTAGCTATTCATTTACCGTGTTGCAGAAGCTTCCGGTTGGAAGAGGAGAGGGAGCGGCTTGACACGGAGGGAGGTGGCCCCGGGAAGAATGGAGGTTGAAAATACAGATTCAGACCTGCAAAATAAGACAAACAACCAGAGACGATGATTCGTTAGGGCCATTTAAAAATGTGAGACCAGAAGACAGAAAGGGACAAATATTCTTGGATATCGCCTTTTGTTGCCGCAGAAAGAGCAGCCATTAGAAAACATGCACAAAACCTCGCAGGCCCACCCCGTGGACAAGAAGGCTGGTAAAGGAAGAAGAAAGCTGAAAAGAGACTCCTATTCCATGCCAAAAGTAGACTAACCAACGACTAAACTCACCGGCATATGTGACGAACAGTAGCCCGCCAAGAGCTGCGGCGAAAACCAGAGTGAGACGAAGACACGGCGAGATCATTTGTATGGATCCGATGACAGGCTGATGCTTCGATCGTCCACTGTTTCGCTACTTGAGCGACTGTAGCTTCCGGCACGTTTGCTGAAGCCTGAGTCTAAAACCTCAATTCGCAGGAGAGGTTTCGTCTTCTTCAGGCGAGAGCCAGTAAGCCGGATATAAAAACCCCAGTGGTGACCGAAACCCTGGTGAAAAGTAAAATGAGCACAAATCAGGCATCGGAAACAGGTGTAGAGAGTAAGTGAAAGGCGGATTGCATTTTGACTTTCTACTTAGCGGCGACGGAAAACCAGAAGGACGGACAGTGTCTCTCAGATCATCTAGCACCAACAAGACGTGAAAACAGCGATAAGCAACTCAGCCTGCACTCGACAGAGATGAAAGACGACCAGAAATTGCAGTTTCTGAGACAACACATACACCGAAACGTGAAACAGCTTCTGCAAAAGTGAAGTTGCCATAAACGGATCAAAACGGCGAATACAGTAACTGCTGAAGAAGAAGTTTGTCTGCGAATCACCAAACATCGTTGGAAACCAAAACGGAGATAACCAGAACACACGACGTGCAAATGACAACAACTCCACACAGGTCCAACACCAGCACGAAAATGAGATGCTCGTAACGGGGAAAAGTAGAACCAGCAGAACGAACCTGTACTAAAAAAAATACAAAAAAACAAAAGAAAGTAGCACTTGACGTTGACGAAGCTCGGACAAAATCCGGAGAGTTACAGGGAGAATCATCCAGCAGCGTACGAAGCGTCAGGATTGACACAGAAGAAACGAAAGCAGAAACCCTAAAGGAGGAGCGGCAAAACGTCGAACAAACTCTGGTTCGCACCTTTGACTGGACGAGGAAGAACAATCCCCGTCGAATCCCGTGACGGAAGCTCAGAGAAGCCGAGGCGGAAGAATTAGGGTTCCGAGGCGTGGGCGGGACGGATGGACTGATATCGATCACGGACTCACGGGCGCGCGCGCTCTGCCTCTTCCCCACGGCCTACCCCGCTCTCAGTGAGACTTCCTCCGCAGGCTTCCTTTTCCGCGCTTCCAGACCTCCAGCCAAACGAACGAGGATGCCGACATCCTTTTACAATAATCGACAAACATGACTTTGGGGCGAATATTTCGAAGATTTACAATAGTGCCATTCCGTCTTCCCATATGCATTATAAACGACACGTGCGGGCGGGTGTGTGTGTCAGTGATTTATGCCAGAGAGAGCTTGTGGGGGTCCCGTTACGTCCAATTGGGGTAATCCACGTGAACAAAATGATCAGATCTTCTTCTTCTGTGAAGTAATGATGCATCTTGGGCAATTTGGCGGGTGTGAGACTGTTAAATTATTTTTAAAAGTGTTGTTATGACTGTTTTTTTCTTACATTGCATTAATTAAGACAAAAAATCGTCGCACCGGTGCCTTGGGACTGATTGCGGATGCGGCTTCCCTCTATTTTGATGATCTGATTGTGCCAAGATACAAGTCACAAGCCGCCAGCCAAAAGAATGGAAGTGTCTGGACTGATCGAGATCCCTGTCACCATGCAAGATCGGAATTTTAGCATAGTACATAAAAGGAGTCCGATGTCACATAAGGATTGCAATCAGGAAATTAAATATTTTCTAAATATAATATTTTTTATATAATTTATTGTTTGCATAAAATTAATTTTTGTATTTATTATAAATTTGATATTAACATTATGTTAGATAACAAATATTTACATGTTTGCATCAATTATTGTCTAAATGTACTACTCTCAGTCTTACATTAGTAACTTCATTTGTTCAATTTAAGTGACTCGGTACTTTAAAAAAAGTATCACAAGCTTTTTTTCTTTTCTTTTAAATATAATTTTTATCATTAAATTAAAATTATTATTTATTTAAATATAACTATTAATATATAATAGAGGGAGTATCAAAAATTTCTTCATTGATGCCCGATGTTGGCGAAGTCACCAGCTCGTATCTGTAATTCAAAATACGCAGTCAATTGGATTTAAATTAAGAATCAGTTCCTCCTTGCATCAACTGCAAAATAAATTTCTAAATCAGCTGCCAATTGGTTTTCGTCAAGAATGCCCTTTATTAGTTGGTCCACCAATCATGCCCAAGGAAGAGCTTTTGCTTCAACCGCCACTAACATACCGAAATATGCTTTTCAAGGATAGTATTAATATACCCTTCCCATTTGAGGATGACATGGGCCTCCTAAGCCAATATCAAGAGAAGGAATCGAGAGCACAATTGGCAAAGCTTTGCATCAATGACTTACTTCTTGCTGATCTGCATGCAGTACCGCAATTTACATTCTTTTCTGCAGGAAAGACTAACAAAAACGAAGGCCACACGCTTAGCAATGAGCTTAATTGTCATTAAACATGAAATTTAACCATTTACAAGCAACCCACCACAGAAAAGTAACCCAATATTGTCTACATATTCAAGACTACGTTCCCCTACCCATCAAAAACCACTTATCATTTACATATTGCCGGGCAACACGTACTAGTAAATCAAAACAAACTATGTTAGCGCAAGACATTGATGTGCTACTCTTAAGAAATCAAGATGCCCGGCCAAAAATTCTAATTGCTTGAACGGTAGCAACCGAACTGCCTCTATGGATTATTCCAGGGTGATTCCACACTGGAGATACTGTGTTTAAGAACTCACTTTCTCTAATAGCTTTTGAATTGTAGTCGATGCCACCTTCGTAATAAGATTTCTTATTTCAGTCAAATACCATATAAACCAGCTTTTACCCAAGAAAAACTCCATCAAAGATAAAAATGCCACCTTCAGCCTTTTGTCTGAGATAATGTCAGTCAAAGCTTCTTGTTCTTTCTTCGCCTCATCTAGCTTTCGTTCCAGTTCCTGAACCTAGAAATTTAAAACCAAAACAAGTAAAGCTTTTGCGTACACCTCATTTCCAAAAACAATTTTCAATATTAAGTAAAAGAAGGGCAGAACTACTTGAGCCTCCAGAGCTTTGCTCTTATCGTATTCAATCTGCCGCTCGAGCAACACTGTTTCTTCCACCTTTTTCAATCTGAAAAAACACACTTCCTAATAAAATACACGAGCAAATCTTTTTCAGGTCTGAAAAACATACACCTATTGACACACGAGGAACTCGCAACTGTCAAATTTGAATCTTGGGATTCATAATCAATCCCAATTTCAAAACACAAACAAACATAAAAAGCCAGTAAAGAATTAAGAGCGAAAAAAAAAGACACATTAACCTGTCCTTCAGTTCACAATTTTCGGCATCCAATTGCTTCAAACTCCTTGCTACAACATCAGACCAGCTGGTTTCTTTTCTGCTGTGAGAGGCCCCAGCTTCCTGTCAAATATTATTCATTTGAAGGAATGTGAAAAAATTGAAATGCAAGTACAACTGAATGTGAAAGAACTCTAATGTGCAAAATGTGCACGAAAATTAAAACAAAAACGAGACAACGTTAACTGAAGTCATTGATGTGTATCACACTGATGACCTTGCATTTAACAAATTACTTTCTCCCGTAGCCCTTGAATTGTAGTCGAAACATCATTCAAAACAAAAACTTTCATTTCAGTCATGCAAATAGGAACAATTTTCACCAAAAAAATTATCACCTTCAGTTTATTTCTCAACATCTCCTCTTGTCTACTCCACCGATCTCTTTCATCCAAGAGATTGCTAATTAACGCTTCATATTCGTTATTTGCCTCACTCGCCTCGGCTAGCTTTTTTTCAAGTTCGTGGACCTATAAATTTAAAAGCAAAAGAAAACTAAAGCTTTCGCAAAAACAAAGACACAGGATGAACCTAGTTTCAAGCTATATGTTGATTAGAAACAAAAAGAAAAAACTACTTACTGGGTCATCCGGCACTTTGCTCTTATTCTGTTCAATCCTCAGATTGAGCAACACAGATTCTACCAACATTTTCAGTCTGAAAAAACGTGCACTTTCTATCAAAAGGCATGAGGGAAAACCCCAATTCTCTATGTAATTGTATACAAGATATTGTTAAATTCGAATTTCAGGATTCATTAACTACCAAAGAAAACAAATCCAAGTACAATAGAACAAATAAACATCAAATCAAAATCGAAGGCCAGGTGAAAAAAAAAAGTGCGCACACAAACAGGTATGCTATAACCTGTTCTTCAGTCCACGATTTTCTGCTTTCAATTGCTTCCAAAGCTTTGCTTCCTGCAAGTTTAAAAACAATAATCACTATATATATGACAAAAAAATTATATGCAGGTACTAATTACAAAGTATCAAGCATAACATTTACCTTATAAACTTTTGGTGAATCAGTGTCTTCACTGTCAGAAGCGATACAAGGGCTCTCTCGCCAGGAAGTTTTGATGTTACTGCGTTTACCAGGTGCACGGGAATATTTTCATCACTTTCGACCTCTGAAGTTGACTGACGGGCCTACGAAGAAACCAAATCATTTCCACAGTTGGATGAATAAGCATTATGTTTAATAAGTACTTTATTATACTTCATCCTAGAAGAATAATAGCTCTATTTGGTAAAACAAAAATGGTTTCATATTAATAGCTTAATTTTATTCCATTTAGGTTGTTGACTACTTTAAAAGGAGTATTATAAATTTATTTTTTTTCTTAAATAAAGATTTTACTATTTAATAAAAATTACTTTTTCTAAATATAACTATTAATATGAGACGGAAGGAGCATGTGGGGAGAGGTAAGGCAAAGGGGATTTGAAGCGGAGGACATATGACACCAAAACTAAGCTTATGATATTTCAAATATTTGGCACCAAAAAAATGTAGGAAAAGTCCAACATTCAAACTTCCATTTCTAATGTACCCAACTTATATTTTTTCTTCGCACTATTCCCATTTTCTAAAATATTCAATCTATTATACCTTTCTTCTCCATATTATGCCCACATTTTAAGTTAAAGGACACAAATGGACAAAGTGTGTGATCTAAGAATCCCTTTTCTTCCACATCCCTCCTAAGAGACCACTTATCATGATGAGCTTGTGGGCAGGTTTGACCTATTGGTGGAGGGTCAAAGGGTGGATCGTATGACCAGTGAAAGAATTTGTTAAATTGATTACATGGGGTAGAAAGAGACTGAGAGGGATTATGTAAGATTCAACAATTTTATTAATTCTCTAGTGGAGGACATATTAAAATTTAAGAAATTTGACCCTTTTATAAAATTGGTTAAATAACACCTTAATTATATGTTGAGTTTAGGGTTGCAACCCCTGTGTATGTTTAATGTAGGGTTGAGACTAGTATGGTTAGAAACTAAACATAAAAAACTTTAAAATGCCACCAAAAATGTACAAATCGGAGTTTGGATGGATGAGATATGACCCGTTGAAGTTGTACTATATGAACCAGACCCGCTTACCCAAATTATACTTAGAATTTAGCATTTTACTTAGTGTTTTAGGCCAATTTAAATAGAGTTATGGGAATTTGCGGGTCAATATAGGTGACCCAAGGATAGTTTAGTAGCCCAAATCCTAAGGAGATTAAGAACCCTAATCCCTATTACCTATAAATACTTCATAAAAGCCTTAATTAAAGGGTTTTGGAGTTTTTTTGGAATCGGCTAAGAAATTTGGTATTCTAAGGATCTTATAATTTAGGAAGATTTGAGGAGTTTCTCTACTCCAAAAGTAAGAGGTTTTAGTTTTGAGATTGATTTATTGCATTAACACCCAACTTGAACCAAGTTTCTAATTAACTTACAAAATCATATTTCACCATGGTTATATAAATTTTTATAATTTTTTATAAATAGATCCAACCCAAAATAGTGACGATTTGGTTTTAAATATTGGAACTGACCAAACCCAAGATAGAATCTTGGTTCTTATTTCTGGTTTTTGGGTTTTTTAGTTCCTATATCGGATCAGGACGAGTCCAAGAAATTTTGATCCTATCTTGGGTTGGGTCGGGTTTAAGGACCTCAATTCCTATCTTTGATTGGGTCGGGTGCCCTTTGATTGATTAACAAATAAGGGAAACATTTTTAAATTTATTAAAAGTTCAAACAAAGTTAGATATGGTATAATTTATTGTAAAGCATATTCTATAGACCATATTGTAAAAATATATTGTGTCTAACACCACCACCCTCTGCCTATAGTGGCACACCAGTGTAAGGGTGTACCATGTAGGGCTGGGAAAATCCAACCCAACCATTTATCTGACCCAAACCCGACCCGCCTAACCCTGCACCCAACCCGACCCAACTACAAGTAGAGTTAGGGTTTAGGCTTTTGACCCGTTTTGAATTTAGGGTCGGGTTCATTCGACCCGACCAACCCGACTACAAGTCATATTTCTCTTAGATTTTATTTTATTTGATACTCAATTATTACCTTTTGTGAGATTATTATGGTGTTGGTATATTAGACTTATTTATACTATCATTATGGTGTTTGTTTAGTACATACTATATTGAATTAGAGGTGCTTAAACATAAATTTGGGCACAAATAAGATGTTTGGAACATAGGTGTGATCACATATATTTTGCTTTGTGGTAGGCATACTGTCACGCCTCGGCGTTGCCCGACCCGAGCCGAACCCGGTCCAGGGGCCGGTCAAGCGCGTGGGAGCAACGAAGGGAAGATTGAGAAACGGTTTAGCGGAACACTTAACCCTAAATACGGGCGATCTAACAAAAATACGGAGTACGCACATTCCTTTGACCAAGAGTAAATAAGTAGAAAAGAAAGAGAGTCGCTTAACTCAAAAATAAACTACTAATCTCAAACCCACATGCTTAGACAACCAAAGCCCACACTGGCTCTAAAATAGGTCTTAAGCAACATAAATGTATAAAGTAGCATCATTCAAATTAAGAACCATACACAAAGGTTCTAAACATAAAACATAAACCAAGGAAAATAAACCACATAAGAGTCTCCACGATCACATCCAAGTCGTCTCCGATCTTTCCTCAAAGAGAGGATCTTGACCATCTGCGTGTTGCACCATGCAGCCCCAAAGCAAAACACAAGAAAAAAGGGTGAGTTTAACAAACTCAACAATGGTTTTTAATATTGTAACGTCCGGGAATTTTCTAAATTCCTAAAGTCGTATACGTGGAAATTATGGTGCTAGACCCCTTGACGTTTTCGTTGTAATAACTTGATCATCAGTTGGAAGTGGTGGCTAAAGTATATATGGATGGAAAGTAGACAGAAAGAGCTTCGAAATACCACCAAGAACGCGTAAATCAGAGTCCGGATGAGGGAGAAACGACCATTTGAAGTTGAACATATCGTGCAGGACCCGTTTACCCGAACTGAACGTGCGAATTGTCCGTTTAAGTCACTATTTGGGCCCGATCAATTAGCATTCCGAATTTGTGTTTTTAGGGCTCAATTTGGTTGCTAAATTGAAGAGGTTTTAACCTAAATTCTAATGGGATTAGGGCTCCTAATCCCATGCCTATAAAAGGAGAATTAGGATTAATAGAAGGGGGTCTTTTTGCCCAATTGGGGGAGCTTTTGACGGAAGGGAAGAAATTTCCCGGTGAGACTCCGGTGAAGCATTGGCAATGGTGGATCGACAACAACTCGACCATAGAGGTAAAATTTCGATTTGAGAGCGATAGAGATGTATTAATTAATTTTAATAAAAATTATATTGGTCTCTGTAATTACTGTTCATGTAATTGTGTGAACAGTAATTGATTCTTTTTCCCGTCGCCGGAATAGTAGCGGCCTGACCCGGGATGCGGTGGCCCTTGCTTTGGCCGCGGTGGCCCTCGCTTTGGTTGCGGCGGCCTGGGCTCCGGCGGCTGAGGCGGCGGCGGATTGCCGCTGCGCAGACCGCCGGATCTCTGCTTGAGAAAAAAAAAAGAGGAGGCTGGCCGCACTGGCCCCGGTCGCGCCGCTGTGGCCGCGCAGGCCTGGATCGCGCCAGCCGTGGCTACGCTAGCCCCGGTCGCGCCGGACGTGGCTGCACTAGCCTCGTCCGTGCTGGCCCCATCTGCAATGGTTCCGGTCGCAGAGGCGGCTCCGCCGCTCGGTTCACAGAGAAAGAAAAAAAAAAGAAAATGGCTCTTTTGGCCTCAGGCCGGCCACCGGACGGTGGCGGAATCGATGCAGTCGGTTCCGTTGCACCCCGGCGGTCCGGAAGTCTGAGGTCTGGGCCCCCTCCGCCGCTGTGCAGGCAGTGCTGCCAGAGGCCAGGCGGCCTCTGGCCGGCCTTGAGGAAGACGACCCGCAGTGCGGGTCGTCGTCTCGCTGGACCGGGTCAGGTTACCTGACCCGATTCGGCCCAACTAGAAAATAAATAGATAACTGAACCGGGTCCGGTTCAGTAAGCTATAACTTTCATAAAAATTCAAAATAATTTATGAAGAACCATGGTTGTATGCCGAGTGTTTGTACCAAGTTTCAGACCGGGGAAAAATCCCAGAGCCTCTGAAATGACTAATTTACCCTTGTAAGTGTAGCATTGAATAAATCACTAATGATCGAGTTTAGGGCCTCCGGATCAGGGGCCTATAAGTGGATTTATAAATTGAGAAAAATCTCAGGGAGATTCCAATGAGTATCCTAAATTTGGACCAAGCTATAAGCTAAGTAAAAATCCCAGTAAGTAGATATTTGACTGTTTTACCCCTAGGGTTAAGGTAAGACAGTTAACTGAACCGGAGTCGGTTCAAGGGGTTTACGACTCCGTTAGATGGGAAGAAAATTACCACGGGTTCACAATGTCAAGGTGTACCCTTGGGATTAGTGTTGAACCTGTCAAGGTTCAGGGATGCCCTGAACAAAAGACAAAAATGCCCTTATGCAAATCAGCCCGTATTCGCATGGATGCTATTAACGGGCCAATGTAATACTGAAACATTTTGAGAGGTTAAAGACTTACCCGAGTGCAGAGAGGACTGTATCCAATGTTGGATAATTACTCTAATGCCCTTAGGTACATTTTGACTTTTTTAATAAAGATTTATTAAGATAACCCAAGGAGGGTTAGGGCACGAGAGCTCGAATGATTCTTTTATCATTAATGAATTCTATTATTGATATTATGATATGCTTAGACCTGTGTAGTTCTTATGGTTTATGTTATTCTTTGTTTCGATTTATGATATTGATGTTGTGATAGTAATTTATCACTATCTTTAAATTATTGAAAGAATAATTGTTTGGGGTTTGATAACTTTGGATTGGGCAAGAACACCTAATCAAGATAAAGACTAAAATACCTCAGAGGGGTCTGGGACTAGTTCATACAGTGAACAAAGCCTTTGACCTGACGATTTGCCTTGGTTGATGAACCGATGAAATGTCTCTAGTTGTAAACCTTAGTCTAGAAGGGACTAATAGGGTTTGGGATAGTTATTCGGAATCCTGGCTTATAGATGAGCAAGATAGGGTTCAAAATGCTTTCCTGAGTTCTAGCTCTATTGAGGAGCTGCTGATTTGACCGTGTAGTTACACCTCCCCATTGGAGGGAGTTCTTTGTGAGCCGGGCTCACCGCAGATCTATTGAGGATCTTTTAGTGTACACGCAATTAGGGTCGCTGACATCCTGCTTGGTTGGCATCTCTGACCACTTCTGTTCAGGTGTAGTTATGGGCCATGCCCTTCCACTCCGGTCAGGTCCTTATGGGCTAGGTTGGGAGATGGCACTTCTTGGTGGATTCCAGGGTGTTTCTTATCATTTGTCACTTAGGTTGACATCTGATGTGTCTGTCTGTCTTTGGGATTAGACGGGAATATTAATTATCGAACAATGGTTCGAGAAATAATTAATAACATTGATTGATATTGCTTGTTTAATTAGAACAAGTGGAACGATTAAAGGACTTGCATAAAATGTAGGTTGCTTGAAAATACTTAAGCATTGCATGGGTGATGTTATGCTTCTTAGTATAGTGTAGTTTTTAGGTAGAACTACGTCTGGATCCGATCTTGTTGGAAACATTGGAGATGCTGTCTGATAAGTACGTAAGCAACTAACATCGGGTGATGTTGGCCCGATCCGAAAAATATTAATAAAACCTTTTGTCCTTTGGAAGCTCTTCTCCTAAAGGCAGAGATGCTCCATTGTGGTTGTGGTTGTTGTTTGGTTTGCTTTGTTGCAGATTCTCCAGGCGACGACAAGTCAGACCAAGGCAGGCAAGCTCAAGAGGTTTCCGTATTTTTGAAACTGTGATACGTAAGTGTACCTTAAACGTGAGAGTCAACTTGTTATTTATTTTCAGACAGGTGACAAACTTGTACTTAGATGGATGAGCTGGTCTTTATGAATTTTCAGATGTTAAATAATATCATATGATTTGATATTCGTATTTGTGAACCCCAGTTATCATGACCTGGATATTTAATCGAAGGGTTTGTTTTGTATTTAAAGAAAAAAAAAATTTACCTACCGTTCGAGCTATTTAAAAATGCTTTGAAAAATCCGGGTCGTGACAAATATAACTATCATCATCGAAAATACGAAAGCATAGCAATAAACTCATTCAAATCAAAGATTTACAAGACGTAACATTTTCTGATCACACATGCACATCACCTAAACCTGCATCATAGTGTATAATCCACATAGTGTCATTTACATTATATCAATCTACATGGAATGTATCTCTAGCATACATATCCAATTATGCTTCAACAACCAAATCAATCCTACATGAGATGTATCTCTAACATACATATTTAATAATGCATCACATTATATCAACTTGCATGAAATGTATCTCTAACATACATATCCAATCATGCATCACATCATACCAAGCATACCTCCATCAAGGAGTAGTCACAAATAGCGTCACGAAGACGGGAACACAGACATGGCCACGTAGGCATGTCGTGGTCCAAATTCTACGCAAGAATTTAAGAAGTTCGGGGTAGTCAATCCCTAATTACTGCTCACCCCAGACGATCCAAGCCAAGGATGTCACATTCTCACAAAGAGAACCTAGAGCAGGGGCGTTCGTTCTGGGACATCTCTTGCGGAGGGGAGAGCCCGAGTTCCCACGTAGGAAGCCCACGAACACATGGCAACTGGTGCAAAGAGCATACCATGCTGGATTCTCAGTGTCATGCCCTGGCGATGCTCGAGCCGAACCCGGTCCAGGGGCCGGTCAAGCGCGCGGGGGCGACGAAGTGAAAATTGAGAAATGATCTAGCGGAAGACTTAACCCTAACCACGGGCGATTAACAGCAACACGGAGTGCGCACAATCCTTTGGGCAAGAGTAAATAAAAGGGAAGAAAAAGGTGTTGCTTATCACGAAGTAAACAACAATCTCAAACCCACAAACTTAGTAAAGTAAAGCCCACACTGGCTCAATATAAGTCATAAGCATCACAACTGCAAAATATGACATAAATCCAAAACAAGAACCCTACACAAAGGTTCGAACATAAAGCATGAAACAAACGCAGGTAAGTCACGCAACGATCTCCATCATCACACCCAAGCTACCTCTGACCTTTCCTCATAGAGGCAATCCTGTCCGTCTGCGTGTCGCACCACGCAGCCCCAAATCAAAACACAAAAGAGGGGTGAGTTTTAACACTCAGCAATGGTTTTAATATCACTGTCAATGTAGAAAATACGATAGCTTAGAAATGAGATCGTTCAGATCAAAGATTTACATGGTGCATTACTTTCTGATCACACATTCATATCACCTAACACTGCATCATAATGCATAATTCAACCCGCATGGATGTATCTCTAGCATACATATTCCCACATGCATTCACATCATAACCAATCCCGCATGGATGTATCTCTAACATACATATTCAACATGCATAACATCAAAATCAACATGCATGGATGTATCTCTAACATACATATTCCACATGCATAACATCAACACCAACATGCATGGATGTATCTCTAACATACATATTCCCACATGCATAACATCAAAATCAACATGCATGGATGTATCTCTAGCATACATATTCCACATGCATAGTATCAAATCAAACTCCATCAAGGAGTAACCACACAATAATGTCACACAGACGGGAGCATAGACAAGGCCACGAAGGCGTGTCATGGTCCAAAATTTCTACACAAGAATTCAAGAAAGATCGGGGTTGTCAATCCCTAATACTGCTCGCCCTGGACAATCCTGGCCAAGGATGTCCCATTCTCACACAGAGAATCTAGAGTAGGGGTGTTTGCCCAGGGACATCTCCTGCGGAGGGAAGAGCCCGAGTTCTCACACAGAGAACCCTAGAACACGTGGTAGCGGGGTGCACACGGCATACTACACTGGATTCTCAGGGTCCAGATGACACACATAATAATATTCTCACATATCCGCAAGACAAGTACACAACTCGTCCCCACATCATTCCATTTAACAAGACTCAACCCGGGGAGTGCACTCGTTCCACACAGGAACTTTAAATCAAAATATGTCCTTTCGGACCAATCAACTTGCGATTAATCCACGACCGATAAACCCGGCACACAATTTCATCACATTGCATCCAACCGGTCAAATTTGATTAATCACGATGAAGCCTCACTTGGAAATCCATTTTCATGATGCGTGCAGCATGGTACATGCATGGGCAAAGCATACATGAATCCTAATCCATGATAAGTGCACTCATCAGCCCCTAATGCATCATTCCTACTCACAATGTCAAGCTTCAACATCATCATTTAACCCCCCACATGTGTGTGTGTAACTAGTAGAAGCCTTTCACATAATGCATATCAACATGCTTGAAAATCAACTCACTACCACACTACACATGTGAGTTTCTATCTAAACATGAATTCCAGCGGAAATCATAGTAGAATAATCGTTGAAATCATAGTTAAATTCAAAACTCAACCACAAAGGCTAAACACATATAGCATCACTCATTTCATCATTGAGTCATGACATTCACCAACATTTACACACCACTAACCACAATCTATCATGACAAATCAGTCCAACCATGATTGTAGTCCTACTGAAAATATATGCTTAACCAAAGAGAAACAACCATTCATAATTTCAAGATAACGATTCCAACATCATGCCACAAAGCATAAGTCATTCCACCATCTCTAAGCATATATCTCAACTCCATAAACTCAATAGCATGCATTTCCAGTAGCCTAACATAGCTTAAAATACTCCACATTCAGATAAAATTGGCAAGCTAAAGTGGAATCATCAAAATAGACATCATATGCACAACACACAATTTCCTGTGTAGCCGATCGATCGCCCTTCAGGCCGTTCGATCGGTTACACGCTAAAATTTGAAATTTACAGTTCAGCCGATCGATCGCCCTGCAAGGCCGATCGATCGCCAACACGGCAGAACAGTCATCTTCTTCCTTTCACAAATCCAAACCGAAACACCATAGATAACACTTCAAATCCACATCTAACACCCTAATCATCATCAAAAGTCCTCCTTGACTTCCAGAATATTAAACCAAACCATAATAATGCAAAACCCTAAGAAATCGGGATTAAATAATTCCATTTTTTAATCTTACCATTAACACACTAAATCAAGCAAACCATTTCGAAATAAGCCAAAAATGGAGAGTTTTACCATGGACAAACAGAGATTTTGAAGACCCATTACCTCAGCACTTGATTAAGCTCGGATTGAAGAGTCACCCTTCTTGAAATCCTTGAAAACACAATGAGTTTGAATTAAACTCTAATGGAAATCGATTTACTCAAGAAATCCCTAATTAAACCTTAGATCTAGGGCTTGTTGGTGGTAAAAATCGAATTTTGAATGTTAGGGTTTGTAGTAAAACACAAATCAGTAGCTTTTGATGGTCAAAAACGAATTGAATCAAGGGGAAAATGGTAGATTTGGAAGAAATAAAGAGAAAAGTCATAGATTAGTGCTTAATTAGAGTAAGCTTACCTTAATCGGCTTCTAATTCGGGCCTAAGTGGGGATTAGGCCAGCCCTCCTTCCTTAGCCTATTCCAAAAAATGGAAATGGCTCTGGTTGCCTTTTTATAGTAAGGGTTGGGGTAGGCATAGGTAAGTTTTGGGGTGTAAATATGAAAAGTAGGCTAAAAGTGGGTATTTTACAAATTTAAGTACAAATTAAGCCTAATAAAATTCTGAAAATTTTTGTGGGACCTTAAGTATATGTCTAGGTTCATTTGATACAAAAATAAAATTTTCGACGGTGGGGCCCACAGGGGTCCCGCCAAAACCCTAATTTTTGGGAAAATAGTGAAAATTCCAAAAAATCTCAAAAATTCACATTTGGTTTAAAATCACTTAAAACCACTAATGTTCAAGTTAATTTTGGTTAAAACCATCACAAACACTATTTATTTACGAAATCACCGAATAAGATCAAAAAACACGTAAATCTCACGATAATCCATAATTAAAGAAAACCAAAACCCGGTTTAAAGATGAGGGTCCTTACACTCAGGGTCCAGGTTTGACTGTCTCAATAAATAAATCTCAACCGCATTAACAATTCAGAACAACTAAACTTGACTCGACTCAACCCGGGGAGCGCACATGTTCCACAAAGGAACTCAAATCAAAACACGTCCTTTCGGACCAATCAAGTTTCGATTAAGCCAACGACTGATTAAACCGGCACACAATTTCACCACATCGCATCCAATCGATCAAATTCGATTAATCTCGATAAAACCTTGTTCACGAAGTCCGATCCATGATGTCATGATATTAAACCAAACATAAACCATGAATTCCATTTAACTAAACTCAACCCGACTCGGAGTGTGCACGTAAAAGTACCTTTATGTCGACTCTAGTCCTCACGTCCCATACCATGAGTATTCATGACGCCATAGAAGCAAATTTAACTAAGCACTAGCGCAATGAACCTTAGAGCTATCCATCAACATAATGCGTTCCATACCACAAGTGTCTAATGGTTTCTCCTCGGCTGTTCCACACAACCGATCAATTGGAAATACATTTTCATAATGCATGCAGCATGGTATATACGTGGGCAAGACTTACATGAATCCTAATCCATGATAAGTGCTCTCATCAGCCCCCAATGTATCATTCATAATCATAATATCAAGCTTCAACATCATCATTAAACCCCACATGTGTGTGTACCTAATAGAAGCATTTCACACAATGCATGTCAACATGTTTGAAATTAAACTCACTACCACACTACACATGTGAATTAACATCTAATCATGAATTCCAGCGGAAATCATAGGAGAAGGAACGTTGAAAACATAACTCAACCACAAAGGCTACACACATATAAGATCACTCATTTCATCCTTGAGTTATGACATTCACCAACATCCACACATCAACTAACTACATTCTATCATGACAAATCAGTCCATTAGTAGGTTGTAGTCCGACTGAAAATATGCTTAACCAAAGGGGATCAACCATTCACAATTTCAAGATGACAATTCCAACATCATGCCATAAACCATAAGTCATTCTACAAATCTCTAATCATATATCTCAACTTCATAACCTCAATAGCATGCCTTTCCAGTAGCATAATATAACTTAAAACACTCCACATTCATATAAGATTGGCAAGTTAAAGTGGAATCATCGAAATAAACATCATGTCAACAACATAAAATTCTACTGTGTAGTTGTTCGAATGCCCAGAAGGCCGTTCGATCGGCTAAACGGGAAAAATTCAAATTCACAGTTTGGCAGTTCTAACGCCTAGCAGGCCATTCGATCGGTTGAACTGAAAATCTGTCGATCCGACAGTGTTGCCGTTCGAATGCCCCAAAGGCCGTTCGAACGCCAACAAGGCAGAACTGACCATCTTCTTCCTTTCACAATTTCAAACCGAGACACCATTGATAACACTTCAAATCAACATCTAACACCCTTATTATCATCAAAAGTCCTCCATGATTTCTAGAATGTTAAACCATATCATAATAAGGCAAAACCCTATAAAATTGGGATTAAAGATTACCATTTTCTAATCATACCATTAACACACCAAATCAAGTAACTCCATTCAAAATAAGCCAAAAATCAAGAGTTTTACCATGGATAAACTGAAATTTCGAAAGTCCATTACCTTATCCATTGATTAGAGTTGGATTTGATGGTTACCCTTCTTGAAAACCTTAAAAAAAACATAGAGTTTGAATTAAACTTCATTAAAATCAATTTACCAAAGAAATCCCTAATTAAAACTTAGATCTAGGGCTTGTTGAACATAAAAATCGGATTTTGAAAGCTAGGGTTTGTAGTAAAATACAAATCAGTAGTTTTTGATGTCAAAAAATGAATTAAAACAAAGGGAAAATGGTAGATTTAGAAGAGATTAAGAAGAAGGCTAGGGTTTAGTGCTTAATTAGAGTAGGCTTACCTTAAACACCTTCTAATCCGGGCTTAATTAGGGATTAGGCCTGACCTCTCCTCCTCAGCCTATTCCCAAAAATAGAAATGGCTCAGGTTTGGCCTTCTATAGTAAGGGTTGGGGTATGTATGAGTAAGTTATGGGGTGTAAATAGAAAAAGTAGGCTAAAAATGAGTATTTTACAAATTTGAGTACTAATTAAGTCTAAGAAAATTCTGAAAATTTTTGTATGACCTTAAGTAGATATCTAGGTTCATTTAACATAAAAAAATCAAAATTTTGACGGTGGGGCCCATAGGGGTCCCGCCAAAACCCTAATTTTTAGAAAAATAGTAAAAATTTCAAAAAATCCCAAAAATTTACATTTGATTTAAAATCACTTAAAACCACTAATTGTAAAGTTGGTTTTAATTAAAATTATCATAAACATAATTTATCTTTGAAAGCACCGAATAAATCAGAAAACGCGTTAACCTCACAATAACCGATAATTAAAGAAAACCAAAAACCGGTTTAAGATTAGGGATCTTACACATACATTTTATAATAACAGAGAATTGTATCTTCAAGGTGTGGTTAATTTCTATATAGTTTAATTTATTTTCTATTATTCTTTTAGGTGTGGTGATTGGAATGAAAATATGTCATATTTTATTATCTTCATTGCCCATCTTCTCTCATTCGATAGGATACACTAGACTCAGCTTTGTGTGCAAGGCATGATAGTCATAATAGGGAGTAGGTTAGGAACATGCAACTAGAAAGACAGATGAAAAAGCTCGACAAAGGATAATTTTTGGAGGAGGAAAATTGTAAACAAGTGTCATTGACTATTGAGGAGGGTAGGTCTAGAAGTAGCCATAGAGAAGTAGTTACAAGAATTTTATAATTAAGACATGCTCACATGATCCTCTCTGGCCATCATGGAAATAATTTTTAATCTATTTTCCATTTATATGCGAGTTATCAAAAACCAAGTGGGTTGATCTTGAGTAAACAAACGTTAAAGGTCTGTTTTGTTATCTTTCTCTCAAAATATAAGAAAGGCAACACTATACCTCCAAGGTCTTCATTGATGGCTACTACAAAAACATATCATCTACAAATTAGCCAAAGAACCAAACATTACAAATTAATGTTGTAATGTATTTTAAGTTTCTTTTGTGTTTGGCCTTTGCAAAGAGAAGTATAAAATACAAATCTAACAAAAAAATGATGAAAACCAGTAGGGTTACACGCATACCCAACCCGACTTGACTTAAGTAGGGTTAGGATTTGGATTTTCAACTTGATTTAAAATTAGGGTCGGGTGATAAACCTGACCCAATTTTAATGTGGGTGAAGGCCAACCCGACCTAACCCGATTCCCAGCCTTAGCATGGGGTTAACATTGATACAAGGATTGAGTGAATGGGCTAACAACAAAGCAAGGAAAAGTAAGGGGATTGATAGGGGTGCAAGGAAGTTGAGCTGCCCATGATTGGAATTGGATGGGCATGGCCTGGGCATACCCATTTTTAAGTGTAGGGGCGGAGGGGTTAGTGGAGTGACGGTCTTATGAGCCTAATGGAGGTCTAAAGGGGCGGACAGAGAAGTGATAGTTGGCAATGTCATCGATTGATTAGGCCTTCACCGTAGGAGAACCAATTGAGACTTGTGTCATAGAGCTTACTATTCATATAAAGTTATTCGAGGGTTTTCAATGGTGTAAAAAAAAACAAATTTAAATATATGTAATATAAGTAAATAAAACTATTATCGAAAAGTATGTTGTATATGTGGGTATGAAAAAGTTTCAAAAAACATAAACACATTGAATCTCGTTTAATAGAATTTGTCTGGAGTTTTTTAACGATATCAAGAACATGCAAATCTAAGTTTAGGAATATAAAATATAATATTATAAACCTAAAATTAATATTACCAAAAAAAGTCTTATGTCATATCAACCTCTAGTATTATGTTGACATGTAGCAAGACATATTAAAAATTTATGCAAATAATTTTATTAAAATATTATTAAATTACATACTAATTCAAAGATATATTAAATAATATAAATAATATAAAATATGGGTAAATTAATAATTAAGAGTAAAAAACATGGGTACAATAGTTCGAATTGAAAATAAAAATTTTATAGTTACTTAATTTTCTTTGTATTATAGTATGATTATTTGTTGAATTGGAAATGAAAACAAGTTTGGTGTTTATTATAAATTTGATAATGCCTCCATCCCCTATTAATAGCTCTATCTAGTTTTTCTAAATGAGAATTTTTTTTACAAATGAGCTAATATTTGTTCATTTAAAAAACTATATGCAGCCGGTTATGTTAGAGAGAGGGAGTATTAACATTATGTAAGTCAATACGGCCTGAACTCTTAAGAAATTTTAACGAGTTCGCTTAATATCTTATCCGAGTGCTTTCTTCATAGAAACCTAACGTCCACGAAGCCACCAGCTTGTGCAATTCAAAATCAGCCCCATTGTTTTTGGACTCAGCTCCTCCTAGCATCAACTGCAAAATAAATTTCTAAATTAGCTGCCAATTGGGTTTTGGTTAAGAATGACTGTATAGTAGTTGGTTCACATATTAAGCCCAAGGATGAGTTTTTGCTACCAACATACCGGAATCTGGTTCTCAAGGATGGTATTTACATATTGGACCAACGTGAGGACAGTGTTTTTGAAAGTGACCAGATTGGGTAGGCCGGGCCAACTTGGTTCAACCTACAGGTTAGTATAGAAAATTTTGTTTATTTGAGTACCTCATCCTTCCCCACTAATTTCCTCTCTTTCCCCAATAATTAAAGACAATGATATTTTTACATCAATAACTCATACATAAATTTTGATTAGTGAGCCCATGTGAACTATGTATGAGCCTACCTGTGAAATCCAATCAAAGCTCTTGTATGAGTTTTTGTAGGTATTTTTATTGTGGGAATATCACTATCCATACCTAAACCTTCAAAATAAGCTATTTTTCCAACTTTGGCAAAACAATGTTGGCAGTAGCAACAATAAAAACTTCCTCTTTCCTCGATCTTTTTTTGTAGTCAGTGACCTAGAGCTAGGGCTGCCAATGGTACCCGTTTCACCATTCTACCGTCTGTACCGTACCGTTAAGAAGTTAAATGGTATGGTTAAATTTATTCGATGGGTAAATAAGAGGATAATTTTATCCGACCGTTATCTTAATGGAAGGTAATGAAAAAAGTTCTTCCATACCCGTTTATCCATTACCCGTTTGTCATATATTAAAAATTATATATATATATATATATATATATATATATATATATATATATATATATATATATACTCGTTAGTCTTAAGTGTTTTAATTTTAAAAGAGATTGACTTATGATCTTTTAAAATAATCTTCATGTCATAATTCACCACGGTGATTTACTCAACGAAAGATATCATTCAAATCTAAATATTTATTGTATTTATTTAACTACTTTCAACCATTTACTATAGTTGTTACAAGCTACTACTTGGAAGATAATTTACTCTTTCTAACATTTCATATCTAACTCTATTTTTTTTAAATATCTATTTATAATTTATATTCTCTTAAACTAACTTTACTTTTATGTTTCTTATTTGGTTGATTTGTCTAATTTTTATGGTCTCATTAGGTCACAATTCATCTTTAATCATATATGATAAAATCTTAACTAACTACATAGACACTTTGTACAAAATATTTTTACAATTCTCAGGTTAATTTAGATTCAATTTTGATAACTCAAACACATGAGTCTTTTTTATGTTTTTGATAATTAAACTTGTAGAATGTTTGTTTGTATAAGGAAATGATTGGTGGGTTTGAAGTAGGATTGTTGAGTCAACTCTATTCTACTCGAGGCTAGACTCAAGTTAGCTCAAATCAAAGCTTGAACTTGAGCTAATAGAATGAAACTTTTGTTTGGCCCATCTCGATTAGCTTGGTTTGAGTGTTGGTTGAAGATTGCAAAATTTAGAATGATTTAGTTATTGAAATTGGTTGGAATCAATAAGTTTTGAATGACCAAATAGGTTTAAGTGAAACTTTGAATAGGTTTAAGTGAAACTTTATCTAAAATATGGGGAACTATTTTAAATTTCTTAGGTGATTATGTCATCATCCGATCAACCTGAGTAGACTTAACCCAGCCCAAGGTTTTAAAAACCGGCCCAGCCATTGACCCAGATTGGTCGTCGGGCCGGGTTAATTGGGTTCAACCGTCAGTCAACTTGGGTTGACCCGATTTTCTCATATATTAGAGTAAATAGAAAGTTAGGTACAATATTCACACAAAATCATTGTAACTCAGTCGGTAGAGTGTAAATGCTATTTTTATTACAACAAGGGTTCGAATCCCGTCGTGGAGAGTTTTTTTTGGAGCAATGTAAAACAAATAAATATTAAATAAAATAAAAATATGTATAAACAAAGTTGTTGCAGCCCGATGGGTTAGGTTTGCTGATGGGCTCTCACAGAATGTGAGTTGGAAACCCGTCTCCAACATAAATTTTTTTCATGAAAATATTAAACTGGTCTGACCCGGGTAGCGGATCGGCGGTTGAACCGGCTGAGTCGTGTTGACCCGGTTGGGTTAACTTAACGAGTTAAAGTAGATGAACCTGTTAGATTTATCAACTATGTCCGATTGAGCCCGGTCGGACTGGTCGGGCCGACCCGGTTTTTAAAACATTTGCCCGACCACTAATCTGGGTCAGGCTCCCTAGTTGGGTTTTAAAACATTGTTTCAAAAAGACACTAATGGATAATGAGCATCACTATATATGGTCTCATTCATGCTTTTAATGCACATTTAAATATAGCTGGCTGTGAGAAGACAATTATTATTCTCACATTGGGATTCTCCTCAAACAGGCACTAGATGGATGTCTTGAAGCTGGACTCATATAATATGAAATAATTATTGAAAAATAAGTAGTTTATGTATATATATATATGTCTAATATATGTATCCATTTATGTTTCATGTTTAATCTTTACAATTTATTTGCAACAACTATAAATACGAGTAGTAATGATGTTAGTTTTTTACCTTAGTAATATTTAATTAAGTGAATAAAAAATAATTATTTTAGCTTTTTTAGCACATTTTAAAAAATGTAATGGATAATGGTTATCCGATTAACCGGCCGTTTATTAGTGGAAGGTACGGTTATGGAAGTACCTATACCGTTTACTTAATGGAATGGTTATGGATAAAGATTTAAGAAATGGTTATGGTAATGGAATAGGTTATACCGTAACCGTATCGTTCTGTTGGCAGCCCTACCTAGAGCCTTGGATCAATAGCAACTTGCATTTGGCAGTGGCCAGAGGCTGGCCAAGCCTAGCTTTGGAGGCAACCAGTTGTGGCCAAAGCCAAGCTTGGCCTCAGCTAGAGTAGGCCAGCCATCGTCAGGCCACTCATGGTAGGCCTATCTAGTCCCGGCCTCCGCCAGCTATAGTTGGCCATCTCCAGGCCACACATGGTTGGCCTGGCCAGGCCTAGCCTCAGTTTAGTTTTGGTCTACCAAAGTCATGTTGGGCCTCACTGCCATAGCCTGGTAGGGATGTTCGTTATCCGTATGTCTGTCCGCGTTTGCGCCCGTTTTTATATAAAATGGATATTTTTTATCCGCACTAATAGGGAGTTTACAGACATGAACAAAGTTTTTTGTCCACACTAATAAGGAGCTACAGATATAAATAAAGTTTTTTGTCCGCACTAATAGGGAGTTACAGATATGAACATACCATTATCCATATCTGTGGACGTTTATGTCCGCCACTCTTACCTAATATTCTTTTAAATATAGTAGTAATTATTAATAACTATTAAAAAAAATAGAATTCAGTTCTTATATATCATCTTAGGACAATCCTAACATGCTACAAAAGGCACTCGACAACTTGAAAGCATAAATTCAATACTTGTACCATGTTAGAACAGTCTTAACATGCTTACATAGTTACTAGACAGTTTGGATATATAAATCTAGAACTTATATAGTATGTTTAGATAATCTTAATATACTACATGGGTATTAAATAACTTGAAAATATAGATCTAGTACCTATGTAACATGTTAAGACAACTTTTACATGTTATAAAAGTTTTAAAAAATTTAGATTAGTATAAAAATTTAGGTATTGAAATATTTATCCATATCCATCTGTGTCTGTAGCAAACGAATTTAGGCAAAATATAATACGGACTAAGGCGGACACGGATAAGAATTATTCAAATGACGGACAGACATAAACCCTATGTGTGCGTCCATTACCGTCTATGAACTCCCCTACAGCTTGACACTAGCCGCTGCCACCTAGTTAGGCCTGTTGTGGCCCTCTGATTTGGTTGCGACCGTAGGAGGGGAAGAGAGGAGGAGGAGGTGATGGTGTTGACTAGTACCGGTTTCCTTGAGAAGGAGATGAGAAGGTGAGGTAAAATAAAATTTAAATATTTTTTTAAAGGTGAAAGATGGGTGAGAGATTTTAGTAGGTATATTTAGGATAAATAAAAAATAGGGGACAAAGGAGTTTAATGGGGTGCCACATTCTATTTCAAAGCCACCTCCAAGAATGTTAAATAGGATGGAGCGATCCAATGAAGTCAGCTTGCCAACATATGTGCAATTTTTACTCTATTTGCGTACTGCACATTTGAAATAGGTTGGTTAAGCCATTGCCTGATTGTAAAAAATATACTCGTTCTATCTTACATTAATAGCTCCATTTAATAAAAAAATTTATTTTAAATTTAAGTAGTTGAGTACTTAAAAAGAGGAATATTATAAACTTGTTTTTCATTCTCTTAGATTCAAATTTCATCATTCAATAAAAATCACATCTTTTTCTAAATGAAAAGACGGAGAAAGTCCTGACCATCAACGTATGATCGATGTCTATTTTAATACCACACCCAGTTCAAGCACAGTCATTCACGAACATGAGTTGTTGATCAAGGTTTTTTTCTTCAGAACACCAGGTGAACTGAGCAAGGCCGGGCCCACGGGCTAAGGTTCAACCAAGCGGGTCTATGCGAGTGTGACCCATACAGATTAAACAAACCAGCAAAACTGGCCGGCCCAGCCCAAAAATCAATGGGTCCAGTTTAAACCAGTTGAACTGGCTGGGCGGTCCTGTTTTTTTAACAACGTATCAGGCTGATATGGGAAGCATTTTCTGATCTCCCTACATACAGAGAGAGCACGCAATGCACAGAACGGAGCCATTGATATTTAAAATTAATGACATACGTAATAGCATGTGCTGACACTAATATGTGCGCATTTTCTATATGCATGACTCCCATGCATCTTGACTTCACAAACTCGGCAATTAGCTTATTTTTCAACGAACATTAAATTTAGCCATTCACTAACAAGCAACTACCCACCATAACAAGGGAGCTGCACATTGTCTGCATATTCAAGACTACCAAACAAAAACCGCTTATCATTTACAAATTGCTGGGCAAGACGTGCTAGTAAATCAAAAGAGACCATGTTAGCACAAGTCATCGATGTGCTTCTCTAAGATGTCAAAATGCCCGGCCAAAAATTCTGATGGCTTAACTGTAGCATCCTAACTGCCTCTTTGGATTATTCCTGACATCCACTCACACTGGAGACATCGAGTTTAAGAACACACTCTCATAGCTCTTGAATTGTAGTCGACGCAACCTTCAAAATAAATATTCTTACTTCAGTCTGATTTATACCATACAAACCAACTTTTTAAACGGAAAATACCACCTTCATCTTTTTTCTCAGGTTGTCCCTTTCTCTGTCTCGCTGATTTCTCTCCTCTGAGATAATGTCAGTCAAAGCTTTTTGTTCTTTATTCGTCTCATCTAGCTTTTGTTCCAGTAAAAGCAAAAGAAGAACGTAATGCTTTTGCATAAGCCCAGTTTTGAAGAACAATTTTTTATTATAAGTGTAGAACCACTTACTTGAGTCTCCAGTGCTTTGCTCTTATTGTATCCAATCTGCCTCTCGTTCAACACTGATTCTTCCACCATTTTCAGTCTGCACAAAACACAAACTTCCAACTAAAATACACAAGGACATCCAATTTTGTAAGTAATTGGATACTTGTAACAGTCATATTTGAATCTAGGGATTCATTAATTACCGCATAAAACAATCCCAAGTAGAACAGGACAAACAAACATCAAAAGCCAGTAAAGAATAAGAGCAAAAAAAACAAAAGATGTACCAACCTCTTATTCAGTTCACGATTTTGGGCATTCAATTGCTTGAAACACCTTACTACAACATCAGACCGGCGGGTTGCTTCCTGTAAAAAATGATTCATTTGAAGGAATTTGACAAAACTGAAATGCAAGTACCACTGATTGTGAAAAGACTATGATGTGCAAAACGTGCCCACAATTTTTTTTATATAAACCAAATTTTCATTAATTACCAAAGAAAAGGAAGCCAAGTACAATAGAACAAATAAACATCAAATCAAAAAGAAAAAGTGCGCTAACCTGTCATTCAGTTCACGATTTTCTGCTATCAATTGCTTCAAAAGCTTTGCTTCCTGCAAGTTTAAAAATAATAATCACAAAATACATGAGAAAATTTTTTATGCAGATACTGATTACATAGTACCAAACTTAAACATTTACCTTAGAAATGGTTGGTGAATCAGCGCCTTCACCGTCAGAAGAGAAACAAGTGCTCTCCCGCCCGGAAGATTTAATGTTACTGTGTTTACCGGGTGCATGGGAGTATTTTCCATCACTTTTAACCTCCGAAGATGACTGACTGGACTCTGAAGAAGCTGAAACAATTTCAAACTTAGATGCTGATTTCCCCTTAAGCACTCCGTTTAATGCAAGACCATGTTTGGACGAGAACCTAATAGTAACTGGGCTACTAGCATTTGGGTACCCACTTGCGCAACGCCCTTTACAACAATGAGATTAATTCAGAGGAATAGCTTAAAAGGAAAATATATAAATTTTCTGCTATAAAAAATATTTAAAATAACTAATTTTCAAACTTTTATTTCTAATAAACCCTGTTTATATTTTTCTTTTTCCCTGTTCCACTGTCTAAAGTATTCTATCTATTATACCCTTCTTTCCATTTTATGCCTACCTTTTAAGTAGAAGGACCAAAAATCATAAGGTGGGGTCCAATTATCCCCCTTCTTTGACATGTCTTCTATGAGTTTGGCAAGCCCAGGCTTCCAAAAGTTTGGCCCTTAGCCCTAAGGAGGCTCCGGCCAGGCTATAGGTTTTTATCTTTTTTGTCTTTATTTATTTTTACTCCCTCCATCCTAAATTAACATCTTCATTTCACAAAAACATTTGTTTCATATTAATAGCTTCATTTTGTTAAATTTAAGTAATTGGGTACTAAAAAAAGAGTATCATAAACTTATTTTTCTCTTTTCGTAGAAGTGGGTTTCACCTTTCAATAAAAATCACTATTTTTCTAAATATAGCTATTAATATGGAACAAAATAAAAATATTTTTTAATAAAATTTTTTAAAGTTGGGTCCAACCCCAGCTTGGTAATGTCCATATGCTATTTGGATACAAACATACACGAAAAATCCCAATTCCCTAATTCTAGTACCTATTTAGAATGAAAGAGCTACTAGATCTGGATTTTTTTTTTGTACCTTTTACTATTGTCTAGTTGTGTAACTATGTACTACGTTATGAAACATATATATTAATCTTTGTTTTTATTTATTAAATTACTAGGATGCCTATAACTATTTCAAAGGGGCAAACGTGGAAAATGATACTTTCATATCAAAAACTTACATGAAAAAAATGCTAATGTATACCCCCACCCCATATTTATAAAAAAAATTCAGCCTTTTCTTCAACTCCACTGGTGACCATGGCAAGGGTGACACCGGGGGCGGCTGACACAGTTGCGATTCCACAATACAATAACAATTTCTTACAATGTGAAATTCAATTATCCAATTATAGAATTGTATTCAGGAAATTAAGAACAGAAATGTGTTCAACTGGAAGTTTTCTCGAATTTTCTTTATAGTCACAATTCAACAACAGAGTAACAATACTGAGCTCAATCCTGAGCTGAATTTAAACAAACAGCAACAAATTGCAGGCAAATAAAATACTACCAGGAATCCACCTGGTTGGCTTGAATCCACAAGTTAGATAGAAAAATCCTCGTTGAATCCACAACGAGCAGTTCTCAACTCCATGAGAACCAGGACATCGAACTTCAGCTCCAGAAGTTTCGAAAGACAGTTTTCAAATTTGACAAAAGATCCCTCCATTAAAATTAACAACCTTATTTATACTGATTGGTTGCCAGTCCTTAGATCCGAATGATCCGGAGCAGATTCAAAATGTCCCCGCCAAGATTCAAATCCCTCTTTTCCCGGCACTGTTTAAAACCTCCGTTCGAGAAGACAGTAACTATATTACCGGTCATCTTATTTTAACCAAATTGTCACAAATGCCCCTTTTCTGTTTCGCGTATTTACCCACTAAACCAACACAGCCAGATTTGAATTATTAGTAATTACCAAAAATACCCCTTCTTTAGTCTTGCAACGGGTGTTTGATCAAATGCCTCAGTCAATGGTCCTTTTCATTTCCTATCCAGAGCAACTGCGTCAGCGGCTGCCTGACTCCCCTTCCCCCTTCTCCTCTTTTTTTTTTTTTTCCATTAATCTGGTCATGCACCCGGCTACGGCCAGCAGCCTCGGCTCTAGCCTGCAGTCAACCAACCCGTCACCGCCTACTCCTCCGGCAACCCCTCCGCGCATCACTGCCGGAGACATGTCCAACGACTGAGCCCCAGACTATTATATCATGGCAACGTACAGGTTATTGGTTTCAAAGTGCCATCCGCTGTTGAACCGCGTGGAGACGTCACGCAGGAAGAAGAAAGTGAAAGTGAAGTTGGAGCTGATGAGGTATTTGGAATTTGTGAAGGAAATTGGTACTTGGGACACCAATTCCGGGAGAGCTGCGATGTATTACAAATGAGGACTTTCATTCGTCCCTCTCCCTGGTTATCATTTTTTTCAGTGTTTTTTTCTTTATCATGTGAGAAGATCTATATTAATATGTTTGATAATTGAGTGTATTTAACTCAGATGCAGCTCCGTTAAAACCAACTCACGTCGTTACGATTAATGAAGCCTAACTAGTCCATTCTCCCTTTGGTTTGAGCGCAGAGAGAGAAAAATTATCGGCACGGGCAATCAGTCGCCGCTACGGACGCCGGAAAAGAACGGGGTGTTAGGGTAGACAGTAGTAAAATAGTGGGAGACATGGGTGGCACTAGGTAATTAAAAAAAAAGTCCTTTTTCTAGTATTGGGCGGGGGGGATTTCTGAGATTTAAGGGCAGACCAAAAACAAATCACAACAATTAAACATGCATGCATATGAAAGTATCTTGCACCTAAGTACCTTTAGCAGGAGAATCTCCAAATTGCTTCGGGCAATGGGTACCCTGTTCTTCAAGAGATGGTTCAACAGAAATGGACTCTAACACTCCTGCATAAGAGCGATTATCAACATTATATTAGCAATCGCAAATGAAATAAGCCCACCAGATATCGTATGTCAACAAAGAGACCATTCACCATTTGCCTTCAACTCAGGACCACCTGCTATCGAGGATGACTGCCGTTGATGAGGCTCCCCAGTTGTCTTCCTGGCCTCCTTAGCGGAAAGGGGTGGGGCAATTTTTTCCACTCTTTTTAGGATGTCCTTGTGCTCCTTCTGGAGATGGCCTTGATCACAGTTCAGCTTTACAACTGCCTGTTCAAGGACGGAAAGCCTGTTCTGCAGGTCTGCATCGTCTCCAAATATACGTCTGCGCTTCTGGAGGGGAGGAGTGGTCGTTTCCTCAACGACCTGAAAATAACACATTGAAATCGGTGGAGTACAAAAACATTGAAGCATGAACGATGTGGCGAAAGAAAACCAGAAGTGATAAGTAGCAAGAAAGACAGCCGCTAGAAATCGACTACAGAAGTAAAACATAGAGAATTCAAAACACTTACATTTCTCGTCCCGAACCTCCGCTGAGGGACTTGTTTGCCAGGGCCTGGAAACCTGGGCTGTCTGGCAGGGGGAGGAGGGCGTTGTTTGTCGATTGAGGACTTCGAGTCTCTACTCTGATCTGTCCCGGAAGACGAACTCATCTGCATCCACTCAGAAGGCTCGCTATGTCCCCCCGCTACTTGTTTGCCCAGGAGGCACTCCTCCTCTATCTGGTATGACACTGCAAGCGAAGCGGATACCATCTGCTTCGCCATGTCTTCTTTAGAAATTGAGAACTCCAATTCACCGGTGGCCTTCTTAATAAAATAGATGGTGCTTTCCCGGCGGATTTTACCTATAATATTCCACGCACGCATCCTCGGCCATGCACCGTTTATTTCATGAACGCATGGGAAGTGTGGTACAATGGAAAACACCCAGAACTGCAATAGCAAAAACAGATGTCCATAAAAAATGCAAGAAAGAACTCAACACTTATCGTCAATTTCAGAAATTCGACACAGTTTATAGAAATTGACAGCAAGTTTGATTCATTTGTACCTGAAGCACGATCGCGCATCCATACAGAGTGAATGTTGGATTATTACAATTGACTGCAGCCAACTCCACACATTCTACCAGGTCTTCGTAGACGCGTCGACCCCATGCGTAAGCGTTGAAGGCCTCAAGGTCATCCACCAACTTCACGTACTTGATATCTATAACGAAGGAAGTTTTAGGTAAGAGGAAGGCACCTATCACGAAGAGAAGGGCCAGACGAAGTCTGTCGGACAGTTCCAGTTCAGACGAACGCAATTTGCAGAAGACTTCGTCACAGTAATCCTCGTTTTGTTGGGGAAAACTCTGTCCCTGAAAGTAGAAGAGACCCATCCTGGGGTTCTGGAGGCAGTTGACGGGCCCTGGACGCAAGATAGTCCCAAAATTACGGTGACATCCACCGGATGCAATGTGACCTCCCGCCCACCAATTAAGAAGGTCAATTCGGACTGGTGCACCGTCAGTAAGCCGGAGATCATCTGAGTGCAAACGTGTGTTAAAGGAAGATTGATGAAGTAGCCAAAGCATGACTTCTTGAACTCCTTGCGGAGCTCGCCAGTAAGGATCTCGTCCAAAGCCTTCAGTTTCTTCGTCGAGCAGCGACATGTTGCTTTGCCTACCTATGATGAAAAAAGACATAGGCCAAGAAACGGCACAGACGATAAGTAGAGAAGAGAATCGTGGAATGAGAAAATTGATGAAGAAACTACAAAAATATTTAACAAAGTGTAGATAGAAAGCGGCCAAATCTCAGTTTCTTGTAAAAACAGTGTGACAACATTCAAACAACGCAAACAAACGTCGAGCAGTAGCATACCACGAACTTCAACTGTTTTCTTGCATCTCTTCTGGAACTCTGCACTACAGTCATTTTGTTCAAGCGTAAAAATCCCACGAAGGGAGCTGAGACAAAAGCTGGAGTACTGCTATCGTGACGTGAAAATTCATCCGTGACATGACAGTCTGAAATTAATAGACAGAGATGAAAAACAATGTGAAGGTTATCCGAGGCATGACAATTACTGAAGCGCAAACGAAGTTTTGGCAAAAGCGAAGCAGTTACGTATGGATTATGGAAGCAGCGAAAGCAGGGTGCGAGAGGTGATGGGAACTCGCAGCTCGAAGACGGAATAATTAGAGTTCCGAGGCGAGGTAGATTGAAATCAGTCAGAGGCGCTTCCCCTGCTTTGACCTCTGCGAAGCACTATGCGTAGTAGGTTTCTGCTCGCACTTCAAGGCATCCACAAATCCGGACGAATCTCTGAACCGTACGACCAGTGTAGCAACCCGACGCGTCATATAATAAGCCAAGCCATTTTTACAGAACCGAAATCCGCTGATGATCGCTGGGGAAGGTTTGATCCATCGGAATCAATGGCGAACGTGATATGCGCATGCGTCATTAATTCCGTGAATCCACTGCTGGTGGACCAGGTTAAAGCGGATTTAGGTTTATTTACATAATAAAATATTAGGTATAAATAGACGGCCTAGGACGGTATATCGGCTTTATATGTCATCTGATTTGACATAAATATATATACTTTATTTAATATTTTTTATTTTATATTAATAATTATATTTAAAAAATAATTATTTTTATTAAATAATAAAACTCATGTGTAAGTTTATGATATTTTTTTAATATTTAATTATTTAAATTAAATTAAATAAAATTATTAATATAAAATAATTTTTTTATTAAATTATTAATTTAAGATAAAAAGAATATTATATTAATAAATTATTTAATATATAGTAAAATATGTTGTCAATATAATGTGGGATACACACGTATATTAAGGAAGGGCCAAGAGTAAGATATTCGGTCATATTAGATAAATAAATGGACAACTTCCCCGAGACTAAAGTGCGATCACTTTTATAAAAAAAATAAAAATAATCGTGAACATGTCATATAGTTAAGGTTAAGAATTAAGTCGAGTCGGGTTAAATTGGGTTAGGCTAGGTTTGTGTCGTGCTTAAATCGAGTCAGGTCATGCCCAACTCCATTTGTTAATCAGGTTGAAAACCCAAATTCTAATTTTACAATGGTCCGATTGAATATGTGAATAAGCCTAATTATTTTGTTAATTAATAATTTTTTTAATTTAATATTTTATATATTATCTTTGCATTTGCCAAATATAAAGAATTTAAATACTTTATATACTATAAATAAATATTAAATATTTTTTACATTATTTAAGAAAGTAAAAGTTAGAGATAAAGCAATATAACATTATTAGGTACACCTCTAAAACTATAAAAATTTCATAAAAATTATTAATTATCTATTAAATAAAATAAAAATATAAAAAATTTATAAGAGAATTTTTTTCTAATATCTTTATTTTAATTTATTATATTATTGAATAACATAGGGTCAAGGTTAGGTTATGTGGATAAATCCTGACCCAACACTACTTTTAAAATGTGTACAATTTTAAAACCCCGATTTTAACTTTAACTATAATTGAATCAAGTCAGGTGCAAGGTATAGTTCTAGTCGAGTAAAAAGGTCGGGTTAAATTTTCCGAATCCTACATATAGTAAGGCTCATTCTTTTTTTTGTTAATTAAATTTTTTATTAAGCCATGGAAAGAGTATAATAATAATATATTAATACAAGTAATTATTTTTAAAAATAATAATAAAATATTAAATAAAAAATAGGGAATAAAAATAGTTTCTTATAAGACATAACTTAATCCATCAATCTAACCAAAAATATGTAAAAATAAATAATAAAAAATAATAGATTGCATGATTAAAAAAGCAACTAAAATAAGACACACCTGAGCAATTATAAATTTAGCAATAGTTACCCTTTATTTAAAAAGGCTCGTTCTTAGGTTGCATGTACTTGCGCGTCCGTGAGAGTGGCCTCTCAGCATTACACGTTAATTATCATCACATGTCTATTTTGTTTTAAGAGAAAATTCTCACTCATATTGTAGAATAACCAATATTGACATATTGGTAGGTCCCAACAAGATATGACATCGTCTATAGTTTTAAAAAGACCCATATTTATCCTAAAATTTTACTCCACCCCTTAAGTCGACTACTGAGAAAAATAAATCCCATTATTGTCAACGTGAGACACATTTATTTTATCCCATAATAAGGTAAATTAAAGTTTTAGTATTAAAAGAGTGGAGTACGATAAGGGTGTAAGCAGACATCATATGTTTGGTCCTTAACTAAAACAAATAATTCATCCTTGTCCAGGATGCCACGGACGCGGACAAATGTTTAGTCTGGCCTGTTGGGGATGCCACATAAAGAGGAGATTGAATACAATTTTCAATTATTAAGTAAATAATCTTACATAAATATATTTATAAATATATAAATTAAATATCAAATAAAAAAAATTTAAACTTGGTTCGAGGTGCATTATACGTTGTCCTTGAAATAAATATGTCTCCCTTCGTATATAGGTATTCAACTGTGTTATATTCTCTACATATAATGAAACACACTATTTGTTTAATAGTACACTTTCCATCAAACAGACTAGATCTCGATAAGAAGAGATGCTATTGCTCAACCACAAACTCTAAATTCAGAGAGAGAGAAGAAGGAATTGCTCCCAAAGTTTTCTCAAAGAGAGTAGAGAAGAAGAAAGTCACTGTAATTTTGTTTCTTCACATTCTGGACTCTATTCTTGTCGTTTGGATAAGTCTAGGACTCTTCTGAAGCCGAAACGGCTCTATTTCATATAACCCTGTTATTTTTCCTTAAAGAAGAGATGCCACGATTGGGATTGCCTTATCACAATAACTGTCACACGCTAAAATGTGTTTTGGTTTAATATAAGTCAAACAAAACGACAGACCCAGTTTTATATTAAATTAAAATGCAACAATCCCCACCATGATTGATATAAAACTAGTCCACAAAAAAAATCATTAGACATATGAAAGAGACATTAAACAATAGTACTCCAAGTTTTCAGCGATAGGTATCTTGCAGGTGTGAAACGCTCCTTACTTTTCGTACGTGGGGTGTCTGTCCTTCCATGCCTTGTGAACTATGGGCGGAGACTCCCCTTAGCTTCAAGATACTTTTCTTACTGGGTGGCTCTTTGGTGAAAGATGGAGCCTCCCCTACGCTGGATTGCTTCTCTCATCGTGGCCCGACAACTTCGAACATAACCTCGTCCTACTTCTGACTCTTTTTTCTTTCTTCGGTGCTCGAGGATGATGGGCAGGGCTTCTCCTTGTCTCAGGGCATTTCCTCCTTACACATCGCCAACTCAGACAACATACCCCTTCATTGTAAAGAGCACGATCGATTTAGTTAAGAACACCTCTTGGATGGACTAAATCGGAGCTAGGATGCTCAAAAACAGAGAAAAAAAAGTTTGTCGGTGCTCAAGGATAACGGGCAGGACCTCTCCTTATCTTGGGGTGTTTCCTCCTTATCTGGTCTCCAACTCAAAGAAAAGACTACTCCATTGCATGGAGCATGCTCAATTTACTTAAGAACGCCTCTTGAACGGTCTTAATCGGACTCAGAACGCTAAAAAACGAGGGAAACGAAGTTCTAACTCAAAAACTGAATGAAATGGGATATACAAAGGCCAAGCCGAGCTGAAAAACCGCGGCACCGCGATTTTTAACCCTCTGCGCCATGCCGTGTCAAACCATGGAGCTGCATCGCATCAAACTACAGCGCTACCAGAAATGGCGGCGCCCTCCGTTACGCGGCACATGCGCGCCCAATTGTTTTTATTTTCTTTTTAAAATAAATCTTAAAACGCACATAACTTCCTTCCCCGGATTCGGATTCGCGCGTTCTTGGTACTGTTGGACTCGTATCGATGAGCCCTTTAATACTAACCCACTTAAAGTAATATATCATACTCTTTCCAAGTAGGTCCTACTTATTTTTCATGCTTCTCGAGGTCTTAACTTCCAATCCTTACCTCTGTTTTGCACATTATTTGATTAGTTACGCTCATTTCTTCGAGCTCTATTCATATAAGGAGGTTTCAACCTTTGAAACCCTCTATAATTTATCAAAAAAATCTCCTAATTAACTCTAACCCCCATGGCTAAATGTAATTAGAAAAGTGGGGTGTTACAGCATGTGCCACCTGATGAATTGTTTCTCACATATCATAGTCCATGTTTTGATGTGTAGAAGCGTTTTTTATGCTCCACCCTAACAATAATCCTAGTGTAAGGAATATATGTAAAACGTTCATTTATTAGATCAATAGCGTACACATTAACACAAGTACTACTTACATTAATGTGCACTAGTGTGTGCGCTGTCAATCTAAAAATGAACCCTTCATATGCACTCTTTATGCTCGGCTCGTAGTGAGCAGGGAGTATGAAAAACACTTCCCTAGTGTACGGGTCATAAGAAGTTCATCTCTACAAAGGTCATAAGAAGTTCATCTACTTTTCCAATATTATGCATTCCCAAGGCTTGCCTACACCGTTATATGTCTCTAAGGCTTGCCTACACCGTTATACCGCCACACTTGTGTTGTGTAGGTCTCCAATAACTTCTCACGAGTTTAATATCCTCGAGCACGATTAGGAGCATTGGTGGACCCAAGTGATTCTTTTATTAAAGTTGAGTTTTGCATATATTCACGCCTTTATTGCATGAATCATAGAGACGACAAGGTAGAATGTTATAACCCATCCTAGAGGTAGTATCCTGCCTTCAAAGTTTATTTAAATTAAAATTTAGGGATAATTCCTGCTGAGACCTATCAGTCATCCATATTTATAATAGGTCCACACTAAAATTATATTGTGCATAATAGTATAATTTTATGATTATAGCTTTCAACAATAGTAAAATATGGATGACTGCTGGGTCTTAGCAGGAGACTAAGTCGTATAGCTTCTCACTTAGTATGGCTTGGGCCATATATGGCAGATATTAGTGCAAAAATTTCTTTCTTCTATATTATTAGAAAGAGGTAATTATTATATGATTGGTCTAGGGGGTTTTGGGAGGTCCTTCAGCTAACTTACTAGTTATGGTGGGTTTTACAAGAAAATTCATTGCAAGTGGACAATAGTAAATTATACTATTATTAACTATTTGTCCTTATTAGGAGATCCTATCTTATGGCATAAATGTTTACTTTGGTTATCTTTTGAAGTTAATATGCACATAACTCTAGCATGCTAAGTGTTAGAACTAATTTCAAGTTATATTTTATGATTTTTGCACATATGTGATTTATCAAATGGTTATCCGTTGAAGTAGGATATAGATTCTATACTATATGCTTTATCATATGATTTGTATACTATGATTTTATTGTTGCCTCGTATATTCATTTTATCGAATGGTTTATCCTTTGAATTTGATTATGAACTATACACGTGGTAGCGTGTGAGATAAAGAAAATTTAGCTTTAATATACTAATTCACTTGTGAGAAAAGATCCCAATAAGTGGATAATTGATTGTTGTGTTTCCAGGGTTAAGGGTGAACCAGTAGTAAACTAAGGTCGAAGGGGTTCATTACCCCGTGAAACACTAGTAAAATTACCAAGGGTCATTGAAATCAAGTGGTACCCTTGAGCCTTGTTTTGGATCTATCAGAGTTTAGGAAAGCCCTGAACGATTTAGGAAAGCCCTGAACGAAATGATAGAAATACCACTAGGATGGATTGGCCCGCATTCACATGAAAGGAATCTAATGAGCTAATCTGAGATTGAAACCTTTGGAGAAAATTACCTTAATGCCTATAGGTGCATTATAACTGTTTTCACAAAAATGTATGCTCCTATCCCTAGGAGAGTTACGGCATGGGAGCATGTCTTTTTATTGCTATAATTTAGTTTGACACTTAACATTACAATTTGTTGGGACCTATGTGCCTCGTATTATTCATGTTTTTATTTTCTTTAATGTTTGCAATTGATGTTGTGATAATAATTTATTACTAGGTTGAGATTATTGAAAGATTAATCAATGGGGTTAGATAGTTTTGGATTAGGCAAGAACACCTAATCAAGATAAAGATTAAAATATCCTCAGAGAGTGAACAAGGCCTTTGACATAATGATTTGCCTTATTTAATGAACCGATGGTCATTTTGAGTCTTGACCCTAGCCTAAAAAAGACTAATAGGGTTTGTGATAGTCATTCTAAATCCTTCCTTGTTTGGTATACACAAGTTGAGATGTTGATATGGTTGTGTAGTTGCACCTCCCCGTTAGAGAGAGTTTTATGTATGTTGGGCTAACAACTGATCTATTCAAGATCATTTAGTGTACACGCATTTCGATTAGCTAACATCATGCTTGGCTGGCTTCTCTCGCTACTTCTATTCAGATGTAGTTATAGGTCATGCTCTTCCACTCCTGTAAGTCTTTAGGGGTTAGGTTGCATTATGGTACTTCCTAGTGGATACCAGGGCTGCGCTATGGATACTTACCTTTGTGAGTGGTTTAGGGTGGGTGCATTATTTGTCACTTAGGTTGACGTTTGATTAGTTTGTTTATCTTTGGGATTGAACAAGGATATTAATTATCGAATAAAGGTTTGAGAGATAATTAGTAAAATTGTTTGATATTATTTGTTTAATTAGAACAAGGGAACACCTAAAGGACTTACATCAAATGTATGATCATTAAAAATACTTAAGCATAGCATGCTTGATGTTATTCTTCTCGAGATATTGTAATTTCTAGGCAGAACTACGACTCGTTCTAATCTTGTTAGAAATATTGAAGATGTTATTTGATGAGTACATAGACAACTAACATTCTGGTTATGTTGGAATGATCTAAAAAATATTAATTAATATTTTTACTCTTTTAAAAACTTTCCTCTAAAGGTATAAGATGTTTCGTTGTTGTTTGGTCTTGTTAGTTGTAGGCTCTTTAGGCACAAACTAACGTGACTAGGACATTGATGGGGGATTGAAGACGATATTGTGCTACTAGGATCTAGTTCCTTACTTTTTCAATTCTATAAGTAATTCAATTTACTAACGTGAGAGCCAATTTTACTTAGTTATTTATTTTCATATAGATGACAAACTTATACTTAGAGGGTTAACCTATTTTTTAAGAAATTTTGACACATAGTAATATTATATGTTTTGATATTCGTATTTATGAGCCCTAATTATCATGACTGTGATATTTAATCGGATTATTTATTTTGTATTTAAGAAAGAAAAAAATTTCCTCATGTTTTATTGCATGTCTTTTATTAAAAATAGTTTTAAAAATTTGAGTCATGACAAATAGTAGTGATAAAGTTTACATTGCAATAGGTAGATTGCAACATTATATGATTCTTAAATTGATTTAGTATATTACATCTAAATTGCGACAATATAAGTGTCTAGATTATGATGGTAGATTACAATATGCATCCTAAATTGTTATAGTATATAAGGTCTAAATTATAATAGTATTGGTCTCTAATATGTGATGAGGTTTAAGTTTTGATGAGTAAAATGTGATAGTTTATTGTGCATAAATTATAATGATATATAACATCTAAATTGAAATGGTGTGGGTGTTAAAACTGCGATGGTAGATATTGAATAACATATGATACCTAAATTGAAATGGTACATTATATCTAAACTATGAAGGTACATGACTGTCACAACCCAAGATTTTATAAAACATATAAAGAGTTAAAAAGTAAAATTAGAGCTTGCTCGGGTCACAACTTAGAAACATATAACCATGAACATAACATGAAATATTTTATTTCACAGGAAATATATTGTCTGTGTACAAACTCATAAGTAAAGATATAAACAAGTCTTCTCAAGTTAAAAAAAATATAAAAATATACTTAAAAAACTATTGGTGTAATTGTAGACTCTGTGGTCACCACTTGAAGCTCCCAAAAAGTATCATTACTATTTTCTTCTACACCCGTCTATTCCACACCGGGTCCTACAAGGTCTGAAGGGTGGTAAGTATTTTAAAATACTTAGTAGGAGTACTTATCTTATTAGACATAAATATAACATCTAGCAGTTTGTAAATCACATAATCAAGTAATAGATAATATTTTTCGAAGAAGCTGTAAGGGTGTCCCACCTACCCAAAAACTTCCCCATAGCTTCTTCCTACGTATCGAAGATGCTTCTAGGGTTTATAATTTTTCATGGCTTACTACTAGTGTCTCATACACTAATTATATTATAAAGAATTTACTACGGGTACAAAGCAACAACCTTTTACTCTACAAATTTTTCGTAAAAAACTCTGTGCCTGTAGAGGGAACAACCACCCATGCTCATGGGGTGCCGGATCTAGAGAGCAAAGAGTTTTCCCATGATACTCTATACCCTACTGAGTGTAGCCTTGATAATTGCCATGGGGCAAATCAGAGGTCTTACCCTTCGTTAGGGGCTCACTAGGCTAATGTGTGTACCGTGTATTAGATTCCAAATTGGATTTACCAGTGTACTCTCAATTATAGAACTCTATCGGTACGTCTACCAATTTGAGCTCCAAACAATTAAATCTCTTATATGCTCGACTCAAACGAGAATTTCATTCTCTTTTTATATCTTTACTTGAAACAATCTTCTACAAAGATCAACCTTTCAAAATCCTAGCCTCGCCTTTACAAGTCATGGTCGTGTTACTAACAACGATTATAAAGGTAGGGTTAGTTGCTTGTTCAAATGAAACAGTTACCCCTTCTCTATCTCATCTCAGCAACTCGGTGGTCATGATTGTACGTATTTTCTAAAATTATTTTGATAAAGCAACAATTCCTTAAAAATCGTCTTTCAATCTTACTATACTTTAAAATAATGGCAAAGCTAGATTTTCTTTATATCACATATAACATAAAACATAATTCCTATTTAAATTCAAAAGATAAACACTTAATAAATCAAGTATATGAGGCGATTCTAAAACTTACACGGAAATTAACTAGATTTATCCATATAAATTTTTAAAGACAACCAATGTAAGTATTTATGTCTTAAAAGGGGATAAAAGTAGGGATGCTAAGAAGCCAAGTTGAGTTGATTTTTGGGATAGCTATGCTCAAACTCAAAGTTTTGGGTATTAGCTCGAGATTAGCTCAAACTCGATCAAGCTACCCATTATCTAGTTCGAGCTTGGCTCAAACTCAATCAAGCTGCCAACTATCTAACTCAAGCTCGGCTCAAGAAGAAAACGAAAAGCCCGAGCTCGTGCTCGAGCTTGAATTATTATACAATGACCACATAACTTGGCTCGGCTGTGACATTGCTAAAAAGAACAATCTCCTTTACTATTTCACCTACAACACCTTTTGTGTTAAACATTCCATCAAATAAATATGATGTTCTCATCATTTAAATATATTTTTTTATCAAATAAAATTTTATCACTCTGTCATCAAAATTGTATGTTTGGTCCATGTTATTTTAACTAATATTTGTACTTCTTTATATTGATCATATATTTTAATGCATAAAAATGAGTGTAAAATTTTAATTAATATTACCTCATTATATCAATATATATTAATTACTTGGTAAAAAATAATATTATCAAATACTCCCTCTGTCTTAAATTAATAGCTCCATTTGGTTTTTTAAAATAAATTAATTTTAATTTATTTTTAAAAACTAAATGGAGCTATAAATGTAAGACAAATAGAGTATTTATAAATACAATATTATACAAAGTTACCATCATTTACTAAAAGCTCTTAAATTTGTAAATAGACAACTAAAGTATAAATAATATTATTTACTTATTTATTAACTTTCTTTTTTAATTTTTTTCATTTGTTGTTATGTTATATCTTGTGTTTGTATGTTTAACTATACATGCATCTTTTAGTAGTCTTCCATGAACATGTCACTATTATTAGCATATATGTACTCTATCCTATCCATACCATTAAGGTATTTATATATTTATATTATATGCATTTTTAGTACTTTTATATAAATATGTCATTATTATTACCACATGTATACTATATGTATATGTAGCACATATATATTTATAAATTTCATTCAACTTCGAGTTCGAGTACGAGTCAAGTTTGAGTTGAGCCATGGCATGCTCGAACTCAACTAAAAAATATTCAAGTTTGACTCGAGTTCGACTACTTTGAGTCGAGTCGAGACACCTTTGCACGACAAGCTGGCTTAGCTCATTAGCACCCCTAGATAAAAGCCCTTACCTTGATTTTTAGGTGAGAAAATAAACGATACTCTGATAGCCCGAAATTAAATGTCAAATTTCTAAGCCGTAGAGATCTCAAAATAGAAAAATAACTCTACCACAACGCTTAACACACTCGATTTAGGTAGAAACGTCTGTTAAACTATTTAAATTAGACTTAAAATAAGGAAGAAAAGAATAAAAAAACTTTCAGAAGGATTTGAAACAGAAAGTCAACACCTATTTATAAGAAAATCGGACTGACACGCGTCTAACACATGTAGGATTTCTAACGTGTAACTCTAACACGCGTTAGCTTTCTGACACATGTCTTTAATGTGCATTAGTTGTATGGCACGCGTCATCTTTTGACGCTGCCACATGGCAATATATATATATATATATATATATATATATATATATATATATATATATATATATATATATATATATATATATATATATATATATATATATATATATATATATATATATATATATATATATATATATATAAAACATTTTTAAAATTTAAAAATATTATATTTTTTTATCCCAAAGTCAAAATCACACATCCTTAGTACCAATAAGCTTGTATCGATGAGCCCTTCAAAACTAGACCCCATGTGAGTTGGTTATCTCACACTTTCAAAATAAATCCAACCCCTATGACACATTTTATAAGGTCATAATTTTTGCTCTCGACCTCCATTCGCATGTTCTTAAGTTCGCTACGTTCGTCTCACTAAGCTTTGTTTAATACACCTAACTTTTACCACAAAAAATTATAACTTTTAAAAAAAATAATTATAGATGTTACAAGGACTCTAATAAAAGATATGATCTTAATTACAATGGGCAGATATCGTGATAATAAATAATGCTTGAATTGCAATGATATATAATATCAAAATTGTAATAAAGTTGAACATAAAATACAATAATAAGCAAAAGTACTAAGGTATCCATGTTACCACTCATTTAATAAATCTTGATGAAATAAATTCAATAACCAAGAAATCATAAATAAGACATACAACCCCAAAAACTTGCCACAAAAAAATAATTAAAGAGATATTTTTTATTTTTTCTAGACCATGGCATGTGCAATTCTTTAACTTGAATAAGAGGTAAGAGGGTAATGCTTTATTTGATTTCTTTTTCTGTGATGGAGTCTAATCTGGTCAAGTTTATTCTCTCTTCTCCTATTACGTAAATTTTCCTTAATCATACGTCTTATCATCCACATACAACCATCAAACATAGGCCTTGACCAATGTCTGCGTATACAAGACTTTGTTCCCATTACCTATGACCTCTTCATATTTACAATTTGCTGGGCAGCATGTGCGTACAGCCAAAAGAAACAAAAAAACCGAGACAGTGCTAGCTCAAGGCATTGATGGGTATCACGCCTCTAGTAGAAAAACGCCAAAAGACAACGAGATTCCCTACCCTACCAAAACTCTGCTGGCTTGAATAGTGGCCCAACAGCCCGTTTGCCATCATTTGCGGAAATTTCGCGTTTAAGAACTTACTTTAGCTAGTAGTTCTTGAATTGTCGTCGAAGCATCCTTCAAAATAAAATAATCAAATTTAGTCAAACTAAATAAATCAGCCTTTTCACCAAATAATCAAATAAAATTGAAAACCACCTTAAGTTTTTTTCTCAAGTTCTCCTCTTCTCTGTCTCGGCGATTTCTCTCATCCGAGAAAATATCAATTAAAGCTTCTTGTTCTTTATTCGACTCGTCTAGCTTTTGTTCCAGTTCGTGAATCTAGAAATTAAAAAAGAAAAAAAGAGTACGCATTTGCAAAGAAGAGACCGGAGGAAACAAGTTTTCAAGCAAGATTTTTATACAAACGAATTTACAAAACTACTTACTCGGGCCTCCAGGGATTTGTTCCTATCGCTTTCAATCTGCAGACTGAGCGCCGCTGATTCTTCTGCCTTTTTCAATCTGAACAAAAAAGCATTCACTTCCTATCAAATGTGTGAGGAAACCCACAATTCATTACAAATATTTAAATACTTATACTTCATAATTCAATTTTGGGATTCATAATTTTTAGAAGAAGATAAAAACAAGTCCAACTCACAAATCTATATCTACATTATTATTATTATTATTACTTAAAATAAAATTATTATTATAACTTAAAATGAAAAGTGGGGGTAGAAATTTTCTCCTTGCTACACCTATATTGCCCTCTCAAAGAAACTCTTAATTACTTTAAAACTCAAAAAATCTATACTATTATTAAAGTAAAAAATGGGGGCAGAGGTTTTTATCATTCTATGCCTATATTGCCTTCTCTCTAATACGTATAACCTTGTAGCCACATAAAACTATGAATGTTATAATCCTGAACTCATAAAACCTCATTTGTATACCTTAACATAAGACGGAGAGAGTATTTAGTAGTTGCCAGCCAATCATTATATATGATAAAAAAAAAATTCTATGATAAATACTTTTTACCCTACTATATGATAGATATGTTATGCAAAATAAATTTAAGAGGTGTGACCAAAATATTTTTGCAACAGGCTTAGTTCTTACTTTTTGTGAAATAATACAAGAAGCACAATGTGTGGTGCGAGTAAATATGCATATGGGTAAAAAATGTATAATTTTGTCAGGGGGCAAAAAAATTGAAGAGGTAGTGTCATGACTCAAATTTTTACAAACCTTTTCAAATATTAGGAATGGTAGCTTACAAGGAACTTTTTCTTCTTCTTAAATGCAAAGAACTCGTTCGATCAAATATTTAAGTCAATAAGTGGTGTTCATAAGTGGGGTTCATGATACAAATATCAAAATATATAATATTATTAAATATCTTCAAAATCTATAAATAGCAATCTATCTATCTAAATACAAATCTCTTATCTATCTCAAAATAAACAACCACGTAAAGTTGACTTTCATGTCATTATTACAAATACTCAGCCACATGTAACCAACTATGACTAAGCAAACAACCGAACAGCACCTCCCTTCAAAAATGCTTAGGTAGGTATATGAACTAATCAGGATTAAAATTCCTAATCTTCCAAGGATGTGGGCAAAACACCTCATATTAGGCAGCCCAAATTTCTGCCACTCGAGTAAAGAGCCTATTAACAAGAATAGCCTATTTGTATGTCTAACTCGGGTAAATGGGCATTGCGTGTCATATTCAACTTCAAACAATCATAATCCCTCGTCTAAACTCCGACTTATGTGTTCTTATAACATTTCGAAGCTCACTAATTTTCATGTGGTTAAGTACGGAAAAAAATTAAAAAGTTACCCAATGTTACAAGTATGCCCATATAACTTGCATACATGAGTAAATAGAGAGATGGATTTAGAACTTGTAATATTACAATGTAGTAGGTGGTAGGGAGGGGGGTATTAAAAGACCTACAAGCTACATGGAGATAATATTAGATTTTCCAAGTTTATCTTATAGTTCCTCCTAAATCTGCCTTCAACTAATCTCCTAGAATACTTCACAGAAGTTTCTCATTCTCTTATACTTGTTTAAATGATTCATCTAACTATTTGTGAAGCGGGAAGTGACAAATGCAACGCTATGTTCACCACGTGTATTTGCACGTGCACTTTGACTAGTAAACACCAAAAGCTAAGTAAAAATTAAAAGTACACATAAACAAGGTACACTAACCTGTCCTTCAATTCCTGATTTTTTGCTTCCAATTGCTGCAAACGCTTTGCATGAAGATCAGACTTGCTGGTTTCATTTCTGTTGTGAGTGGCCTTAGCTTCCTGCCCATTAGAAAAATAATCATTGGAGCAAATGGAAAAATTTGAAATGCAGGAACCAACCACCAGCCAAATAAATTTCAAGTACCATATAGCAACAAGCTCAACGTTACCTTAGAAGGTGTTCGTGAAACAGTGTCTTCACCTTTTAAATGGGTACAAGGGCTCTCTCGCCTGGAAGGTTTAATGTTACTGGATTTATCAGGTGCATAGGAATATTCTTCACCACTTTCATTCTCTGAAGTTGACTCCGAAGAAATTATATCTTTTTTAGACTTGGACGCTGGTTTCCCGCTAACCACTCCATTTGACTCATGTCCATGTTTCGATGCAGACCTAACAGTATTTGGAACTGGACTAGCACTTTTGCCCCCACTTGCTCCACTTCCTTTTTTGACAACGCAAATGAGGTTAGAGGAAGAGATTAAAATGATTACAGATATAGACGGTCTTCAGTAAATATATATTAGATGGCAAGCAATTGCAGATTCTTTCACATATATGTGAAGAAAGGACCTTGCACTTAGTACCTTTCACTGGAGAATCTCTGAATTGCATTCTATTACGCCGAGGAGCATATCCAATCTTATGGCAATAGCTAGACCTGAACAATACAATAACATCATAAGATAAACAAAGAGATATATGAACATGCAGCAGAGGCAGAAAGAGGACAGGCTCAGACCAGTATGTTTTTTGCATCTGAATCAATCGACTCTCAAGCCTTTGAAGTACAGTAGTGCGCTCAAACCCCTGTTTGTCATGAGCTGGTTCAACAAAATTGGCCTCTAATACTCCTGCATCAGAAAAATTATCAACATATTAGAAAACGCAGCTGAACTAAAACCAACTAGCTACATAACTTCCAAGGTCAAGATCTATCTCAATCTCAAAGAGATTAATCAACAAACAGGGGTCTTACTATAAATCATGTAATTAGGTGTTTTACTTGAGTGTACAGAACATATATAAGTTAATCACTGACTATCCTTCCTAAAATAATTCCAGAATAAATGAATTTCCATATAATGATGTTAAAGAAGCCAAATTGGTTTGATCTTATTAAACAGAATCATTTGTAATTACATAATGATACACAGATAAAAAAATGAACAATGTATCGTGCATAACAGAATGTACAAAAAAAACACAAGACCTATAACTCCGCGACCATCACTTCCTGCAGCATTCCATACCCTCCAAAATGGCTGTTGGCATATATCAAAACCAAGAAAGGTCAGTAAAGCTGGTAATTTTAAATTAAATTAGAACACCAGCACCAGTAAATAAGCCATATATGATGAAATAAATTGCATTAAGCATGGTTTGGTTAATGCCTGTTAACGTCAAGTTATATTTATAAGGCCATAAAACAGACAAAAGAATGAAATATTTCCAGTCTTCCGAGTCATCAAGTGTAGCGAGATGCAAATGAGCTGGCAAGCATAATAAAAGCCTATCAGCAAAATGTTGATAAGATAAGATTTAAAAGTGACAAACCTTTATGAGGCGGTTCTTATGATATACATTAAAGCCTTGAATATCAATATGATTTTTAGCATCTTTGACGAACCCAATAGTCACGACAGCATACATCTAATGACACAATTAAATACAACCACAACAGTGAACATTGATGTATAAATAATGAAAATGCTCGTAAGTAAATATAAATAAAAGTAAGTTCCAACAGTTACATCTTTAGGAACCCCATCAGCTCCACTTTGAGGTCTGTAAGTAATTTCCTGAGCTAACATCATATCATTCACAAGGTTGTGATGAAGGACTTCTCTGCCCCGCAAGTATATTCTAAATTCAGGGGGGAGTCTTAAATAAAGAATTGAGGCATAACTCTGCACGCAAAGAAAAAACCATGTAGAACAGTTCTTAAGTCAAACTATCAAAAAGTAGATATGGATCATTTATTAGTACACATGATTATGACAACCCTAAATGAATTGCTTTCAATCCTATATCTTCATTCCGTATACCTACCAAAATGTAGATAATACTTTTTAAATTATATATGGAACTAAATGTTTAAATTACATCAAGACCTACTACTATCCATCAATCATATAAAAATACTACACAATTAATAATTTCTATAAAAGTAAGCTCTCCAAAGATCTATCCTTTGTCAAATGCAATTGTCAGAGGTAAGCAGGCATGAACCTATGCCTTCAGATTTTTTTTCCACAAGTGCAAAATGCATCCATATGGCAGACAATCAGCAAAATTCAAAACCATGGCCAACGACCATCTGTTTAAACAGTTGGTTGAATTGGATACATGATCAACTAAAGATTGTATACTATAAAAAAGAAGTCACAGAATTTACTACCCTCAGTGAATGTCGATATGTCAGAAAGTGCTTGGAGTTAGGGAACTCTTTTGCCATTTGTATCTTTTTTTCATCACGATTGACACCTCGTATTTGAATATCCTACAATTCAAACAAAATTAAGTATATTATTCTTTGTACTTTAACTTAAAATAGAACATTCACATGCCACAAACATAGCATACAAATATTCAATTCTGTTTTTCACCTTCTAGCTAATCACTACAAAGACAATTCGTTGGGGACGGAAAACAATTCATTGCAATTTTGAAAGACTTACGTATTTATCAGCACTAAAATCAAGCTCCAAGTCTCCTTGGTCATCTTCCCAAAGATTATAAATGATAATTCGTGTTCCCTGATCTTTTATTACAGTGAACTGCAGAAACATAACTCTGGTAATGAACCCACCTCAAAAAATTAAAAAAACAACATTCCATCTCAGGTACAAATTGAACTTTCTAACTGCACAGACAAGTTCAGGCTAAAAAGTTAAATCACGAAGAAAAAATTTATGGATTTGTTAGAGGCAATGGAGATCAAAGAGAATTGACCATAGTTAACCATTTGGCAAACGTCAGCAACATTTCAACATGTTTTATCAGTACGAACTGTACAACAGTCAGTTAGAGGGCTTGATGCATATGTTGAAACATCCTAAACACTTTGTTTGACAATTTAGTACTCCCTCTGTCCTAAATTAATAGCTCCATTTGGCAAAAAAAATTGTTCCATATTAATAGCTTCATTTTGTTAAATTTAAGTGGTTGGGTACTTTAAAAAGAGCATCATAAACTTAACTTTCCTTCTCTTAGATGTGGGTTTCACCATTCAATAAAAACCACTATTTTTTCAAATGTAGCTATTAATATGGGATGGAGGGAGTATTTAATTTCTTTCTCCAAAAAGGGTCTACCTGCTGAAGAAGATCATCTTCATTAAAAAATGGAGACCACTGCACGATGGTTTCAACATTCTTACTCCAATCTATCGTAGTCGAACGAATTAACTTTTTCCAAGCCTTTCCTTCTTTCTCATAATCAATCTAGGAACAAATACAAATATAACAATAATTAGGATCAAGGAAGTTTCTGCAAATGGCTAGAGGTTAAATGACTACACAACCATGACTAAAATAGCAACATAAATATAAAAAAAGTGATGCCAATGTAACTTCAACCAAAATTATCCTCTTACTTTTCCTTGCAATTGTGCGATATACCATTTTAGTGGTCTTTGCAATTGTGTTAGATACCATTTCAATAATCAGAATTACGCACTAAAAATTGATCAATTAGGTGAATTATGCCCATAAAATAGCCAGAGTTGGTTATGCTATCTCTTAACAAAAGAGTTGGCATAATACAAAATAGAGTGGAGGTGTAACTTGTAAAGTCCATGTCGCCAACCTCAAATTATTGGCTTCTAGATTATGATTATGATTCAGCTAATAAAATCAAATAATTTTTCTAGCCTGAGTGAAAAAACTGAAAGAACTGACAGACCAAAAACAAATTTGTATATTAAAAAGAAAAAAAAACAAGGAAATATTTGAACAGTTTTAACGACAATAAAATTGCTATATTTGCTAATATAGCTGAACACTTAGTTTTAGCCGTTGCAGGAGTTCCTCACACATATTAAGTTGCTAATTTCATAAATCAATTAAAAACAAATACTACAATGCCTTGCAACACCCTTTTCCCATGCACAGAATAAAGTTCCACCTCATACACCATGATAGAAAGACAAAAGTGTAATTAATTTACCAAATATGCACATGCATTATTTGTTTTTCAAATAAAAAATAACCCAGGCATGTGAAATTAAAATAATCTCATACCATGGGAACTATAATATCTTCCTTTCCCGTGCTCCTCAAAAACGTGTATGAAAGCAGCCCAATGCTCTGTGTAGGTCTGATTGCCAATTACCAGTTAATTAGAAAAAAGTGATGATAAATAATAAAATTGTATTTAGGAATCAGAATCAATAGCAGTTTATTAGATGCCAGAACACAATACAGAACATTGCAGTGGGAAATTGTTGTTTTCATGAAAAGGGAAAAACTAACAACAGTAGCTCACAGCAGAAAACATCATTGCAAAAGAAATTTTTTGACCTCTTTCCTTCTTTTCCGGAGGAGCGTGAAAAAACTATCACATCTGCTCCAAGTCTCATTGTGCTGGTCTTAAAGCCATTTCCATCTAAAAAAAAAAAAGGAAAAAGAAAAGGAAATGATAAGCAATGATAATAAGAAAATGTTCTTGTCGCCTGCAAGGATGATGCTGTTGAGTTTGAATGAACAGACAACCAAATTAAGAGAAGAGGCAGCTCACATTGGCCAATTGTGTTTGCTATTTTACTTTTGGCCGAATAACCAAGTGACATGCATTGTCGCATTTTGTCCGGACCCATCCCACCACCATCGTCTACAAAACAACATTAAATTTATCACTAGATAATGGAATAAAGTGAACCACTTTGACTGCAGCATCACAAACAACAAACTCTTTACCTTCAATAAGTAACATTTTACTCTTATCCTTTTTGTTTTCCAGCATATCAATCTTCACATATTTTGCACCATTGCGAACCTAATCAGAATTCAACTAGCTTCAAATTTTTTCTTCAATGAATAACAATAAAAAGATTACAAGCATAATTAATTGGTCATTACCTCATCTAAAGCATTGTCTAGAAGCTCTGCAAAAGCTGTGGAAGAAACAGGTCAACAAAATCTATTAGCAAATAACTTCACAAATTTACCCTAAACTAAATTTTAGATTACCGAAACTAAGCAATAGATGCCATATACACATGTGGATCAAATTAAATGATAAGAGAACTTACCTCCAAGAGCCCACTTGTGACTTGTAGCATTTGAATGTAGAAACCTTGGGTGGACTCTAACATGATCCATGCCAGCTGTCCAAATAATATTCAAAGGGTGTCAGAATATATATATATATATATATATATATATATATAACCAATCTGACTTTCATAAGACAAAAAAGTCTCAAACAAGAAATGCTCATTCCTTGTCCTTTCATAAACATAATCATAATCAAGTGCTGCCTTTTCCCCGGGTCAGCAACATAGATCTTATGTGTCACTTCTAGCCTGTTTTGTGCCAACTCTTTTATAAGAGATAGCATAGTTATATCCTTTCTTATTAACACCATCCAAGTTCTCTTCCCAGTAAAAGGTAAAAAAATAACAGCATGTCCTAACTTAAAGGTAGACAGAGCTTTCAAATTACAAGTAATAGGACTCAACTGTCTATTAAAATAAAGTTATACAGTCTTACATCAAGCATATTTGTCTTAGAAGGTTGCGTCTAATACAGCATATGGTGTAAAATCTTGCCTCTAGATTCTCAGATAAATTTTGTATCATCCTTGTGTCTATAGCAGAAGTCAAATGGTAATATAAAATCCATTATTACAGATGATGATTTTGAGCAGATCATATATGTTTATATGATTAGTTATCTTTCCTCAGCCAATATATATAACTTAGAGCTTTGTTGGGGCCAAGTTTTTTATTTTTCTTCAAGATTGGTTAAAGAAATTTGAAAAAAAAAATTCCCAAGCAGTATATTTCTGAACCAAGTTTCTATTACTAAGAATATTTTAATTATACGCCTAGCCTTAAAACTATTTCAAAACACATTTATTACACCAAACAGTACTCTTCAAATCTGAAATAATTCACTAAATCTGGCAACAAAACCAAACACACATAGAAAGAAACTGGACACACTAAATCTAGGGAAACAGTCATCAATGTACGCAGTGGGTAATCGCTCAGCTGCATCCCATTAAAAAAATCGAAAAATGAATGCATTATTCGAATGCGCCAAAAGATTACCGGATAATGAGGCGGACGAGACATGGACAACGCCGTCGCCCTCGTAATCCCCGGCCTTCCAGAACTGCTTGGAGGGCTTGACGGCAAGCGGGTCCAGGGGGTTGACGCGGATGGGGCTGGCCTCCAACAGCGGCAGCGGCTCCTCCTCGGGCGAAAGGGGGTCGAGGAACCCGATGGGCACAACCACCTGGAAGTCCTCCATCCGCTGCTTCTTGCCCGAACTTTCATCGACGGGCGAGGCGAGCCTCTTCCTGCCCGATTCGTCGATGTCCCGGCCATCTTCGCTGTCGCTGCTGTCGAGGTCGATGACGGGGACCGGCGCCGCGACCCCGGCCTTCAAGGCCTTGGGCGTCGAAGCCAGCACTTCGGGCTCTGGCTTCACCTGGCTGGCGTTCATGTCTCCCACGGCTGCGGAGAGGGATGTCCAACAGGAAATCCGGTTTAGGTAGATGATTTCTGTTTTAAAACCATGCGAGTCGAACAAGGGGAAGATGAAGGACAAAGTGTCTCTGCACTGGGGCCGCGGTTTAAATGGGGGATTGGGCGGTGGCGCATGGCGATGGGTGTCGGAGGGGCCCGGGCCAGGGCTCGGGCTACGAAGCAGTTGGAATGTTAGATCAGATTTGGTGGATGGTGATGATGCTGGGCGGTGGAAGTGGTCAGCCCAAAGACCCAAATGGCAATTGGAAACATTATCCGCTGTGAGGGCAGTTACATATGAGTGTGTAATACCAGCACAAAGTTTTTAAAAATGTAAGATTTTTTTATACTCTTACCTAGTATTCACCGAGATATCTGCATGCCATGTTTTGGAAATGGAAGATTTTTTAATCTTTTTATATCGATCAAAATTAATATATATTAGCGTATGCATTGCCAATATTCGTACTCGGTCATTCTATGAAATTCCTTCATACTATATAATAATATCGAGACTGGCATCCTATTGGAGGACCATAAAATTTTCTCTCCAAAATAACTTGTTATGACATGCATGTTTTGGACACTCACGTGAGTTACGTCACAACGGATTCTTATTTTGGACAATGTACAATATTAACAACGTAGAATCAAATTTTTAATTAATACATAAAAAATAGTTAGTCTACCATTTTGGCAGGAAAAATACTTCTCTCTCCACCTCCTTTTCTTCTTTTCCATCTCTACCACATGTGCCCTCCCATCTACCCCAAGATTTTATAAATCTAGTTATTAGAAACTAGCAAAACTGCATACACATTATGTGTACAAGTATAGATTAAATAAATAAAATAAAATAAATTAGATATAAGAAAAAATTATTTAAATAATAATTTTAAAAAAATATTTATCAAATCAACCTATTTTAGAAAATATTTTCTAAAGTAGTATTACTTTTTGCCATGTAGGCACTAGCCAAGCCGTTGGTGCCTGCGTGACTTTTTTAAAAAAGTTATATAATTTCATCCTTTCAAAAGACGAAATCACCCTTTAGAAGGTCGATGTCGAAGACGAGGTTGTAACGACTTATTTTTTGGTTATGCTTAACCCGAGGGGTTAAGGGTAATTTGGTAATTTAAGATCAGTATTAAGGGGTTTATATAATGACCCATTTTTCGGTTATGCTTAACCCGAGGGGGTTAAGGATAATTTAGTAATTTGAGATCAGTGTTAGGGGGTTTCATTAGGTGAAATCCCCGTATCCAGGTAGAGCTCGGAGTAACGAGTGTAGCGAATCGAAGAATGAGCGAAACGAAGGTCGGGAGCGAAAGCTACAGCCCCGGGAAGCGTGCCATATGGGCGAGACCTACACAAAAGTGCGAGATAACCTACCCATGTGTGGTCTTATTTCGAAGGGCTCGTCGACACGAGTCCATCAGTATCAAGAGCATGCGATTCCAACGTCAAGGTTGGAAGTTATCACGTTTTGAGGTCCGGATATTATTTGAATAAAATAATATCATTCTGGATAGGATCGATGACGCAGTGGATAAGATCGACGATGCAGCGGATAGGATTGCTGACGAAGTGGATAGGATTGATGACACAAGTGGATAAATTTGTTGACAAAGCGGATAGGATTGACACGTGTTAGCCTCACATCTATCCAGTTCTTCTATAAATAGCATCCTCAACATCCAGAGAGGGACGGGAATTCTCTCCCACGTTTTCCCATTCCCCTCCCACATTTAGAAACTTCTGTTTTTCATTTCTCACTCATTTTAAGTCAAATTCGAGTCGTTCTTGAGGCGTTCTTAGCTAATTCGAGGGTGATCTACGCAATGGCATAGTTCATCCCTTAAGTTGGCATCCCTAAATAGGGGAACGGCCTGGGGCAAGAGGGGGCTCTATCCACCACCTTCCTACCCGAAGAGAGAGAGAGAGAGCGGCCCGGAGAGAAAGGGGGACTCCGTCCTCCATCACAGGCTGCAGCGTGGGTTGTCACCCGAAGTAGGGAAGGATCCGTCCTTCACCGAAGGGCCACACAGTGTGAGAAATGTCCCGGGGAAAGGGACATTCTGTCCGTCGCTTACGGGCGCAGAAAAGAAAGGGGATAGCTGGTCAATCGTCTTTTGGGCAAGGCAAGGAACGTGCAGAGGTTAGAAGAGGCTTCGTTCGCTGTCTCTGGATCTGAAGGGGAGGACGCCCAGAAAAAAGTACCCCGAATACCGCTACCTCACAAGACATTAGGGGAGTAAGCATTTCTGACCTCCTATTTTAATTATAGAATGCATGTGCTAGATAGGGTATACGTCATGCCTTGATATGCTATGATTCTTTATATTATGATATGGTATGCTTATATGCCATGATGTGTGTCGTCACGCTCTGGGTTAGAGAGAGACGGGTTGTGCGCGTGTTTATATTATGATATGCTATACTTATATGCCATGATGTATGTCATCTCACTATGGGTTAGAGAGAGACGGGTTGTGCACGTGTTTATATTATGATATGTTATGCTTATATGCCATGATGTGTGTCGTCTCGCTCTGGGTTAGAGAGAGACGTGTTGTGCATGTGTTTATATTATGATATGCTATGTTTGTATGCCCTGATGTGTGTCGTCTCGCTCTGGGTTAGAGAGAAACATGTTGTGTGTGTGCTCGGTCTCGGCTAAGTGATATAGCGAGACGTGTGATGCATGTGGTCTCGGCTTAGTGATGGAGTGAGACATGTGAATGTGATGGTTTTGCTCTGGGATAGAGTGAGCCATGTTGTGGTGATTGTGTGGTGCTCGTCTCTATGATAGAGCGAGATATGTGTTGCCGGTGTTTTACAGGTTTTTGTATAACCCCGATTAAATATTGAGGTATACGTATGTGTTTTTGTATGGTTTGATGTATGTAGTAGCCAGTAGGCAAAACTACGTACGGATCCGATCGTATCAGAGTAACATGGCAGATGTTATCTGATACGTACGTAGGCAACCAACGGTAAGGCAATGTTGGCCCGATCTAAATTAGTTATATAATTAGGTTTGTTCTGGCCTACGCGTAACAGAGCACTAAAGTTCCGAAGCACGTAGAGGAAATGGAAGACTCTCGCACTCAGAGTGCGCCGCTCCCGGTTCTGGGTTTGGTTTTTATCGCTTCCGGACCCCCGGCCCAGGTCGGTTTTCGGGTCGGGGCGTCACAGTTTCATTAGGTAGGGAAGGATTTGCCCTTCACCGAAGGGCCACTCAAAGTGAGAAATGTCTCGGGGAAAGGGACGTTCTGTCCGTTGCTTACGGGCGCAGAAAATGAGAAGTCTCCGAGAAAGAGGACAGTTGGTCAGTCGTCTTTTAGCGCAAGGCAAGGAACGTGCAGAGGTTAGAGGAGGCTTCATTCGCTGTCTCTAGATCCGAAGGGGGGGATGCCCAGAAATGAGTACCCCGAATACCGCTACCTCACGTGACATTAGGAGAGTAAGCGTTTCTGACCTCCTATTTTAATTATAGAATGCATGTGCTAGATAAGGTATACACTATGCCTTGATATGTTATGATCCTTTATATTATGATATGCTATGCTTATATGCATGATGTGTGTCGTCTTGCTCTGGGTTAGAAAGAGACGTGTTGTGTGTGTGTTCGGTCTCGGCTAAGTGATAGAGCGAGACGTGTGATGCATGTGGTCTTGGCTCAGTGATGGAGTGAGACATGTGAATGTGATGGATTTGCTCTGGGATAGAATGAGGCATGTTGTGGTGGTCGTGTGGTGCTCTTCTATATAATAGAGCAAGATATGTGTTGCGGTGTTTTACGGGTTTTTGTATAACCCCGATTAAATATTCGGGTATACGTATGTGTTTTCATATGGTTTGATGTATGTAGTAGCCAGTAAGCAGAACTACTTACAGATCCGATTGTATCAGAGTAACATCGCGGATGTTATCCAATACGTACATAGGCAACCAACGGCAAGGCAACGTTGGCCCGATCTAAATTAGTTATATAATTAGGTTTGTTCTGGCCTACGCGTAACGGAGCACTAAAGTTTCGAAGCACGTAGAGGAACAAGAAGACTCTCGCACTCAAAGTTCGCCGCTCCTAGTTCTGGGTTTGGTTTTTATCATTTTTGGACCCCCGGCCCGAGTCGGTTTTCGAGTCGGGGTGTTACAGAGGTAAAGGACGAAATCTGTTAAAAACCATGGTGAATTTGTCGAAATCAGCTTAAGTTGATTTCTTCTTTTAAAAGGACAAAATTGTGTTTGGCTTAGACAGACTAAAGGCCGAATTGTGAAGTACGACGATTTTGTCCTTTAGAAGGACGGCGATTTCGTCCTTCTAAAGGACGAAATCGGCTTAATGTGTTGTAACCTAATTTTGTCCTTCAACTCAAACTTGATTTCATGTTTTATAAAAAAATTAAAAAAAACCACGTAGGCGCCAGCGGCTTTGCTAGCACCTACGTGGCAAAATGCAACACCACTTTAGGAAATATTTCTCAAAGTGGGTTGATTTGATAAATATTTTTTAAATTTATTATTTAAATAATTTTTCCTAGATATATAGTATGTATCAAAGAAAGGTCACTATTGCATATTTTAATTACAAACATGTCTTCATTATCATAATGATAATAAATTATACGAAAATATAATTATAAATACTATACTAACCCGTATACAATTGTAGTAAGCAATTACGAGCTCAAAATCTCATATGCTTAAGATTATGTCATAGGTTGGCAAAGATAATAGAGTTGAAGGACTTTGCATTGTGGAGTGCATCATCATTCATACTTAAGACCAGTTTGGTGGCATGTCTAATTTGATAGAGTTTATCGAGAGTTTTCCAAAGATGTAAAAAAATGTGTAAAATCCAAACATGTGTAATATTTGTAAAAATTTGTTATCGAGAAGCATGATATATGTGTGGGAGCCACAAAAAGTTAAAAAATATATACTCATAAGGGTTCTCATTCGATAAAGCTCATCAAGAGCATTCCAATGATACAAAAACACACAAATATGAGTTCGGGAGTGTAAGATACTCCCTCCGTCCTATATCAATATCTACATTTGAAAATATTGTCGGCAATGTTCAATATGTTGGTCGACTCACCGATGGAGTACTAAAGACACTGTCGGCAACCTTCGACGTGTCAACTATTGTGAAACAATTTAACCTATGGGTTTGAAACTACATGAAAGAGTTGTTCCAAGAGGTTTTGGGGACACTTATGCACTATAATTCGATTATTCAATTCCCATATAAATAACTTTGACAAATCATTACCCTTATGCTACGAATTCTCCAACTTTGGGGAGAAAGAGGAGGATTGAGGGTGTGTCAGAGTTCAGTGGAAGAGAAAAAGAATTGGATTCGTGGAGACCTCATTTGTTTGCGGAAAGAGGTCATATTGCTAGCCTTGTACTGTGACTTAACATCATGTGTAGGCATGACTGAGGGCGGTGTACTAAAGACACTATCGGCACCCGTTGATGCGTTGACGGAAGTGAAAGTGAAATGGTTTTACTAATGGGTTTAAAACTGCACAAAGGAGCAGTTCCAAACGATTTTAGGGACAGTTATGCACCAAAAATTGGTTATTTAATTCCCATATAAATACCTTTGACAAATCATGACCCTACTCATACGAATTCTCCGACTTTGGGGAGAAAGCGGTGGATTGAGGGTATGTCATAGTTTGTTTAGTGGAAGGGAAGAATAACCAAATTTGTGGAGACCTTGTTTGTTTGTAGAAAGAGGTCATATTGCTAACCTTGTGTTATGACTTAACATCATGTGTAGGCACAATAGATTTGAATTACAATATTATGTTGATTGAACGTAAAAAACCATGATTTTTAGAATGCTTTGTTATGGTGATAACTATGATCATGATACTTGTGTTTAACAAGTGTTTTCTTCCATAAGATCATGCTATAGTCTTGATTTTAGATTATTATTGTTAAATATCATGTTGCATCATGTTTAGATGAATTCGAAATGAATATGACAATTTCTATTATTTCTTCCTGATTGTTGGCATGTCCATCCACAAGTCGATGATGTTGCCTATGTAACGGAGGAGATGACAATACTAATATTGATGAGCATTGATGTAACATATCATGTTCCGATTATGCCTAACCCGAGGGGTTAGGGGTAATTATATAATTTTTAGTAGGCTTCAAAGGATTAAATCTCGTATATGGTTAGAGCTCAAAGCAACGAGCATAACAAATCAAAAAACACATGAAACTGATGTCGGGAACAAAAATTACGACCTTAAGAAGCATGTAATATGGGCGGGACCCACTTAAAAGTGCAGGATAACCTACCCATGTATTTCTTGTTTTGAAGGGCTTGTTGATACAAGTCCATCGATACCAATAATGCACGATTCTAACTTCGAGGTAGGAAGTTATCGCATTTTGAAGTTTGGATATTATTTGAATAAAATAATGACGTATTGGATATGACTGATGATGTAGCGGATATGATTGATGATGTAGCAGATAGGATTGATGATGTATCATATAGGATTGGTGACATGTCGGATAGGATTGACACATGGCAGTCCTGGATGCCATGTGTCAGCCTCATGCCTATTTATTTTCCCAATAAATAACATCCAATTTTCCAGTTCTTCGGACTCTCAAAAGTTTAGAAATCTCTTTTCTTTGTTTCTTACTCGTTCTAAGTCTGATTCAAGTCATTCAAGGCGTTCTTAGCTAATTCGATGGTGTTCTATGCAATAAAAGTACTTATTCCTTGAGTTGGTGACCATATAAGGGGGATATGTCCTACGGCTAGAGGAGGCTTTGCCCATCACCCTCGAGCCCCAAAGAGAGAGAAGTTGCCCGGAGTAAGAGGAGGCTCTGTCCTCCGTCGTTGGGCCACAACAAGAGAAGTGGCCCAGAGTAGGGGAGACTTTGTCCTTCACCGAAGGGTTACACAAAGTGTATCTCCTTGCAGTGCACCAGTCTTATTTATTTGGAAGAAGGATGGTTCTCTTCACTTGTGTATCTACTACCAAATGCTAAATTCGGTAACCATAAAAAACAAGCACCCCTTACCTAGGATTGACAATTTGTTTGATCAATTGCATCGAGCACATGTCTTTTCTAAGATAGATATGAGATTGGGTTATCACCAACTTCAGATCCGTCCTGATGATGTGGTGAAGACGGCTTTCTGTACCCGATATAGGCATTATGAGTTCCTAGTGATGCCTTTTAGTCTCACCAATGCACCAACCTCATTTATGGACTTGATGAACCGAGTCTTCTGGCCTTATCTTGATCGATTTGTGATTATATTCGTGGATGATATTATAATCTATTCGGCCAGTGAAGAAGAGCATGAGGCACATATGAGAGTTGTCTTGCGAACTTTATGGGAGCGCTCTTTGCAAAGTTTGACAAGTGTGAATTTTTGCTCAAGAATGTGCATTTCCTTAGTCATGTTATATCGAAAGACGATGTGGCGGTTGATCCCTCGAAAGTCAAAGCCGTGTTGAAGTGGGAGTAACCGAAGAGTGAATTAGAGGTTCGCAGTTTCTTAGGATTTGCCAGGTACTATCGTCGTTTCATTAAGGGTTCTTCTAGCATTGCAAGCCCTATGACCAAGTTGACTAGGAAGAATGAGAAGTTTGAGTGGAATCAAGCTTGTGAAGATAGCTTCCTAGAGTTGAAGAAAAGATTGACTTCTGCTCCAGTCTTTGACTTTGCCTTCCAGGAGTGGTGGACATGTGGTCTATAGTGATGCTTCACTCTGTGGCTTGGGTTGTGTACTCATGCACCATGGGAGAGTGGTAGCTTATGCATTTCGACAACTTAGAGTGCACAAGCGGAACTATCCCACTCATGACTTGGAGTTAGCGGTCGTGGTCATTACATTTATGATTTGGCAGCACCAACTCTATGGCGAGAAGTTTGAGGTATTCACTGATCACAAGAGCTTGAAGTATCTATTCACTCAAATAGACTTGAACATGAGGCAAAGGAGATGGCTAGAGTTCCTGAAGGACTATGATTTCATAATCTCTTATCATCTTGGTAAAGCTAATGCGGTGGCGAATGCCTTGAGTAGAAAATCATCCACTTTTATAGCTTGTATGAGTATTTGGGAATGACTCTTGTATGAGGATGTCATTGAGCTTAAGCCGGAGTTAGCTATGAAGGACATATGTAGTTGGCTCTCCAACTTTTCCATAAGCTCTAGCTTGGTTGATGTCGTGGTTGAAGCTCAAAAGATGGATGAGGAAACTCAAGCCTTTAAGGCTAGGATAAAGGGGAAGGCAGTGTTGGACTTCGTGGAGAAGCCCGATGTGAGTTTGACGTATAAGGGATGGTGGTGCGTGCCAAACTCCATAGAGTTAAAGGAGAGTATTCTATCGGAAGCGCACCATTCTAAGTTCTCCGTCCACCCTGGAGGAACTAAAATGTACCACAACATGAAGAGATCATTTTGGTGGAAAGAGATGAAGAAGGATATGACAGCCTACGTGTCCAAATGCCTTGTGCCCCAACAAGTCAAAGCAGAGCACATGCATCTGAGCGGTTTATCACAACCACTTCCGATTCCAAAGTGAAAGTGGGAGAACGTAGCTATGGATTTTGTTTCTGGATTGCCTAGATCGTCGAGCGGTAACGATGTAGTGTGGGTTATTGTCGACCGACTCACGAAGTTCGCTCATTTCCTTGCGATCAGAATGACTACTCCTTTGGACACTTTAGTTACCCTATATATGAAGGAGGCTGTACGGTTACACAGAATCCTGATATCCATCATTTCTGACTGTGACTCTCGTTTCACTTCTAGATTTTGGCAGAGCTTTAAGAGCGCCTTGGACACATCTCTACACCTCAGCTTAGCCTATCATCCTTAGATGAACAAGCAATTTTAGAGGACTATTCAGACGCTTGAGGACATGCTTCGAGCGTGTATCCTCGAGTGGAAGGGTGTAACAACCCGTTTTCTGGTTATGCTTAACCCAGGGGGTTAAGAGTAATTTAGTAATTTAAAATTAGTGTTAGGGGGTTTCATTAGGTGAAATCCCTGTATCCAGGTAGAGCTCGGAGTAACGAGTGTAACAAATCGAAGAACACACAAAACGGAGGTCGGGAACGAAAGTTATAACCTCGAGAAGCATGCCACATGGGTGGGACCCACTTTAAAAGTGCGAGATAACCTACCCATGTGTGGTTTAGTTTCGAAGGGCTCGTCGATACGAGTCTATCGGTACTAAGAACGCACGATTCCGACCTCAGGAAAAAATGTCATATAGGCGGGACCCACTTTGAAAGTGCGGGATGACCTACCCATGTTTTGGTCTTATTTCGAAGGGCTCGTTGACACGAGTCCATCGGTATCAAGAGCGTGCGATTCCAACGTCAAGGTTGGAAGTTATCGTGTTTTGAGGTTAAAATATTATTTGAATAAAATAATATCTTTCTGGATAGGATCAACGACGCAGTGGATAAGACTGACGACAAAGTGGATAGGACTGCTGACAAAGCAGATAGGATTGATAGTGGATAAGATTGTAAACAAAGCAGATAAGATCGCTAACAAAGCGGATAAGATCGATAGTGGATAGGCTTGCTGACAAAGCGGATAAGATTGATAGTGGATAGGCTTGCTGACAAAGCGGATAGGATTAATAGTGGATAGGATTGCTGACAAAGCGGATAGGATTGATAGTAGATAGGATTGCTGACAAAGCGGATAGGATTGACAGTGGATAGGATTAATGATGCAAGCAGATAGGATTGACACGTGTCAACCTCACATCTATCCAATTCTTCTATAAATAGCATCCTTGACATCCAAAAAGAAAGAGAAGAATTCTCTCCCACGTTTTCCCATTTCTTTCCCACGTTCAGAAACTTCTATTCTTCATTTCTCACTCATTTTAAGTCCAAATCGAGCGATTCAAAAGGCGTTTCCTACTAAATTCAACATTCTGGACGCTGTGGTGGGGTCGGTTTCTTTATTTGAGGCTTCTACTATTACGAATTTGTAACCAAGGGTTAAGGTAGGGGACTTTAAACTCTAAACGTGTGCTTAGTATAACTTCTTTATGCATGATTTAACATGATTAAGCTTATGTGATTGATTTATGTGAGACATGTTATATGATGAACTGTTTTAGCATGAATATTGCTATGTTTTGAACGATGTGATGATTAATTCATGGGCTTAAGAACCCAGAATAATCATAGAGTGATGATGCCCACCGAGAAAAATAAATCGACAAGTGGCGCGCACAGGGTAGAGCATCGTGAGAAAGCTCTGTCCCTAAGTGGCCCTCGTTTGCCCCATGAGCGCCGAGGGTAGGCCGTAGGGTGTCGCGGCTTGTGGTTTTGTTGTGATTTGGAACCGGTTGTTTTATGCATAATTTATCGTGATAAAGGTTTCTAAAGAAAATATTGTAGGGTTTTCAAAGAGATTTCTACTTAGCATCTCTATTAGATTTTAAATTAACCTGCTGAGTATTTTAAAATACTCACCCACCCCCAGATTCTGTAGGTAATGCAGCGAGGGCGAAGGTGAAGGACGTGTAGTGTCCCAGATATTTATCTGCTTTCTGATTTTGGAAAATATGTAATATTTATATGACTGCAGATTAAGGGCATGATGTGCCCGAAGACTTGTAAGGCTTGTAAAACTTCAAACTCTACGAACCTAAGTCCATGGTTTGTGTGAAATATGTTATTAAGCACATGAATAATATTTTGTTGTGCTATGACTCCGTGATATGCTCATTATTAATATAAAGCATATCTGACTGTGATCCGCATTGACGGTCGTCGTGTTTCGGACGCACATGTGTTGGCGGAGCGTGTCGAACATTATGACGATAAAAAAAAAGGACAGCCGTCACAAAGGGCACTTGGGAGCAACATTTTTCGCTGATGGAGTTTGCCTATAATAATATCTACCAAGCGACTATTAAGATGACACCAATCAAGGCACTCTACGAGCGTCCATGTCGATCTCCCTTATATTGGAGTGAGGTTGGAGAGTATCTTCTCACTGGCCCTGATCTTATACAATAGTCAGTGGAGAAGATACGCCTCATTTGGGAGAGATTATAGACAGCTCAGAGCCAAAACCACCTCAAAAGTTGATGTTAACTACCACTAAGGTAGATGCCAAAGCTACCTCAATAATATTTCAATCACCTCCATAGAATGATTGTCCCACACCACTTTTTGTCTAACAAAATCTTGATAGATAAAGAAAAGTAGGTCTTTCTATTGTCATGTGAGACCTATTATTTTTTATCCAATTATAACCTCGTGTAAGGTTTTATTGGATAGAAAGTGGTATAGGGTTATGAGCATCTTATATGCATCCCCATCTAATCTTTGACTTGTGGAGCAAGTTTTACAAAAATTATTAGAAAGACAAGGGTAATAATAAGGAAATAATTAATTAATTCATTCAATATTTATGCTTAGACCAACAGTAAATCGTGGACTCTTTTTGAGGTAGTTTGCGAGGATCCTTCAAATTTTGAGATCTAATTGTGCTATAATGACCCATCCAATTGGATCAGTGACATGGAGAAATATGTTGACTTGACAAAAAAAGGTTTAACTTTATATATAGGTATATATTATTTTTAATAATTTGAAAAATATTAATTTGCACCTATGCATGCTAACTGTTTCGCCAATTGCAGTGCATATTGCCATATTTTCATTCTTTGATTGTGTGACATTAAGGGGGGCGGTGCACACACATTAGCTTGCACTTAACGCAAGTAGTAGTTTAGGTTTTTTTTTTGTTATATTTTAGACTTTATTATCCCTCTGTCCTATATTAATAACTCCATTTAATTTTTTAAATTAGTTCATTTTAAAAAACTAAATGAAATTATTAATTTAGGATGGAGAGAGGAGTATTTAGTATTTTATGAACTTAAATAACATATAATTGTATATTATTTATTGATTACAAATTTTTAGCCTTTTTTTTGGATTTTAGATTTTACTTTCACTTGTATTAATATTATTATGACATCATTCATCCGTAGTTGACGGGGATGGTTGACCCCACCATGCCTTCTAAGCCATGTTGGTGCCCATGCTGATTTTAGAAACATTGTATAGTTCGAACATGCTGTGGGTGTGAGATTGGCATTGGTTGCTCTCCTAATGTTCACAATCTATACTGCTATTAAAGTAAAAAGAGGGGTGAGATTTTGGCCAAATATCCTAAATTACCCTTATGTTTAGGAGTTCGCATTGTATTTGAAATTTATAATTTTTTTAAAATTACTATGACTACTCATCTCCAAGTTTTATATGTAAAGTTGCAAATCTAATGAAAGTCCTTAACTTTGTTTGCCTTGTTTAAGATTCTTAAAAGTCCTAAAGTACACATTCTTAGTCAATAGTCCTAATATGTTCAAGTTTTATATAGAAATTTAATTAAAAATCCTAAATTAGATTCCTAAATTATTGTAGTTGCACGTCTCTAAGATTTATATAGAAATTTAATTAAAAGTCTTAACTTACTATGGTTGCATGTTTCCTAAGTTTTATATATAAACCTAATTAAGTTGGGTTGAATTCAAAGTTTGAATTCATTATGAGAGAGCCTAGAGACCACATATTGGTTTGGTTTTAAGAAAACTTATAAAGAAAGGTAAGCAACTCAAAAGTGCTGACTAATTAAGAGAGATGCTACATATTAATTTTGTCAATAATATCATAGATTAAAAATAATGCTTGAGAGATTCTATACTTGTGTTGTTGGAGAGTAGATTTTAATCCTTAATCAAGATGATACTCATATTGAAGTTTTTTTTCTAATAACTCTTAATTATTATATTTTTTTCAATGACCAAGATTGTTGTTTTCCTTGTCTATGTTGTCAACATTATTTTTTATCACATAGAAAAATGTTATATTTAGCACATACATTTGCATTTGCACTTTGACTAGTTGTCTTAAAACGGGATTAACCGATTTACTTCAAGACCCTTTCATATATCTATTCGACAAAAGTTGATTATCAATCAGGTAATTGGATTAAATGCACATTCCTCTAGACAGATACCATCATTGTTACATGTACCAAAAAATGGTAAAATAGAATTCAAATTGTAAACAATGAGAGCGTGGCCTCTTATAAAAAGAACCGGACACTCTGCTGGGCTGATTTCTGCCTGAGTGCATACACATACCATCAAGAAGTCAATTTGAATTTGAAAATAAAATCCTTAGATTTTAAAATGAAGCGTTAATTATTTTGGATTCTCCATACTATAATTACAATCCAGAGTTAGTAAATTAAGATTTAAAATTTGATATTATAAATACAGGGTTAGTGAATAAGGAATAGATTCATGTATTCTAAATAGAGAGGTAGTCAAAAATTAATGAATTCTAATAGAGAGAGAGATGAATAAACATGAACATGGGCCTTCAAGCTTGTGGGCCAGGGAGTCCGGGCCCATCCAACTTGTTTTGCAAGTCGTGGATCATGGACATCGCCTCCCTCAATCTGCTTCTCATTTTCGTCTCCTCTGCCTCTCGCTGAATCCGCTCCTCCGAGAACTCATCGATCATGGCTTCCTGCTGCTTGTCCGCTTCTTCTAGTTGTCTCTCCAGCTCAAGAAGCTGAACATTCAGAAACAGAAGAATAAGGGCGATGCACGTCGCTGACACACAGATTTCGAAGCAAAAAGCAACATCTGACAATCACTGCAAGTTCAGTCACTTACTCGAGCCTCCAGCCTTTTCTGCCGATCCCTCTCAAACTGCAAGTCCGGAGCTTCTTCGTCCAGTTTCTTCAACCTGCATAAGCACCCATTTGCGTACTTTGATCAGAACTCCACTAGTATAGTTGAACTTAAAGTCTAAACCCCCATTCTGTATGATAGTAGAAGCACCTGTCACTAAGTTCACGATTTTCAGCGCTCAACTGGTTAAGCCTTTCAACATCAGATTCCTGCCAGTTAAAAACGATTAGTGTGAGAACGTCGTTTTGCCTACTGGAAATGATCAGTGCATCAGATAGTACTGATGGGATCTCGGAATCCAAACTTCCATGAGAGGAATGAAAAGGGTACTCATTTACCGTTAGATTTTCCCATCCCGAAGCTTCCTCATGCGGGCACCCCTGCTCACTTCTATCCTCCTCCTTTGCTATTGATGGAGAACAACCTGGCTCATTTCCAAGCATCATTCTTGATCCTTCGTCTTCCGTAGCAATGGAGTCATTCGCAGCCGACCCATCATAGTTTGGAGGTGGCATCTTATTTTGATGAAGATATTTGCTGAAGGCTATCACCCTAGCCAGCTCTTCATTGTGGAGGGAAGGCGCATGATGAAAATGAGGACTGGAAGTATTCTTAGTCATTCCAACATAGCTGGGAGGAGATGGATGATGATCATAGTTGGCTGATCCCACGTGGAAGAAAGAAGGTCCATGACTAATAGATTGATGTCTGTGGATACTGACAGCCGACCCCGAATTAGTGAACTGTGAGTGATGAAGCTGACTATGAGGATTGCAGACATTCTCAAACGGTCCAAGATAGTTCAATGGCTGAGGAGAAACTTCTGCACCGTCTGCATTTCATATAAAGCATGATGAAGTTCACAGAAGAGTGAGCTGCAAAAATAAAACCATGAACAAAGAGATAAAACAGGGCAACCTGCTTCGTAATGAGTTCCAAAGTGGTTACCTTTAAGTGGGGATTCATGCAAAGACCTCTTTTTTCGCGGCTTATGAGCATAGCCAACTTTATGACAGTTCTGAAACCTGAATGGGCAATCACTTGTGTTAGTTGATAGGAAGGGATTTAAAATAATTTAAAGTTATAATGGAGTTGAGAATCAGACACCAGTAGTCTCTCTGGATCTCTTTCAGTCGAGATTCGAGCCTTTGAAGCGCAATTGTGCGTTCAAAACCCTGTTTGTCATGAGCTGGTTCAATATAATTAGCTTCTAATACGCCTGTAAACAAGAATAATCACCTTGATTAGCACTTGCCTGCATTGTGATCTAAATACCATGAAGACCAAATTGCTAAAATGAAATTCCTCACCGATAACTCCGCGTCCGCCACTTCCAGTAGAGTTCCAAACCCTCCAAAATGGCTGTAGAGAAACAAACATTGACAACATTAGCAAAGTTCATAAAATACATCCGCCAGAAGATTGAAACAAAGGGGGCATTTGGGAGGCAATTTGAAGTAGAAAGAAAATAGATTAGTTTTAGAATCGATTTTTGAAAAGAAAAGCAAAAGTGGAAGATATTTGGTTTAAGTTTTAGATAATGATTTAAAAGGGAAATTTGATTTTAGCTCCCTTTTGCTTTTAACACGTAAAATAACAAAAATACTCTCCAACATAATTATTATACAAAAGAAATGATGGGCAGAACATCTTTTCACATCATTTCAAATCTTAAATCACTTTCTTCAAGAACTCACCTCGAAATCGGATTTTGGGTCAATTCGGCTTGAATTGACCCAAAAGTTGACTTATGCTAAGAAAGCAATTTTAAGGCTAAATGACCCTTTCATTAGGTTTTTGGCTTAGAAAGTCATTTCCCATGTAAACAAATCACTTTCCGCTCAAAAAAATTGCCTCCCAACCGCCCCCAAAGTATGAATGCATTCAAAAGTAATATATACAACATAGTAGCAGGAAATGCTTATCATCCAAGCATGATATGCTAGCTGCATGAATTTACTTATAGCCAACTGTTCATTGAATCATTAAGCATGTCTTAACCCTGAAAAGTTTCAGATTTTGCCCTAAAGAAAGCCAAAAAAATCACATTTGTAGCAAAGAAGAAGAGTACAAGTACAAACCTTAATAAGCCGATTGTTGTGGTAAACGTTGAATCCCTGAATATCAATGTGATGTGAGGCATCTGACACAAACCCCAAGGTCCCATCAGCAACCAGCTGATACAAGTTACAAATAACAGAACAAAAAACAAAATAACTGGGTCAATTTTACTATACTGACAGGATGATAATACATTACAAAGAAAAAAATTCAATTCAAAGATCACAAAGGCAATCGTATCATATTACATTTACATTTTTTGAAATTCCATCACCATCTAATTTTGGCTTGTAAGAAAATTGTTTTGTATGGATCATATCATCCACAAGGTTACGGTGCTCAACATCTTTACCCCGGAGAACTATTTTGAAGCCAGGTGGGAGCCTCAGGTAGAGAATTGATGCATAGCTCTGCATTGACAAAAAAAAATTTGAAAACAAAAATACACATTGACAGAACTAGACCAGTAAGGAATTAATTACAAAAGAGAGTTTTACAACTTTCGCAAGTATTATACTAATGACTTATTTTCCCAACTCCTGTAATGACTTGTTTTAAGCTAAAGCTTTCATTTCACAAAATAATTTTGCCTATTAATTCTCCACCCAAGTCCATACTCAGTGCTTTACAAAATAAAGTCAGTACTTTTAAATAGAAACGCAATGCTATATTTAAAACAAGACATGCTATCAAAGTAGATTTTCATGCTTTTCAGATTACATAATATCATATTATTACCCAATCATGAGAATCCTTTTAATGTGAGCAGGTATGTTACTTGTTAATTTTTTAACTTAAGGGACCCACAGAGTTCATCATGAAATTAAGTATTTGTAATATGTTTCCACAGAGAAAGTAATCACATTGGTTGATCATACACATGAACAGAAAATTGTCTCTAGAAATGCAATTGCAACTGCAAATCTCATCCAGTTAAACCAGGGCTCAAATAGAGACCATACCCTCAATGAATATGTATAAGTAAAAAAATGCTCTGAGTTTGGAAACTGATTAGTCATCTCTGTCTTCTTATTATCACGATTGACACCCCTGAGTTGAATATCCTGAAATTACAAGCAAATGGCTGATTTCAATAACGTCAAATAACAAATAAAATACAGTTGGATATTCTGACAAGTATGATAGACTTACATGTTTATCATTATTAAAATCAAGTTCTAACAAGCCATCATCATCTTCCCAAAGATTGTATATAATTATACGAGTCCCTTGATCTTCCATTAAATTGAACTGCAATAGAGCAAATGTGAACATTTGAACAAAGACATGATGTACATAAATAAACCACATAATCTAGGAAGAGAGGATAATATACATAAACTCAGAGATGTGTTAATCTGTAAGCTAGTGATAATTAGTAAAGACTCTAAGCTTTCCCCAACATAAGACCAAGGGGTAACTTTGGAAACTGTATCCCTACAATGAGGACCTGGAGTTTTATTGGCAATTTGGCATAGCATGCCCTTGTTAGAGACAATTTTCTTTTTCGTTGACCAAATAAAATTGGACAAAACAAATGAGCCCGTGAAATTTATGTGAGGCCCACATGTTTTGTCTAATTAAAACCCGTGTGAGTTTTTGGTGTGAGTTTTTGATGTGTGAATACCACTATCCTTTAACTATATGATTTGAGTTAATAAAGAAACTGCATTAGTCTAACTAAATATGAGGATAAGAAAACCATGAATTCACCTGCTTAAGTAGGTTGTCTTCATCCAAAAATGGAGACCAATATACAATGGTGTCAAGATTTTTGCTGTGATCTATTGATGATGATCGAATCAAGTGGTTCCAGGACTGCCCTTCTTTCTTATAGTCAATCTAATCAAAAGAAAGAACAAGCTAAGAATTCTAGCATTTTATATATCCAATCCACAGGATAATACAAATTTAAGTAAGCATAATGTTTGAAATAACTATTTCCACATACATTTCCTACAATTAACAGTTAACAGAGTAATTAAAACCAATACATCTATATAGAAAAAGATTAAAAAACTGATGCTTTTGTAGAGAAATGATATACTCTTCGGAAAGCATGCAACTACGTAGAATAATTACAAAGCGTCAAGCAAAAGTCAAATTGAATGAAAAGATATGTAATGTCGTAGAGCTTTTCAAAAAGTTTTTGGGAGCTTCACATTCAAAGGTGCATCGATATGATGATTCTTTGCAAAAAAGAATCTTGGACAATCAAACATGAGCATTGCAGATCATGAACATTTAGGTCATTTTCCAAGTGCTAGTGTTCCATTTTTTTGTGAATGAAGAAATAAAAAAACCCTCATCACTGTCTTCACAGATCTATAACAACAGTTTTAAGTGTGAACAGAGGACATAACAGATTTATCTAATATTTTTTATGCTTTAACTCCTATGATTTACTCATACTATAAATTCTTAACAGAATTCAGTGCCTTCACTGAAAAAACAATTTTATTTAAAAAACAATTCACTACTCAGAATTCCATCTACTGTCCTTTGCAAAAAGATTGAAAACAAAATAAACGGGAGGTAATGACTGCTATATTCCATGTGGGAAGAAACTTATTATTAGCAATGCACACATACCATGGGGACGATGATATCTTCCTTACTTGTGCTCCTCAAAAACGTATATGAAAGTAACCCAACACTCTGTGTGGGGCTGAAGTACAATATCAAATAAACAAGTAAATAACATTATTTTAAATTAGGTAAAAAAATATTGCACTTATTTTCATTATAAACATGAAGATGTAAGCTAAATCCCACAACTACCAATTATGGACATCTTTTAGCCTTATTTAAGGACTTAAAAAAATTGAGTTGCTGCAACTAATAGTCTTTCTCCATGAAGAAACTAATCCACAATCTTTGGGGTTAAAGGAAATCTAAATACTTATTCCCTTAAGAGAGAAGCCCAAATTAACCTATAAACATCAATTCATCAACAAGAGTCTAGAACTTGAATAGTTATCATATACTTATTTTTTGGCTGTTACACTGCATTTCTGATAATGGTAGCCGAAATAAAATAGATAAATAATGGTATGTATTGCTTTACTGAAAACAACAATCTTTTTTTGATACGATCTTAACACCAGTGAAAACTATGTGGGACAAACAAAGTGGAAAACAATTTGAAATTACCTGGTTAAAATTTCAACCATTGCTCCCTTAGGCTGGCTTGTAACTAATTTGTGATGTGTTTACTGGAAGTGTTTATGTTTTCAAACATACGATACAACCAACTATTTGGCTGTAGATGATTCTTAACAGGAGTTACATTGAAAAATTAAGATTAATAGATGATTATGTTTCATATTCTTAAATTCCAATATCAACAATGAAATTAACATGTTTACAAAAATTTATTGGTGCCAACTCAATATCACATCAGGTGTGTGTGTGTGTGTGTATAATCCATTGAATTAGTGTTTCTTCTGGAAAAATAACTGAAGATGTGAGCCAGTAGTTTTCAAATATCATATGGATATTTTAAACGTCATCAACAACATCATTAGATACATCAATGCACTAGCCTTTACAACTGTTACATTCATTTTTTAAAAATTCCTGATATTACAAAAAAAAAAGGCAGTAGAGACATGTTTATAAATACAAAACATCACAAAAGAAATCCCTCTGAAGAAGCTATGTATCATCATGGAAGACATGTATTGCAATATGTGAAAGCAACAGACCTCTTTCCATCTTTTCCACAGCAACGAGAAAACACAATTACATCTGCGCCAAGTCTCATTGTGCTGGTCTTGAAACCATTCCCATCTGTCAAATACACAAAATCTGGTTAGAAAATAGAGATTAAAAAAAAAGAAGAAAAAAGCGGTTCCCTGCATGCAACAAATATACTGATCATGCATCATAAACCGTAGAATATCTACTTTGAGACAGTGACTCACATTTTCCAATAGTATTTGCCAAGTTACTTTTAACAGAATATCCAAGTGACATGCACTGACGCAATCCACCTGGATCCATTCCGCCGCCATTATCTTCATACATACAACAATAACAAAGCATTTTAATTGAGCATTAAATAAAAAAGAAGTGGAAATTCATAAAAATAACAAGCGTAGGCAAAAGACCTTCAATCAGCAGCATCGAGCTATTATCCTTCTGATTTTTTAGCATATCTATCTTCACATATGTAGCTCCATTACAAACCTAACAAGAGTACCAACTATCTGAGAATGACTTGACATAGATATGGATTCAGCAATAGTATATAAAATGTGTAGATACCTCGTCCAGAGAATTATCCAGAAGCTCTGCAAAAGCTGTGAGAAATTTCAAAAACAACAAATTAAATACAATTGCTAGGTATAACCGTAAACAAACGTGTTAATAAACATATAAAACCTTCGTTATGGTTAAAAGAAGTACCTCCAAGAGCCCACTTATGGCTTGTAGCATTAGAATGCAGAAACTTGGGGTGCACTCGAGCACGATCAATTGCATCTGCATTAAAAACAGACAGTACACAGATAAGATCACTGCCTATATACAACAGAATAGTAACAAAAAAAAAACAATGAAACCCAAGATCCAATATTATATTTGTCCGACTGCTGCCTACTCATACAAATATATAGATAATCACGTAGCATTCAAAATCATGCAAACTATCTGCCCGATGTTATTGCACCTTAGTGTTAAATTTGACAAACTTGAAAACCTATCTCCTCTAGGCTCAATTAATGTTAATTAAAATAGTTTCTCAAGTTTGCCGATTGAAGTAGGGGTGTGTAATTGAAACCTACTTTATGACTTATCGTTTCAGCATGAGTTGACTACTTAGAGCATTATAATCATGGCGACACCAATGGAGGAAGTTAATCGTGACAAAAAAATAATAAAATTTCATAAAACATATAATTCCTGACTGGAATGGGAACAATAAAAAGGAAGAGAGAGAGAGAGACAGAGAGAGAGAGAGAGACTAACCGGACACCAAAGAAGACGAGCCGGAAGAAGGGCTGCCTTCGAAGTCTCCAGCCTTCCAAAACTGCCTGCAACTCCGAACCACAATCTGGGAGGAAGTCGTCGGGACGGGCAATGGCGATGGTTCTTCTACTTTTATAAGTGGGTTCACGTCGAGAAACGCGGAATGAGAAATCACATCCAATCCAACTGCGTTCGTCTCCATTGCTGAAGGTTCTTGGGTCGTAGTCTTGCATCTCTTTCCACCCAAAACTTCAAACTCGCTGCTGCGCTCTCGCTTGATCACGACGTCCATGGCTGCGGTGTGGAGGAGGGAAAAGCGAGAAAACGAGAGAGAGAGAGAGAGAGTTTAACTGTATTCAGGAAGACCAACGGTCTATCGTATAGTAGTTGCTTCTCCTGTGCAGGGAAGATGAAGAGTGGTGTTGTTTATTAATAACTTGGGATTTTCCTGGTTTGAACTCTTTTGGGTTTGAGTTCTTCAGCAACTTTTTGAACTTATAGAGGATCTTCAAAAATAGTTTAGGTTGTAGAAGGAAACTAGATGTAGTCAGTAGTATCCTTCTTTGAAGGGAACAAGGATATATGAGAGTTAGTTCTATTTTCTTGACAAGGGCAATTACAAGGTAGCCCTTAATTAAACCGACTTTCTATTTGATAACCTCCTCCGTATCAGGGGTGGCCATGGGCTGTGGGCCGGGCTACCCGCCAGGCCCACTCCCAGGCCCCTTAATTTTTTAATTTTTTTATAAATTTATAAAAATTAAAAAATACTTATTAAAAAATTTATAAACTTACACAATATACTTATAACTTACAAAGGGAAGGTTAAAATTTCATTATTATAGAATAAATATATTCTAAGTAGGTTGGCACCCACTTATCTATTTATTATTTATAATTATAATCTAAAACTTTAAGCACAAAAATAAATAAAAATTATATTACTAACTAATTAATTGATTGTTAAGTTTTCTAATCTTCCTCTATTTCCTCTTTAAAATTGAGAATTTGTATCATTTCTTCTGTGTTCAACCAATCTTTCTAAGTAAATGCATGCCTCCACCGCATCAAGCGTTAGTCTAACTTCAGCTTTCATCTAACACCTTACCTTGCACTAACAACAGATTCAGATATTACTGTAGACATCGGGGGGTAGTAAATTATGAGCTAAGGCAAACACAGGATAATTATATCCATATGTCTGCCACCAAGTTAAAACATTTATACTACTAAGTCGTTCGTTGAACGAAATAAGGCTCAAATCAGCTTATGTATAGTTAACCAATTAATTAGTATTAGCACTATTTTTTTAAAAAGTATCATCTAAGACTTAGTTTTATATGGAAGAGGCATAGGAATAGAATAAGTTAATTGACTTCGTCTTGACCCATGGATTATTTCATATGTATATAAAAATTATAAAATAGTTTCTACAGTTTTATATATCATTTTGATTGACATAAGGACTCATTTTCTCCCATATACCATTTATTAAAAAATTTACACCTTCTAATCTAACCCTAGGGTATATTACAATCACTAAACAATAAATTAAAGTGATAGAAGACTAATATTTATTAAATTTTATTTGTATTTATTTTACAATATATAAATATATATATATATATATATATATATATATATATATATATATATATATATATATATATATATATATATATATATATATATATAAATGTTTCATTATCTATATATTGTGCAAATGCATCAATTATCTCATACAAGTAGTTTAAAATTGAACAAAAAGTCAGATAATAAACTTCATATAAATATTTTGTAATATTATAAAAATAAATAAAAATACATCAAACAAATAGATGTGACAAAATGACCTTCATTAAACTTTTTTGTAGCCTAACATGTAGTTAAGATTTATAATCATTCACAAGATTGTAACATTAAATATGTGTTCTACCTATGGCAAACATTTAATTGAAATTTTTTATATTTCTTGTCATGCAATCTGCACAAGTCTTTAAATTCATGTATTCTAAAGGGTAAAGAGGTGATATGAAACAAAGTAATTTTAATTAAATGAAGATGAGCTTAACTAAATTTAAACCATCTTGAAAAAATAAATTAATTATGTGACAAACATATCTAATATGAAATATACTTTGATTATATTGCACCATTATGATAACAATGAGATTCTAAAAGTTCTATCGCTAAATCATTATTAGAGGCATCATCTATACATAATTTTATCTAATTGAGTATTTGTTTAAAACATACATCAATGATTTTTTAATAATTAAAGCAAAATGAGGATATTCTACAATGTTAAAATATATTATTCTCTTATTTAATATATATGATTAATCTATAAAATGAGAGTAACACATACATAGTCGATATCTTGGATACTAGTTCAAATATCAGAAGTTAAAATAATCTTACCTAAAATTGTTTGTGGGGTTTTCATAAGCTCTACCTTATATGCCATATATATCTTGAAAATATCTCTCCTCAAAGTGTTGCTCAAGATTTTTATTGAAGGCTGAGTTGAGAACTTCTCATCAATTATAATTAAACCATTTGCAAGTATAAAATGTAATTGTACTATGATAAGTATTTAAAGGTTGTCGAACCTTTGAGATGGATGAATCATTACTAAATCTAAGTGAAAAATTTATTTATTAAAAACTAAAAGAACTTAAACTTAAATTAAGCAAATGAAGTAATCACTAAATTAAAAGAAAAAGATCAATATGATGAAAATTACTTAGGAAATCAAATTCACTATAGAACAATAATAATTTCTTAACCTGTAATCTAAATTTAGAGTGAATATGAACAAGTATTCTCAGCTATAAACTAGAATTACTTTAGAAAGAATCATTAATTAAATCCATGACATGAACTATCTTTGACAATAGCACGAATCTACATTAAACTAACTACAAACATGACTCGTCTAATCTTAGTATAACTCATCCAATTCATTAATCATATGAACATTAAAACTATTGCATGACCACTTCATCTAAATCACATAGATTAGAATCAATGTAAATATTAAAACCACATCAATCTATCATCTACAAGATAATAAATCAACATAGATTTGAATAAACATGAAAAGCTCTTCCATTAAAAAGAAAATCCTTATCATACAATTGTCATTATTCACAACTGATATCTAAATTAAAAAATAAATAAATTAAAACTTATCTATAGTTTGATCAACTCCTAAGTAAAAGAAAAATCTATCATTCCATTGTAGAATAAAACTCTTGATTATCCATTGAAAACTTTAAATGATCTTCCATTTTCTTTTTCCATTTTTCTTTTCCAAAAATCTCTTCAAAACCTTCAATTTCGGGCCAAATATGTTTTAATATATGCATAAGAATCATAAGAGGAAGCCCAATATAAAAAGGACTCAAAATAGGAAACTGCGCGTTATCCCGTCCAATTGCCTTGCATGCCCATTTGAACGGCTATACTATTTCTGCAATCTGGACAGTTTTGTTCATTTTTGTGTCCAATTTTTGTTCAGGAAGATACACCTGTTCACTGGACAGTCCATATTCTTGTCTAGTTTTCTACGTTGTTCATTAAGCTCTTTCTTTCATGTCCATATTAGTTTTCAACTTATTTGTAACTTTGAAATTTTGTCCAAATCATTTTAAAGCATAACAAGAGTATTTTGAATTATTCTAAACATCGTCCAAGGGCCTCGATAAGTGCACTACCTAGATAACATAAAAACTTTGCATTTTAGACATATAGAATATAATTAAAACCTCAACTTGATTCAAATATATGCCTAAACTACTAATAACTCCTAAATTATTTAATAATTAAACTAAAATACTAATATATAACATAATCTAAATAAGCCATAATTAATCCTAAATAACCTAATATTATACTAGCAAATAAGGTAAAAGACATATAAAATAGATATATATATATATATTTCATACTTATCAAATACCCCCAAACCTATATTTTACTAGTCTTCCATAATGCTCATGCAACTTCTCTTTTCATATGCACTATATGGTACAGTGAAGGTGTAAGGTCCCTGATTTTTCTACGATTTTCTGGGATTTTTCTGTCATTTTTCTGGTCATTTTCGGCAGGAAAATGTGACGTTTCAGCGTAGGGGTATTTGTGTCTTTTCCCCATATTTATACCCGTAGAGTCGGGTGTGGGGCTTAGTCGCGGGCCATGGGCCTCGCTGCGCACTTACGGCGCGAATTTTGGAGGTTCGACGCGTAACCAGTGGGTTAACGCGCATTGGGGACGTACGTGGAAAAAATAAAAAAGAATCACAGTTAAAACATCGGGCTCGGCCCGATCCAGAAGGAAATTGTGAACAGTGGCCGCCCCCCCATTTCCGCCTGTTCACTGTGCCCGGCGGCCGCCGGCCGCCGGTGGGCCAGTGGACCGCCGCACCGGCTCCGCCCTGGCCGTGCGACGGCAGGGGAGCCGCCGTCCCGGCCCCACGGCCGCTCCGCCCCCACTTTTCCGGTGAGCCCCTTTTCTGTGTATTTTGATTCCGCCGCCGCCGTAGGCCGGCGAGGGCCGGCCGGCCGCCCACGGCTCCGCCATGGGCCGGCGACGGCGGGAGGCCACTCCCCCCGGCCCCGGACGGCCCCAGCTTCGCCGTCCCGCTCCCTCTCTCCACTGCCCTGTTTTGCCGTCCCACTGTACAGCGCCGTTCCGCCGCCGCCACGGGCCGGCTCGGCCCGACCGGCCGGCCACGGCTTCGCCCTGGGCCGGCGACGGCGAGGAACCCCTCCTCCCGGCCCGGTGGGCCTCCGTTCCGCCGCCCGTCCTCATCCCCCTCTCTCGCCCGTTTTTCCGCCGGCGAACTGTTTGGGCGATTTGGGGCCGCCGGCGGCGAGCTGCGGCCGATCGGACCTCCGTCCGGCACCGCCTTGCTCCGGCGACGGTGAGGAGCCCCTCCTCCCGGCCCGGTGGGCCTCGGCACCGCCGCCCCACCCTCTTTCCCCCTCTGTTCACTGTTCCGCCGACGGACTGTTTGGGCAAACAGTGGCCGCCGGCGGTGATCTGCGGCCGATTCGGCCTTCCCCCAGCCCCGCCTTGCTCCGGCGAAGGCAGTGGACTATACCTCCGTGCCCGATTCAGCCGCCGCCCCCATGGCCGCTCCGCCCTTACGGGTTTTCTCCGGTCGTCCCCTATTTTTGGCCTACGTCCGTTTTGGACGTGGTGACTGATGTTATCAGTCGGAAGCCGGATTTGATTTAGCGGACCGTAGTTTGGCTCCGCCCCAGCCCGGTGACACCAGTGGGCCACCCTCTGGGTCTTGTTCAGCCTTGCGGCCCGTAGCTGCAACTAGTCCGCCTTACCGGCATGTGTGCCGTTGACCCCTCTTGCCCATGTTACGCCGTCGGTACCGGACGGCCTCGGGAAAGAGATTGTATGTCTTACTTTGACAGAAGGTGGACAAGTTCACCTGCTTAGGCCTTGGCCAGTGACGGCCTCGTGGCCTTTGCTCGACCGTGAACCCTCCCCCTGCTCTCTGTCGTGCGAGATGCACAGCCGCCCGCACCATGGGTATTGGTTGTGGGTGGCGATCGGCGATGTCGCCACTTAGATTGGCCACCGCTAGGGCCATAGCCCGGTTGGCTTTTGTGGGCCATGAGTCGCCTCATTTCAGCCATCTCCCCCGCCCTTTTTGGGTCGCGTGCGCATGTAGCCACGCGTGTACTTCGGGGTTTAGGTGCCGCATTCGTGCCGCCTAACCATCGGTTGGCTTTGCCACCGAGTGGAGTTGACCACTAGAGCCGTCCTCCACCACCTCTCCTTTGATTCTAGAGCGTTGCCCCACGCTCTCCGCCCGTATGTGGGCCTTTGTTGACCGAAATCGTCGCCGTTGGGTGCTGTCCACGGCCGATTTCGATGTCTTTGTGGCCGGCTGAGCACGTTTTAGCCACCGGCCGATCTTCAGTGTACACCCTCGACTTCGGGTCGCACCGCCACATATGTTGGCTTGACAGTTCTCCCGGCCGCCCTAGGGTGTCGCCGTGGATCGCGGGTTTTACCGCATTGAGTTCTGACACTCTATTTGGCCGTGATAGTTCCGGCGCATCCTAAAATCCTCGGGACAGCAGCTCTCTCAGCCAGGCAACGGTTTTGACCGCCAACTCCGCCGCCGACGCCGCCACCGTCGGGTGCTCGCCATCGAACGTCATGATTACGAGGTAGGGGAGTTTTGAACTCGTAAATTCATGAAGCATGCTTTGAATGAGTAGCAGCATGCTAGGATTGTATGATACCATGCTTGGATGTTAAGTAACGATCCGATTGCATGAGGTGCGTGTAAGCATGATTGTATGGTATGATTGATAGGCATGAGATGTATGCATGTTTTATGGATGTGGATTATGTATGCGCTGGCGATGGCTAGCAAATATGTCAGTATGCTATGTATGGGTTATGCATGTGCTAGTGATGGCTAGCGTGCATGTTTGAAGTATGTAAGAATGTGTGTGCACGTGCTAGAGATGACTAGCATGTACGTTTGATGTATGCATGTGCTAGTGATGGCTAGCGTGCATGTTTGTAAGTTATGTATGTATGACCGTATGTGTATGTTCTACGTATGTGTGAGACATACGTATGTATGATGGCATTTGCCTATGCTTTGGGTAGGTGTAAGAGTATGTGGGCAAAAGTATGGGCGATGGACAGTAAGAGGTGACAGAAGCTCTGTCTGAATTTGGATGCGGTTGTGTAAGCGTATGACAGAGGATAAGAGTATGACAGGCAAGGATTAGAATGGATCAGTTTGGGGTGGATTGTGTGTTGGGCATTTGTCAGACAGTAAGAGGGTTCATAATTGTACAAGCATAACGTACAGATTATGAAGTGAAAAATAAGTATAATAAGTGAGATATAAGTAAGAGGGCGACAACTGGGTTGGCTCTGAGGAGCGTTATTTGAGGATGTCAATGTAAGAGGTTTTGGCCATAAGATGGATGGCGAAGTGTAAGACTGTAAGGGTTTGTTGTACGGTGAGTTTTGTCCATGATGTGGACGGGTAAGTGAAGTCTGCTGCCTTGACGAACTGGGGTTTCGATCGGGCTCAGCTTCGGTGTGATCAGTCGAGGACTGTGAGTTTGTGTGGCATAATTGTACCGCATAATATACTTAATTCAAACTGGAATTATAAGCACAGCTAATGATAGCGTTGTGAGTTTGAGACCTGAGGGTTCGACGGATTAAGTTCCGTGTTTGAGCTGGCCGCTGATGAGCTGGCCGAGCATTTATCATGTCTTGCCATGGTGTTATCCTGCGGGATGTTGTCTGTGTGCTATGTAGAGCACCGGACGTCTGATGCTCTGCTGAGAGCGACGTTTCTGATTTGGTCTGCGTGCTGTATAAGCCCAGACGTTTGATGCTCTGTTGAGAGCGATGTACGTTTCTGACTTTGTTTGCGTGCTGTATGAAGCCCAGACGTCTGATGCTCTGCTGAGAGCGACGTATGTTTCTGATTTGGTCTGTGTGCTGTGTAAGCCCAGACGTTTGATGCTCTGTTGAGAGCGTTGTATGTTTTCGCCCAAGAGTGGCACTGTATGTTTTCTGCCCAAGAGTGGCAATGGTACTATAAGACCCATTATGGTGGGCAATTCTCTGGCACTATAAGACCCATTATGGTGGGCGATTCTATGGCACTATAAGACCCATTATGGTGGGCAACTGTATGACCCCTTATGTGTGGGTGTTTATGTTTACGCGCTCAGGTAAGTAGTATCATGGATCTACTCTTACCTGTTTGATCCAGTGCCCCATGAGCATTGGTGTGCCTTACCTTCGGAAAAGTCCATGGCGTCTAGTCACTCCCCGGAGGTTAAGGTGTTGCCCCAGTGGCATTCTTTTCCTTTTCGACGCTGGAGCTTATTAGTTGTAATGAGCTTCAGTGGTCGTTGATATGTGTACGATTATGAGTACGACTGTATGAGTGTGAGTACGACTGTAAGTGTATGAGTATGAGTAAGATTGTAAGCGTATGAGTATGAGTAAGACTATAAGCGTATGAGTATGAGCACGACTGTAAGAGTATGAGCACGATTGTGAGAATATGTTTCTGAGTAAGACAGTAAGTATGATTTTGTGCAGACTGTACGAGTGAGGTCGTACGAGTCTGATTGTACGAGTAAGGTCGTACATGTATGAGTAAGCTGTATGAGTGAGCATACGATTGTACGAGTAAGGTCGTACAAGTATGCGTATGTTGTACGAGTATGCGTACGGTGGTACGAGTAAGTTGTATGACCCTAGATAAGGGTGTTTATGTAAGTTGATTGGATTGTATGATTTTGGCACGATGGTGCCTTTGGTATGATTCTGGCACGATGGTGCCTTCGGTATGTCTGTGGCACGATGGTGCCTTTGGTATGATCGTATGCGTATGTGCACGATATGATTATATTATGTTGACTGTTTCATGTTTGTGTTGCATGACGCATGATTTATGAACTTGTGAGTTTACCGTTGGGATTTCCCCTACTGAGTATTTTCCTGCTGAGTATGAAAATACTCACCCTACTTCTTTTAGCCCCGTTGTTCGGGAGGCTTTTGCAGGTTGTGTTGGAGAGCTCCTGGAGATGGACGCTCGTTTCAGCGGTGGATTGATTCCCGTTGACTCAGGTATCAGCTTGACTCTCTGCGAGTTTATTGGTGTCACGATCTCCTGTATTGGGTGAGATGAGATATCATGATGTTTATCTGGACTTTCATTTGGATCAGTTAGTGGACTGTTAGGGGACTTGTACTCAGGGATGCCCGGGAGTGATTTGTATTTAAAAGTCTATGATCATAGCAAAATTTATTCGTACGTGTGTTTTCGGGTAGCGCCTGAGGATATTTGATTTGACAGTACGATGTTTAACCGTATGATGTTTTAAATTATAAACAGGTTTTGATTTTATCGTTTTGACTCCGATTTATGGAAAACAAAAAATTTTCTATGAGTTTTGAGAAAAAAGGATGAAAAATCTCGGGCGTTACAGAAGGCTTGCAGGAAACTTGTTATAAAGACCTTGCTAACTAATACCCAAACCATTGTAGTAGCAAAGAAAGTGTTATAAGTAACGCAATCTCTACCCTCCCAACTCCTCGAAAAATGTCTTCAAAGACATAAATAATGTAACCCTATAGAAGTTTAAGGTCTTTATGACCACTGACTCCCCCAAACATTTGAAACTTAAGTTCGATTATTTTTATCCAGTCAAATATTTTCCTAAACCATTTGGGTCTTCTTCCCATTGTGAATCGGCCCAATAAATACCTCATCCAATGAGTTATGACAAAGAGAACATCTCAAACCCTATTAGTCTCCATGAGACTAGGGTAAACTCCCATAACTACTCTCGGTTTATTAACGAAAGTAAGTTTCTATGTTAGAGCCCTTGTTCACTCAATGAACCCGTCTTAGACTTCATTCAAGGTATTTTAGTCTTTATTTTGATTACTTGTTCTCCTCCCAATACAACAACAACTAATATCTTTTGATTAATCTTCATTAATCTCAAGTTACTATTATAAATTAATGCATTAATAATAAAAGCAAACATCAGTGTAAGCCACATAAATAATATAAAGTCACATAAATCCATTAATAATAAACGGAGACCATTACACTCATTTGCAGGTCTATGGCTCAACAAATTCAAGCCCAAGAATGTAAATAACTCAAACGCATTATGCGAGTTACGTATATACTACTCTAGTAGATTGTTGTGCTACATTGTGGACATATGTGATACGCTGCCTTAAACCCTAAGAATTAGTATTCTTCCCCTTAGTTCTTGTGACATGTAAAGGTCTTCTTGTCACTTATGGGTCACATCCCCTTCCTTATAAATACTTTTATTATTTTAGGGTGCCCTAAGTCTCCTTGGACTAGGAATCTATTTCGGTGAAAACAGAATAAACTACCCCTAATGGTATTAAGGTAATTCTACCACCTGGGGTATAGTATTCTCCCTTGGATCATTTTGGTAATCTCTTTGTCCTACCATTGATTTCAAGCAATTGTCCTCTCTAGAGGCTCTAACTCTCAAATTGACTCATGCTTCCATTCACACGCATGTTGACGATCTGCTCATGAGGGTATTTTTATTATTTTATGTAAGGTTTTTTAGAATTTTAATAGGTTTGTTATTGAGCTCAAGGGTACTCCTTAACGTCATAGACCCAGGGTAATTTTCCTGGTGTTTACCGGGGTTGTGTACCCCTTAAAACGACCATGGTTGACTTTATCCTTAACTGGGGACAAAATGGTCAATAATCAACTCATAGGGATTTCCCCCACTATGTTAATTGGTCTATATTTACAATACGCATACCCCTATCACTATGCTTTTTTTTAATTTTAAACCCACTCTTAGACTCATGAATCGGGGCCCCTAAATTGGGTAATTAAATATTATTCTACAATTTAACTATAAGAGGTAAATTGGTCATTTCAAGGCATTAGGGATTTTTCCTCAGCATGAAACTTAATCAAGATACTCAACACCTCTCAAGGTCTATTGGTAATTTCTTCTAATTTTTTTGGGCCTTTAAAACCTCTTGAACCGGACCTAGTTTAATAATTATTACTCTTTTTCTTCTAGCCTAGACTCAATCAAGGCCCGGTCCAGTAATCGTCTCCCACATAGAGACAACTCTTGAACAAAGGCAGCCTTTGCCTTTGGGCACAACCCCTATGCCCAAAATCTAGTCGTTGGCCTCCAGCGGCAACTAGGAGGTGGCTATAGAGCTATCGCACCTCGCCCTTCGCCTTTCGTCCATCCTATCTCTATTCTCCCTCTGCCCCCTCTCTAATATCTCTCCGCCCCTCTCTCTATTCTATCTAAACAGAGAAGCAAAAAAGGGCTTTTCCCGCACTACTAGCTCTTCTCCCAGCCAAGAACCCTTCTGCTATATGAAACATTGGCGGCAGCCAGAGAGGCTTTTCTCCCTTTCCAACTGCCTAGCACGGCTAGTGGAATTTGTCGTAGAAGAGGGAGAAGGGAGAGAATATGGTTTCGTCCGCGCCATTCTCTTCCCCTTTGGACGGCATCAAAGGGTGGTTCACCGCGGAAACAATGATCCCTTTATCCAGCAAAGCTCCGGTGGCGGAGGATTGATGGCAAACCAACAATTAAGGTATGTTGGTTGTATTAGTTTAAAGTTGATTAAATCTGCATACTCTAGTGTAATTAAAATTAATAGAAATCTATGCACTAGTTATACAATTTTTTAAAAAGTATGGCATAGAGATCACAGTTTAAAGAGTATGTAATTAAAATTTAATAATGATATTAGAATTGTTTGAGCTTTCGTGCCTTAACTCTCTTTGAATTAACTTATTAAATCTTTATGAAAACTAATTATAATACACTTAAAGGTATTAAGATAATTATTTTACTTAAAAAAACACCCTATTTGTTCTTATAAAAATCTTTAATTACTTAAGTAGTTATTGGACATTTCCTCGGAAAAATCCCGCTCAGAGCATACGACATTTTTGTTCACATTCTTATACACCGTACGATACCGTTTCAGATTAGCTGGGTGTGCTGTGGGAGTGAATCGAGCGTTTTTCCAAATTAATTGTGCACTCCCACACCAGCTGATCCCAAATCCGTGAGGACATTGGAAGTGCTCTCTCTCATGTGTCGAGTGGAGACCACGTTTAAGATAACATTTTCGGCTAGTCTGTGTGCTTTGATGGCCATTTGGGACGGGTGAGGATCAGGTGGGTGGTTATTTAAGACGCATTTCACTGACGACATGTTTGGTGCAGTGTTTTAAAAATCGGACCGGTTGGTCCAACTGGGTTCAATCAGACCTGGTGTTAAAAACTGGCCGGTTCGAGTGAAAATCAGGGTTGGGTTAACCCTGCCGGGTCATCGTGACTCGGCCGGTTAAACCACAAACCCGGCATTCCGGTCCGGTTTTTTTTTAAAAAAAAAATTTCGTCGAGTCGAAGCGTCGGGCTCAGGCACTGTTCATCTTCTATTTTGATTTGTGCACAGTGATTACTGGCGATCTAGAGCTCGGCAGCCGGCCGAAAGTTGGGGCACCGCTATCATTGATAGAGGCAATCTCATCTTCTCCGGCCGTCCGGTGATCTCATCTTCTCCGGCGCCATTTCACAGCCGATTGAATCTCACAGTCGCGGCCGGTGGGGAAATTTGGGCGATTTGGGCAGCGGCTTCCTCTCTAGCTACAATCTGTCTCCGGCTTCCACAGCGTTGGCTCCTTCCCCGGAAGAAGTTTCCGAGAAGGGTCTGGAGCCAAAACCCTAACTTTGATCTCCGGCCGTCGGCATTTTCTTTTCTGGAAGGAGCATCATCTCTGCTTCTTTCCCGACGTCTCTACTGCTGAAAAGCAGGTATATCATTTTTCGCTTCTTCTTCTGCTGAAATTTGATTCGTTTCCCTATTTCAACTTCTTCTGCTGAAATTTGTTGCTTGGATCCAAAGTTCCAAACTGAAGTCCCCAATTTTTGAACTGAGCCTCTGCATTGTATTTTTTTGTTTGTTGTCATCTTGAGTAGCTAAAATGTTTTTTAGAGTTGGTCTCCTTGTGCATCGTCTCTGCATAACGCTTTTTTTCTATTTTTTTGTGATTATTGCTGGCTTCCAGTAGTAATTTCAGTAGCTGAACATTTAATTGAAGATCTTTATAATGCTAAGTTAACAGAATTACCACTGAAACCGTGATTCATTTTCAAATAATTGTTTATTTAAAAATTACAAACAGTAAAACTGCCCATTCATTTTCATGGTTGATCCATTTTGTCCGACATTTATTTACTGTTTATATTAGATAATTACTAAACTTGTAATTAGTTTGGACTTAGAAGTGAAAAGTAGATAATTTTTTATAATTACAAACTATGAATATTTATTTATGTGTTTAATTATGATAAAAGTATGAGTTTGAATGAGTAGTGTAAGGTTTAGATGTGGTTGGAATGAATAATATTTTGAATGGTTAAATAGGTTTAAATAAGATTTTGAAACAGGTTTAACAAATTTTTTTAATGTTATGGGGAAACTCTTGAAAATTTCGTTTGATGATGACGTCATCACCCGGGTCAACCCGGGTCGACCCATGGTTCAACCAAGTTGACCCAGCCCAGCCACTAATCCGAGTTGGGGTCCGGGCCAGGTTTTAAAACATTGGTTTGGCGCGAAGTGAACATTCTCACTAAGGGTGCTAGCGAGCCAAGTCGAACCGAGTTTTCAAGTTTTTTGACTTGAGTTTGATTTCTGAAAGCTCGGTTCGAGCTTGGCTCGAACTCGATCGAACAACTCGATGCCTAGCTCGAGCTCGGTTCGGCTAAGGAATTCAAAACTCGGCTTCAGCTCAAGCTCAAAAACATACTATAGCAACTCGAACCTATGTTCAAATTGAGCTCGAATCCCATTTTCAACCTAAACTATTTTTTTCTATAAAAATTCATATTAATTTAGAGAATCACACCAACATTACAAAAATAAAAAAATTTATAACAAACATAATTTTATTCTATTAAAGTTGTATATATTATTTCAAAATCTATAGTTAAAATAAGAGTTAATAAATACCTTACAAAAAATTTCATTTATCACCAAAAAATTAACTAATGTTATTCAAACATCTCATATAATAAATATAATTATATAAATAATATTAAAAAATAATAATTATGAAATTAACATACAGAAAAAAATTTACCAATATGGAGTTCCTTTTTTCTAGTGCCAACATGACTTTTTTTAAATTTTTTTTTATAATTTCATTCTTATAGAAGAAAAATTAAATATAATATACTAATTTTGTTATTTAAAGGACGAAATCAATATAATATACTAATTTCGTTCTTATAAAAGATAAAATCAGTGCAATGTACTGATTCGTCATTTAGAATGATGAAATCAATAATGAAATAATTTTGTCCTCTCTTCTCTTTCTCCTCTCTACTCTCTTTTCATTCTCACTCTCTCCCCTCTCTCTTCACTCACTCCTCTTTCTCTCTCTTCACTCACTCCTCTTTCTCTCTCTTCACTCACTCCTCTTTCTCTCTCTTCACATACTCTCTCTCCTCTTTCTCTCTCTTCACACACTTTCTCTCCTCTTTCTCTTTCTCCACATTCTCTCTCTATTCACTCTCTCCTCTCTATATTTCTATTCAATCTATCTATTCTCTCTCTTTTTCAGCTATCTCTCTTATTCTCTCTCTTCACTCTCTCTCTACACTTTCTCTTCTCTTTGTCCACTCTTCTTTCTCTTTCTCTCTCCCTATCTCTCTCTCATGTGCGTAACATGAGCCCTAGCTCTGAGAAGTGGGGAGAAAGTATAAAATTTTGATTTAATTTTTTCTTATTTATATACTATATATTAAAATATTAAATTTAAAATAAAATATAATGTATTTGTGAATGACGAAGTCAATATTTTTTTTAAAATTTTCATAATTTTGTCCTTTAGAAGATAAATAGAATAGAAAGAAAGAGGAGAGAGAGAAGAGAGATAACCGAAAGAGAGAGAACATAGAGGAGAGAGAGTAAATAGAGAGGGGAGAGAGAAGATAGAAGAGAGGAGAGAGAAAAGAGAAAAAAAATCAGTTAATTATTGATTTAATCATTTGGAAGGACAAAGTTAGTACATTATATTAATTTAAGTGTACTTATTTGGTCCTTCTAAATGATAAAATTATGAAAAAAAAATTTTAAAAATCACACGTGTCAGTGCCTAGTCAGAGAAAAGGAACACCATATTGATATTTTTTTTCTCCGTTATTTTAATAGTTATATAAAATTTCTTATATAATAAGCCACATACAACTGAACTAATCACCAAAGTTATGACAACTCTTATTTACATATTTCATATCAATTATTCAAGTGACTATAAAAAAGTTAATGATAAGAGAATTACTTGTAAAAAAAAATATATAATTGAAATTCAATAGTAAAATCTAGACTTGGTTCACTGAATATATTTATAGGCAAAATCTAAATATAGTTCACTAAATCTTTAATTCTAAACTAATGTGATTAGTTGAATTAAGAATGTTTATTTACAAGTAGAATTATATATTTATATTTGTTAGGATTAGAATGATTAAAAGTAGTATTTATATTTATATCATACCTATATTCTCAATTTTATTAATAATAAAATTTATATTGGTTTGAAATATAATATAAATATTATATAATATAGAATATATCATATATTAATATATATATATATATATATTAATAAAATAATTAAAGATAGTATATATATTTTATAATAGAGTCCCGTTTATATGAGCCCAGACTCATATATCTTTATGTGAGCCTGGGCTTTATGAGCCGTCGGATTTACATCTGGCGGTCCATATTACTCATAGATTTATAATACTCATAAAACCCATGAATATTATGGGCCATTGGATGTAAATCTAATGGCCCATAGAGCCCGGGCTCATATAAACATATATGAACCGAGCTCATATAAATTTTTTTTTTATAAAATATTATAAATATATAAAAATTTAAAATTAAAAAATTTATATAATATATAAATAGTGTCGAAGCTTCGAGTCAATTTCGAATCGGACCAATCTAAGTGTCGAGTCGATTTGAATTGACCGCCTACCGGTGCCTACCCGGTCAGCAGGATCTCACCGATTTGGGGTGGGACCGTGCTAGTTCCACTCTGCCAAATTTCGCTTACCGCGCGTCCAACTCGTTTCCGGAGGGGAAATCGGAGCGATGGAGGCGGAGCCCGCCGGCGGCCGCCTTGTGGTGGTGATTCTGTACAACGGGATCGTGGTGACGGTCGACCCCGAGTTGCGAGTCTTCCGTGACGGCGGCCTCGTTGTGGAGGCCGACAAGATCAAAGCCATCGGCCAGTCGCCCCAAATCCTCCGCGACTTCTCTTCTGTGGCTGACGAGATCGTCGACCTCAAGGGCCGAATCCTGCTCCCAGGTTCATTCCAACTCCTGTTGCTAGCATTTTGTCGCTGTTTTGTTTAGCTGAAAACGCTCTGACTTCACTCACTGACAGGGTTCATCAACACTCACGTACACACTTCGCAACAGCTTGCGAGAGGGATAGCGGATGACATCGACTTGTTGACTTGGTTGCACGGCCGAATCTGGCCATTTGAATCCAACATGACGGAGGAGGACTCTTTCATTTCCACCTTGTTGTGTGGAATCGAGCTCATACGCTCTGGTGTAAGTTTTTTCCTTTCTGGAATAAAATTCTTAGTCAACAGCTAGGACTGTGTGGTTTATAAGTTCAATTTGATCGTTGTGCGAGTGTTGAGACTGTGAATGCATTTTATGATGTTGTGATGGTGGTGGCTGTGGTGTGCATGGTGGAGGAATTAGGTGACTTGTTTTGCGGAAGCAGGTGGGCAACATGTCTCTGGAATGGCTCGGGCAGTGGAATTGCTGGGCATTCGGGCATGCCTGACGCAGTCTACCATGGATTCTGGCGAGGGGCTTCCTGCAAATTGGGCCAGTTACACCACTGATGATTGCATTCAGGTGGACTCCTTCGAATTAGAGCAGCTAGCTGCTACCTTTAGCTCGTTATCTATATAAATACAATTGAAAAAACTGTACTTGCAAACTGACATTCATCCTCGAGAATGCAGTCTCAGAAGGAATTGTACCGGAAACATCATAACACAGCAGATGGACGCATTAGAGTGTGGTTTGGATTGAGACAAATCATGAATGCGACTGATCGTCTATTGCTTGAGACAAGAGATGCAGCAAAGGAACTCAAAACTGGAATTCACATGGTATAGACCACATTGCGACATTGTAATAGTGTTTCCTTCTATCCCAAACAATCTTACTGATCTCCAATCGTATTCTCTGTTTCTTTTCTTTGTGCTGCATTCACTCGGTATTGAACTCGGGATAATATTACGAAACTTAGTGTTATCTTGCGTCCTATTAATAGAGTAGAGACTCAAGTAAGGCTTGGTTTAATATGTACTACTTTTTTTTCTGCGTTTCTTTCTTTTTTATGATATACGTGATCTAGTGGGAAGCAAGATATCACCTAAATGACTTGCATATTTACACTGTTTGGTCATCTTCTGTTTATTCCTAGCATGTTGCAGAAATACAGTTCGAGAATAAAGTTGTAATGGACACTCGAAATATTGATCAAGGAACTGTGACGTACTTGGAGAAAATAGGACTTTTACACGAGAATTTGTTGGCTGCCCACTCTGTTTGGGTCAATGAATCAGAGGTATTCTAAATAATTTCTTTGTTTACAGGTCTTCATTCTATTGTGATTTGTGAATTAGTCTGGTCGCCTCTTCCTCACTGGTCCAATCTTTTATGACTTTCAGCAAAGTAGTTGCCAGTTGGTTGTTTCAAATCGATAGTCATGACTGCTTTTAAACTCTCATCATCGGAAACATCTTTGTTATTGTCGTCACACATCGGTGACATTGATTCTATACCATATTAAACTCTTGTCATAATCAATATGATAGTACACAATCCATGTAAAGAATTAATACTAATATCAACCTTTTTTTTACTTCTTTTTCCTTGTGTGTACTTTTATACGAATATTCATGTGTGTACAGATATGGACAAAAATTTTGAAAGTTGTCTTTATTTGAACTATATACATATTCGGTGTACTCTTGCTGACCAGTTCATACTAAATTTCACGATGAATTGTCTGACATGTGACATATTTTGCAGGTTGGCTTTCTTTCAAAAGGTGGTATTAAAGTCTCTCATTGCCCTGCTGCAGCTATGCGCATGCTGGGTTTTGCACCAATAAAAGAGATGATTGATGCTGGCATCTGTGTCTCACTGGGAACCGATGGAGCCCCATCAAACAATAGAATGAGCATTGGTGTGTTCACTGATCTTGTTTCTTTAATGCATGCCTTCATGTACTGTTAAGATATCAAATTCTGTCGACATTTAATTCTTCTGTCTACAGTGGACGAGATGTATCTAGCTTCTCTGATTAATAAAGGGCGAGAAGCTCATATTAAAGGAGAAACTGATCCCACCACTTTGCCAGCTGAAACAGTTCTGAAAATGGCGACAGCAGATGGTGCAAAGTCAGTACTTTGGGATAGTGAAATTGGTACCCTTGAAGTTGGGAAAAAGGTTGGATAACTAAAATATATGTATTGCATCAATCATAGTATTTCTCATTACAAAACGTTAGCTACTAAAACATGTTTAGAGTGTTGAATGGGTCGGCTAAATTGGATCACAGACAAACCCAAATAATAAAAAAAAGGAAAACCATTGTTGCAGAGGCTAATGCTGGTTACATCAGGGAAAACTTCTAGGTATGCCACTTTTGTATACAGTTGCATTGGGATTTGGCAGTAATTTTGAACTTTTGTTCAGCTCAACTAAAGGACATCTAGAAGAAATTTTCGTCCCTTTTGCCTCCCAGTAGATAAATCTATGCTGAAAATCCTGGGCAGTTTATCTAAGCAGGTTGGCTTCGGTATTTTTTTCTTTTCAAAGGTTGAAAGTTTAACTGCGAAAGTCCCTTATCTTAATCATTCCCTACCCAGCAATTAGGCTGATTATCTTACCATTTTCCTGTTATTGAGCCATTTATTCATTTGTTGAGAGTGTTTTCAAGTTTTCTTGTCTTTCACTTATTCTACATCCTCTTGAGGCTTCATCTCATAGGAATCCTTTATAGGTCATTGCAAAAGCTTATTCATTTATAATTACGATGTTTTAATGCTAAAAATTCCCAGTGCTCAGTTGTCATTTATAGGTTTTTGACTTTTGATCAATCACTCGTAACAGGATATTTTATTTCTTGCAATAAACCTAGTATGCTGCGGGACAGAAGTTCTTATACTGATGATTCATTATTTCTTTTTCCATTTTAGGCTGACCTAATTATTGTCGATCCTTTCACATGGGCAATGATGCCTCTTCATGATTGGTGAGGAACATATTAACAGAATCTTGATTGTGACATACTCTTCTTTTTTTATATTCATTGATTATGTGAGAACATAGATATAGAAGGGCCCTTAATTAGTTAACTTTAAATAAAAACAAAAATTAAACCTGAAAATTTTCACGAGGGGTGGGAGTGCATATTTCCACGCCCTCACTTTTGGCTCCGTCCCCAGTCATAATTGTCAGATGTTATGAATGTCCTGCTTATCAAGTCATGGGGATTATCCCTCTGTCGTGGAAAGAGTGTCTGGATTGTAAAATGAGTAAAATTTAAAGAAAAATGAGGCCTACAACTAAAACTTGGAAAATGTGACTCAATTCAGGGATTTGGCCCAATCAACGGAAAAATTTTGGTTAACTTGTTATGGCAGGGAAGTGTCGCCAAGCTTAGGCCGAACCAAAGCTGAGTCTTCACGGATTTACTGACTTGGTCAATTTAATAAAGATACACCAAGTCGGATTATGATAAATAATCATGTTAGCTGTTTCTTCTGTTTTTGTCCTCTTACATTAGGATCGAGGATTGATTTCAATGATGCCTTTCGTTTTTTCTTGGTGGAATGTCAGCATTTCTAGCCTTGTGTATTGCATGCGTACAGAGAACATCTGCTCTGTCATGTGCAACGGACAGTGGATCATGAAAGATCGAAAAATATTGTCCATAAACGAGGTATATGGCAGTTTTATATGTTCCTATATGTAGAATTAAGTGCCTTCGCTAATCTAGCATTTCTTATTCGACAAAGCTTTTTCGAATTCTTCATCTTGTGGAGAATCCTTGCTTCATTGGATACTTAATGAAGATAAATACAGGACATTTTTGCGGCCATCAGGGAAAATTACATATTCCGTTTTAATATAAATTTTTTCCCCAGGAGGAAGTTTTACCACTAGCAACGCAGGCTTCATTTGGCATTATGAAAAGGGCGGGAATTAACATCCCACAGAAGATGAACTTCTTGTGATATTGGGAGCTGATTGCAACATGCCAACAATTGAAATGAAAAATGTAATGTAAGTCCTAATTGACTGGTATTTGAGCCTTATGGCCGTTCATGTTTTCATGTGACATTTACATGAAGCTTAAGGTTGTTTTGCTACAAGAAGTGTACGCTTCTTTTGTTTTTTAAACAATGGTGTACGTTAAAATGATGTACGTTTCTTAATAATGTCCACAATTTGTCATTATTGGCGAACTTCAACGAGCAATTTGTACATACATTTATTCCTATTCCTAGTGTAATACTCCCTCAGTCCTTATATTAATAGCTCCAATTGGGAAAAAAAAACACTGTTCTACATTTATTGCTCTATTTGGCTATTTATTGCTCCGTTTGGCTCAATTTAAACAGTTAGGTACGTCTCGGAAGCTTCTCACGTAATTTACCAAACAGAACTAACGATGCCACCATTGTTCAAGGAGATGAGAGAGCACTCATTTCCCCCGGCCGACGAAAATGTGACTCTGGAACTAGTTCGTCTCCTTCACGAAGTTCCGAATCCAAGGGAGGACAAACAGACTCAGGGTCAAAAAAATCCAAACAACAAAAACACATAAACAAAGAGAGAGAGAAGCTCAGTCATTTTCAGCGTACAAGGGCCAAGGTATCGACAAGGAATGCCCGCCTCCCGTTGGTCTTGACAAGCTGCGAGCTCGAAATCGCAGGGTCGTCGCACCGGGGGCTCCACGACGAGTAAGAGGACGAGGAGGGACCGAGTTGCAGGTGGAGGCAATGGCTGTGCAGGCGGACTCACGGCCCATTCCCATCAGCACCACCCATCTGCGGGCCGCGGCTGCGGCGGTGGCCATTGTCGAAGTTTAGGGCGGAGCGAAGGACAAGGATCCCCTAAAACCGGACGGATAGACCGAGTTCTTCTCTCTGCTCTGGGGAAGGAAGGAACGCTCGGGAAATGGGACTTTCAAGGGCCAGCCAGGGGTGACCAAGCTGTACTGGGTCCCGGCATCCAGGATGAACTGGAGAAGGCGTAGCACCGCCCAGGTCTGTCAAAGCTCTAGTACATGTTCAAACGACCTCTGCTCGATGAACCCCGTTTTCCCCACCTTCTTCTTGCTGGCAGAAGTAGAGGGAGGGGGAGGGAAGAAGAAGGTGCTGGACTTGTTGATGGGCCAACCGAACCTGTTGAAGCACCGGCGGCTCCAGAAATACTCGTTAATGTCGTCATAGTTTCGCCAAGCGGAGTGAGGGGCGGTGCCGTTGCGGTTGGAGTCGACCTCGGACTTGATTGTCCCAGAGATTGGCATGACCACACGAGTGAGGAAAGCATTCTCGCCGCAGACGGGGGTTGGGGGGCGGCCAATGCCCGGGTCGATGTAGTCCTCGAGGATTCGGTTAAGTTTCATGGCCATGCGGTCGAAGATGTAGCAGAAGCACTCGGGAACCAAGCGGAGGTTCCTAGCCTCGCTCGCCCCAAATGAGGAGCTAGAGACCGACGTAGAGGAGCTCACGGCGGAGGGAGTCGCCTATGTCGTCTGGAACGTCGGAGGCAGGCAGAGGGCGATGGAGGCAGCGGGAGGAAAGCTTGGAGCGGCAGCGAAGGAAGCCGCACCAGGAGTAGTAGTTGTGGAGCAGCTTCAACCTGATACCTGATGGGGGTTTACAGCGTCTCATAAAGAAATTTAGGAAAAAGTTTACGAAATTTAGGAAAAAGTTTACGTGAGCCCGGGTTCATATAAATTTATGTGAGCCCGGGTTTTATGTTATCGAATTTATATTTGTCGATTTAGCCAATGAGTATAATCTATGAATATTATGAATCGGATGTAAATTTAACTGCCCATAAAGCTTGGGCTCACGTAGAATTATATTAGCTGGGGCTCATATAAATGGGTCTTAAAAATTTATTATCCTAATATTTACTTAGGATTTACCATCCCATAAAAATGATAAAAAAAACTAAATAAAACTACTAACATAGACCGGAGGGAGTATGTATTATACTAGTTATTGCTAACTATTTGCTGGTGGGCTTTGTTATTTGTCATCTTAGGGCTCATTTGAATATTGGGGTAAGTGTTGTTTACAGTTCGGGAAGACCTTTTATGCTTTTTATCTCGCTCTCTCATTTGGAGCAGTGTTTTAAAAATTGACCCGGACATCGACTTGGATTGGTGTCCGGGCCGGTCCAACTGGGATCAACAGGGGTTAAACCCGGGTTGACCTGGTTACTATATAACTTCTCATTCAGACATTTACTAACCCTAATCTCACCCACTAGTGCCTTCTTCCCCTTTCTTCCTCCTCTCCTATAGTCCTACTCCCTCTCACTGGCAGCCAGATTCCGACGGTCACCTCATCTCCACAGCTCCACTCCAACCGGCAGCCACGACTCCACCCTGGCGGCTGAGCTCTTCTCCACGGCTCCCTCTCCACCCTGGCTTCCCCTCCCTCTCCTCCCAGGCAGCCTGGCCCTAACCCTTCCCTCTCCTCTTCCCCCTTTTATCACCTTACCCTTAGCTCTCCCATCTATCCAATTTCCATCGTCCTCATCCCATCCACTCCTCTCCTTCCTCTCATTCTCCCTCCATCCGTACTCTCCCCTTCATCGACCCACAAGTCCGGATTTCTGCATCGACGCCATTACCCTTGTAAGCATAAATTCTAAAGACAAGGCAAAATCAACAGATCAACACCCAACCCATCACCCAGAACTCACTGTTGATCGACTCGATCCCAATTCAATAAAAAAAACCCAAATTCCTCAAATTGACGCTGCCAGAAGGATGGAACCAACAGGATTCAAACTTACTCTCCCTTGTCGGAGATCAATGTCTACGGCGTAAGGAAGAAAACCGAAGAGAAGACGGTTGAATCAGCTGAACTCCTCCACATTTGGGATAATTTGCGTCTGTGATCGCATCTTTGTATTTCTGATCGGCGTCATCTGCAACAATCCTCAGTCACCCCGCTTCCATTCTTTTTTTTTTTTAAGAATCCGGACCGGACCGGAACACTGAGTAACCGGTTAAATCGTTCGAGTTACGCTAACCCGACTAGGTTAAATCGACCCAAAAATTAAATTGAACCATCCCATTTTTTATAACGAGTCCAGTTAAACTCAGTTAATCCGGCTAGTCCGGTTTTTAAAACACTGGTTTGGAGGAGTCATTTTATGCTAAAATTACATTTCCACCAAAAACCTTCTCTGTCACCCAAAAAGAACTCTATCAGAGGAATCTTCCATCAGCCATTTCTCATCTAAATAGTCCTTTTGTCTCATATTAATAACTTCATTTAATTTTTCAAAATAAATAAAAATTAATTTATTTTAAAAATTAAATAAAACTATAAATTTAAGACAATGAGTACTATAAAAATTATCTCTTATCTCACTCATTCTCTTCTACATGTTGCTAAGTTTTTTTTTATCAAAAGTAAAGGTCATCTAAAGTACACCTCCCTTACAAATCATAAAAAAGAGACTCAAATATGACCTTATTTTATTTTTTTAAAAAATAAAAATTTCTTTTATTATCCTAACTAGGGGTTAAAGCAAGCTCAAAAGTTATATTTGAGTGTCAACTTGGCTCGACTTATGTGAAGTACGAACCAGAAGTTGGTCAAGCCAAGTTAAAACACATATATTTAGCTCAGCTCGGTTTGAAACTCGAGAAAAACTTGAACTCATATTATGTACATAATTTTTAAAAAATATATACTTGCATAAACTACACATTATATATAGATATTATGTCTCCCAAATTCAATTCCTTTCATCAAATATATTACTTTTACTTTTTTTAGGTCCATCTATTTCCGGTTTTTCTTTTTACACAAAATAGATACTGTCTCATGAGAACTAGAATCATTTTTTACAAAACTTTGCTCCTTCTCTCCCTTATCTATTAAGAATCAAAATCAATTAAAACTAATTCATTTAGTTTTTTTATCCTAACACATACTTTCTGATCATGTTTGTATTAATAATTTTTCTTAAAATATTTTTAGGCCACCAATTACAAAATTAAGCAACAATGAGTAGCTAAAACAACTCAACTCAACTTAAACTTGAAATAAAATTTTCAAGCTCCAACCAAAAGAGTCTAAAACTCTATGTAAGTCAGCTGATTAACACCCTTAACCCCATAAAAGGTGCATCCAAACGGCACCTTAGTAAAAGATAACAAAAGACTTCAGCCTAAACGCGTTGCATTTAATGCTTACTGAAAATGTCTCGGCACATTGAGCAATGAGAAATTTTAATCATAAGGATGGGCCACAAGCTATGAGGTCGTTTGGATGTTGTTTTAAAAAAAATCATTTTTGCCTAGATTAAATTTGATGCATCATTTACTCTAAAAATATATATTTGTACATAAAAAGCCCAAGCCATTTAGAGTCAATTTAACTTTGATAAACTAAAGATAGCTTGTCTTGGGGAGCCCTCCTTCGGAGGCAGATTTCTTGATATGAGAGGTAGGTTATAGGTACTTTTTGATGAACATTTTGTGAAAAACCTAAATACTCTTTTCTATCACTCTCCTTGACACATTACATTATCCTTTGATTTTTCTTTTAAGGAAGAAAAAATATGTAAAAATTATCTTTCTTTCCCTCCTAAAATGCATCCAAATAACCCTTGTTTAATAATCTTTTTTATTTATCCCAAGTTTTTCGGCCAGACCAACTTTTTTACTTCGGTGACTGGTGGCTGATTGACAACACTATTTTATCGTTCAAGGCCGCCAAAAGCATAGCCTGGGAAATGCCCCTCTTCATTTAGGTGAATATTTAACATGTAGAGAGCGTCTGAAAGCTGCTCCTCCATGGCATGTGCCTTACTCTCCACAAGGAATTCGTGAATTACACCGTCCACTTCAATGGAGCTACAGCCAGGTATCTTCTCCACGCCAGCGTCGTTCATCAATCTGCGCATTTGTGTCACCTCATTCCAACAGTTATTGGCTGCAAAACAATTGGACAGGAGCACGTAACATCCCCCGTCCTTCGGCGTCAATTTATTGAGGTGTTCGTCCACAAAGTTCCCAATACCAACATCCCCATGGATCTTGCAAGCATGAAGCAAAGCGCCCCAAACAACCACGTTCGGCTCCATCGGCATACTCCTAATAAGATCTTTAGCTTCATCTATCCGGCCTGCTCGGGCAAGTAGATCAACCATACAGCCGTAATGTTCTATCTTAGGAACGATATGAAACTCCTTGCACATGCGCTTGAATTGGCTCCAACCTTCTTCCACCAATCCGCTGTGACTGCACGCACTTAACACCCCAACAAATGTAACGTCATTGGGCTGAACGTTGTCCTGTTCCATTTGCTCGAAAAGTTCAAGTGCCGCAGACCCTCGACCATGCATGGAAAGCCCATGCAACATGGCATTCCAAGACAACAAGTTCCTCTGCTGCATAGAATAAAACACTTGCACAGCTATGTCTACGCAGCCGCATTTTGCATACATGTCAACAAGGGCTGTGCCCAGAACAACATCTTGCCGAAGTTTGTTCCGAGCCACATATGCGTGGATCCACTTGCCAATGTCCAATGCTCCTACGCGACCGCAAGCTGTGAGCACACTCACCACAGTGACACAATCAGGTCTGACGCCCGCAGCCAGCATCTCCCTGAAGAGGTTAATCGCTTCTGCAGAGCACCTGCACTGGGCATAGCTGGTGATCATCGCACTCCATGATAGCAAATCTCTCTCGGGCATTTCATCAAACAGGGAACGGGCTACATCCAATCGACCTATTCTGGAAAACCCTGAAATGGCCGCATTCCAAGAAGCGACATTTTTCTCGGGCATTTGGTCGAACAACTTGCGCGCCGCAGCCGCGTCTTTGGAGGCAAATGAAGCCGCCAGCATTGCATTCCAGGCCACCACATTCTTGTGAGGATTTTCGTCGAGCAAGCGGTGGGCGGCCTCAGTGTCGCTATACTTGGAGTAGAAATGAATAAGAGCAGAATTGAGGAACGCATCTGACCCAAGACCGGTTTTCACAAGCTTGCCATGAATGCTATTTCCTTCCCGGCGGGAGGGCAGCAACGAGTAAGCCTTGAGCATGAAGAGGAAGGTGAACTTGTTGGGCTCGATGCCTTGCCATCGCATTTGATGGTAGCAATGGATTGCTCGCTCAGGAAGTTTGAGCTCGACGTAGCCTCTGATAACGGTGGTCCATGTGTAGGAATTCGATCGATCGATGGTTCCAAAAATGCGAAGCGCGTAGTGCATGTCCCGGGCGACGACAGCGCAGACCTCGAGCAATTTGGTGGCAAGAAAGGTATCCTCGAAGAATTCATGCGTGCGGAGGACGCGAGCATGGATTTTTCTGAGAGCTGTGGCGGATTCGCAGGACCGCAGAAGTAAGACGGCGCCAGATTGGCGATGGTAAAGGAGGCGCCTTGGCAGAAACGGCGCACAAGAGAAGCGGTTGGCCGACCGATCCACAAGTTGCATTCCCCCACGCCATCAGAACGAAAGAACATCGCCGTCGGCGCAGCTCATCAGTAGCGGTACTAGTGAACGCCTGGAGGACACCGCTCCGGTGGCGAGGATGGCGTCTTCTCCGGAGCGTTTGGGCGATGAAGGGGAGGTGCCGAGGTGGCGTTAAGAAGATGAACGACCGTATGGAAGCCGGCGCCGCAGAAGACGATGTAGATGATGAGCTCTGCTTGCGGGCCCCTTCTCGGCCCATGGGCCCATGACGGGAAGGTCCTAAATGTCTTTCCTTGACCAACGACTGGAACCCGTGGCTATTCAAGAACATGGTACATAGAAGAGCTGGTCTTCTATGTACCATGTTCGGAGCCCGATAGACGCCCAGCGGCCGCATAGTCGCAGATGCTTCGACAAGTTTCTGGAACAAAATACAGTACGACGCTCTGGAAACATCTTCCTTCCATGGCCAAGCTTCTGGAAGCAATCGCCCTCTTCTTATAAGTACTCTCCCTCGGTAGCCCCCCAAACCATCGAACAACAAAGAGAAAGACTGTAAGTTCTTCTTCGAGAAATCAATGGAGTCTCCGTTCTTCAGGAATTACTACAACGCCCCGCCTTCCACCTCCTTCCCTCGCTCTTACTACTACGCTTCCCCCGCCCCTCGCACGATCCCAGTCGACACCCCAACTGCCCAGCGAGTTGTTCCGCCCAGGCCGCCGGCCGAGAGGGCGGCCTTGCAGCCGGCGCCCAAGGTGGTCTCCATCCCCATCCACTTCGTCGGGTCCGAGAAGTCCAGGGCCAACGCAGCGGTGAGGATTCAGAAGGTTTTTCGGGGGTTTCTGGTGAGGAGGTCTGTGAGGAAGATTTGGAAGATCAGGTCGGAGGTCGGGGAGATGGAGCAGCGGATTGAGAGGGAGGGGATGGCGGATTTGATGCGGAGGGATGAGAAGGAGCGGCTTAGGGTGAACGAGATGTTGATGGGGCTGCTGCTTCGCCTGGACGCGGTGCCCGGAGTGGATCCTGCCGTCAGGATTTGCCGGAAGTTGGTGATCCGGCGGGTGGTGGCGTTGCAGGAGAGGGTGGACGCTCTCTCCTCACGAGTCGAGGGGGCTATGGAGGAGGAATCTCATTCGGCCGAGGCAATTTCGCAGACGGTGGAAGGCCAAGTGCCTGATCGAACTCCGGAAGTAGTGGATGATGCACCTACCGATATCGTCGACGCTGTTGACGATCAAGTAATAAAAACTTCAGATTCAGCACACAGAGAGGGTCAGGTATTGGAAGATTTTGAACGTCGAGAACCAGTCTTTGAAGGGGTGGACGCGATTGCACCGGAGGCCATCGACTCTGCAGATCGTTCTGTTTTGGAAACTTCAGGTTCATCTGGCAACTCTGCGTCCGAGACCGCTGACGGAGATGCGATTCAAACGGTGGACGCTGCAGTTTCGAGCGGGGATTATCAAACCCTTCAATCAGCCCATGAAGCCCAGCCATGTGAGAGGGTGGATCCGGCGGATAGTGGTGCTGTGGACATCATTAACAGCAACGACGACACAATGGAAGCAGTTCCACAGAACGATGAGAGTTCCGTTGAGGAAGAGAAGGGAGGAGGCTCTCAAGTGCCAGATATGGCAGATGCGGTGACCGTTGATGAACACGCATGTGTGCAGAAGGTGCCAAGGGATCAAGTGGAGGACGTCAAGGGCGTGATGGAGAGGATGGTGGAGGAGAACCAGAAGCTGCAGAGGTTGGTCTATGAACTCTGCGAGAGGAATCTGCTGCAGAACAGGCTAATGCACACTTTGTCGCATAGGGTGGAGAAACTGGAGAACGTGGTCGCACAGAAAGCGAGGAAGAAGAAGAAGCTGGGATCTCCTTCCAATGCCTGCCCAAAAAGACGTCATGATTTGTGAACTTCATCCCTCTCGATTTTTCTTTTTCTTTTTTATGCTTTCGACTTCTGGAGTGAGTCATTGAATTACTTCTGTGAAAGTCGCGCGAATAAAGAATATTGATTTGTCCAAAAAATGCAAGCAGTGTGGCACTAGTGCAATGTTTTGGCTTGAAATAGTCTAATGCGATAGAAATTAATATTTGCGCTCTCCAGTTACAGTTTTACAAATACCTTTCTCTTGTATTTTACGATTCAAAAACCTCACAGGAAACTAATATGGGATAATAAGTTCGCAAATTTCATCACCCTCTTAAATTGCTCGAAGCAATTCCAACTTGCATTGCATCATTTGAGGGCGGGAGTTATGCCTGGCCACACTTTCTTAAACATTCAATTCCCTCTTCTTGATAATCTTGCTTGGTTATCCAAAATTCTGGAGCGTCCTGCATATGATCAATGAAGCCGTTTTTTAGGGGAGAGTGAGGGGGAGAGAGAGAGAGAGAAGCGAACACGCTTGTACCTTCATAATTCCAGCGAGAACAGCACCACCAAGGTATACCATGTGTTTCCTTCTAGGTGGATCCTCTATCCGTAGTCTCAATTTCTATCAGCGACGTCAAAATGAAACTTCAGAACTTCATAAGCACAAACGGGAAAACTAAAATCAAGAGGAGGGAGCAAATCACTATGAAGAAGGAATAATTTCTCACCTTCAAGCCATCTCTGTTCCCCTTTAAGATAACTTCAAGATATCTGTCATGTATTTCCTTCTCTAATCTGTCAAAACCGGCAATTCTATGACTCAGCACTCTAATTTTATATGTTCAAATGCACATGACAGCAACTATCCCTTAGGAGGAAAATCAGCACACAGGCCACAGCTATATTAGAATTCCATGGTCCTACCTAAACAATGCTCCAGATATTAATTGGACATAGATCCACAAAAAAGTATGCAATGGATGATACAAGATTATTTGTTAAATCACGATAAAGAAGAAGTTGGATACTACCGACTAGGAAGTCCTGGATACATGGTACTTCCACCACTCAGAACGATATGCTGGTAGAGCTGCAGATAATTAATTTTCTTGATGTGAGAAAGTTACATTTACTGAAAGATAGGAACAATATTCAGGATATTACAATCAAACCTCCATATATATTGCATTGTTCACACACAGAGTAATAAGAGCTACAAGTTCCATAAGAAAAAGTGGGGTTGATTTTAACATCAGGACTTTGTTTTAATTGCTTGCTCAGTTTATGGTGCTTATTTTTTATAATTGATAACAGTACCATCATTCGATTGTCAATGTCCATCTCCTGGATGCAACGAAACACCATGTCAGCCATGCCATCACCTTCAACGTCTATGAGTTCCTAAGAAAATTGTCACTTCTATTAGAACTCTGAACCACAAGTCTAGTGTAAAAGTTGTTAAATAAAAATATTGGAGTAAGGATACAAACTGGAGTAAAAAGAGCTTCAGGCGCCTGAAAACGTTCTGTACCAACTTTAATTACTCTTCCATCTGGTAGCTGATCAGACAATGTCAAGAACAAAAATAAACAGCCAAACCAAAAAAGACACTCTTCCTATACTATTATAGAGACATTGGAAATCACAGAACAAATATCAGTTATTGCATACACTTAATTAATCCTTTTCTTAACAACCACAGCCATGACCCACAGTACCTGTGGCAGTGGCATGCTAGGAGTATTCATATTCATAATCTGTTTCAGCAAAACCAAAGATATAATCTGTACCCTGTGTGTCTGCACACTGAAGCCCTCTTCCCTAAAACTTAAAAAGGTCTAGGATCCAAGACTGAAAGCAATTAATGCCCAGTATAACATTTTAAAAAGTTCACTACAACTGGCTCTATATAATACTTGGGCCTGACCTCCGCTAAAGACATGGAACATGTATGGAGTTGATGAGAAAGAGGAACTAGAGCATGTGTGCATTTGGGATTCATAAACAATATCACCTTATTAATAATTTTAAATAAATACGTAAGGAGGACTAGCCTACCTGCTTTTAGAAGATTCACTAGGTTAGAGCATTTCTTTTTATCTATATACAAAGGTTGCCAATGTATGACCAAGTGAGGGCAGGCATGCAATGAGACTCAGACCACTAAGATGTTCAGTCAGGCATGACAGAGTCTGTTAATAAGCACATTTACATGATGGATCATCAATAGAACAACATGGAGATTAACTTTTTGAAATAATTACTTACTGTGTAATGCTTAACAAGAATAGTTGTTTCCAATCCCAACTGGTACTCACGTTTGTAGTCATAACTGCAACCAAAGATGAGCAATAGACATTTAACAGCACAGCTGCTTTTACAAATCAACATAAATGATGTAAAACGCTCCAAGCACTCTTTTTACAGAATGTTAGTTCATGGCATTTTACCTGATGTAACAGAGCTTCTCTTTGATTTCCCTAACTGTCTCAAAATCTGATGTCCTATTCATCGAATATCTATGAAAGAATAAAAAGTTTCTGGTTAGGAACAATTTAGTTGCAAGTGAAATGACCTTTTGATATTTAAGTCCTAAGAAGTCCCTCACCCTCTACGCTGTAGTAAGTCAACAAGGTAAGATGTAATGTGTCGGCCAGCTACATTCATCCGCTTCGTGAGATGAGGAAAAGAGTAACCATCAACAACTGGGACCTGAAGCGAACTAAAGAAACTTATATGATTCAGATATCCTGTAAAGAAACGGTAAAAAAAGCAAGAGAAAAAGATACAAGGGGAAACACAAATTCAAATTTCCAACAACTTTACCACGTGGGTAACACCATCTCCAGAGTCAATAACAAGGCCAGTCAGCAAACCTATTAGAACACAAAACAATTATGGTGACATAGGCAATATTGGAAAGTATGTTATAATAATGAAATTTAGAACTGATTACTGCCACGCAACCAAGAAGGCATAATCTTTTTGTAAAGCCCATATATTCTATTTCTGGCATAATTTAGAAAAGAAAACGCCACTCAGCATCTCTTGGACAATATCATCTTTTATTCCTACAGTTTCTAGCCTAATTTCTTTAAAAATCATCACCTTTTCAATGAGCTTTCACTTTATGTCAATACTCAACTTTAACTTGGTAGCACAATAAGGGTTATTTGTCAATACTAATAAGAGTAGCGCACCTTGTTGTGCTCTCTAAATATTAAACTGTGGCCACTGGTACTGTGACTTTTTGTATGAAATACAAAATGCACGGATATTTCAAACGAAACCAAAAATAAATTATTAAGACATGCTAATGAAGTGGGTAAGGACTTGAAATTTAAAAAGGAAATATAATTATATAGGTGGCAACGAAAATATGTTCTTTACAGTTTTTTTTTTTTTTTGTAGGACTTTTTCAAGCAGTAGCCAAATTCAAAAAGTGAAATGTGATGACATGGATTTTAGGTATCCGGATAACTTTGTTAAAAGAAGTTTTCCGATGACAAAATGTAAGTATTTGCTAGAATCTGGAGTAATAAAACATATTACTTGTATAAAATAAAGATCATATCATATAAATATGGAATAAGTGATGTTTGAAATTTAAAATTTTATCTTCAAACTACCTTGAGCATATAAGGTCAGAACAGCTTGAATTTGGATGAATACACCAGTGAAATTGTACTTCTCAAACATTGTCTCTATCTGCAACAGTCCACTCTAATTAATAAGAAATTACTTAAACAACTTTAAAAGATAAAAATGAAGGGTCAGACAATATATCCAACCATTTTTTCACGATTTTTTGCTGGATTCAAGGGAGGATCTGTAAGTAAGATCTTGCACTCTGTTGGGTCAATCTGTTGCAATGTAAAACGACTGTCAACATTTAGACTGAATGCTGACAATTATATACACGAAGGTCTTCTAAACTAAAAATAGATGGAATAAGTACAGACAAACTGGATGGTAATACTTAGAAGAATACCTTTAATTCATTGAAAAACGCATGATCCCACACATGCCCCATGTCATCCCAATTCTGTACAATACCATTGTTAACCGGGTAAGATATATCCAACTGATTCCGCAGCCCTGCGCATGCGTCTCCCACTACAGTATCCTGCATGATAAGGAAGTATAGCAGCAAACTGTAAGAAATCAATGTGAGAAGGACAAAAGCAAGACATACTAAATGAGGTTCCTGAAGAAGAGCAGTCAAAAACTAATATAGCTATCAACTGTAATTCAAGCTACGGACTAAAAGAGGTCGATAAAACCAACCTTCAGCTCTTGTTCAGTCAAAGATTCTTCATACCGGAGCATGGGCCTGCCCACCACACAGGGGAACACAGAGGTTGGAAAATTCTCTCCCGCAAAGCCACATTTCACATACTGCATAGAGCAAATAAATACACGATGCCTTAAGCTAGCATTATTTTAATCAAACTCAACATGTGTGTAACGTTCTAAATACAGAATGAGACGAGACATTCTGAAAAATATGTAATTTGCTCAAAGTTCAAAATTAATGCTGACGAACACAAGACCGCCATAAAATTTAGAGGAATATTATTGGCCAACTGGTCAAAGCTTCTCAAACATAAAATTTACGATTTTTGAATAGAAATTTCGCATTATATCCCTCGGCGCTTGAGTATAAACAGCTCTTAATTGATCATTTTTCTGTTTTCGACAAATTCTATTAACCAGAGAGAATGATGAAGAACAGTAATATTACCCCGGTGCCATTATCGCAGACGACGACATTTCTGTTCTCCATCTTCCCTCCGCCCAACGAGCGATCGGGTCTACAACCCTATCAGAGATCCACCGTCCGGAAACTCCGGATAGGCGGTAATCGTTCTGGGTCACGTCTACTGAATCTTCTACTTCCTCTGGCTGCGCATCTCAGCGTCTTTCATAAGGCAATCGCATTTTACTTCTTTCTTCTGCCGTATGGAAGTACCATGAAGTTCCTTTCCTTATTGATATGAACACCCCTGTATTTAGCGTTATTGCAGATTACCCATCGTATTTTTTATAGAGCATAGCCTGTCTGGGACTGTGTCTACACGAACACAGAATTATAAGTCTTTTTTGGCTAAATTGTTAATATCTCTCTTATATTTATTGAACTAAGTAGAACTGTTGGAGTTTTATATTACTATATATACATTAATCTTCAAGTTTAATTATTAGGCCTGATTTATAAATAAGAGTTTATAAATAATATTTTTAATGTATAAGGGTAATTTAAGACTTTTATGACAAAAATATTGGCCTCTTTTCACTTAAATAATGGTATAGATTATGAGTCTTAGGATTTCAACAATAAAATTATCTATATTCCTTTTCATTTTAATAAGTTTTAAACTAATTAAGGCTACAAAATTCATATGTAGCTACAAGGTCATACTTATTGAAGAAAATATTATAATATTTTAGAATTCTTGAATTTTAAATTAATTAAGATTTACAAATAAAAGTTCATAAATGATATTTTTGGTATATTGCTGGTAATTTAGGACTTTTATGACTAAAATTTCGGCCTCTTTTTTATTTTAATAATAATATAAAATAGGGGTAATTTAGATTTTATATGACAAAATCTCTACCATCCTCTAGGATTAAGATCTATAAATAAGAGTTCATAAATAACATTTTTCATATATTATGGGTAATATTCATTTGAGAAATTATTGTAATGTTTTTATCTTTTGAATTTTCCATTAATTAAGTTTTTTTGAAAAGGTAATACAGGTATAGCATGACAAAAATTAGTTCTATACTAATTAAGACTATGAAATCCAAAAATTTTACTTAGTGACAATACTATATTTATTGAATAAATTATTGTAATATTTTAGGTCTTTTAAATTTTAAATTAATTAAGAGCTTTTTTGAAATGGCAATATAGGCATAATATGATAAAAATCAATTTTAAATCAACTAGGACTACAGATTTTATATTTTTTTTGTGGGTACAATGTTCTTATTGAAGAAATCATTGTAACATTATAGGTCTCTTAAATTCTAAATTAACTAAGAATTTTTTTAAAAGAAAATATAGGCATAATATGATAAAAATTTCTAGCAAAAATCATAGGATTATAAAATCTATAATTTTTGTGGTTACAAGGTTATACTTATTGGAGAAATTATTATAATATTTTAGGTCTCTTAAATTCTAAATTAATTAAGAGTTTAGTTGAAATGACAATATAAATACTGCATGACAAAAATTAGTTTTAACCAATTACGATTATAAAATCAATGTATTTTTGTGGTTGCAAGGATATACTTATTGGATAAATTATTGTAATATTTTAGGTCCCTTGAATTCTAAATTAATTAAAAGTTTTTATAAAAGGGCAATATTGGTATAGCATGACAAAAATCTTCACCTCTACTCTCACTTCAATGATAGTATAAATACAAATTTTGTGGCTAAAGTTTTGACACATACAATTATATGTCCTCGTTTGCAACTGCACATAAATAGTTGGTCCATATACATGTTTATGTCCACCAACATGAAAAAATATTTATACTATTTAAATATGAATGGGGACAGGGAATACATGCACATGAGCAATCTTCACTGGAGATAAATAATTAATGTGTGATTTGATTAATTATTTGCACTAATTTATCTATATTAGCATGAAGTGATTAACTTTTTTTAGTCAAAGTCTCACAACTATCAAGTGCTATTAATGCTCCCTCAATCCTAAATTAATAGCTCATTTTGATAAATTTTTTTTTATTTCATATTAATAGCTCAATTTTATTCAATTTAAGTGATTGGATATTGAAAAAAAAATATCGTAAGCTTATTTTTTCTTTTCTTAGGTGTGAGTTTCACTATTTAATAAAAATTATTTTTTTAAATAAAGCTATTAATATAGGACGGAGGGAGTATAAATTAGAAAAGAAAACCGTTAAACCTATTAATGTCGTCCCCTGGGATTTTGGAAGCATATAAATTTTTTTAATAAAAATATAAGACTTTGTCTGGGCCCATGACTGGAGCTATTTACTATAATCATGATATAAAATAGAAATTTTCTAGGAATCACCATATATGTACAAACACATAAGGAGAAAAAAATAAAGTTCTTTCTTATATTTATGGTACAGTTTGAAATCTTTGAAATCATCTAAAAAACTTCAAAGTAGGCCCTTCTACCCACATATTAAACTTTAAAAAATCCTACAAGGTTTGGGGGGTGGTGAGTATTTTAAAATACTAAGTAGGAGAATTTATGTCATGCCCCCCACCCAAAACTAGCTAGAGGACTTAACAATTTCTAACCCAACCCTTGATTAGATCAGAATTGCACAGTTGAGCCATTGTTTTGCTTAAAAATAACGTAGAGAATAATGTAAAAAGAAGATTTAACTACTTTTATTATAACAATGATCAAACATCCACCTACTAGAGTTACAGTGCAATGACATAAACATATCTCAAACTAAAAAAAAAAAACTACTAACTAGAAATAAAATACTATCAAGTAATATGAAGTTTCATAATGTCTCCTCATTTATTTCCTACTAATTATCACTTAAGAAATAGTAATCCCCCACTCAATTATTCCTCAATTATCGTTCTACTCGCAAAATAAGCTGTCCTGAGCACCTGCTTAACACCAACATACAAAGGATCCCAAAAATAAGAAAGGGTGAGTATAAACCTAGTAAGACTTTGAAAACACTTACATTTACACCCTAACACATAAGTTCATTCAAAGCAAAGTCTTTACACAAAAACTTGTACAAATAAATCTCAGTATTTCTATCACAAGAGTCTTACACGACAATTTGGTATAATTGAATGTCAAAAGTCATTACTGATGATAAAAAAGTACAACTAATCAAAATTTGTTACATGTCGCCTATTGCCAGTTACCTGTAACATGGCATCCCAAATACAGTAAGATATCATAAATCCCTAATCACGCCCGTGCACAACGGCCATGACCAACTTGGAGCAAACTCTAGAGTCTCAATAAATAAATAGTCTCAATTATTTCAGCCCGAGAGAGGAATAAACTCGTCCTTCCGAATATAAAACCCCGTCTATTGGATGTAAAACCTCACCCTTTTGGACTTAAAACCAATTTGATAAACCTCTCATATGACTATTCTGACAACCATATAAACCTCGGCTAACCACGACTAAATCATAATTTATAAATCATTTCCATGATGCATGAAATATAAGTATAGTTACAGGCACAATCTTAAGTAATCACATTAACTTATGTAATACATAATTCAATAGATAAGATCATATGTACTAAAACATGAATGAAACATAGATTTGCTAAATTAACCTTCCATATATGCATGCATATCCTTGATAAATTCAAACATACTAAAAGTACTAAAGTAGCACAATCAACAATACAATATTTCATTTATTCTTATACTAGCTTAAGTAGATATTTTAGCATAATCACAATATGTAACTTATACATTTTCTCACACACCAAGCCTTTTACACACTTACTCTTCATAAGAACCTACATAACAAGGATGTTGAGTACACGAATATACCCAATGGGATAGCTAAACAATAACCACATTCAATAGTAATATAATAATATTTCATACAACGTAAATAATCATCAAATGTGTGCAAGTCAAAGTTAAGAATTATTTAACAACATTGTAATACTTAGGAGTCCAACCACCCTCAATTAAGTGCATACCACAAGGTCTTTAAGACTCGATAACTACAACTAATAATCCAACTACCCTTATTAGATTATGATATACTACAACTTGACTTATGACTTTTCCTAACGCCAACACCAAGTTCCATCTATACCATAAAGTAAAGGTCCACACGGGCTCATAGTCCTAGTTAGTCGAGATTTCGACTTTCATGATTATTGAAACTTCTTGTATAATGCTACTTTATATCATTCATTTTTTATATCATGATCCGTTTGAACCTAACTCCTAGGCTAAGGGAGAAACTCTACAAGTAAAACTCACTTTTGGATAGGGCTGCATCTCGGTTCGGTTCTGCCGGTTCCTATAAGAACTGAACTAGAACCAAAATTGAAACTGAAAATTTGGAACTGAACTTGAACCGAATAAGGAACCGGTTTTATTAGAACTGAACCAAAATCGACTTAAAACCGGAACCAAACCGAGAATTGGTTCGGAATGGAGATTTTACTTCCGCCACACGATGCCAAACTCTCGCGCCCCCCAAGTGTCCCCTTGCTGGAAGAAGTCCTTCCAGCTCCGGCGAAGCCTCTATTGCTCCTTCGTGAGACCCAAGAGCCCCAACTGCCTGCCCACCTCCAAGCCCTCCTACAAGGATGACAAAACCACCGTCATTCGAGGGTGCTTATCGACGGTCGTATCAGATCCTCTTGGAGAAGAGCCTGCTCTGCCTCTTGGCCTTGTATCTCATCCCTCTACCCCATATTTCTCATCTCTCCCTCGCCTTCTCCTTCCTCCAATATAGACAAGGCCAGCAGAAGAGGTGGCCACATAGAGCTACAATCGGGTCCTTAACCAATTCAAAGCAAATATTGCATTCAAAGCTCCCGGCGTTGCTGCCACCACCGCCGGAGGAGGAAGCCCACTGCGGGTACTGGCTGGTCGATTCTCCGAGATTGCTGGTTGTCAAAAATTATTCTACAAATGTAAGATCCCTAAACTTGAACTGGTCTATTTTATTTTATTTAATTGCTTTTGTATGGTTTAATGCTAAATCTGATTGATTTTAGACTATTTTTAAAATTTAAATGGTTAACAAAGGTTTTAACCAAAATTTTCTTCACCTTTATGGTTTTTAAGTTAATTTAAGTCATTTAGAATTTTTTTGAAAATTTTGGAATTTTTACTATTTTCTCAAAGAATTAGGGTTGGTGGGACCCCCTATGGGCCCCATAGGAAAAATTGAGATTTTTAACCCTAAATAACCCTAAAATTAACCTAAAACCCTAGGTAATTATTTTAAAATTTTTAAACATCAAATTGGGTTTCAAAGAAGCAAGTTTTATTATTTTTAGTATAAAACTCTATTTGTACTCTACTAATTAACTAGGTCTACCCCACCTTTTACTATAAAAGGAAAGGCCCAACCACTATTTCAATTGGGGAAGGGCTGAGCCGTGGAGCTTAAGAGCCTAATCCCCATTTTTCTAAAGGAAAAAGGAGATAAGATTTTGCATAATATTTCATTAATCTATGCCTAAACCTTTCAAGTCTCTTCCTTTACTTTGGATTAATCTCGGTTTTCACTCAAAAACTACTAATTTAGGTTTCTATTTCAAAACCTAATATTTAGAATTTCGTTTTTGGGTCTCTTGAATCCTAGGTCTACTTGTTCTTGAAGGTTTTAGGTATTTTAAAATAGGATTTAAAAATATTAATAAAAATCATATTTTGGGTAGGTTTTGAAGGAGTTTGAAGAGCCATTTTGAATCAAGAACTTGCTGGAAGGTAATTATTTTAGTCTCAAACATTGTTGTGGTTTCAGATTCGAGATTTGTTGAAGTTTGGAAATGGGTTCCATGATTATGAGCTTTAATGGTAATTTGAGAAATGTTTGATCTTTGATGAAATTTCTTGGGGTTTATGTTTAGTAATGGCTAGATTTGATGTTCTGGAAGCATGGATTTGATTATCATGAAATTTGGGGATAAGATTTGATGTTTTATGAAGTGTTTGTGAAATTTGGATTTTGAATTCAAAGTGGGGAAGTTGAACCATAAAAATGTATTCTGGCGTTTGAACGACCTTGCAGGCCGATTGAACAGTTGTACTGTAGTTTTGGCCATTTGTGTTTCTTTTACTTCTTTTGATATTTTATTCTTAAATACCATTTCTAATATTCATGCTGAGTAATTTATGTTAAAATGAGCCACTGGAAGGACATGTTATTGATGTTGGAAATTATAAAGAGTATTTAAGTCTTTAAGTGAAATTGCATGTTATTGGCTACACATGTTAGGATTGTTTATCTTGAATCTATGATTAAATAATTCCTTATGTTTTAAGCATGATTCCAACAATATTATATCATGGGAATGAACTAGAATGTCTTGTTATAATGTGATTAAATTATGAGTGAATGATAATGTCATGCCTAGATTCAAGTATGTGTGAATATACTTATATGGGTTTAGCATGAGGTTACACTTGACTTGATTGATGGTTTTCACCCATGATTTCAGTTGGAACCAAGATTAGATGTTAATGTGCAGGTGTAGTAGGATGATGAGTTAATTACAAAACATGTTTATATACTTAGAATTCAATGTTTCTACCATGTACATACACATGGGGGGACGATTGTGATGATGCTTTGTAGTATGACTATAAATGATGCATGAGGGGCTGATGAGAGCACGTATCATGAATTAGGTTTTATGTATGCTTTGCCCACATATGTACCATGTTGCATGCATCATGAAAAGAATTTTCGATTGAGAATTTATTGAGATTAGCTGTGTTCGATCCGAGTTCAACATGGATACTCTCCAGGTTGAGTCGATTTGAATTGATCTTGAGTTGATGTGTATGCGGTTAAAATTTTTTTGAAACAATCAAACTTGGACCTTAAGAATCCAGAGTGGTATGCCTTTATACACCGGCTACCACGTGTTCTAGTTTCCCTTGTGAGATTCAGACTCTTCCACCACAGAGATGTCCAGAGCGAATACACTACTCTAGTTTCCGTAAAGAATTCGAACGTTCCCTGCTAGGACTGTCCAGAGCAAGTGTACCTGCTCTAGTTTCCATAAGGATTCAGACCTCCCTCATGGATTGTCCAGAGCGAGTAGAGGGGCTGACTACCCCTAATACCTTAGTTTTTGTAAGGAATTCGAATTGTGTCCAGAGCGGGCAATGCCCTAGGTTTCCAGTTAGGAAATCAGACTAAGTCTAGAGCGGGTGATATGATTGTATTTTTTTCCATGATGGAGACATTCACCATTTGTTGATGATGCATGTATATGAGATAATATTATGCCCATGTTACACAGGTTGTGTAGGGATAATTGAGATTATGTTACACATATGGATATGATTTATTGTGCATGATTTAGAATAGTGATTGAGGTACTTATCGTGTAGAGTGAATGATTTATGGATGAATAATATGAGTCTGCAATTATGTGTTTGTGACATTATTATGCAGGGTTATGGGATGATTGTGCATGATCTAAAAGGTGTGTTAGAGACACTTCTCATGCAAGTTTATTTGATATTTATGCATGATCTTAATGTATGTTAGAGACACTACTCATACAAATTATATATGATGTTTTTGCATAATGTGATGGAGTGAGAATCACTTATTATGCAGGATGGATTTTATGTTATATTGTGATTATTCATGCCATGATTAGTATGCATGAGATACTTGTGTGTAGGATAAGGGTATGGTAAGGGAATTAATCAAAAATTAGAATATTAGGTGAAATGTGGATCTGAATTACATGTTGATGTGACATGGTTATTTTTTGATTAATGTCACCATATTTTAAACCTTACTGAGTTTTAGTTACCCCTCTTTCTGTGTTTTGTTTTGGGGTTGTATGACATGACATGCAGTTAATCAGGATTCCTTGTATGAGGGACGATCGAGATATACATAGGAGTAGGCGTGGATGCCTTCAGACATTGTTTTGTCTTATGATTTATGCTATTATCTTTATAAAACATCTTGTATGGATGATTGTGTTTTATACTCGTGTATACCTCATGCTTTTAGGCTTGTCTCAAATTTTCTAATTTCAAGCATGCATCGGCTAAGGATTTTAAGCATGTGGGTTATGTTTGAAGATTTATTTTAGAATTATTATATTATTTTGTTTTACTTTATTTCTCTTTCTCAAAGGACTAAAGGTGCGCGACTTCGTGTATGTGTAAAATACTCGATTAAGGGGTTAAAGTCTTTTGCAATGCTATCTAGTCGCCCCTGTGTTGTTCGACTGGACCCTGGACCAGGGTGTGACAACAAATCTTTTAATACCTAAAGCAACAATGACCAAACAAATTAAAGAAGGTTCCACAAATCAAAATTCATAATTTCAACTAGACATATCAAATGAAACACAAGCCCAATCACAAACATTGAGTTGCAAGAAAATCAAATCACAACCCAGCTTGCCAATTGTCGAAGTCTTAATCACCCTATTTTTTCTAACTTATCATATTTATTAAACAAATCAACACAAACAATGCCTCCAATGCAATCAATCACAAAAGTCCTCCCATGCTCCCCTCGTCCAGCATGCTCCACAGCCCCATGCTCCTCATCTCCATGTTATATACCTGTATCAATTCATATCCAAACCTATTACATATAAAAAGCAAAAATTAAGTGGAACTCATATATGGCTATGGCCTATGGGTGATCAGTGATGGTCACAAGAGAAGTTGATATGTGGTTGACACCAAAGACCCCATGATCCCATCTGGTCGTTTCCATATTTGCACAATTGAGTTCCTGGCTTGATAGAAAATGGACCAGTGGTAGGGATGACAATTGCCATTTATGAGCCTAAAAATTAAAGAGAGTTATAAATCTTACATTGGTGTTTTCTTGAGCCTTGATCTCGTCATGGTCTAGAACGATCTAGGCCCCCTCTGTCATGTTTGAGAATGCCACCCACTTCTCAGAGTGGAGGGGATAGGGAGTGAAGGGAGGAGGCGGCTAGGGGAGAGGGGAAGCCGGTTGCGGCCTAGGGGGGAGAGGAGGCTGCGGGGGAGAAGGGGAGGCCACATCGGGGAGCGGCCAGGGGCTGCATCGGGGGGTGGCTAGTGGTGGCATCAGGAACGGCCGGTGGGAGCGGCGAAAGTGGAGAGGGAGGATGGGCAGGAGAGAATAAGATGGGGTCTAGGGAGGGTTAGGGTATTATGTGGGACGTTTTTTCTCTTGGCCGTTCATTTGAATGAATGGCCGAGATTAGAGTAAAACTAAAACAAGAATTCGGTTCAATTCGGTTCCGGTTTTGGGTTTTTATAAGCTGAAACCAACCCGAATTGAAAATCAACCAGTTCCTTAACTTTAAGAACCAAACTGAAATCGAACCGACTAATTTCAGTTCGGTTCTATTTGTTTCAATTCAGTTCGTTTTTTTGGTGTAGCCCTACTTTAGGAGAGCCAAAAAATCATGATCATATTTGATATCATACCCTTCCTCTATAAGAATTCACTTTTGGAGTAAACCAAAAACTAGGATCCTTTGTCCTTAAATGTCAAATGCATTGGCCAATGGGTATCTAACCATTATAAGGATTCACACATAATATACAGTTTACTTACCCCAATATTATATATGTATAACTTAGCATGCATTCACATATTCATCATGTGCAATAATCATGCTATTACATATCTTATAAACAACATGTACTTTATCGAAAAACATGCTTCAATTCTATAAATTGATGCACCAACATTGACTTCACCACGGCTAGAATTAGGGGTGCTAATGAACTTAGTCGAGTCGAGTCGAGCTCTAGAATGATTTAGCCTGAACTTAAAATTTCAACTTCGAGTTCAAGTCAAGCTCGAGTCAAATCAAGTTGATTTGTTTAGCTTGCAAGCTGGCTTAATTTTATAATCACTATTTACAATATCATTATATAATATATTATTTTAGTAAAGAGATGTAAATACTATGACATCTAACACATCAACCCAATTCATACATTGCTCATAATCAAGGTATGGATTAAAAAATAAAATAAACTAATATTAGTTTATTTTAATTTTCTAACGCAACATATTAACACAGGATGGAAAGATTATTATCTATATATTTTAATTAGTTTGGATTTATAGAAGTAAAAAAAATGGTCCTAATTCTCAAGTGATATGTTTAAGTAATACAAAAAAGTGAGAAATGATACATATTATGAAAGGAGTTGAAATGTGGAAGACATGAAATCTAGATATAAATACTTTGAATACAAGCTTTTCTCAACCTTCGGGCCAATTCAAATGAACATAGCTATGATTGAGCTTGGCTTGACTAATATTGAGGTTGAACTCGAGTCTAGCTGAACCAAGTTGAACATGAGTCGAGTCAAACTTACGAGCTTGCTTTAGCACCCTTAGCTAGAATGTCGGTGACTACCGATGTCTTGTCGACACATCAAACCCTTACCAACAATGGATAGGCTGTGTGAGTCTATCTTGTTGATGCATTGGTCACACTGTCGGTGATCAAATTAACACCAATGTGGCATAGCATGTCGTTGTCATTACTATTTATCTTCCTTCAGACACATACATCATCACCGACATGTTAGTAATTGTGTCGATATTCGAGAAAAAAACAAACATAGACTATACTGGTTCACCCAACGCTCTCATGCAATAAACATTATTCCTTCCTTACTTGAACCATAAATCCCTCATGAAAAACCAAAATTTTTATCATTTTATCACCATGAATCAAAATTACTATCATTATTCTAAGCATCACATAATTCTAAAAAAAGAACTACAACATGCATTAGAACACATCAACATGCATATAATCCGATCAAACTCATCTATTTAAACTATTAAATGGTGATAGGGTTGGCAATCCCAACTTTTCTCTAGACAAGAAACACAAGGTCTCCATAATTTTGTCATTTAATCCACTTACTCCAAACTTTGACATTCCCTAAGGCCTCTCATTTGACTCGAAGTCATATTCCAAAAGATTAGGGTTGTAGGGTGTCAAAGGGTATATATGGCGGAGTAAAGTAATTAAATTTTGGTACGTAAGCATATAAATAACTGCTCATAATTATTTCTTATGGCAGTTTAGATCATATTAGCACCTATGTCACAACTCGTCAATGGTTTTACGGATGAATTCAATAGAATTATTGATGTCACTACTCACACATCGTATATTGTCGACAATAGAAATTAGGATTTGCTTACATGTGCATTGACATGTCGATACCTGGCAACAAAAACTTTGTCAATTTAGTAACTCAATAATTCTTATAAATGAAGTTATTTTTTCAAGTTTTGAGCTCAACATTATTATCTCCATCGACATGATTGCTGACATGTGATAACACAAAAAATAATATTTAAAATAAAGAATAAATCTATTATCCTAAACACATAAAATACCTAAAAAATTTAGAGTATCACAAAACCTTACTACACAAATTACATTGTATAACCGACACAATCAGCAAGTAAATGGACTTTTAAAATGCAACAACCTCCTTAATAAATGTATTTAGGGTTTTAAAGCTGCAACATTTAGACAATTTATTTTTTAATATTTTTGGTTAAAATTAATAAATTTAAGATAAGCATAGAGGAAAATTAAAATAAGTTGAGAAACTTAAAGATTCACCTTTATATTTAAATTCTTAAGATTAAAGGAACAGTTTTTTTTTTTTCCTGGGGTTATCCATTAGGATATCCTTCACTTTACTGGAGCTGTTCATTGCTAAAATAGGCAATCAACACGGCGACAATAACGCGTGCTAGTATGTGCATTGCCAATTTTGGTGATTAACGACTAATAAAATAGAGGATATATGCGGGAAGATAAAAATTTTTTTTTAAAAAAAAGGCCCATTTGTCATAAAAATAAGGACCAGAAATTATAATGGGCCTCTTTCCACGGAGGAGGATGCATCCCATGAGGTTTTCTTTGTTTTACCATCTCTAACAAATCAAAAGAAACCACTGGTCCCAAACTGCGAATTGGCAACGAGCAGCCTAAAAATATGGCCAATTATAAAAAACGTAGACAAAATTACTCGGGAGGGTTAGCCTAAAAGCAAAGTAAAATTCCGTCATTGCCCTTTTGGTAACAATAATAAGAAAAAAATTTATACGTAACCCTCTAAGTTTAAGAAGGGATAACGACTACATTACATTAATTAACGCAATCTAATCTTTTGCGCGCTTTTTTCGAGTGTTTGAGTGAGAAGAGTTCGGACCGCCAAAACTAACCACCCAGTAGCCATTGATCCTCTTCTCCCGCGAATCTCTCTCTCCCTTTATCCAAACCATCGCCATTGCGATCCTCTTCCCAGCAGCTCCGGAGCCCTAGAAAAATGGGGTGGGAATCCACAGCCCGAGCGTAGTCTCCACCGCTGCGTCTCCGTTCTTCCTCTGTTCTGTTTACTGAAACAATGTTTTTCCCCTGTTCTTTCTTCAGTCGAATTTTTGGGTTGAATTTTGGTCCTTGAATTTGACAATTGCATTGTTGCCATGCCGGAGCTCAAGCCGGATTTTCCGGATGATCCTCTTCCGCCAGAAGTCTCCACCGAGCCATTTCCCGTCAATGGTAGCTACAAATTTGAAAATCAAACTGCATCTTTATGTTTTTTTTTGTTGCTCTTACATATTTCGCTAGAAATTGCAGTTTTTGTTGTCCTGAACACGGAAAAATTACAACATTGCAGCTTTCATGGGATGTCATGACATAATTTGATCTCTGATTGCCATACTACTTTCATGGGTCTGACCGCAGTTGCATTTTTCCATCTTTTCATTCTTTGGATGATTTTCTCACTGAATTTTATAGTGCTTTCAGACTCTAGTACTGCTACTGGATTTTATGGGTTTTAAACGAAGTTATTTTGTCCACAGACGTTGCTTCTGAAGGGAACCCTACTGAGAGAACTCTCCATCCGAGAAAACTTCCGGAATGTGCATATGAAGACGGGCGGGAGAGTAGTATGTCACTGTCGCCTCAGTGGCTGTACACTAAGCCCAGTGGAAGTAAGAAAAATCTCTCAGTCGCCTCCGAGGTATAATTATCTTTGGCCTTACTAATGATTGTATACTCCACAAAGGACTAGTATGAGAGTTTTTCAAACTTGCCAAATTCGTTTTAGCATGATCAAAAGATTTTCGTATTTGTTTGTTGAGGCCTTTCCAATAGTTCATCTCACTCTTAATATCTGATGTACGTATGTACTTAAAGTTTGAGTAGTAGTTGTTGTTTCCCTCACAGAATGTTTGGATTTTTTCATTTCTATACCACTTTCATTTTTGTTGTTGTTTTCAATCTGTGATCAGTCATTACACCTTTCAAGGCGCTTCTGAACTAGACCTACCTTATATTATTCCCTTCCTTAAAGAAAAAAATCAGTGGCATTTATACTCTGATTTGCTGACAGGAGCAGCGTACACCCAGCAATCTATCCACTGAAAACTCAATCTACCCTGTTCCAAGACATAAGTGGCGTTTGGATGGGCCACAGAAGAAAGAAAGGAGATGGAACGGATTAGAGGTTGATAGCAATAGGAGCTGGCAAGATGAAGAGAGAGAAATTGCCTTACCCAGCAGAATAGACAAAAAGAATGGAGGTCAGAAGGTAAATGAAAACTTAAAGGACTATATGCAATCCAGCCGCAAAAATGAAGCTCGATGGAATAGCAAATGGTCACCATCATGGGGCCCAGAAGATAAAGAGAAGGAAGTTTTAACCGAAAAAAAGACGGATGCAGAAAAGGAACCCACTACAAGAAAACAGTCTTATTATAAGCCATCTTCCGAGTCCAAGATCGACTTTAATAATAAGTGGAAGCCTCGCAATTGCCAAGACTGGCAGCCTAGCTCCATTAATCGTGCTGCTTCAGGTGTCGGGTCAGATAGAGGAAGGTTGGAAGCTTACGTGGGTTTTTCTCTAGGCCGAGGGAGCACTGGCATTACTAAAGGTCCATCACCAGAGACGTGTTCCATAGGTCGTACGCAGATAGAGAAGAGCGAAGCTGGGTTTGGAAGGTCTGGCGCTTCTGTAGGTGCATTTTGCTATCCAAGAAGAAAACTTCTTGACATTTATAGAAAACATAAGCTATATCCTTCGGTCAAGCCCCTTCCTAGTGGACTTGAGGAAGTTCCTGGAATAACGGAACTGAGATCTATAGAGCCATTGGCCTTTGTTGCACCATATGGAGAAGAGAAGGTAAATTTTTTAATTTAATTCAACTTACTTTGTTGGCACATAATTTTCCCCATTGCCTTGGACTGGATATATAATTTTAGCTGTTTTTTGCAATCAACTAGCAACTACACACGCAACACATTTTTGAAGGAAATTTATTTGCATCAGAGAGGCATATGAGTGCAGCTGGAATGAGATTTTACGGTAAAAAGACTAGGGCTGAATTATATAAGATTGCATGAGAGAGCACTTCTTCAATGGGCATAAATTGATAGAAAGCCATACGAAATTGCTTTTGCCACTTCAAGGATGCATGATTTATAATCAGGGTAACTCGATCTTCCGTGTAGCTCAGGGTTTAACTAGTTTCTCATGTCCATCTTCTTGTTTTGAAAATCAGAGTCTGAATAGCATTCTACTGTGGAGTACTGCTCTGCAAATGCCTTCTTGGGAAGGCATACGTAGCTATGATTTTGAGAACTGAGAATTACCTTATCAACTATCTGGTTGTGAGTTAAGTACTAGTTGAATATGCCATCAGGGAAATTGAAATTAGCTACTGAAAATTGATTTTTTAGCTAATGTAAAGAAAATTGGAAGTTTAATCACTAATTTCTGAGAATAAGCACTTTGTTGATGGAACAAACAGGTTTTGCATGCAGGATTCTTTTTTATCAACTAAGCTGCCGTATGCAGGCAATTTGCTTTAGGTGGCCTGCTCATTCCTTCCATCCTATATTCGTGAATATTGTTCAATCTGTAATATTTGTTTCACTCATTTCAAAGTTGGTTTATTAGAGAACTGCTTTTTCATATTTGTTAGCAAAGGATGCGGGTTGCAACTGTTATTTTGTTGAAGTATTGATAGTCTGTTTTTTTCTAGGCTATGTTAGGAGTGATATGGGAAGAAAAACTTAATAGCAGCGGGTTCAGAGATAATTACAGAAGAGACAATGCCGAAGCTAATGCAGGTAAGTAAGTTGTTCATTATATAATCATACAGTTGGCGATTAATACTCACTGAGGAAAGTATATGTTCAGGGGTTGAAGTTTTAACCGCAACTGAGAAAAAACTTGCTACATCTCCCTCCAGTAGCAATGTGGAAAAGGCTGCTGTGTCATATGTACTAGCTGAAGGAAGTGAGCGCTCTCCTGCAGGTACCACTCAGACAGCATTAGAAGGGAAGCAAATAGTTGTCATATTCTGGACATTGCCTAAATTACCTTT